>OY728128.1:743555856-744805856 GCA_963277665.1 Viscum album
CTGCTGCCTGAAGAAGGCTGGCAGTAAAGATCACCATGAAGTCTGCTGGCGTCCCCACTAGCCTGAAGACTCTCACCACAGCCTCCAACCGATCCTCAGCCACCTGCAGGTTCGTCTCTCCCCGAAATCTGGGTGGCCTCTGGCACTAGAACTCGTGCAACGCGCTCAATTGGCGTGCATCACCTACTGTTGGGGCTAGTGGCATAGGTGTCCCAACGTATGGTAGTACCACTGGTGCCTCCGATGGTGCCTCTACTGCAAGAGGTCCCTTTACCGAAGCCTCATCGCTCGGCAGGCTGTCAGTACGCACATCCCTTTGGGCTCTAGCTGGTCGTCCATGAAAAGGCATCCTGAAAGGAACATACGTGACATGGTCAGACGATTTATACCTAGTGAACTGACTTGGTTTGAGCTATTTTAAGGGAAAACCTTTGAAAACACACACACAATCAGTGTTTTCATGCACAAAGTCGGAAATCAATTGTCAAGGTCCTGGTGTATGGATACGTTGGCCGCCCGCACCAACACTGGACTCCATGAACTGAAAACCACACTCAGTACTCTTAACACTGTCACTTCATAGAAAGAAAATATTAGAGTTATAAGTTCTGCGGTAGAACCAAACTTCCTCTGATACCAATTTGTCATGACCCGTCCTTGGGGCCCGTGTTGTGACTACCCCAAGCTCGCCTTCCATAGGCCAGGGGCTGGCGACTAGCACCAAAGGTGTAAATCCCGATAACTGGGAAGGCATTGCCTTTATAAAAGTAAAAAAACACCACAGAGTATAAGCGGAAGTAAAACACTAAGTACAAAAGAAAGTGCTGAAAAGTAAATGGGCCAGAATACAAACCCAACTGAAAGTACAGCTACAAATGAACGAAAGTACAATAGAAAAAGACAAACAACTGGAAGAAAAGAAGCAGCTCCTAGGTCATCCTCCTCGGATCCTACCTGAAGGGTAGGTATAGATAGCACAGCTCTTGGATCATCCACTACGGATCCTACCTGAATGGTAGGTACAGATAGCCTCCATAACGCTCTCTCCTGTCAACTTCCTCCGAGTGTCGTCTCGCCGTGAAGTACACCTCCGGATACCGTCCAGTCCTCGAACACTCATCCTCCTTTAGCACTGCCCGTCATCTGCAACAAACATAACGAGGTGCGGGCATAGCCCGTGCAGGGGTGAGTATAACGATACTCAGTAGGGACCCCGAGACCCTCAAGGTCTCTCTAAAACCAACAAGTATAACCACAAAGAAGATCTCAACAGACAACCTCTACTTAGGTATATGCCCATACATACACATAAGTTATCAAGTAACCCATCTCAATCATGAGGAAACACAAAGATTATGAAATCAACGGAAAGAGATCTACATACTGGTTCACCATTACAGGATAGCTCAAACTCTCCGCATAAACTGTAACAAGGGTAAGGATATCCAACTGATGAGTGATCGGAAACACCCTACTCCGAGAATGTCCATCGAGTGATTCAAAGTTTCCCTTCATCCAGTGAATGAAAATTGAGTCCCATCGTCGTGGACACACCACACATTGTGCCTAAAATAGTCGATATAAGAATGGATTATGGATAGCATGTCAATTCCCATGATGAAGACATTAGGCATCGACACTGCTACTTGGAGATCCCAGCCAAGGCTCTATCCTCCTAGAGTAACCTCACACTGCCTGCACCAGTGTGTAATCGTAGAATCCTCTCATGTCGGAGTCTATAAATGTTGGGATCAAGACAATGGCTCTACCAGAGTCTCTTAGCTCCAAATGAGTGTTATGACAATGAAAGAGTGATTGGAATTTGTGTCTACTCCATCCTAGGTGTGTTTCTCATAGACATAGGTTCCAGTCAATCTTTCATTTCCACAACTCTCATTCGGAGATCTGAAATTCCGGTGGAGCTATTGCCACAATCCGTACGTTTAGAGACTCCTATGGGAGAGTATTATATGATTACCCATAGGTTCATACAATGTGAGATTACTCTAGGAGGTGAGAGCTTTGGTTGGGATCACTTATTAGAAATGTTGAGGCGTTATGACATCCTCCTGGATATGGACAAATATCCATAGTCCATGAATAGATAGACTATTTTAGACGCAAAGTGTGGAGTGTCCACGAGTATGGGATTGTGTTTTCGTTCACTGGTGGGAAGGGAACCTTTGCATCACATGATAGACTTTCTTAAAGGAAGGTGTAGACAATCACTCATCAGTTGGCTAGCCATACC
Organism: Viscum album; assembly: GCA_963277665.1. NCBI lineage: Eukaryota > Viridiplantae > Streptophyta > Magnoliopsida > Santalales > Viscaceae > Viscum > Viscum album. The sequence continues at coordinate 743,558,108 of OY728128.1, forward strand.
CTCAGTGTAGTTGGTGAGGGGAGTTTGAGCTATCCGGTAGTGGTGGACCCGAATGATGATATATTTCCTATGGATGTTCCACGACTACCACCTCATAGAGAGGTATAATTCTACATTGACATATACCACATGATGACACCGATATCTACACCATCATATCAGATGGCTCCAATGGAGTTTCATGAGTTGAAGGTATTGTATGAGGAATTGTAGAGGTAGTCATTCTAAAGGCCCATTGTTTCCCCATGGGAAGCCCGGATTTTGTTCGTTAAGAAAGAACATGGTAGTTTGAGACTTTGGGTGGACTATCCATGCCTGAACTAGGTGACCATGAAGAACAAGTATCTTCTTCTGAGGATTTATGATCTATTCGACAAGCTGAAGGGATTTTGGTGGTTTTCGAAGATAGACCTCATATCAAGCTATCATCAGCACAAGGTACGGGATGATGGCATACCAAAGATTGCCTTCAGATGTAGATATGGCCAGTACGAGTTCATAGTGAGGCCTTTTAGCATGAACAATGCTCCAGTAGTGTTCATGAGACCCAAGATTAGAATTTTATATCATTACCTTGATTGCTTCATGGTGGTATTCATTAAATACATCTTGGTGAACTCAACGTCGGAGGAGGAGCACACCACACATCTTCATATAGTCCTTGATACACATCGAGGCCACCAAAATTATGGAATGATCTCGAGGTTCCTGTTATAGATAAGAGAGGTCCACATTCTAGGATACATTATCGTGGAGGCTAGAGTTGTGGTGGATCTGGCAAAAATAGAGGCAGTGCTCGCTTTGGAGCCACCCAAGAGCTTGACTGAGGAGTACAATTTCCTAAGGTTGGATAGGTATAAGAATATATTTTTACCTTACTTTTCTAGAGTAGCAGTACCCTTTTCATCTTTGAAAAAGAAGTGGAAAATTTTCTTATTGATGAAGAGATGCCAATAGAGTTTCGCGGAGCTGAGTCAGAGACTGATGATTGCCCCCTCTTGAGGCTACCAGAAGAGGGTGTTGATTATGTGGAATACTACGACACATCAAGGACTATACTGGGGTGTGTCCTGATGCAAGACAGAGTGGTGATCACCTACAGTTCATGACAGTTGAGGCAGCATGAGCAGAACTATGAGACCCATGACGTGGTGTTAGAAGCCGTGGTCTTTGCATTGAAAATGTGGAGGCACTACTTGATTGGTGAAAAATATACTGTCTACTATGATAAAAAGTGTATCAGTTAAATCTTCTCATAAAATGACCTAAACCTAAGACAATGGTGATGGCTAGAGTTCATCTAGGACTATGTCATATAGATATTCTACACTCCTGGGTAGGGAAATGTGGTGGAAGACTTATGTGGCCCTTTTTTGACATAGTTTTCCCACATCTTTTTACATTATTTTTTATGATTTAATTAATTATTTAAACTCTTTATACAAAATAATTGAGATTTTGTATTTTTATAACAATTCTTGATAATTAAACATTTTTTATAATTAATTATGTTATTCTTAGTCATTAGAATAATTATTTTAATCTTACTTTCCTCATATTGAAGTTCCCAGTCATAATCCAAGTATCACTGAGAGGAGGAGGGGGTGAATCGGTGATATATTTTTCTTTTTAAGTTTCCTTCGAATTGAAACAACCTTCGCCTCCTGTTAAAGATTTTCTTCTCTACTGAACACACACAACCACAGGAACACAAGATTTACAAGGTTCACTACTCAACAAGAGTAGCTATGTCCTTGGTATGGTATGGAAATAATCCATTACCACAAAATACACTAGAAAACAATCCTTTTATGTGGAATACAATGAGTAGGATATACCCTTACACTCGTGAATCACTTGGAAAATAATCCGCAAGTGCGTGTGCACCCTTTTAGTACAAATATGTAATTACAGGATTTCAGTGCTTCTTTACAATTGAACAGATGTATTCTATAAGGTACAGATCTTCACTTTCCTACCCAGAAGCTGGTAAGAACTTCGATTCACACAACTGAATATGTGCAAAGACCCCAAATTTTTCATGCAGCCTTTAGAATGTATTGCGCGCAATTCTAATGCCTTTCATGTAAAATTCACTTTTGGAATGAAAAACTTTTTCACGCAACTTTCCCTTTTTCACGCAACTTTTTCTCTTTTCACGCAGTTATCCTCTTTTCACGCAAACTCATTTCTTTTCGCGCAACTCACTTAGGATAAAATTTTACGTACACCAGAGCTTGGGATTTCTTCTAAGTGTCAAGCATTGACAAATGAGAAGGGTTAGTCTCATATTTATAGGCATTTTTTACCTGGCGTGAAAACCACTAATCCGTGCATAAAACCCTCTTCATGCACGTAAAAAATCATTCATTCGACTTCCCATTTCGCGCAATGCTCCAATATTTCGTGCACCTCATGCCTTTGCCAATTTTCAAACTACTGATCTCAAAACATCTTTTGTGCGAAAACTTCATTCCTCTATTTCACGCAACACTCTACTTTTCGCGCATCCAGCTGATTTTTCACGTGTCCCGCTACTATTTCACGCGGCCTTCATTTTTCCGCGCATCCCGCTGAAATTTCGCGCCTCCCGCAAATATTTCGCACAACCTTCATATATTTCACGCAACCCGCATATATTACGCGCACCACTTTATTTTTGCACGCAACTTGCCTAAATTTCCGTGCACTCAATGCCTTTGTCATTTTTCGATGTTCTGACCTTGAATCATGCCTTGCATGCAAAAATCTAAACCATCTTCAATATTACACACTCCATCCATTGCCAAAAACACATCTTCATCTCCCAATTTTCAGGCCCTAAAATTTGGAAAACACTGGAAAATGGAGCCACCTTAAACTATGCTTTTGTGTCGCCCCCAGATTGTCCATTTCTTTTTCATTTCTCTGTTCACTGCTTCCCATAACCATTCTTCAGCTTTCATAACAAACTTCACTGTCGTGATATTTATCATTTGAAAGAACAGATCTAGCATCATCAGAGTTACAATGGAAATTACAAAAACTTCCCTATTTTCCAGCAGCATCACTCCTTCCAATGAAAACTATATATGACTGGCATCATCATTTCTCACCCTTTCCATCATAAGGCTTGCATAACAAGTTCTCCTGAATTATGATATTTGAGAAATACATATCAGAAAAGCATCGTCTGGTTTCTGATCCTTTTACAAAGTGAATTGATTTATCTTCTTTGACAACAAAATACAACACTCTGCAAAGGCTAACTCTTCAAAATTCCTTATCTATTCAACTTGGTCCCAACACATATAACTTAATTATTTGTTTATTAGTTTTATTAATTTTAATATCCTTACCTATTAATTTTACTTTAATAATAAATAATCATTTAATATACTTATTTGTGTATTAGTTAACATTGAATTTATTTTAATATTTTATCCTTTAATTTAGATTTATAAAAATATATTAACTTCATTAATTAATATGCTTAATCATCCTACTAATTAATTAAGTTATGAATTTGAGTTTAAATTAATTGAAATAGAGCATTTTTAACTTTAAGTATTCAATTAGTTTTATAATTAATTAATTTATTGTTTTAAAACAATAATTATATAATCAAAAGTATGCAGTTATATTATTTATTCAATAACATTTTTTTTATTCTATCAGTGAGATAAAAATGATCTATCAGTGACTTATTTAGTCACGAATGTGATCTTTTTTTACTCATTATAGACCCTTTAATAATTTTTAATTTAATCCTTTTATTAAAATTTTTTAATAATAATATTGTTTTTAATTTGAGTGTTATCAATTAGTAATGTTATTTGTAATTTTTAAAAGATAAATGTTTAATTATAATTCAGTTTTAATTAGCCTAAAAGTAATTTTTGAATTTCAATCATTTTAGGTTTAATTTTTTTAACTGGTTAATTATTTTTAATATTTATTTTTAATTACTTATGTTTTAAATTTAAATTCATTTTACACATTTTTTATTTTTGTGAATCATTTTTAGTATTATTTCTATATGTTACTGATGGAGATTATTCATGGTAACAGTGACCCTTTTTTTCATAAGTACCAATAACTCTTCCCTCAAGCTACCGATGTAGTGTATCGATAACCTTTAATTTTTTAACAATCGGTGGATATATATTTTTATAAACCAATGGTAACCTTAAAATTTTAAACTAACAGTGAGATTTTAATTTTAAAGCCACCGGTGTCTTTTTTTTAAATTGACGCTGACCCCTATGTCATTGGCCATCTCACATATGTCACTTCCCTAATTTTATTCTTCAAACTATGATTCATTCCTCACCGTTCACTACTTCTCACTGTGGGGTTTCCCTTTTTCCCCTGCATCTCACCAAAATCTATTCTCCTATGTTTCTCACCAATGTGGATCCATCACCGAATCATGTCGTGCCTCCTTTCCTGATACTGATCGTATCTTCCTTACCCACAAATCATTGTCATCACACTCACTGGTTCCTTGCAACCCCTTTTCACACTATAGATCCCTAATCCCTCGCATAATTCTACAATTTAAGTCCAGAAATATTTTCATATTCAAATCATTTATAAAATACAAAGTTGATCAAAAATCTCTAGGACTGAATTCTATTGCTCTGAAAACCAATCTCTGGAATGCCCAGCAGATGAGTTGTGACACTGTGAAAAAAAGATCTGGCTCATCGTCTTGAAGCCACCACACCATATCTGGAAGAAGAGGACCTCGTGCTATGTCACTGACAATGGTTGGAGGAACCGGGGTCGAGCGAGAGGTGAGGAGCAGTGTTTCCAATGTTCGTGGCAGAGCTGAAGCCATCCTACGCCATCTGCTGGGGAACCAGAAGGTGTTGCGTTCTACTTAGATTTGGTTCTCAAGACACCAAAAACCTAGGTCGATTTAGGAGGATGAGCAGATGTTGAGGGATCTTTTGTCAACATGTCTGCTACATTGTTCAGACTAGAGTAGACCAGCACTAGTTTGAATTCGCTGCTAGTCTTGGAGGTCCGCGTGACAAGTATAAGAGTCCTTTCTAGAGTCGTCGTGGACCGCTGTTGAAGATGAAGAACTGCTGCACTGGGTCAAAATCAGGGAACACCCACCCCCCTGTTGCACTAATTTGGTTGAGAAGTAGTAGTAAAAAAATAATAAAAAAAAGATAAAAACAATAGTAAAAAAAACTAAAATAAAATATAAAATTAAATAATAACTAAATCAAAATGTTATTAATTATAAAAATTTATTAAAAATGAGATAGTTAATATTAATAAACAGAATTATTAATATAATTAACTTAAACCGAAATTTATTAATCTATATTAACTAATCATCTGAATTTAATTTGAATAAAATATTATTTAATCCTGCATATTAAATAAGAAATTTTTAAAAAAATGTATAAAATAAAATACCAATAATAATTTATAACTAAAATTAGTATAAAATAAACTATTTTAAAAATTAAAAATTTAATGTTCAATATAATAATTAATTTATTAGTTAACAATATTATTAATAATTAAACATAAATATCCACTGAAATATTTAATATAATATTTAGAAATAAAATTTTTACAATTTAAAACATTAAATAAAGTAACATAATTTATTAATAAACCAAAAGATTTATTTTTAGTAACAAAAATTAGTATTAATAAATATATTAAATTAAATAAGTGAATTACTTAATTACTTATTAATAATATTTAATAATTAATAATTCAAGTTTTAGATTAAATAAATAAAATATACAATTAATGATTGTAAAGTGATTTATCTATTTTTTTCAATTGTTCCACTATTTTGTTTTAATAGTTTTAACTTTTTTTAGTTGTTCTTTATTGTTCAGGTTCACACCAATGCCTAAAACACGTCTAGGTTCACTCAACTAACTCAGTAGGAGTTAGATACAAGGGAAAAACTAGTGTGACATGTCAGACACGAGAAGACGCACGTGTGTGATACAATAGAAAAATACGAATTCAAGTCAGAGGAGAGTAATGGTGAAGAGTAGTAGAAGACAATTGGTACTTATATAGAGGAAGCAATAGATTTGAGGAAGACATTCATTCAACAGATTTTATGATCGAGTTCTGAGCAGAGGAAGATCAAAGGGTGACACTGGTACCACATACTGAAACTAGAGGAGCTCAGGAGCAGAGCATGACCTTGGGAGTTTATCATCCATCTTAATTATAGAATTAATACTCAGTTCTAGTATGTTTATAGTTACTGTATTGATAATAGAGATAATTTCTCACTAAATACTACAGTTCGGAGTTATAATCAAATATGTTGGTTATGTAACTTCTTCCTTTTCACCATAATTTAGAATGTGAACATAATTGATCGACGATATCAGTTATGATTGTAATAATTTGCAATGAACCACATTTACTTAATCAAGGATCTCCACAATAATTTGGAGAGTCTGACAGTGGAATTACATTCATAAACATTTAAATTGAAATAAAAACTACACAACTTATGGCGTGTTCATTCTGTTATCTTTTTCAAACTATAATTTTAAATGTTGATTTATCATGGAGTGGAGAATTACAAGATTTATTGGCATATGTTTTTACCTCCAAGAAAGGGAAATAGACCACTACTTTTCAATGGTACTAGTTTTAATCACAATATTCAGAAGGAATGTTCTCAAAACTAGTTGAATTCAAATTTTCCCTAGACATATTCATATTGATTTCTCATTTATCAGTGTACTATATCCCTATTTCTCAAAGTTTTCAATTTTATCAAGTGTCAATTTAGTTTAGATGCATGTTTTAAAATGATTTATCACTCTACTACTTAAGAAAAAGAGAAAATATAAAAATTTATAAAATAAAAATATACCCCGTAGCTGACAAAAGTTGGGTATTTGGGAATGTTTTTAGAAGAATAGTTGTCATAATAACCATCCATGTGGGTTCAACCATGCTTGCCACATATACTGTAATTAGTAGGAATGTAAAGTTTAAACTTTGACAAAATTCAATGACAGTTCAAGTCATGTTTCTGGTTCCGTTTTTGGGCACATCATGAGCCATTACTTCTAAAAAACACAAAAAAATTGCATAAAAACAATCAAAAAAATTGGAAAATTTTGAGAACTATAAAAAAACCATTTCCTTTCTACTGTAGTTCTAAATGAATTGTTATTATATGTTTTATGAGCACAAGACATTCTGCTATTAGTCTAGATCCACTGAACATAGAAATAGACAAACATTTGACTGCTCTTAGAAAAAATAAGAACAAAATCGGAATGGAGAACATATATAATAGAGTTCCTTATAACAACTTCCAAAATCATCTTGAACACATAAAAAAAATTAAAGGCCTGGGATATGGGAGCTCCAACTCCCACGTGTTTTAAGAAATCCATCTTCCATTAGATTATCTCCTAGAGATCGAATCTATGAGATAAAACAATCACACATTTTACTAGTACCTGCATTTAATGGACTCTCTAATGAGGTCTCTCTAGCCTTCATTAGAGATTTATATAACACTTTGTAGCAATTAAAGGGAATTCTAGGAATCGGTTTCTGAGTCTAGATTAGAACATTTTGGAAAATTAGGATCAAGTGTACAATTATTTCATAAGGAATTTTTATCCCCAAAGATATATGGGTGAACTGAAAACAAAAATTACATGTTTTTATCAAGACAATGTGGAATCTTTTCAAGAAGCTCGGGATAGATTTAGGGATCTGCTTAGGTAGTGTCCCCATTATCATCTACCATCTCACATTCTCATAAACACCTTCTATGAATGGATTTCATCCAATGGAAAAAATCTAGTTTTCAAGATACTGGGGGGAAATTACAATGATAAGATAGATGAAGAACATAGTCAAATTTTTAAGAATCTGGCTCTAAAGTCACCACATAAAAATACAATAAGAAAAAGAGTCAATAGAAATGTTTATGTTAACACTGCTTTAATTAATTAAACTCATGAAAAACTTGCTTAAATCACCAACCAACATCAAAATTTAATAAACCAAAACTCTAAACAAACTTCTAATCAACAAGACTGTTAAAACACCAATCAATATTTAAGGGAACGGTGTGTACAGTGTGGTATGTTTGGGAATACTGATAACATTTGTCCTCATTTTGATATGCAGACCAAACTACAAGAAAACCCAAAAATTGTTTACTATGGTCCTAGGATGCCTCCTAAAGAAGATCCATTTTCAAATCATTACAACCGAGGCTATAGGAACAATCAAAATTTGTCCTGGAAAGATCAAGGCCCAATTAAAAAATCCACTTCCCCTAATTACTCGAATTAACCAAGACCAAACGTTCAAAATAAACAATGCGGTGAGCCATCAAATTTACAAGGAAATAATGATAATCAGATGTCTTCAATGCTAGATCTTATCTTGAAAAAAATTATCTCTCAAGAGGAAAGATACATGACTCAGCTAACCAAACATCAAAATCAATATGACTCAGGTAAAATCAAAACAGATGTGAGAATACAGAATATGGAAACACAACATGGACAACTTGCTATATATTTTTCATCTAGGAAAAAAAGGTATACTTCCAAGTACCACTGAACTTGACCCTTTAGTGAATTCCATGGTGGTACTAACTAGATGTGGTCTTAGTACCCAAACCACTGCTGAAAACTCACTAAAAATGACCAAAATGAAAATCTTCTTCAATCTAGAAAAAAAATTCTTTATTCACATGCTAGAAATTCACAAAAAAAGTCATGAAAATGATCAAAATTGGAATTTATCATCTGAAACATAGATTAAATTTAATCTAAAAATAAAAATAATAAATGAAAAGAAAATGTTGAGGAATAAGTGAGGGATGTACCCATTGTGCTTAAAAAATTTTCCCCACCAATTCATTTACCTAAAAAAATAAAACCTGAATGTAACACTAGGGTTGAACATTATTAGTTCATTTTTACCCTTTCCTATATTCATGTAAGAATTCCTTTAATTCAATCCTTAAATAAAATCTCATCTTACTTGAAATCTCTTTAAAAAATTGTTTCAAAGAAAAAGTCCCTGGAATAATTTTCTTCTTACAGCCTCACTGAAGAGTGTAGTGCTGTAATTCAAAAGAAAATCCCACATATACTAAAATATCCAGGTAATTTTTTCATTCCCTGTACCATAGGAAATTTTGATCAGATCAATTGTTTGTGTGATTTAGGTGCAAGTATTAATCTGCTCGCTTACTCACTGTTTTGACAGTTGAGGTTGGGTGACCTCCAACCCACTACAATCATATTGTATTTGGAAGATAGATATTTCACTCATCTTGTGGGTAGGATATATGACTTTCTAGTTGGGATTGAAAAGCTATTTTTTCCTACGGACTTTTTAGTCTTAAACATGAAGTGTGATCAAGAGGTGCCCATCATCTTGGGTAGGCACATCTTGGACACAGGTGGTGCTTTTCTTTATGTGTCAAAGGGTCAATTTATTTTCAAAATTGTAAAACAAGAAGAAGTGTTAAATTTGATTAAGAACATTAAAGGATCAACTTGTTTTAAAAACTATTCAATCATTGGGTTCCATGAAGCTAAAAGATTAAATAAAATTCAACTTGAACACGTTGAATAATCTGAAAATAAATTATCAACTATAGAAAATAATTTAGAAGGTGAAATTCAGGTTGAATATGTCTTAGAAGATCAAAACTCTTCTCAAACACTGAATCTAGTTTTTTTTCTTGAGCTGGAAAACTGTTCAGTCTCTGCTGTGGAAGAGTCCACTATTTCTGATCATAAGAGTTTTTTGAGTGAGTTTGTCAGTGTTTCTGTTAACACCAACCTTTATGAACACTTTGATGATGTTAAGGGAGATCATTTGAGTCAAATTTATGATTCTTCTTTGATTGACTTATTGAATTCTGATCTGGAATGTATAGACATTGTGTTGTTTAGTTTGGACAACCGCACTATTGTTTCTGAATCTGAACATGAAATTGAAAATCTTTCATCATTTCAAACTCCTTACTAGATAAATGTTGATTATCATGGACCACCTTGACCTAATATTCTTCCTTCTTGTTTTGAAAAACCCACTATTAAAATAAAACCAATCCCTTCCCATCTTCAATAATCATTTTTGGGTGATAATTCTACTTTTCCTATCACAATTTCTGTTGAGCTTAATGAAAATCAATAACAAAGATTTTTTAGTGTGTTTAAGATATTTAAATCTGCCATAGGCTGGAAAATAGATGATCTAAAAGTTACCAGTCCCTCATTATGCATGCATAAAATACCTATTGAGCCTGACCATATGCCTAGGGTACAGTGTCAAAGAAGATTGAATCCAAACATGAAATATGTTTCGAGAGAGGATGTGATCAAACTACTGGACACTAGAATGATATATCTCATTTTGGATAGTGGTTGGGTCATCCCTATCCAGTTTTTCCCCACGAAGGGAGGTTTCACTATAGTTAAAATTGAAAAAATTAAGAAATAAATGTTAGGAAAGCCATAAAATGGAGAGTCTATATTGATTATTGGAAGCTGAATTCCTCCACTAGGAATGATCATTTTACAATGCCCTTCATGGATCAAATTATTGAGAGTCTTTCTGGAAATGAATTTTTCTGTTTCCGAGATAGGTATTTTGGTTACAACCAGATTCATATTGATCTAGAGGTTTACGAAAAGTCCACTTTCACATGACCCTTTAGGAAATTTGTTTACAGGAGAATTCCCTTTGGGTTTTCTGAAGCTCCGGCCACCATTCAAAGGTGTATGATGGCTATTTTTTGGATATAATTGAAAGAATCGTTGAGGTTTTCATGGATTATTTCACTATTGTGGGTAGTACATTTGATACTTGTATTGGGAATCTTGAGTTAGTTTTGGAGAGATTCATTGAAACCAACCTCATTCTTAATTGGGAGAAGTTTCAATTCATGGTCACATAGGGTATAGCACATCGTCATAAGTTGTCCAAAAGTGGTCTAAAAGTTGATACAACTAAGATAGAAGTCATTCAAAAATGGCCTCCTCCTAAAAATGACAAACGTGTTAGACGTTTCTTGTGGAATTCTGGTTGTTAACAGATTTTCATAAAAGACTTTTCAAAAATATCTTAGCCCGTGTGTTCTTTGATTGTCAAGGATGCACAGTTCAATTTTGATGAAAACTGTTTGAAATCATTTAATTTGTTAAAAGAGAAACTCACTACATCACCTTTTATCATTGTACCTGACTGGAAACTACCTTTTGAACTTATGTTTGATGCTAGTGATATGGTTGTAGGTGATGTCCTTGAACAAAGGAAAGATACGAAACTGCATCTAGTGTACTATGGAAGTAGACTGCTATATGATCCCCAAAAGAATTATACAACCATGGAAAAGGAATTCTTAGTTGTATTATTTTCTCTTGAGAAGTATAAACAATATTTGTTAGGTTAAAAAGTTATCATTTTAACTAACCATTCAGCCTTAATGTACTTCCTATCTAATAAGTAAACTAAATCCAGGATGATTAGATGGATTCTGTTACTACAAGAGTTTTATTTAGAAATTAGGGGTAAGCAAGGAACTAAAAATCTAGTTTCTGACCATCTTTCTAGGCTTCCTCTTACTCAATATATAGATCCTAGGGAGATAAACTCTTCCATTCCTACTGAGATGTTACTCACTGTTTCTATTATAGAATCTACATGGTTTGATGATTTGTCCAACATCCTTGTAGCATGTGTCTTTTCCAAAAAAAATTCAAATAACCTAAGAAATAAATTCATTTCTGAACATAAATATTATCTTTGAAATGATATCTTAATGTTAGGAGATTTGTTGATGTTATTCTTAGGAGATGTGTTCTTGAAGAATAGATGATGTCTATCTTATAAAGTTGTCTCCCCTCACCTTGGGGAGGTCACCATGGTGGTGAATGAACTTTTAAAATAGTCATACAATCTAGTTCCTTTTGGCCTACTCTTTTTAATGATACTAGGAGATTTATGATTGATTGTGATAGGTGTAAGAGGCTGGATAATGTTGGTATAAAGCAGGAGTTACCCCAAAAATGAATTTTAGAAGTTGATTTTTTTTGTATGGGGTTTAGATTTCATGGGTCCATTTCCATCATCTCATGGGAATGAATATATTATTATTGTTGTAGACTATGTTTCAAAATGGGTTGAGGTAGTGGAATTTACCAACAATTAATCCAACTGTGTAATAAATTTTTTCAAAAAGAACATATTTTCTAGATTTTGAGTTACAAAAGTTTTTATCACTGATAATGTAACAAATTTTATTAATTATATGTTTAAATATTTGATGGAAAAATATAGTTGTGTTCATTAAACTGGTACTCCTTATCATCTACAGTCCCGTGGATAGGTGGTAATTTAAATACGGAACTGGAATAGATGCTTGAGAAAACTGCGTCATCCTCTAGGAAAGACTCGTCTCTTAAATTGGATGAATCTTTATGGGATTATAGAAATTCTTTCAAGACCCTAATAGGTATGTCTACTTACAGGCTTCTGTTTAGGAAATGCTATCATTTACCTCTAGAGTTTCCATATAAGACATATTGGGAAGTTAAGGCTCAGATCTTTGATTTCAAGTGTGCTGGTGAGAGGAGATTACTTGAGTTAAGTGAACATGATGATATTAGGAGAGAGAGTTATGATAATTAAAGGATTTATAAAGAGAGGACTAAAATAGTACATGATTCACTTATTCAAACCAAAGAATTAAAACCTGGACAGAAGGTGCTCCTCTTTAATTCTAAACTCAAACTTTTCCCAGAAATATTGAAGTCTAAGTGATCTAGACCTTTTACAGCTGTGAGAGTGCTTAATAATGGAGCTGTTGAAATTGTAGGTGAAGAAAATAAACTCATGTTGTTTAATGGGCATAGAGTGAAACATTTTTTTGAAGGAAAACCAAATGGAATGGTTTCCTTCACTATGCTTTAAAAATAAATTTAAATAATTTATATCTAAAGAAGTTAAATCTTAGCACTGCATGGGAGGCAACCCATCGTTCTTTTTCCTGTACTTTTTTTCATTTTTACCCTTGAATAATGTGCTACTTTTGTGATCTTTTTTTGGGAAGTCCTTGTTACTGGTTGTTCTTGGTCTCTTATTTCTATTTCACAGTTATCAAGAAGCTTTTGATTTGTCATTTAAGGAGTGGAATTCCCATGTTAAAGGATTAATGAATAAACTAGTCAGGGAAGTATTTTACTGTAGTTTTTTTTTCATTTCTCTTCTCCCTAATGCGTTAAAAATTTTGCATCTTTTCTTGCATTAAAATTATGTACTATATGCTGCAGCTTTTCGAACATCTTCTTGAACTATATTAATTTATACCACATTTATTTTTATTGAAATTAAAAAAAAAATACAAATGTTTAAAATTCTTCTCGTATTTTAATAAAAATCTACTTTATGTCACTGTGCAAATAAAAAAACTACACGTACTTCACTGCTGAAAATTGAATCTCATAGTTATTAAAATCATCTCAATGTTTGAAATTATGTGGGGGGGGTATATGCAGGATGATTAATTTTGTATTGAATCGTCTTTAGTTTGGGGTGTTTTACCATGCTATTTTCTACTCAATTGAACATATTATTGAACTGAATCTATTATAAGGCTTACACCGAGTCCACTGTGAAACCACAAGTTATATGATAATTTTTGTTTGGAATATGAACTCTATATCACAATAATTAAATGATAATGTGTGCACTTATTTTAGATCTTGATGTAACTTATTATTTGAAGAAAACAACATTTTTGAACTTCAATGTGACCCTTTATACAAGTCATCAATCTACTAAATTGAAAAACTGTTATGAACATAAACTTTCAAAATGTTCTCCAAATTTGGAAGTAAACATTGGGGAAATGTTGGGTTTTGTGTATGAGGGATTGGGTCAATTCTTGATTGAGATAAACCGTGTTTAATTGAAATCCCATCAATTTTCAATGCAATTCAAACATTTTTTAAAAAATGGTTTCAAATTTTCAAAATAAAAATAAAAATTTTAGGTTGTTCATTATTTCTCATTTGGGTATTGTCTTTGAATGATGCCTGATTGGTTGTTAAGAGTTGATGTGAAACTGAAATTAATGTGGATGGATGATTTTTGAGTGATCTTGTTTAGTGATTTAATTGAAATTTGGTTAGGGAATATTTTTTAGAGTGATTTGGGTTACCTATTAGTGGAGTTTTGATCATAACCCTTCGAACATAAAGTTTGATTTTTATCATTGGGGACAAACTTTTTTTATTTTTTATTAAGTTAATTATCTTAATGAGCCAACATTAATGGTTATTAGTAAAAACTTTTGAAACTGGTGTAGTTTGGGAATCTGGGATCCCACAGTGAATCTCTAAGACCCTAGATGTTGGGTGTGTTTCTGTTTACAATTAGTCCATAGTACACATTGAATAAGTGCATTGCACAGTGCTTAGCACATGATACATGGGTTGAGAAAAACTAAATTAAGTATATAGGGTCAAAACGAGTTCATTAATATGAGAGGAATGATGAACACCAAATGAAGAATGGGTCAACTGGTTTTTATAGAAGTCATTTAGTTTGTTTCATTTAGGTGATTCCCAAAAAAATATATTTATTTTCGGAACCTATGTAATGAGTCAAAGTACATTGTTCTTATTGTTATGTGCTTAACTTCACTGATGTTTTATCTCTTATCACTCTTGAAATTAGAATTTAAGTTTCAATTGAAATGATCACTATGTAGACTTGCATATGAGGCCTAACACATTCTTTGATTGATGAATCTTTTCTATCATGATTACCATTTGTGAACTCATTTGAGTCAAAACATGATTTGAAAATATCTTTTCAAAATCATGTTATCATGTCTGTCCTCTTTTCTTAAGTGATGGACATGTTACAGTTTGAGTTGAATCATAAATACTACAATCTATTTTTCAAAGATAACAAAGAATGAAGTTGTTTGAGGACAAACAATGATTAAGTGTGGGGGACGTTGATGTGGCTCTATTTTGACATAGTTATGCCACATCTTTTTACTTATTTTTTAATGATTTGATTAATTATTTAATGTCAATATTCTAAATAATTGAGATTTTTTATTTTTATAAAAAAATTTGTTAATTAAACCATTTCTTTAATTAATTATTCTTTTTATTCTTTAAAATATTATTTTAATCTCACGTCACTCCTCTAATTTAATTATTTGTTTATTAGTATTGTTAATTTTAATCTGCTTACCTCTTAATAATTTGACATCAATAATAACTATTCATTTAATATCCTTATTTGTGTATTAATTAACATTTTCTTTATTTTTATATTTTATCATTTAATTTAAAATTTCTAAAATATTTTAAATTAATTAATTAATATGCTTAAACGTCCTGAAAATTAATTATGTTATGAATTTGAGTTTAAATTCAATGAAATAGTGTGTTTTTAACTTTAATTATTCAAATAGTTTTCTAATTAATTAATTTAGAGTTTTAGAACTATAATTATTTAATCCTATGTATGGAGTTAGATTATTTATTCATTAACTCTTGTTTTTAGTCTACCGGTGAGATAGATATGAGCTATCAATGACTTATTTAGTCATTGACATGATCTTTTTATACTCATTATAAACCATTTAATAATTTTTAATTTATGTATGATTCTAACTTAGTTTAATAATTATCCATTTTTTAATTTTATTTTTATCAATTAATAATGTTAATTGAAATTTTTAATAGTTTAAACATTAATTATAATTCAGTTGTAATTAGCCTTCTTTTAATTTTTGAATTTCACTATTTGTATTTTTTATTATTGATTTTTTGTTTTTAACTGGTAAATTAGATTGGGCTCAGCGTCTTGAAGGTGTCGCGTCGGATCTGAAGGAAGAGGACCCTGCGCCGTGTAACTTACACTGGAAGGAGGAACCGAGGCCGAGCGAGAGGTGATGAGTGGCGTTACCGATGTTCGTGGAGGAGCGGAAGCTATCCTACATCGTCCATTGGGGAAGCTGAAGGTGTTGCGCGCTTCCCAGATTTGGTCTGCATGCCACCGCAAACCTAGGTCGAGCCTAGAGTATGAGAGTATGCCGATGAAGTCGTTGTCAACATGTCCGCTGCACTGATCCAACTAGAGGAGACCGCCACTGTGAGTTGTGGAGGTCTACGCTGCTAGTAGAGGAGTCCCTACGACCGCCTGTGAAGATGAAGAACCGCCACACTGAGTCGAAATTTGGGAACCCCCTTCCCCCTGTTGCGCTTATTTGTTTGATAAGTAGTAATAAAAAAATAAAAATAAAAATTACACAAAAACAAAAGTAAAACAAACTAAAATAAAATCTAAAATAAAATAATAACTAAATCAAAATGATATTAATTATAATCATTTATTAAAAATTAGATATTTAATATTTATAAACAGAATTATTAATTTAATTATACTAAATAAAATTTTATTAAACTAGATTATCTAATCTTCTAAAATTAATTTTAAAAAATATTGTTTAATGTTTCATATAAAATAAGTAATTTTCACTAAAATTTATAAATTAAAATACCAATAATAATTTATAAAAAATATAAGAATAAAAAAACTATATAAATAATTAGAAATTTAATGTTCAAAATAATAATTAATTTATTAGTTAACATTATTATTAATAATTAAACATTAATATCAACTTAACTATTTAATATAATATTTAGAATTAAAATTTTAACAATTTAAAATTTTAAATAAAGTAACTTAATTCATTAATAAACCAATAGAATTCTTTTTTGTAACTAAAATTAATATTAATAAATATATTAAATTAAATAATGGAATTACATAATTACTTAATAATAATATTTAAAAATTAATAATTCTAGTTTTAGGATAAATAAATTAAATATCCGACTCATGATTGTTATGTGATTTATCTATTTTTTTCAATTGTTTCAAAATCGTGTTTTAACAGTTTATACTTTGTTTAGTTATTGTTTACTGTGCAGGTTCACACTAAATCCTAAAACACGCCCAGGTTCACACAACTAACTTAGCGGGAGTTAGTTACAACGGAAAAACTAGCACGATGTGTTAGTCGTGAAAAAACGCATGTGTTCGGTGAAACAGTAAAAGACGACTTCAAGTCGGATGAGAGTAGAGGTGATGAGAAGTAGTAGGCAATGGGTACTTATACAAAGCAAGTACCAGATTTGAGGAGGACATTCATTCGACACATTTTATGATCGAGGTCCGAGTAGTGGAAGATCATAGGGTGACTCTGGTACCACTGTCTGAAACAGGAGGAGCTCAAGAGCAGAGCTTCATCTCAGGAGTTTATCTTCCATCTTAATTATAGAATTAGTACTATGTTCTATTATGTTTCTAGTTGTTGTATTGATAATAGAGGTAATGTTAGACTAAATCCTACAGTTTGTGGTTAAAACCAATTCTGGTGGTTGTCTTTCTTCTTCCTTTTCACTATCATTTAGAATCTGAACAGAATTGATTGGTGAGATCAGTTCTGATTGTGATCATCTTCAACGTTCCAAATTCACTTAATCTTGTAACTGCAAAATCATTCGCTAAGTCTCATAGTGGATTGATTTTATTAAAAATTTAAATTGAAATAACAACTACAGAACATACGACAAGTTTATTGTGTTATATTTTTCATAATAGATTTTAAAAGTTGATTTATCATGGAGTGGAAAACTCCATGATTTCTCGACATAAGTGTTTTATCTCCGAGAGAGGGAAATATACCACTCCATTTCAGTGTTACAAGTTGTAATCACTATCGTGACAAAGAATGTTTTCAAAACCAGTAGAATTGAGATTTTCCCAAGACATATTCATCTGGATATCACATTTATCAGTGTACTATATCTCTATTTCTCTATGTTTTCAACTGTTTCTAGTTTCAATTTAGTTTAGATACAAGTTTTTTAATGCTTTTCCACTCTACTTCTTAAAAAAATAGAAAATAGAAAATGTTAAAAAATGAAAATCTACCCTACTGCTGACAATAGTGGGGTCTTTGCGAAAGTTATTAAAAGAATAATGTTCATAATCACCTTCCCTATAGGATTAAACCTTCTTTCCACATATACTGTAGTTAGTAGGAATATAAATTTTAATCTTTGACCGACTTCAATGACAGTCTAGGTCACAAACTCACTTAGCAGGAGGATTATTCTACAGTTGTTGAGTGAGGTGATAGAGCAGCTAGCCGCATTGTAGATATCCTTTGGAGATAGTGATGGGACATCTTACATCCAATATATTGATGTAACTCCTCCATTCCTTCAGCGAGTTCAGGAGGCATGGCTTTGAGACGTTGACTGCGAGGCCAAACATGCTCATATATACTCAAAACTGGCTCCTGATGGATTTTATTTTGGTAGAGAGAACATCATCCTTTTTAGAGGACACACCATGGTACCATTGATGTTTCAAGAGGAGGTGTTGAGGGATTTTCACAAATCCCCTTTGTCAGTACATCCTGGGGTTGTGAAGATGTATAAGGAGCTCTGATGTCAGTACTAGTGGTAAAGGATGAAGAAGGTAGTGGTAGAGTTCGTTTCACGAAGACTCACATGTATGCAAGTGAAGGATGAGAATCTAGTTCTAGTGGTCTTGAATCATCCAATAGAGGTACCAGAATGGATGTGGGATTGTATCTCAATGTACACCATGATTGGGTTACAACACACATCTAGGGGCCACAACTCTATCTGGGTAATCATTGGATGACTCTCCATTTTGGCCCATTTTATACCAATCTGAGAGCAGTGTTCAGTACAGGGCATAGGACACCTATACATCAAAGAGAAAGTACATCTTCATGGGTTTCCATCATAGATTCTTTCAGATCAGGATTCTCATTTTACAATCTTGTTGTTGAAGGGATTACATGAGGCATTCGGGACTCCCTATGATTGAGCACCACATTTCACCCCCCAACAGATGGTCATACGGAGTGGACAATACAGTCACTTGTGGAAATTCTTCGTGCTCGCATCCTTGATTCAGGCCTCAGTTGGGAGGATCACCTGCCACTAGTGGAGTTCACATACAACAACAGTTCGCCCTCCACCATCTGCATGACAACATTTGAGGCCTTGTATGGGTGACCATACATAACACCTCTATACTGGACAGACCTAGGAGTGTCAGCACTTTTGTGTCTAGAGTTTGTACGAACTACCACTGAGAAGGTGTAGATCTTCCAGGAGTGGAAGAAGAGTTTAATGAGAAGGCAGATGTCTTATGCTGATAGGAGACAAAGACCCATGGAATTCGAAGATGGAGGACATGTCTTCCTTCAGATCTATCCTCGACGAGGACTACAAAGATTTGGCCGGGGAAGCAAGCTATCTCCCAGGTTTATCAGACCATTCCATATTCTGATCGAAGTTGGAGGGGTGGTGTACCTCCTATCTCATTCCCCACAGATGCACCAGGTGCATAATATTTTCCACGTTTCACAGCTGAGGAGATATAAGCATGATCCATCGCACGCCATCGACCGAGGAGATCTAGAAAATGGAAATGGGATGACTTTTAGAGAGTTCCCAGTAGAGAGAGAGGATCGATAAGAGCATGTATTTCATGGTTGGTTGATCCCTCAAGTGAAAGTTCGGTGGAAGCACATGAACCTCAAAGAGAGAACATGAGAGTGGGAGGCTCATATTTGTGCTCATTTCCCACATTTGTTTCCTTATCTTTTTTTGTGGCTTTCGGGGACGTGAAGCCCTGAGGTGGGGAGAATGTAAATACCTAGAAATTCTGTATAATATTTTTTAATTATATGGAATTATAATGATACTGCTAAAATTGACGGCACGTGATTCGGATTCCTGGATAACCTGGAATGAAAATTTGACCTTTCTTAGGGTACATTCAGTAAACGTGCTGGTGGGAATTTCTATCTTTTGAACTGGTGCTCAGATTGAAATTCTTAGGGCATCGTTTGATTCGAAGTGTCAGGTTTTTCTTAGGCAAAGCATAACATCGACCAGAAAAGGTCAGATGAAAAAGTTAATTTTTGAACATTCCGAAAAAATAATAATATATTAACTATAATTTATTTTATTCTTTTTCTTCCACAGTTGAGTAGAAGTTGGCGAAAATGATGTGTAACGATGATCAATAAATGAGGGTCATTTAATGAATCATCACATTGTTTGTGCAGACGCAACACCAATGTGTTTAATAGGTTCATTAATTAAGATTCATTAATGAATCATAATAATGAACACAAAGTGGATGATTTCATCATTTATTAAAAAAATCACTGGTAAGGGAATACACAAACCACAGGAGGAAGCCCTGAAAAAACACCGATGACATCACCCTCCAACAATGAACAATGATCGATCGATGAACATGGGAGAATTCGAACCGGACATCGACAAATGTCTTTGAACGTAGATTCCTTACTTCTCCTGCAATGGATTCCTCCAAATCATGGTAGGGTAATTAAATTTATTTCAATGTGTTTTTTGTTTCCTCTCATCCCATTCATCAAAAATACAATGAATGCGGATCAACCGACCAAAATTTTGATCCGCGTCTCATTTGTTCATGTAGTTGTTTGATATTGGGTATTAATTTTGGGATAATTTTAAACATTTGATTATTATTATTCAACCCCTTTTATTAATTACCAACTCGGAGGGCACGAGCCAATCCAAACAAGGCCTGGTCCCTCCACTGCTTTGGACTTTTTTGCGTTCTTCGTGGGTGATTGAGCAACGTGGAAACAAGATAGTTCTGTGGGATTTGTAGTAGTGGCAGAGACCTTGGAAGCTCACAGGAACATATGAGAACCAAAATGGACCACCATAGCTTCTCCTATGGCCTGCAGATACAACAGCTGATTCGGAACCACCGGTGCGATGGCGCCAGTGACTGGATGGGAATGCAGGACCAAGCATGCCACATGGAGAAGCATTTCCCATAGGTGATAGGATGACTAGAGCTACGTCCGGAAGACCACAACGGTGGAATAGTGTGATGTCGACGTGATGCTCCACTAATGGAAATCTAACTTTTCCCAACGCTTCTATACCAACAGTTTGTAAAAACCGTTGGTATAGGTCCCCTTTCCCAACGGTTTGGCCAAACCGTTGGGAAAACCCACTTTGAGGCCACCTTTCCCAACGGTTTTGGAAAACCGTTGGGAAAGGGTATGGCTTTCCCAACGGTTTGGACAAACCATTGGGAAAATTCCACTTTGTGGCCACCTTTCCAAACAGTTTGGCCAAACCATTGGGATATGTATACCCTTTCCCAACGGTTTGGACAAACCATTGGGAAAATTCCACTTTGTGGCCACCTTTCCAAACAGTTTGGCCAAACCATTGGGATATGTATACCCTTTCCCAACGGTTTTGGAAAACCGTTGGGAAAAGTCCACTTTGTGGACACCTTTCCCAACGGTTTGGCCAAACCTTTGGGAAAGGGTATACCTATCCCAACGGTTTTCCAAAACCATTGGGAAAGGTCCCCCATAAATCAACCTTCGATCTAGAATAGAATCCTGAGTCAGGACCTATACCAAAGGTTGTCAAAACCGTTGGTATAGGTCTATACCAACGGTTTTGAGAGCCATTGGTATAGATCCTTTGAATTTTTATCAGATCTTCTTACCGAGAACATTATATAAATCAAAATTTAAAATAATTATGACAATACATATATATATTTATGTAATAATGTTCAAAAAAGTCATGTTAGGTTAGTGGTTAAGGCATTCAATGATAAATGAGGGGTCTTAGGATCAAATCCCAACGAATGTTTTTTTTGAAATACATATACCAACGGTTTCATAACCGTTGGTATAGATTTTCATATTACTTATACCAACGGTTTCCGAAACTGTTGGTATAGGTCTGTACCAATGGTTTTCCCAAAACCTTTGGTATTGACCTATCCCAACGACTTACTTTGCAACGGTTCTCCAAACCGTTGGTATAGGCTATACCAACAGTTTGGAGGCCTATACCAACGGTTCAAAACCGTTGGTATAGGTTAGTTTTCCAGTAGTGCTCGGGTTGCTCGGCTGGACACCAACGACCTGCTCCAGCCAGCTATTTTAGAAGGAGGGGCGGTGCCCGACTTGTACTGCCAGCTGGGGGAACTGGCCCATATGATGGCCTGGTTTTCTAGGCGGGTCAAACCCACCGGCCGGGCCGGACCCATGACGCAGGCCAAACGTGCTGGCCAAGCTGGACACACCGGCCTGGCTGGACCCGCAGGTCGGGCTAGACCCCTACCGGACCCGGACCCGACTGGTTATATTTCACTAAAACATGAGTATCTGGAAAAACGAGTGTCTGATTGATGTGATTTGTGAGGAATTTTTAGTTAGGGACATGGAGGTACTTTTAAGAAATTCTACATGGGTTTTTGCAGGAGATGGAGTACAGTCAGGATGGATCAATCTCGAATCATACAAGGTCCTATTAATATCTTTTCTTATAAATTAGATACAAGGTGTCCAATTGATGTTCCGTCTATCACTTCGGAACCCTTACGACAAGACGGTCCTTTGGGTTACTTCCTCGTGGGACTTTGTGAAGGTTGATGTACGATCGATGTTATGAGGGAAAGAATTTACGGAACTTGAGTGATCTATGTGCGGGAATCTTGTGGCTGACTTTCAAGTAAAGAGCGACCCTCTGTGACTAACAAGACAACGACCCTACCTGGATCGGTAGCAGTGCAACTCTCTATCAATAAAAAATAGAGATACCCTCTATGGATCTACAAGAGAGATACCTTTTGTGGATCGACAATAATGCAACCCTCTGTGGATCAACAGTAGTGCGACCCTCTGTGGATCAGAAGTAGAGAGACCCTTTGTGGATCAGCAGTATGTAGGATCCAAATATGATGATATATTCTCAATTACAAGAGGGTGGTGAATTGTAGTTTTAAAAAACATTATTTTTTTAACCATTATAATTTTTTTTTAACAAGGTTAAACTAGGTAAATTCACAAGACCTCTTTTGGTTCTACAATACTGCTTGGTTTTGGAAATATGGTTCTGGAAATGATACTTAAGAAAAGTTTAGAAGAAAAATATTCTACCTTAAAGCGTATAGAATCTTACTTATAAGGGTATACAAAAGAACAATAAAGTATAAGAAGGTTACAATTTCTTCATTTATCAAAATACCGTGGAATAGAACATGAAAAAAACAAGTAACAAGTATAAAATATTTTAACACATAGTGTTGGGAATCCAACAACCTTGGATAAATGACCCTTGATTTATACTTTCAAGAATGTTTGCCATACCCACACCAGGGTAAGCCCTCAATTGGAATATCAGAAGCTGTCTTGCTATCCTTGTAAGCCCTCGATCTTTAAAGTAGTCGAAACATTTGTATTTCTATCCATGAAAGTCCTAAAACTTTAAGGTAGTTGGCACCTCCGTCTTCCTATCTCAGGAAGTCCTCAATTGTACACAATAGTAATCAGAGTCGCATAAAGAAAGAGAAACATGATGTTTAGTATGCATAATGTATGAGAGTCTCTCTATTTAAAAATCACTTCTGCATCATGCAATCTCTAGAGTGATCATGTCGGTGTTGAGCTCGTTCAAATGAGCTCCTATTTATAGGAATTTATTCTACAGTCGGCTCCCTCCAACAGTCATATTTTTCCTCGAATTTGGAGGGAACCTATACACATGTCACTCAAAAAACGGTATCTTAGAAATAAAATGTATGACATCATTTCATAACTATAACAAGTGTAAGGAAAATATGGTTTCTTAACCAAATACAATTTTTCAGAGTGTAAGGAAAAATAAAAGTTCTGAGTCCAAGAAAATAATAATTTGGAGACTATAAATCATGGATATTCGGACACTATTTTACAAAAAAATTGGAACCTGAATTCTATAGACATCAGAATCTGGATTCTAATTAATTCAAAATCTGAATTTATTAGGAATTCGTAATATGAATTCTGAGGAATTAAGAGTCTGAATTCTGAGGAATTAGGAGTTCGAATTATAAAAATTTTAGAGCCTGGATTATGATGAATTCGGAGTCTGAATTCTGAGGAATTAAGAGTCTAAATTATGAGAAATTCATATTCTGAATTTTTAGGAATTCAGAGTCAGAATTTCAGAGAATTCGGAATCTGAAATTCAAATAATTCTAAGTCATAATTTCATTGAATTCAGAACCTAAATTTTAGTGAATTCAGAGTCTGAATATTTGTGAATCGGGAGTCTAAATTTTAGAGAATTTGTACTTTTAATTTCAAAGAATTCAAAGTATGAATTTCAAAGAATTCTGAGTCTGAATTTTAGAAATTTCAGAGTCTGGATTTCAAGGATTTCAGAGTATGAATTTCATAGAATTCTGAGTCTGATTTTCAAAGAATTCAGAGTCTGATTTTCAAATAATTTGAAGTCTAAAAACATAATACTCTATATCCAAGTATTTATAGGATTACAAGGATTTATATATGAAACTGAATTTTAACATTTATAAATAAAAAGAGTTAGATTTATAGAAAATATTAAATGAATAATGAATGCATAGGCAAGGATAAAATTTCCTTGAGGAAATAAAAATTTTCCTTATTAAGATAATTCATAGGAAAAAATAATTTTCCTTGTGATAGAATGTCTGTGATTTTCAAAACATATAAGAATGGAAAAGTCATATGGAAACCTTATTAACTCAATAATCTCCCCCTCTTTGGAAAGCACAAACATCCTTACATAAAATAATATAAGGACATAGATTTTTTCTTTATGAACAAAAAATAAAACTTATCTCCCTTAACATATGAATCACTCTGAATACGACTAACTCCCCCTTAGGTTTTGAATTCTCTATGGATCATATTCTTGATTTTTTGAAAGAGATTTTACATTTTCTTACATACGAAAATCATATTTGAAAATAGATTCCCCTTTGATGAACTCCCCCTCACATACAGAAATCACTTCTTTACATATAAATCTTTTTATCATTCCTTTCTCCCCCTTTGTGATTTTTAAAAAGGAATAAAGAGAATGAGAAAAATATGGTACCTGAAAAATTTGTACTAAAAAACCAATTATATGAAGAATAACCAAAACACCGTTATGATTGAAAGAATTTGTGTAACGAAGAAAATACATCAAATGATCTGAATGGGGTGGAATTATCCTTATTTCTCTTTCAGTATTAACTTATTGACCATGGTTTTCAGCTTCTTTATCTCCATGTGATCTTCTTCCATACACTTGAGTAGCTAATCCTGATCATCAATTTTCTTCTCTATGTATTTTATCTTTTATTCCTAATCCTTAATATTATCTGACTAAGCCTTAAAAACTTATTCATTCTTAAAAATATTTTCATTAAACTCAATTTTGATATCCCTTTATCTCTTCCAATTCATAGCCATTGAGTTATGCTTTCCATTCAAGGCCTTGACTTCTTTCTTCTGGGTTTTCCATTCTGGAGTCAACTTTTCCTCAAAACGCTTAGAAAGATCCTTAGGTTTACCATCTTTGATGTAAAAAGAATCTATCACATTATCTTGAAATTCATCAAAGACTCTCAAATCATCGATCGTCTTCCTTGACCAACTTGTAATATTCTTGCATGATCATTTAAGAGAATCATATTCAATGAAGAAGGTTTTGAAATATGTCTCATGCTTTTAAAAACTTATCCCTAAGCTTGGAGACTGAATATTCTTTATGATTTAATGAGTGCTGAAGCATCTGGAACCTTGAGTCTATACATAGAAATATGGGAATTGTATCAACAAAATTCTACAAAGTTTATACCACAAGATCATGTCCAATAGTAGATGATTCCAAATAAGAGTGTTTGGTTGGAGATGATTCTTTTACTATCACTTCATCTTTTTTCCTTTGATAAAGCACCAATATATTTCTTTTTCACCAATGATTTACCATGTGTATCAACCAAAACTTGTTTACCCTTATCATCCCTCTGAACGATCTCTTTGTCTTTAGGTCATTCATTCTCACTATTAGATAGCTGAATAATATTATCATCCTCAAGGATTAATTTCTCTACACATGCAACAATATCCTCTAGCTAAATACATTCATGGTTTCTAATTTGTTCTTTAGATAGCTTATTCTCTTATTCCTAACCATTTTCTTCTTTTCATGGAGTAGAAAGTTTTGATGATTCGGCTTTAGAAGTTCGGATTGATAGTTTCTCATAAGGACTCTCCTTATATGATAATCCTCTACATGCCTTATCATCACTTCGGTATCACCACTTCCTTCCTTCTTCTTCTTCTTATACGTATTCTTCTACTTATTCTTATATTTATTCCTCTTGTACAAATTATTCTTCTTGTTCTGGTTCTGGAATTACTACCTTATTTCACAGAGTTAGAAGGAGTGATTCATTCAAAAACAATTCTGGTACCTAGAGTTGTTCATAGGCTTTCTCAGCAGCTATAAGAATGGATTGAAAAATCTGGAGTTCAGACACTTTCTTCCTCTACTTCTTTTATTTCTCATGATTTTAAATATCTTTAGCAACCATTATCTTTAATTTATTTTCCTCAACAGGGTCCATTCCAAAAGTAGTCTCCCCTTCCTTCTTGTTCTTCATGTCCTCTCTCCACTTAGCCACTACATCATCAAGGTATGTATTTCTATTATTTAGTTTTGGGGGTGCTGATTGAGTTTCCCTAGCCGTAGGGATTTTTTCTTTCCCTTCTGGTTCTTTTACCTTCCTCTTCCTTCCACCCTTTATGGATGTCTTATCCACTTCCAGTTTCTTTAATAGAGCTTCTATTACTGATTCAAACAAATCATAAAAATAGTCATATTTATAACTGAAGACAACCTTCATCCTTCTCATGGTATCATCTCTTAGTAGCATAACCTTGTAATTTCATGTCTTAGAACTGTAAGGGATTTGGAATGACTGAAGACAAAAAACAATAATCTTGGAGGGAATTGTTAGATACATAATAATTTTAGAAGTAAAATTTACATTCTTGATATTCTTAATTGTAACTAAGATATACATGACCATGTTTATCTTCTTGAGGTTCACCAAGAAATCCAGAATTTTTTTTGTCACTTTTCCTTAGGGAATCCTTATCCCATTTTCTCGGAATGATATAACCTTGAACCCTCAATTCATGAATCTAGAAGTTTGTAGACATATGGATAATCTTTAGAGTCTTTAAATTTTTCAAGCCATGGAAATCTAAATCATTTTCCCTCCCAAACAATCCTGATACATTTGGTAAAATATCGGTGTAAAATTTAGCTTCACCTTTATAAGTAATTACAATCAGAATTGCAACCTTGTTGTACGAAAGGGAGTATGTCTTTCCATATCTCTTGAAGGAAAATAAATCTCTCCATCCTTCATTTATGAAATTTTCTGATTCATAAAATTCAACCAAAAACTATGGATAATCAAGATTCTTGGCCTTCGGTCTTGATATATATAGAATTTCCTAGCCATTCAGCTTGATGTTCTTTGATATAATTAAATCAAACATAGAAAAGAAATTTAGATAGTCTATCCTTTATCTCTATATCTTCCATTCAAATATTTCCATTACAGTTGACATTTAATTCTAAGGATATGCTTCAACATACATTCGAAAATAAGGAAACCTGAAGATCTGAAATGACCTTAAGTAGGGGGCATAACTTTAGCACATAAAGGCTTTGAAGATCGATGTGGGAGAACTAGCAGGGGGTCCTTATATAGGTGTTTGAAATGATGGTTCAACATCCATGATTGATCTGACAATTAAAAAACTCTTGATCATGTCTGATGGTTGAAGAAGATAGCCAATGAAGAGATTTGGTAGGTTCTGATCTTTTGAGGTTTTTAAGATAAACATTCAGATTTAAGAAAAAGTGAATCCGAAAAAGATTCTTAAAGAAGATAAAAATACAAACATTTAAAAATATGATTACAAAAATTTATGAAAGAAAACATACATTCCAGATTTCTAGAAATATTATTTGTAATTAGAAAGCATCATCTTGATGAACTTTAGACATCGATAAAATTAAATAAAAATTTGATTACGAAAAAAATTATTACAAAAATTTTGAAAATGAAAAACTTTGAGTATGAAAAATTTTGATTACGAAAAATTTCAATTATTAAAAATTTTTTAATAAGAAAAATTTCAATTTCAAAATACTTTTATTACAAAAAATTTCAATTACAAAAAAATTTTGATTACAAAAAATTTCAATTACGAAAGATTTTGTTTACCAAAAAATTCAATTATAGAAAAATTTTGAATAAGGAAAAGATTTTTTTTTGAAAAACTAGAAAATGTACTCCCCCTATGAAAAATAGTTTCTTATTATAAGCTGATTGGTTTTAAAAATATGATAATTTGGAAGATTACCTTATAGTTATCATTCCTTACTTTTGTTTAATGTATTCATATCTATCCGAAGGTAATTATTTTTTTTAAAATATTATCCACTTGATAATGTGTTCCGATAAATTGATTAATGATATCTCCTTTTGTATTGATAATATTTTCAAATATGTCTTTGTTACCAGTCATGTGCCGAGAACATCCTCTATCCATGTATTATGTATTTCTATTCGTACTATCTTTATTTTCTAGAAAATAAGAGTGTTAGACTTTCATAACCCAAGCATTCTTTGATCCAGAATATTTAGAATGAAAAATTTTAGGTATCCACATTTTCATTGAAAAATAGGAATTATGAAAACCAAAAGACTGAGTCTGGTTTAAGGAATTTTTTTTCCCAATTCCCACCACACTGACATTTAGTGCAGAAGAGATCACTTTGAGGAACAAAATAATTATTTCTAAAAATAGGTTTAGAATGAGTATAACCAAATCTAGAATTATTCCTTAGTTGTCGAATTTGGGAATACTTTTTATAAAAATTTTCCTTACCTATGGTAATGTTTGACAAATAATTCCTCAAGGAAAATATTTCTGAATTTAGTTTAATAAATATATTTTTATCCTAAAAAAATTAGTTTTTGAAATAGAGTTAGTCTATAAAATATTTTTCTTCGAAATTACATTTTCATGATCCTTAAAATGTATATCCTTATTAGAATTAGCTTCCTAAAGGTTTTTGGAAAGACTTTCAAAATAATAAATTTTCTTATTAATATCATTAGAATGATTTTATACTTCCTTATTTAGAAACAAAATTATAGAATTTTCTTTATCATGTTTTTCTTGAGATTAGAATTTTCATTCTCAATATGTTTAGCAAGCCTATATAATTCATCATAAGTAGGTTGTGTATTATATTCATTAGAAGAAGATTCTTTATCCAAATATTTATAATATTTATTGTCACTATAATTTGTATTTATGAATAGATTTGTGATAGATTAAGCATTATGTACCTTGTCCATTAGACAATGATTTTCAATAGGTAGTATGGCATATAGACCAATATTCTTCTGACCAGATGATTCATACTCTGAGTATTAATTAGAAGAGTCTCCACCACTAGCACTATGGGTGTCGTTGGCTTCCAAAACATTATTATATTTATCCATGTAGTGAATATTTCTATTTCTCTCAAAATTCATTTCTATTCTATCCTTTTTCTTAATCATAGGGAAATCTAGCCTTATATGCCCTTCTCTTTTGCTTTAATAACAACTGACTTATGAGTTTTTCTTGTCCTTTCTTAATTTCTTATTAAATTTATACGGATTTTCTTTCTTTGCAACTATCATGTTCATCCTTCGAGAAAGATTGTCTATCCCATTATCAAAATACTCACTTTCACTTGATTTGGATAAAACAGTAACTTTGTTTGACATAGATCTTATAACCCTTTTAGGAGTCTTGGCATTTGTAGCAGTAAAGGCTACAATCGCATTGCCATTATACTTCTTATTCATATCATCATCTCTTTTCATTCTTGTCTCATGTGGAAGAAGAGTTCAAAAAATCTCATCAAGATTATTTTGAGATACTTTCATATTCTCATCAATGGCTGTTCTCTTAGATTCCCACTCATTGGGCATGATATCTATAATCATGTCCACAAGGGCCTCTTCATCTAAACCTTTTTCACCAGTAGATTGTAGACTATTAAAAATGGTCATAATCCTATGTTGTACCCGTCTTACCGATTCTCCATTAGGAAATAGAAATCCATGATATTCTTCTCTAATCATATCTATTCTAGTTTCTATAACCTTGGATGTACCAAAATGAGTAACCTCCAGTTTTATCCAAATACAAATTGCATCTTCCCAAGAAGAAATATGACTATATATATTACTGGTCATGGATCACAACAAAGTATTGCATGCCTTGTATTTTTTGTTGATATTCTGATATTTCTTGATTAGTAAAATTTATGACATCCTCATTCGGAATCATGTAATCTCTAATCAACATAAAAAAATTGTATACTTCAGTTTTAATAAAAAAAGTCTTCATCCGATCACTCCAATATAAATAATCATTTCCATCAAAAATGGGTGGTATAGTAGGATTTAGATTGTAAACCTAACTGACATTCATTCCTTCCATCTAAAAGAAAATATTTTTCCACAAAACATTTTAATAGTATAAGTTTGTAAACTTGGATAAAAAACCTAAGAAAAAAATATTAAGAACAATGAAATCTTGATAAAGAATGATTATATGTGAATATAAGTATTTCACAGACCCCCTCTAAAACTAATCGTAGGATCAAAATATGAATATAGATGCTCAATTTCAAGAGGGGTGAATTGTAATTTTAAAAATCATTCATTTCTAACCATTATGAAAACATTGTTTAACAATTTTAAACACGGTAAATTCACAATAACTCATTTTGTTCTACACACTTTCTAGGTTCCAGAAATATGGTTCCAGAAATGAAAAAATAGAAAATTTTACAAGAAAAAGATTCTACCTTAAAGCGTATAGAATCTTATTTATCAGAGTATTCAAAAGAACAATAAAGTATAACAAGGTTATAAATTCTTCATTTATCAAAATAAAGTAGAAAAGAACTTGAAAAAAAGAAATAATAAGTATGAATTATTTTATCCCAATGAGTATGGTATAAAAAAACCTTCGATAAAGGTCCATTGATTTA
The DNA here is from genome assembly GCA_963277665.1 of Viscum album. NCBI lineage: Eukaryota > Viridiplantae > Streptophyta > Magnoliopsida > Santalales > Viscaceae > Viscum > Viscum album. Next base: position 743,589,199 of record OY728128.1, read on the forward strand.
TACTTTCAAGAAATTCTCTCTTACCCAAACCAGGGTGAGCCCTCGATATGAATATCAGAATCTGTATTGATATCCCTGCAAGCCCTCTAAAATTAAGTTAGTTGGAACCTATGTCTTCTTATCTATGGAAGTCCTCAAACTTCAAGGTAGTCCGCACCTCTGTCTTCCTATCCCCGGATGTCCTCAATTGTACCCAGGAGCAATCGGCGTCACATGAAGCAAGATAAATAAGATGTTTAGTACTGAGAAGGCATGAGTGTCTCTATCTCTATAGAAATCACTTATGCGGCATGGAATATCTAGAGTGATCGAGTCAGTGTTGAGCTCGTTCAAATTAACTCCTATTTATAGGCATTTCTCCAATAGTAGGCTCCCTCCTCCAATGGTCATATTTTTCCTTGAATTTCGGAGGGACTTGTACATGTGTCACTCAAAAAATGGTTAGTTAGAAATAAAATTTATGACATTGTATCATAACATTATAAAGTGTATGTAAAATAAGGTTGCTTAACCAAATATATTATTTTAGAGTCTATGGAAAAATAAAAGTTCGGCATCTATGAAAATAATAATTTGGAAACAATAAATCATGGATATTCAGATAATTATAAACCTAAATTCTATATACATCATAATAAGAACAATAATTAATTATGAATCTGAATTTCTTACGAATTTGGATTCATAATTAAAAGGAATTCGAAATCCAAATTCTGAGGAATTCAGAGTCAGAATTATGATGAATTCAGAGTCCTAATTGTGAGGAATTCAGAGTCCAAATTTCAAGGAATTTAGAATAAAAATTTTATAGAATTCGAAGTCAAATTACAATGAATTCAGAACAAAAATTTCAGAGAATTAGGAGTCACAATTTGAGAGATTTTGGAGTATGAATTTTAGATAATTCGATGTCTGAATTTCAGGGCATTCGGAGTCCGAATTTCAGAGAATTCAGAGTCTCAATTTCAGAGAATTCGGAGTCTGAAAACACAATAATCTATAACCAAGGAATTATAGGATTCCAAGGTTTTAGATATGAAACCAAATTTTTGAACATTAGAAATAAAAAAATTTATATTTATAGAAACTATATAACGAACAATGAAATCATAGGTAAGGATAAAATTTCCTTCAGGAAAGAAAATTTTACTTTTTAAGATAATTCTTAAGAAAAATGTTTTCCTTAAGAAAAAGTGTTTGTGATTTTCAAAACATAGAGTTATGGAAATGTCATATGGAAACCTTATTAACTAAACACAGTATAACTAACCTTCGTAGATTAGCATTATAACCTCTTAATAGAATTAAATGATCTATCTCAAGACCAATCATCTTAATTCCTATTCCCTATGTTTTATACTTGGCGTGGTCTATCATTTTGTTTTTGCTTTTTGATTGAGGTCAAGCATTGTGGTTTTTACTTTATATATTCTTGGAGAACTTTGAGAGTCTCAGGGTCCATACAGGGTATTGTTATACTCACCCTTGTATAGGTTTCAGCTTCACCTTATTGTGTTTTGTGCAGATGATAGACAACCTGACCGAGACTTGGGTAATCTGGGCTAGATGGTGGTCAGAGGTAATTCCTAGACATGGTGAGCGGTATTGAAGATAGACGACGAGATGTACCAACCCCTCAGGTAGGATCCTTGGTTTACATACATTAGAGCTTGTTTTTTCCTTTTTTATGTACTTTTATTTCAGTCAGGTTTGTATATAGGCCCTCTTTACATTTGGTTAACACTTTTACACCCAACCGTTGTACTTTGTGGTTTTCTATAGTAGTGTACCTAGTTTTTGTGTGTATAGGTTTAAAGGAAATGCCTTCCCTTTTTGGAATATTCCTTTTACATGATAGTCTTCAACCCCTAGCTTATGGAAGGTGTTATTGGGGTAGTCACGGCATGGGCCCCATGGGATGGGTTGTGACATATGTCATATCATAATAAAAATTACATTAAATAAGAAATATAATAACTTTTAAAACTACTTGGGTGAATGATGAGAAAAAAATAAGGATGAATAAAGGAATCATGTTCATTAAATAATCAATCATATAAACCAGAATAACATAGATATTACTCAGATAACCCAAACCCAAAAAAGATATCCAAATAATGCATATAATTTGGATGATATTATTAATATCTATCCAAAGGTAAGTAACACCAATAATTTGAAATTAAAATCCGAATTCAAGGATTTATGGTATCTTGAAAAGAGTCACAAAATGATTGGGTTAGCCAATACATTATTATAAGGTCGAAATTTGATCCCACTGATCACTACTCTTTTTAAAACATATTCAACTATACTAAAATTGATATAAAAATATAATTTCATGAAATTATGAAAAAAAATATCCCAAAACATTTAATTCCCATTAATTTGTGTTTTTATTTTTAACCAAGTCATAACAACACAAGAGAACCACCATGAAATGGTTCCAAATATTACTGATCCAATGATCATGAACTACTTGACATCATGATGTGATACCATAAATTGTGGCATATGGACTCTGTAATAATAATTCACTAGGATGTAGTGGTCACATCTATGAGGCCTAATCAAAACATAGAAAAAAAATTCTTGGTTATTAACTCTTCATGATTAAATACTCAGGTTCATTCCATGACCAAAAACCTCAATGAAATAACTCATATAATCATATATAATCCAATAATAATCTAGTTAGTATGTTAAACTCAAAACACTAATAATATAAAACAAATATCTTGATGTAATTTCATAACACGGAGAAGAAAACCCAATTAAGATACATTCCATTATGCAGATACATTTCTCATCCAGTTAAAATCATATCATAAAATCAACCATTATCCCTCTAAACATCCACTAACACCCATGAACATCTAAAATGGAAAAAAATACAATGTTCTAGGAATTTACAAACCATAACATGTACACTCCACTAAATGGATAAATTCATATATTCTTTTTCATCTATATCAATCAAACAAATAAATTGTCAATTTAGAGTGAATTTCTATCTTAAACATGATAGTGTGATTATCTTCACTTCATTTGGTATTTAATGAGTCATTTATAGAATAAAAATACCCTTATATTTGTGGGAAGTAAAAAATATTTATAGCGACATTCCTAGGATAGGTAACATAGTTAGTATCAAATATTTCTTTATATTGTTGATATGTTGAGGGTCCTCATTACACATTATGGGGTCATTATCCACTAAAAATTTATATTTATAGGTCCTATATAGTGATTTATTTTTCATGATGCTTATAAGCCCCATTTTCATAAAAACGGTATGAACCTTTATTGGAGATTGTATGTTTTTTGTTTGGTTTCCCCCAATGGGGTGAATTCCCTACACATGGATGATAGAGTATGTAACTGTATCTCCCATAAAATTGTAATGCTAAATTTTATGATTTTTCATTAATATATTATATATTATATATATATTTTTAATGTTATACGGTGGCTTAAGTTCCCATAGGTACTATGGGGAAATCCAACAGGTATATGGTGTAGGGAACCATGAACCCTATGAAATTACCAACGAAATTAAAGTCCCTCAATTCCCATTACATGGGCGGTGGGTTTTATTGCATTATTGATGGAAAACATGGTACCTAGTTCTAGACAATCCTATACATAATGATCTCACCCAATTTTTTTGGGATATTTATTAATTTCACAAAAATTAATATTTTTCCCATTAATCTACTCCCTCTAACCCTATAAAAACTATGCCTTTATTTGGGGGGATCCAAGTTTCTTTTATGTGTTCTCTTTGGCTCATATGAAGGATGATTCAACTCTAATTTGTACTAATCACATATTTTATGTATTTTCATTTCCAATAACTAGATTTTATCCTCTATCAATAATTCTTATGGCCTTATATTTAATAAAGAATCGCAGTTATTCATATTAGATTCTAGATATTCAAGTATTGTGATTGATATGAGTGTATCATGATATGCTTTATTTAAAATTATTTAGTTTTTATATTTTATGTCATGATATTTATCACATGTTGGAATGATTTCCTTCTTTGGTTGTTCTTCATATGGAATAAAAGTGGGAGGTTGGGTCTTAATGGATGGAATTTCACCTTTGAGGAGAAGATATGGGAATACAATCATGAGTTTTACACAAATGATTCTCATTAGAAGAAATGTTTTATGATTTTTATTCCATTTTTACCTAGGAATAGAGTGAGTATCATATAATTCCTTATATTATTTCAAGAAATACAGCGTGAATTGACGGTATGGGGGATTTCCCCTTTCAATTATGGAAGTGTTTAGAAATTATAATGGAATGCTTGTGGGGATTTCAATGGTTTGGGTCAAGGGGAAGAAAAATGTTTATTCCCATTAGTTTTATATAATACAAATAGATTTTTAAAACTTATTATTTGTCCCTAATGGATTTGGTGATGGATTAATTAACTTTTATTTTATTTTACAGTCTGATGTGACTATTTTTTCTATAATAAATAATTATATGCCATATGGTATTAGTGTGGGATATTATATCAGGCCATACTCAGTTATATAGTGTTTTTAAAAGAATCCAAATCTGAGGGATCATTGTGAGTGATAATGTTCATGTTTGGAACAAAATTCCTGATACCTAGCTCAATGTGATAGGTTGTTGACGTGGAATATGGTTTTGTAATATACACTATGTAATATGTTATTATTAAAATTATTTGGGTAAATTTTTCTATATCAAATTAATTATTCTAGGAGATCCTTCCATTTATAATTGGGGATAATAAACGTATATTTTGGGTTCGTGGTTGGTTGGTTAATGCATTTTTACCTGATATGGGTGTATTATTTTTGGATTATTTTCCCTTTTTTACCCACTAAAATGATTTATTTTTACTAATAATGGGGACATAATGGATTTATCTTACTATGTAATATACTAATCTATAAAAAAATCACAGTTATCATTCATATAATATTTATATAAATATAGTTAAGGGGTAGGAAACCATGTTGTGAACATTAGTGGGTAAATCTAGCTATGTATGGAAGATATACTGTGGAAATATTAGTTAATTTTTTTTGGATATAATCTATTTTAATTATCTCATTCCATTATCAAAAATTTTGATCCAATGTTTGTGGCTATCCCCTTGACTAATTGTATGATAAGCATGACACATTTTGATGTTTAATAGGGTATTATTTATGGGATTTTCCTATAATTGTGATTTGATACTAGGAATCATGTTTTGGTTATTACAACATTTAGTGCTGATATAATAAATTGTTAGATGAAATTTCAGGTATATTTTCCCCAATTAAATGATCATCCCCTAAACAATAGTATAAACCACTTACATAAATATAGGCCTGAATTATGACTTAGGGAAACAACATCAGATATGATAAAACATATAAGAGTGTTAATTATTATTACCAACACCCATTTTATTTTTAATTTTATTTGGTAGTTAATAGATTTTATATGGGTTAGTGGAGACATAAGAATGAATTCAAATTCCCAATACTCTTACGAGTACTATATTTTATGAAAATGAGAAATGAAGACCAATAGAGAATGGTAATGTCAATATTGGATAGAAATTAGATATGTAGATTGGGAATTACAATGGGGAAAATGTATTGATGCTTTCTATATTTATACATATGGTTAAATGTTAATTATCAGATTGAAAATGGGTTCTCAATAAGAATATTTTGATATCTTATTATACAAATGGTAAAAAAATATTTAAATGTTTCTCCGTGTTTATTAATTATCCATTATATATGATTATTATCGAGTTAGTAAAAATGAGAGTCAAAGAATGGTGATGATGGAAAATAAAAATAAATATCTACAAGATTATTATTATGAAATTGGGAATCCATTTGTTAGGGAAATTGTATAAATGTGGGTAAAAGTCGAAGTGTGTACCCATCCATATTATTTTAGTTTAATCATGGATATATTTTTTTTCTTGATATTTTTAGAATGAGGTGTTTGGATCTATGTATGGTTCTTTGTTAATTTTTAATTATTTATTATATATATATAATGGAATATCATGAAATATGTATATGGACTAAATGATGTTGTTAATTTTAATTAAAATAATCAAATAAGTTCACACATATTCTATGTAATTCTCTGGAAATTATGCTATTTAAATTTAAGAAGGTTTTATATATTTATAAAGTAATATTTTCATATTAATTAGAGGCATTGTTGATTCTAAAAGGTAGTTTAAATAGGTTATGAGATTAGATGAATAATTTTTAAAATTCTGAGAAAAAATGAAATTATTTAAAAGGAATACATAAGATCACTTTTTAGTATAATCATGGAAAAGTGTGGATGATCACTATGATTTATAACCTTCAATAGATGATACATAATAAAATATGATAATGAAACATGAGAAAATACAATTTTCAAATTCTATGTTATGTTTTCATATTGATATGAAAAATATTCTAGTGTCAATGGAATATATTTGAAGCTTAAGGAAGATATTTAGTAGAGTTAATGATTCAATATAAAAAAGCTCGTATCATACTGTTGTATGAAATATAATACCAAGCATATGATAGATATTTTTAAGGATGTGTATGACATTTTAGCTCATTAAAATGATATGTATGATATATTATTTTTAAACATAAGGTTTATCATTTTAAAAAATATGATATTTTTGGAGGACAATGTATGAAAAAATAAGATGTTATTTAAATAATAAATATTAGTATTCATATTTATAGATTCAGGTCATAATAAAGTGAACAATGATTAATAAATGTTAAAAAATTTACCTAATAATTTCCTTATTATTCTAGGATTTTAATATATGAAAAATAGATAACATATAATGATAAAAAATGAATCTTTTTCTGGAGAAATATATATGTTCCTTTAAACATGAACGATAATAATTGGATTATATATTTTGGGACAATCTATTTATTATTCATAATATAATGAAAGATATGTGAAGATCATGAAAAAAGTATCATGTGAGATGTTATTGATTTAATATCTTTGGAAATCTTCTTTATATTTTGAGAATGTAAATACAATGTGGTGGAGAATAATATAGAGATATAGAAGCAATGATCATGTGAAAAAATAGTTATTTTATTTTTTAGTTGATCATTCATATCAATGTAATATAGTAGATAAAATACAATAATATTCTTGACAGAATATCTTATTAATCATAAAAGATAAAAAAAAGTTATGAACTACCCCGTGATACCATAATATGGATGAAGAAAAATAATAAATAGAAAAATGAAAGTGAAAATGTCTAAATAGTTATTGGATAGATAAATATAATTTTTTTGAGACCCATAAAGTTGAAGAAACAAATCAATATTGAATTGAGATGAAGCAACCGATGAGTATATTATAGTATAATATTATATTTTGTTACGAATTTCTCTAATCGAGGAAGAATATCTTATGATTAGTATGTTATGTTTTCCCAAATTTGAGAGTAATATAATGTTCGTAAGTGATTTTGGGAGTAACCCTTATAAATTATTGGGAGACAGTATAATGAAATAATAAATAGATTGTATAGTACATAAGAATGTAAACATATTTATTGTATATTTCCTCAAGGTCACATATGATACCTTCAACACAATTAATGACATTATTATATTACTGTATATATGTTTCCATTATTAAATTAATAAAGATAAAATAGATGATACCCACATTATAATCAAAACATTGAGAGATATGGCTTGTCACATCATTAGATCATTTACTTCATTGTATATGGTGCGGTATGATAGTAATATATAAGAAAGAAATTCTTGATTATAATTGTATTGGGTAATGTATTATGAAGGTATTAAATAATTAAATAGGAAATAAATATAATTAGGAGACACTGATTTGATCCCACCTCTACCCCTCCCCACCCAGTGTCACAACATGATCCTTCTATGTATATCCAAATTAAATTCCTTTGTTTTTCCATCACCAAAAGAGTGTATTGTAATGCTATAATGTGAAGTGGGTTTCTTTTATTGTTTTTTATATGGATCCAAGTCATTTTATATGTTTTTATAGAATTTTTTATTATCTATTCTTCACTCACTAAATATAGAGAGGTATTTTTAGTTTATGCATGAGGATTTAATTTATAGGTTCACATATCATGAATCTAGATTTATCTAGTTTTTAATTGTATAAATTTACTAAATTAAATTTATAATATATTTTTAATTTTTCAAAAATACATTTCAAGTGGAATCAAATGAAATTAAAATGAAATTAAAATGAAATTAAAATGAAATTAAAATGAAATTAAAATGAGAAATATAATTATTGTTATATGAATTATTCAATAATGAGTTGGTGTGGCATTGGTGAACATCTACTTCAGTATATAGTTTTTATAATGCCACATGTCCCATGGTTATACCCATAATTTGTGTATCCTAGTGTTCTTATATTCACCTATGACTAATTGTAATTAAATTACCTATATATTGGAGATCTAATATTTTTTATTTGTTGTTATATAATAATATTATAATGAAAATTATTTATTGATATAACCTCACAGGGCATCCAAGGGATATTTTCATGGATGTCCTCGAGGACTAGAATTCCCATGTTATAACACCAACTAATTTGGAGGGGGAATCTGAGCATGGTGTTATGGTTTCACCCATAGTTTAGGACTTTGTTACTATGCTAGAAGGTGTATTTTATATTTTTTTGATTTGGGGATGAGGTGGAAATCAACAATTATATACCATTGTAATCATTTATTATGACTTCTAGACACAACATCAATTTATAATTCTATGGTATGGAATGACTATATGATTTAAATAATTTGATTGGTATATTTTAGGGAATCAATGAGCTGGAAAAATATCACAACGAGTGGTGGGTGTTTTTGTTAAATTTTATGATTTTTCCAATGAATTAATGGTGTGACGATTGTATAGTTTAGGATATACATCATTAGAGGAAATAATGGGAGGAATTTATTGAAATAATCATCAAAGAGTTTTTTATTGTGTCACTCAACATGAAAGGGTATTACAAGATTATTTACCTTCACCAAGGGACCTTATCATTAATGAATAGTTAAATATATTTCTCGTTGGTGGTTAAATTTTTTCCAATGATGGCTAAGAACTAGGGCCACAAGTACTTATGATATTTATTGGTATTAATAATAATATTAAACACCATGCAATGTTGTAAAATATAAATTTATTTTCTAATATAGTTCACAAATATAATTCAATTAAGAATATCTAGGTGCTGTAGAGTGCAATTTGGTACATACCATTTCATAGTCATTTTAGTTCTGGGCTATTAGGTTTGGAAAGAGATTAATCTTATAGTAATATGAAGAATATTTATAGTTAGGATCCCAATAAAGGATAGTGATAGATATTATATGTAAATGTTTCACTAATACATATATTTTTAGAGTATCCTATGATTTGATACTAGTTTTGATAGTTATGGATCTTTTATAGGAAATTTCCAATTATATTGAATGACTAAAATATTATTGTAATGATGGGGGACCTTTGGATTTACAATGTATGGATTCCAAGGATGGTTTTAGAAAATTATCAATGTAGTTTTAGTAATCACTATAATGGTTATTAAACTCATAAAATATCAAAAATTTGGAATTGATTATGTGGTCGGATCATAGTGGTGGTTGAGGACTCATGGGGCTATAATAACAAGTGCCCCTGGAATAAGATCATCAGCTTAGTCAAAGATCATAAAGTTTGTGTTATTGATCTCAGGTGTTAATTTGTTTATTGAACTCAATCTAAATGATGAATAAGGGGGTCCCACTACCATGAGAAGTATAATTATTATTTCATTTATGTTATATTTCTCCCTATTTGATATTAGATAATCTAATTCAATTGAAACAGTTTGTGCCATATGTTGGTTGATTCAAGATGTAGAGTTCACTTATGGTTGGTAAAATCTAACTCCACCTCTTGGAATGATGATAGATAATATTTATAGATGCACATGGTTTGAAATATTAGTTAGTGACTATAGAATCTTATGGGTTTTTATAATTTTATGTAATTTAATTTTTTATGTTACCTTTGGTTTGGATACAATAGTGTGATCTTGTGCTAAAATATAATTACATAATAAGTAGATTCTATTATAATGTACTATAGTATAAAATTATTGGAGAGTGGAATGTAAAGGACATTAGATATATAACTATCCTAAATTATGTATGGATTCAAATATCTCAGACAACTAGTACAGACTAGGATCTACATTCAATAACTATTCCCTCTAATTTACTCTAATAGTGGGATGTTTTGAGGTTATTTTCCACAATTTATATCAATGTATCTCACTTGAGTGTTTTGGTAAATTTTAAAATAATTATCATTCCATGTGTTCATCCCATATTAATACCTTCATATATTATATCCCCAGGTGTGTTAAGAGAGATAAAGTAACAACTCAGAGATATTGAAAATATGGGCCTCATCAAATTGAGATCGTCATTTTTGGGTACTTATATTTGGTTCTATTAGAATGGATATGAATTCTTGAAATTTTGAAAAAATTATTGGAATATGAGCAAGGAAAAAGAATATAATTATTATACAATTCATAGACTATATGATATATTTTATCATTTTAATGGATCCAAATGACATTTCAAAATTAATTTACTATTTTTTACTAGGATTGTTAATTTTAACTATAATATATGACAAACTTGGGTTTGTGATCATGGTTTGGATATATGATTATTTTTTATTCCCTTTGGGTTAATGAATCAACAAGTGGTGTACATTGTTATCCTGATAATTATTTTCAATCTTAACTAGTACACATTTGTTGTCCATTTCTGGGATAATACTTTAGTGAATTGTTGGACCCAAGATCTAGAGACTATATTAGGTGTGTATTAAGTGAATAGGCATTATTTAAATTCAAAAAACTCTCATTTTTTATTCAATATGTGTGTTTTCTTGAGAATTTTATATGATATATATGAAATTTGGTTTATACAGGGATGGTGAAAGTAATGACATATTGGGATAATCCAAAAATGTTTTTTATATTAGGAGTATCATTTGGATGGGAGGGTATAATAAATGGTTTATTTTATATTTACATAATATAGACATTCATGTGATGGGAATGATATAGATGTTTAAAATTTTATGTTGATCAATTATTATGATGAACACATTCTGTTGTTAAAATGAAATTTTGAATATGTTTCAATTATGATTATATTATACACCAAAAATTATTATACCATGAGTATTAATGAATCATTGTTTTTATGGAATTATTAATTAATTTTTTTGGTGGTCTCTTATGAGTATTTTTGACAACAACCCAATGATAGGAACTACCATACCCATGATATTGAGTCTGAAGTAGTGAACATTCCCTAATATGATAGTGGTATTATCTCATCAAATATATATTTGTCATATACCTGCAAGAAAAAATGTTTTGATATATATTACCATATTTAGACTAATACCAACTACAATGGGATTGTTTTTAATATCTCTTAATGTATGATTTTGATAAGTATTATTCAACAGGAAAAAGAAATTTCATGGAGGAGTCCCTTAGTAGAAATTCTAAACAACATTTTATTCATGAATATTTAGGGGAAATGATATTGATTTCATTCTAAATGAATTTTAGACTAGGTATTTCTGAGGGGAAATATTCAATTAATTTTTATCAACTCATCCATACTTCCCCATATGTAGATCAATAAAAAGTTAGTCATCAGTCCAATATTAATCACATCATTATATATAAATAATATATGAGTGATTTAATCACTATAACATGGTATATGAATAATTATGGGGGAATTTATATTAACAAAAAGGTGGTGGATAATACTACTATAAGTATTATATTGATGAGGTACATAAATGCATCTTAAGGGGATGTGAACCCATTAATAATATAAGATAAATCCAATTATTGAGAATTTATTCCGGTGGTTTTTAGTCAATATGGTTATGATAAGGAAATACAATATCTAGTTTTAATTGTAGATAATAATTCAAAAAACAATTTATGAACATATCAAAGTGTAGTTTCATTAAAAAATTTATGTTCTAATCAAATCAGAATTTTCTACGATATAAATGAATATATTCAATGAAAATTTAATTTTTTGAAGGTAGTAATATTCGTCTAAATTATAAATCACAATGGATGTTAAAGAAACTCATTGCAATCGATATGAATCCAATTAAACGTTTAATGGATATTAAAAAATCAACATACATTATCCTTCAATATTAAGGATGTCTTTAATCATATTTATATATAACCTAGAAATTATACCTATAATGATTTCTATCTTTAAATCCTATAGAATCCATGGACTTTACACCCAATATATGGTATATATATCATCCCAATATGGATTCCCTTCATCACACCTATTAGAAATAGCTATGTCTTTCTCAATATAATCCATTGATATAAAGTCCAACATATAATTCAATCTTCCTCAATGTAATATTGTGATAAAAATGATCAGAACATGAATAATTACACAAAATTGAAAATATATTTTATAATAGAAATATCCACAATGTATGATACTAAAAAAACAAAAAAAATAAAAATAAACAAAACTATAAATCACTATTATAAACAATTAGATTTATAACTAAAAAATAATCAAATGCCTTCACATTTTTAATTAACCACCTATGGTTTCATGATGTTAAATCTCAATTTATAAATGATCATACAATTGTAAACTTATACATAGTTTGGTTTTAGTTGAAAATATATAAGAATATTCTTCCTCATCATCTGATAAACATAGTGTTTATCTTCATTTTTTGATGTTGTTATTCTAACACAACTACCATACTCATTTCTATGATAATAACTAATATGAAAAAAAATCTCAAGCGTTTAACTATACCAAAACTTAATATAGAATGTATAGAATTATATTTATCAAAATTTCCTCAAATACAACAATAATCTGAAAACGAATGAATATGAGTAAATCAAATTCATAAAATGAGAATATTTTGATTTTCAAAAATATTGATAATATGAGCCTTTGAATCAATAGTGTCCAAGTATGAGGAACCATTTCATGGATTATATAGATCATTATAGGTACAAATAAAAGATAAAATAATAGAATTCACACATGGTGGGTTCATTTCAACCACATCATTTACAACTGTAGATGTTCTATGAGGATAAAATGAAAATTTATATTAGGAAACCAAGGAACATAAGGGTTCATGATATAGTGAGGGCGACTAGCTGAAAATGATTCTAAATTTTTATCCTAATATATAGAATCCATTTATAGATGACTTCTGAATGTTCTATGTGTAGGATATTGATTATCTTCATTTAATACATATAAAAATTATTCTGAATTTAGATGTTCACTTAAAATTATGATTTTGGAAGATCCTATATTAATCTATAGGGATATAGCTGATGTTGAGTATAGATCACCAGTCATATTCTGAAAAGTTTTATATTGAATGATCTACATACTAATGGATAGTCATATGGTATAAGTTTTATATTTTATTGGGGCATGTGATGGCCATCTAGTATTGTGAGATTATATTCTCAGTAATAGCTATTTAGATGCGATTCAAATGGAATCACATGTATCCTTATATTTTTAATCATTTTATTCCATATTTAATGGTATTAATATGACAAGTCACTGTTTTTCGGGCCATGCATGGTGTAAAATTCTTCCATGTGTTTGTTTCTGATCATAAATATGATTCATATCACTCATAGAAATTAATGATTTTATGTAGACTATAGTAAAAACCGGCTAAATTTCACTATAGGGAACCATGTATTCAAACATGTATTACATTAGTTGGAGAATTTCTATATAAGAATTAAAGAGAATCTTAACATATATTTTGTTTTTCATCCAATATTAAATATAATATCATGGTCATATCTAAAAAAATGAAAATTCCTCAAATACGTCAAACCACCAAGGATGTTTTGTGTGTTTCAATTATCTTGATGTACAAGCCTAAACTAATTTAAGTTTTTAGATGTTTTTATGTTGTGTTAGAGGATTATTTTTAATTCATGTCTAGACTATTTTCTACCAGGTATTTGAGATATAAATTTCTAATTGGGATGATAGAACCCCCCCATAAATTTATAGTGCTAGCATGATTTTTCTAGGAGGTGGAATTGGGGAATGATTTGGAAGTATAAGGACAATTGATGATGTAATTAAATTATGAGTCCTAAATAATCTTATATATATTTATAAACACATATTTTCAAAGTTTATAATACCATTGAATTTATAGGTATTAAATTCAGGATCATATTAGCTATAAATTTTTAGTTTTTAAAGAATTTGTGATGTTCTTGAGTGGTGTAAGTTATTGAATATATTATAAGGAGAGGTATACATGGTGCTACAATTGAAAAATATTTCCAATAGCCATATGTTATAAATTGTAGGAAATTAGGTTCCCAGAGTACTATTTTAGGTAAATATATTCTATGGTGTCCTATAATTTTCCCAATATGGTATATTTTAGTGGTCAATTGAAGAATGTGTGACAGGTGCTGGTAAAATAGAATCCTCCCAGTTTTCTAGTGAATTTTATTAGATAGATTTCATATATTTTCTCCCAAAATACCCTTTTATCACTTCCATTTCCTCCCACCCCACTATCTCGATTAGTCCCTTATTTTGAGGGTTGTTTCATCCAATCAAGTTGTATCCATGAAAAATTTGAAGGATGATTAAACTCTAATTTATTTCTATCATATTGTATTGATATTCCTAATAACATCTAATATTTTATAATCATTATTTATCATTGTTTCTTCTCCCATTGTTCAAAATCTATAATTTAAATAGTTCATGCCCTATTTAAAATATTATATGATCAGTCTCAATTCAATAAATTTGGAATGGATTTCTATCCCTCTAATTCTCATGGTAGGAAATGTATTCCATATTTTAGAGATTTTATGTCATTACATTGGTATGAATGTATAAAATTGATTGAATGTGATTGAATTTATATACCATGGGAAATAAAGGTCTAGGATGGGTCTCAATGGATGCAATTAAAACTACTTGGAGTCGATATAGATTCTTTAAGGACCTATCCATATATTCCATTGAAGAATTATATATATATTTTTAACCTATATGGCTAGGGAAAAAGTGATATTCTTAAGCCTAGTTAAAATATCAGTAATCATGAAGTATGAATTCAAGTTATGCGTAATAACCTCCTTCATGAGTAAAGTTGTTCATTGTTTTTAATGGATAATATTGTAGGATTTTTGGGGTTTAAATTATGGTTTATTTAATTAGGAATTCCTAGTAGTTTATTATAATTTTGATGTCTTCTTAGATATTGTTTTTCATCTTTTTTGAATTGGTTGTTAGCTCTATGACCCCATCTTGTTTGTTCTGATATTACTATATTAGTTATGAGACCAACCCATAAGTGATAGGTTAATGATAATGGATGTTATATAAATAATTTACCATATTGATTGGGTATTGATTCAAGATGTTATATGATGCATCATCGTAGGTGATAGGAAACCAGTGTTATCCATAAGACACAAGAACTCACCCTGAGAGGTTGGGTGTTGGTATGGAACTCAGTAGTGGAACATAACATAAGTGATAGATTATAGGTCATATAATGTTATAGAGTGGTTTTTTGGAATCTATTATTGTATATCTTCTTTCATTCTAGAACATGGTCTATGAACTTAAAATTTTTGATTCTAGATGATTTTTATGGAATAATAACATAGAATTATTGTGTATGTTTTTTATTCACATTCTATTATTCCATAAACATGAATGTGTATACTAATGTTGATCAATTGAATCATTGGTAGGTTTTAGATAGGTTATTAACTACTGCCATATATAGATAACAAGGTTTTCATTTTGAAATTATTAATAGTGGTCATTGTAAGGGTAATTCAACTATGTGAGTACCTTAAGAAGGTGTATAAGTGTAGGGGCGTGGGAGTTACCCAAATATATACCTCAATAATTTTACAGCATGAATTATATATATTTTTCTAATATAATTAAGTTCATGGGTTGGTCTTCTAATAGTCTTTATCCTCTTATCTATTAACATCATTGGCATTATTCATTATGATGTTTCCTTAGGTGTTACATATATGGTGGGATTATCTCTATGATCTATATATTTTCTCATTTTTTTAATAACATATTTTCGTTTTATATATTTCATGATTACAAAAAATAAATGATATAGTCACCCCAATGTAAGGTTTTACCATTTTTTCTAGTCAGGTGGATTTTATGTACATTGTGTTATTGTAGATGTTAGTATGTTCTCTAACTCATATCTACTGAACCAATAAAAATAATTACACTAAACCTAACGAGATAGGGTGGGGTTCTTTTATCCATGTGTTTGGTATGTATCTTGATTATCATTATTTCCTTATCACTATTTGGGTCCCCCGTTACATCTAATAAGTTCTAATTGGAATTTTTCAGGTATTAATGATTACATTAATGAATTGGTGTTTAAAATTTTATTATATGTCATGAATAGATGGGTTCCATTGAAATATGGATTTTCATAGTTCTATTTATGCCGTAAGTAATAGTTCTTACAATATTCTATGTATTTTTGATTTCTTGTGTGATGAGACACATTTAGAATATGAGCTCTGAGAACTAGTGTTCATCCTTTGTCCATGGTTATCTTAACAAAATAGTATATCTGTAACTTTATTCTATTATTAGATATTATATTTTTAAATAATCAATTTCATCTCTTGGGAAATAATACTCAGTATATTTATACTCACCCATGATTGGTCAATCAGAATAAATTCCTAATTTTGATGATGATAATGAATAATCAGTAAATAATAATGATGGACGTGTATATGTTGGAGATTTTGTTATTCTAAATCTTACATGTTCTTTATTATGAAAAATTTTAATTTCTATTATTGGTGACATATTACTAGGCCTTAATAATGTTATGAGTTACTTTACCATTTCTAATCTACATCATAGATAGTCACATAAATTTTTATATTTAATTTTTAAAAGGATTCCTAAATTTCATTATATTGGATAATAATATTCTCACACATGCATTTTTTGTACCCTTTGTTATTTAAATGTTTTTTCTAGATGTTGGATATATTTGGAGTAAGATTATCAAACAAATTTCAGGTTTCTATATGATAATGCCTCCCATATATTGTAAACCACCATAATGTTATTCAGTAACTCATGGACCAAAAGAGGATGGATTATATTGAAAAACATATCTTACAGTAGGCTTGACTGTGTTCTCGGATGGTTTTCTTTCATTTATATCTAAAAAATGATAGTTGAGGCATATTAATAGAGTATATAGTTAGTAGCATTATGTGGATTGGTTTAATAATTTCATGAAATGGAGTTATAATGTTTTTAGTATGGTTTATAAACAAGGGTGCATAGTGTTTGTATAGTGGATAATAAATCCTTTCATGATTAATAAAACAATTTATTTATTAAATTGATTATATAAGGTACTGGTTTTTAGTAAAATCAAGATGATACATATATCATATAGTTATTATTTATGAGTTTATGTTAATTCCAATATGATCTCATATTTAATAATCTACTAATTATGGGATTATCTTATTGAATGACGAATTTCATCCCCAAAAATTGAACTTTGATAAAATTATGGTGTTATAATGAGCATAATTCCATGATTATGCTTACCTATATTAATTTTTATAGTGAAGAATAATTTATTCAAGGATATAATGTACTGTCTTCCTTTCACCTTATGTAGTGCAATTATCACCCCTAGTTGTGAATTTTTTCCAACTTTTGGGGATTATGGTAGTTTTCATGATTTTATGAAATACCAATCATTGGTTGAGTGTATTTTATACATTATGGAATAAAATTTCTCAATGGTTATATGAAAGTATATATATATGAATTGAGATGGTTTGGTTTGATTCAATGACTCATGTTTTTTAATTTTTCAAACTCCCACAAACTAGATGATACTTGTGTTGAGTCATATGAATAGTGTATTGCAATTATTCATGAAAATGTATATTCATACTCATGGTTAGATAAATCTAGAGGAGATTTAGTTTTAGAATTTTTTCATGATGGGGATTTATTTGGAGAGGAAAATTATGGTTTATGTTCAAGAGATATTTGGATTTAATCATGGTAGGTAGACCATGAGTATGTATAGATTATAATTCAATAACCTAACATGGATCCTCTTGGATATTATTTGGTAAAACTTTTTTGTGACTTTGTAGTTTTTGTGGGGTATTTCTAGAGATTATGTTCTAGTTTTGGTCCTCTATAATCACATGTAAAATAATTATCTAAATATTTTTTATTGATTTCCTCAAATAAGAAACACCATGTATAGTTTGTTTTATGATATGTGTATACTCTATATTTGAATGCATACTGATAAGTATCTGAAAACATTAATATAATATTATTTTAGTATTGGATAAAAAATTAAATATAATAAAATAGATATGTTTTATAATCCTAAAATTCAAGAATATTTTTCTTTAGGAGTTCATCATTTGACTCACATCTACTTCTGAAGTGGGTTTATCCTTAATAAAGACTAAGGATACTTATTGGATTTAAATAATGTGAAATAATATCATGTTGAACTACATTTGATATGGATTTTCAATCCAAGAAACTCGTTGGCAAGATTTAGGTTTTTCCAATGATACACATTTCAATCAAATTGGTCATGAATCATTGTTAGTGGTGATTAGAATCCTTGGGATGGATATGTATGGTTGACCCAATGGTAGTTCACGTTGATTTCACTGTAGTTAGATAGATTTTATTTTTTAGTTATTGAAGTTATATAAGAGTGGTTTCCAAAAATTATTTATGAGTAAATGGATATTAATTTAAAAAAATTCCCAAGGCTTCCCATTTAGATAAAAACATTTTGGTAACAATTGCATTATTATACTACACTGATATCTTCTATTATTTTTAAGGTAGTCTAGAAATACTTCTACTGAAACAGGGCTAGTTGAAGGGAATTTGGTATTCTATTAATGTTAATAATATGAAATTATTTCATTATCTATGGGTTTGTGAGATAATCATCACTAGAATATTTTTCTAGTGAAATTATAAAAAATATAAATTCTTGATGTTCTTGATGATAGTTCTATTAATTTAATCTTTTTTTAGGACTAATGAATTGAATTATTGTGGGTTTTAATTATGGAATCCTTTTTAATTATAAATTAACGGGGAGAATTCATATTTTATATGGTTTTTTATTCTATTAGTTCCTGAGGAATATATATGTGGATTACTATTGTGGTATATGTTACAAATGTGCGTGGTCTATTTATGGATAATATCATCTTGATGGGTGGGGTATCTGTTGGAAACTATAGAATATGATTTTGGGGAGGATTTTGTTATAATTTTAGAATAATTATAAATATTTACCATATAAATATATTTTTTCACTCATTTTAGTTGAGGTTAAATACAAGATAACCTTATTCTGTGTTTTTATAGGATATACTGATGTACCTGAACTATAAATGAATCTCATGGACCGTACCCACTCCTCAAAGTTAGTTATACCTTGATGGGATCACTGATTATGGGATCTAGAATGACCAAATATTCCAATGGATTATAAAAGATATATTTTTAAATGAGGTGAGTACATTATACTATCCTATAGATACATTATGGTATTCCTATATGTCTCTCCTTGGGTATTGAAATAGGAAATTCTAAACTGGGGTAACCCTTTTATATATGGGACCATGGTGACTCAGGTCTAACTAACTATTGGTATTTAATAGTTTTCTAACACTATAAATTTAATTTTGGTATTTTAACTATGTATTGATGTTTTTGTTTTCAAAGTATCATGTGAGTATTGTAAAAGGGTTCTAAATTCGATAGAGAAATATCATCAAAATGGTTTATTGGGATTTTTTTCTTTTTTTATATTTTATGTTTTGAATACTAAAAATCTAAAAAAATTTAATCATTATAAGTTATTCATAATTTCATGGGAGAATAATTTATAATTACTCATTATGATTTTATTATATCTTGAGTTATCATGATTTAAATTTTATATATCCTATTCCATATAAAATATAATAAGTTTATCTAATTTTATTAAAATAATATGATGTCTAAATTAGTATCTTAAGTTTTTCACTTTTGGTTTTAACTTATTTCTTGTCTTTAGTTATTTATCCATTTTAAGTTTATAGCGTTATTTAATTATTCAATGAAAATATATGTGATATAGATTAGTGTATTTTTGGACATGTTATATTGAATAGTGAATAATGTTTATTCAATTTAATTAATATAATGTAATGAATGAAATCACATATTTAGTTAATTTAAAAATTTCAAATTACTCAACATTATTTTTTTTGGAATTAAAAATTTTATTAAATATAATAGTGACTATTCTAACTGATAAATCTAGATATATACATTAGAATTGCATGTTTTTTTGCTTGGATAAAAATCTAAGACATTTTTATTATATTAAATTCAACTCCATACATGTTTAAAATTCCCATCAATTTACTCTAAAAATTTACCTATTTTTATAAGAATGATAGTAATCTATTCTATAGTTTTATATCTATATTTTTCACTATTTTTAAGATTTATCTTGTTATATAAGTCATATTGTAGTATTTATTGATCCATTAGAAAGATCATGAATTTATATAAATTTATTGTACATTTATAGAATATTAATTCTTCTATTTAGCGACTAATTTTGTATTCTGAAATCTGAGATGTTAAGATTGAATGTGTATTCAGTTTTTCTATTTTAAAACCGATATAAAATATATTTTGAAGTACCATGTGTGGCATTTTAAATTATCTAAATCAAGACTTAACACATCATATTTATGCTACTTCACATGTTTTTTTTTTCAATTACCTTAAGTATAAATTTTTAGTGACCACATGATTCTTTTATACCTACTACATGATGTTTTTTTAGATACAATATGTTTTGAATTATCCCTTAATGTTTCTTGAACATGAAACATTGTGTTTTCCTCAAGTTTTCACTGGGTTTTTTATTTGGCGTCATGATAATTTTTAAATATAACTCATTTATAGTGTATCTGCAAACATGTTTTGCAATGAAATGAGTGCCACTACCTGCATATTTTACATTATCTTATGTAGATCACACAATCCATTGTAATATTATACATGATCTCGTATCATCTAGTTGGATACACACTCATTCAATATTAGAATTTAAAAAATATGAAATGAAAATAATTTCAATCATATAATATGGATTCATATGAAATTATAAAATGAAAATCGTGTGGATATCATCGACATCTCATATAAATAATGTCACTATAGACTAGTTGTAATACATACTAGATTCACAACCTTCGTGAATATAAATATACAATTTGGCTATTTATATCATAATATCTTTAAATATACCACACCATTGAGTCTCAATAAAATCAGTAGATATTGAATGTCATCTGGTAAAAATGTAGTTCACAAGGAGTGTTGGAGAATATGATGAAAAGTTCCTGAAATCGCATATACTGTTGTGATATTTATTTTTTCCATTTTATGATATTGTATTTATATCCACATGGTATGTCTTGTTTGATCATATGGATCATGGATTTACTGCTAGATAAAATTTCAATCAACCATGCACCAATATAACTTAAGTGACCATAGGATATAATTTCATCACACTTACATTATTTCAATTTCATGTTATAATAACTGACCACACGAATAATTATAATAACCACATAAACATATAGTGTAATAAATGACCACAAATAATATAACTCAGAGTCACTGAGTACTCATAGTGCATATATTAATTTAATTATTTCTGCTAAATTGTGATATTTCAAGAATTATATGATTTTCATTATTTTATTTTATCTGACTAACTGTATTCTAATTATATTTTTTAGAAATTTTTTAATTTATAGAATTATAATATATTATACCAAATCCATGTGAATAATTTTTAGTCTAATATATTTAGTTTTAAAATGATAATTAATTTATTCTATATTCATGTATACGTACAATATATATTATTCATTTATTTTGAGTTTATTTCATAGAATAATTCTCTTCTAAATTAATATTTAGTGATAAGAAAATATTAAATTTTACATTTTAAATTAATATATTATAATTCTATATTGAATATCAATAAGCTTTATACAATTAGAAATAAATTTAAATTTTAGTTTTAACAGTCAGATTATTTTACGATTTTTATGTAATTACTTTTACATATTAATATTAAGACCATTGTAATTATTTAATGGGAATTTAAAATTTTATTTAATTATTTTTGAATATATTAATAAAAAACAATTTTTTCTTATTTTTTAATGATAATTTTATCTATCTCAAATATAATTAAGTTATTTTAATTTGAAATACATTTCCCAATTGGGGAATGTTTTTTTTAGTTTATATATATATTATTTATTTTATATCGAAAACATTGAAAGGTAGTATGATTTATAAGGAAATGAAATTATGGTAATAAAATGATTATTTCTCTGAACATTGATGTGGTAAAAAAATCATGTCATATGGGATCAATTTTTCATATACTAGAGTGAAATTTCATGTTCTTATCTAAAAAAACTACAACATTTACCACTTCATTGAAGAGACATCCTGATATATTAATCAAGAACCAGTACTAATCCTCTATTCATTTATATTCAAATTCAGCATGGTTTCTTTTTTATGTAGAACATTTCCAATCTATCATATGCAATCTATATTTCCATATATGAATTTACATATAAATGAAATAATTATTTCTTTCATTGGGTTTTAACTCTAATATTCCAATATCCTGAAAGTTTGAGTTGTGAATAATGTTTCTTATTTTCAATTTCTTTATATAATGGTGAATATCTATACAAAATTCCAATGTCTTGGTTATAATTCCACTGGAAAAAATTATGCAGTTATCAAGATAATATTCTCCCTAAAAAATAATGGAAGTAAACAATAAATATCTTATTGAGTGGGTAGGTATAAGAGTAATGTACGTAGAATATAGACCAATCTTTATTAAAAATTTTATACGTTCATAATTTTTTTTGAAGAATTCATATATAAAATATCTTTCATAATGAATATATATTATTGATTTTTTTTAGTTTATTCACACCCCTATAGATCATCTATCATCATATTAGTAGACCAAACAATTAGTATCAATGGATGACCTTATTATGAATTATTAGTTTATCTCAATTATTCTTTTCACCAGTACAATATTTTTCAATAAAAGGTTAAAACTTGTTAAGGATTGTAATGGAATTTATTGTTACATATTTTATTATTCATATCCTTTGTAACACATCATATTTTAATGGAAATATCTTTAGGATTATTGTAAGTAATGGAAAGTGTACATGTATGTAATGGCCCGGACCTCTCCGGCCCATTCCTTTGTCAAAAAGAAGGCCATGAAGTGTTCTGGAGGGTAAAATGGACTTTTCCCACACTTTTTAGAATTTTGTAACTACACGCCGTGTAGTGTGAGTACACTCCGTGTACCACCTTGCTGGGTATACCCCATGTTGAAGCCGTGTCCTTGCTGTGTGAAATAAATGAGTACACGCCGTGTAGCCCATACTACACGTGGTGTAGTCCCTCCCCGCATACGCGTTACCCTCAAACCGTGGGTTGACCAGTCAACGATCGTGTGCCATGTGGAAGCCATGTCCTTGCTAGGTGAAATAAATGAGTACACGCCGTGTATCCCATACTACACGCCATGTAGTGTCTCCCCACGTATGTGTTACCCTCAAACCGTGTGTTGACCAGTCAACGATCGTGTGTTGTGTTGAAGGCCATGTTTGAATCTGCGTGGTGACCATGTGAGATGGCAGAATACACGCCGTGTACTTTTTTTTTTCTCACCTATAAATGGAGGGGGCCTATCTTCCTTTTTAAATCACTCATCTCCTCCCCTCTCCTTCGAGATGAGCTCTCCCGAGAGACTCCAAAGCTCCTTTCCTCCATAACTTCTTCGTCCAAGCTCCGATTTACAATCCGTCGGTGGCCACAGGATCGTAACGACGAGGCGGAACTTCTGAACTTAGATTTGTTGTCTTCCCTTCGGCCCTTCCTTCCCATATTCCACCTGAGGAGGTTTTTCCGGGTTTTTCTAGAAGCGACGGACGCCGACGGACGTCTTCTAACTTTGATCCGGGGGAGCGTTGTGATCAGAACCTGTTGAGGTAGGGATCTTACCTTCATCTCTATAAATTGTGAATCATGAGGGGTGGGTGTCCTCTTGTTTACGTGAAACACTTTTGAACCAGTTTAATAAAGATAATAACTAGCTTATATAACAGGGATGGGAAGTTTGTGAATGCAGTTACATTATTTATATCCTGTGATATTATGTTGTGAATTGAATAGGCTTATGCCTACTGAAAATCAAGGTTTTTGGGGGCCTTTTCCTGTGTAATTAAATGTTTCCCTATCTTCCTAGACCGTTTATGGATGAAAACTTTGTGGAATGTGGAAATTGGTTAATCACGTAAGGTTGGCTGATTAAATGAATAACCGGAACCCTTGTGTGATCACCCCGGTTGAACAAAACTGAAATAATAAACATGTGGGTGCTTATTAGGGTTTATGTACATGATGGGTGTGTTTTTTGGGTTGTTGTGAATCGGGTGAGCAGTGAGGCTGCGGTTGGCTTGGTTGTGGTTTGGTGTGAATGCTATGCTGGTGATGGGCAGCAGGGCTACGATAAATGGTATCAAGGGATGATGATATAAGGGTTTTGGTGTGTTTGTGGTTATGGTGGTTGGCAGAAGGGCTGCAGGGATGGGTTGGAATGTGAAAAAACTATGGGTTGTGAATAATAAATAAAATTATAAGAGTTAATTAATTGTGGGGCTTGGTAACGGAACGATAATAATAATCAATGGGGATGGTTGGTTAATAAGAAGGGACTTGTTTGTATTGCTTGTGTTTTCCTAACTTCATTTGTGGATGGCAAGGATATGTTTTACGAATGATTGATATGGTTGGTTGTGGATAATTTACCAGTAGTTAAGGATCTAATAAACTAATTCTGTTGAAACATGAAAACCTAAATGGGGTTGGGGATTGTTTGTTGTATGCATGCTTTGACATAGCAGTGCCGAGGCATGTGCTCAATTTCTCTTTTTAGAAGCCATAGGTTGGGATGTGTGTTTGGTATACATATATATATCTGTATCTTTGTGTTTTGTCGCACCCCACCCATGTTGAGAACTTAGTGCCGAACACTCCCATATTATGGGAGAGGGTGTTTTCCCCTTAGTTACTAGCTCCTTTCTACTCCTTCTTCCATAGGCTGTGATGGATTGAGGCGACCTTACACCTAAGACTCTTCAGTTAGGTTTCGGTTGGGGTGGTTTTAGCCCAATAATCTTCGGGCATGTTTACTATTTCCCAAGAATCTTCGGGATGAGGCCCAAGTGTGTGCGGGCGAGATACGTGGTTGTGAGGCCCAGGTGTGTGCGGGCGGGATATGTGGTTATGAGGTCCAGGTGCGTGCGGGGGGGATATGTGTTTCTGAGGACCAGGTGTGTACGGATGGGAAGAGTGTGGTAGCATCAGGACGTTCACTGTTAGGAAGAGCAACTAACTAGTGGGAAATGGTGCGGGGTACCCAATACTCTTGTTCTTATATACTACTACCTGTTGTTTTGTGTTTTGGTGAGCGTGGCTGGTGAGGTTGGGTGGATAGAATTCCTTAATAGGTTTTGGTTTCTTCTATTGTTCTCACGGGACATTAGGATGTTTCCCCACTTGTGCATGAGAGCTTTAGGTTTCCCTACTGAGTATACTTGTATGCTCACCCTACGTTTACTTTCATGTTTCCAGGAGGACATCAGGGTCGTGCAGGACCCTACTAGTCGGGACAGTTGGAGTTGTTGCAGTTTTCTATACTCTTGTTTCTTTTCGTATTGTACTTTTGAGCTTTTTTGTACTTGTACCTTGTTTTAGAACTGTTTAAACAAGCATGTGGGATTGGTTTCCTTTTATTTACTTGTTTCTTTTTCTTTGGTGTTTGACTCATCCTATTTCCTGATCTTAAATAAATAAAAAGGGTAAGGACTCCTATAATTGTGAAAAAAACTCATACCCTTGGTTCTAGTCGCCACTCCGGGGCCTACTGGAGGCGGGACTCGGGGGTCATTATCTCCCTTCCACTATTTCCAACTTAGGAGGGGCATCTTTGGTGTGAGGGGTTCGTGACAATGTATTCCTTCGAATCCATCTCACATTGACTGTAGAGATTAAGATTTTTCAAAATCCATATTGGAGGAATTCTTTAGGAAGTTAATAATAGAACAATGGTCAATAATTGTAACACTATATAAATTATTAGAAGAATACGTAGATGATGTTATAAAAATGATTCTCCTAATATGTTTTAAACTAAAAAATTGTAAATACTTCTTAATGTTCTATTATATGATGTGTTTTAGCCATGTGTTTACATGTAATATTTATCATAAAATATGGATTATTCTAAAAGATACTCACCTTTGGATCTGATGGATTGATTCAAACTGAGATTGGCATACGTCGAGCTGAGTACTAAGACTCTGTGTTGTTTGAAGATGAAACTATGAATGATACATTACACCCATCTTCAAGCATTTTGGATGGGTGGACATCACATGGAGAATCATTAAAAAATATCAAACATTTTCAATGAGTCTTATGATTACTATTAATCAAATGTAATGAAATGAAGATATCCATTTTTAATGAAAGAATGTATAATAGAAAACCCTTGATGAATTTATTGGATCATTTCTTAATTATGAATTACAATTGAATAACATGGAAGAATAGGTGATAATTTGAATAAATGGTGTAGTTTTTGAAACCATATATGTTGTTTCAATATACTCTTCTAATTCTAAAATACTGGAAAGTGAAAAATAAGATATGGCTCATATTGTGACTATAATATACTAATCAAGGAAACAATAATAAATAAAATATTTAGGATAAACTAAGAAGAGGGAAAAATAAAAATATTTATATGAATGGTAGTAAAAATTATTATACTTTAACTTTTACTTGTATTGTGTTGAGAATGAAAGGGAATATCAAGACTGACTATTTAAAACTAAATAATAATGAAAAATACAAAATTAATGATAAACATAAATTGACTACTAGTTCGAGTTATACTGTAGAATCTAATTTTAGTGAAAAATATCTAAATGAGAAATACTATCGTAAAATATGCATCATGACTTATATGAAGTTGGGTAATAATTTTGTATTTTATTCCTTTTTTTTACTCTTATAATGATTAAACAAATCTAAATGTTTCTCAGTTAAATGATGAAATTGAAATGTTGAGAATATTGGTTACAAGGATGATATTTTATAAAATAAGATGAATGAATATAATGAAAAACATATTTAAAACCATAAATTCTGTTTATAAGAGAAAAAATAAGTAATACTATATATTCTTCTTATTTTAATGTTTTTGATTGTTTGAAATATACTTAACATTTGAATTAAAAATTAATAAATTATCTTGAAAGTATCCTGTAAATATTTTCATCATTTATTCAATGTTTTGAAATGTATAACAAAATGTTATCTATGAATTAAATATATAAAAATAATGATGTTATTTCATATTATAGAAAATTACCACAATTGATTCAAGATCATTTTGTGGAAAGAAAATATGGATGTACATCTATTATTACATGTAATAAATGTTGAATGAAAGGACACAATGAAAACGAATATCCTCTCAGGTTTAAATAGTCTTTGGTAATTACAAATACACATATTTGAAAATCATTTTTATGTAGAGTAATATAAAATACTTATTTAAACTCTATGTGGGTAAATAATATTTTTTTTCTAATATGATTAAACCTATAATAACTTGGATATGAAAATTGTAAATTCATTGAATTTTATAAGAAAAATTCCATGTACGTCTCACGAACGACATATGTTACATTGAAAGTTTATTTTATATGAATATAACTAAGGATAAATCAATTTTTTTACTAATTATATATTTTCTAGGGATTCTATTATATTTGGAGATAATTCTAAAGGCACTGTAAATGTTTTTGGTGTAATATGTATTTCAAATATTTCTTTTATTTATAAATATTTATATATTGATGGTTAAAAACATAATTTAATTAATATATCTCAATTATGTGATAATGAAATAGATGTAAAATTTCAATATGAAAAGTGTATAGTTTATAGGGATGAAAATTTAGTATTTAAAGCTAATTGAAAGGAAAATATTGATACTATTGATTTTTCTAAACTAATAGTTCAAGGAGGTAAGTGTTCGATTTTTGTGGGGAGTGATATAATTCCTTTTCATCAATGATAAGGTCACGTTAACTAAATAATAGTACATAGTATCACAAAACATTTGAATCATATAATGTTACCTAAAATTAATAAATAATGGTGTCATGTTTTTTAGGTTTCCATAAATAGGGAACAATATAATGTTTAATTCAGACTTATTAATTAATTATATACTAATAGACCATTACAATTAGTAAAACAGGTTCTATTTAGTCTAAATTTACTATCAATAATTTTTTGGAAGGAAATATGATTAAGTTATTGTTAATGATTACATTAGATTTACATGAGATTTTTTTCTTATACAAAATTTTGATTCTTAATCAAGGATTATTGATTTTCGTAATTTACATCAAAATGATAAGGTTGTATGAATATTTAAACTTTTATTGATAAAGGATCTCAATTTTTTAATTTATAATTTAAAAAAATCTGGTAAAAGAATGATTATTTTCATAATATTACAACTCTTATAAAATCTATGAAAAAATGTGTTATGGAGCAATAAAATAAAACAATTTTTGAAAAGGCAAGAACTATGTTATGTGAGTATAATTTTCCTATATATTTTTGGGATAAATCGATTTTATTTTGTTTATATATTTTGAATATTATTATTCATAGACATATATTGATGATAAATCATTTGGAATTTATTAATAGTAAAATATCATAATGATGGTTATTTAAATGTTTTTGGTTATAATGATTTTGTTTTTAATTTGATGGATAATTTAGATAAATATGATAATAAATTTGATGAATTATTTTTTATTATAATTATTATAAAGATTATAATGTTTATAATAACATAATTTTAGTTATTCAAGAATATTTTCTTAGGGTGTTTCTTGAATATTATGTGAAATTTAATTCTAATTGTGGCATTTTTAAGATGAGTTTAGATATTTTATCTTTGGTGGAGAAAAACCATTAGATAATGATGAACTGAATTAAGGGGGATTAAACTTCTTCTAAAACATATCTATGATCAGGGAATATTTATAGAGATTATAATTTTGCAAATATAATTGTTAATATTAATTTTATTAAAAAAAAAGAAACTATTTATTATTATTTTTGTCAAATATTATTTTATTAATGATTTTTCCCTAATAATTCATATTTTTAAAGGAATGATTGTAACTTAATTTCCACAATGCATGATGAGATTAAATTTTTTATCATAATAATTATCAGTCATTATATGACCCCACATTAGAATATAATGTTGTTGAAACAAAATGAGTTTTTAGAAATAATGTGGATGATTCTGGACAGGTTGTTAAAAACATAGATAGAGATGTCGGTTGATGTTATTATCATGATGGGAGTATTTATTTTGATGATTTTTAACACATGTTGATTGAATGGAATACATTATATTTTTTTCAAACTTTTTTTATTTTTCTTAGATTTATTTTATTTCAAATGGATATTGAAATTATATTTCTCGATGCTTTTATTTATATTGATATTTATATTTTTCAACCGCCTACTTTTGAAAATGAAAATATTTTTTAATTATAATTTGATGTTATCAAAATATTTATAAGGTCTTATGAAAACATATCGTTCGTGGTATGATATATATAAATTTTTTATTAAAAAGTAATTTTTCATAAGATATTGTTAAGAGAATGTTATTTATTACAATTATTTCAATTGATATTTTAATTATTCAAATTTATGTTGATGATATTTTTTGGGATATTCATATATTATTATTTATTAATTGAATTCATGTTTTATAGGAAGTGAGTTTTAAATGAATCTTATCAAAAAATTCAAATTCCTTCTGAGACATCAAATTTCTCCAATAAATGATGGAATATTTTTTAATCAAAACAAATATGCTAAAAATATTTTCGAACATACAATAAATGATTATTATAAATCATTTTAAACCCAAAAGAGTAATAGTTTTATATTATAGTAACATGTTTCTATAATACTTATTAATTCTAAATTCCATATAATTATAAATTGATTTTTTTTATATTTAGCAGCCTCTTGGTTAAATAAAATGTGTACAGTTTTTTTGTTCTAGACTAAAATCCAATCCTATGGAGCCATAAATAAAGTATATTATGAGTATTATTATATAGGGTAAGGAAAATATTAAATGGTTATTATTTTACTAAGAAAATAATTATTTCTATTTTATTAGTCACTCTAATATAATTTTGGATATTGTAAGACTGATAGAAAAAGAAACCTTGGTATGTGATACATTCTTAGTAAGAATTTTGTTTCATGGAATTTATGAAAATTGAATATTTATTTTTCAACTACTAAGGATGACTATATACCGGCTTCATATTGTTTCACTTAATCATTATAAAATATTTTATACTTTTTTACTATTCTTTTAATTTTATAAATATTAATATTGATTATTATAATTATTCTACAATAAATATTTCTATGAATCTTATAATAAAATATTGAAATATTAATATATATATTTTGGATTTCATTTTATTCAATATTATAATTAAAAAGGTGAAATTATTTATAAATATATTCCAAATTAAATTAAACATCAATATTTTTTTTCCAAATATATCGATTACAAAAAGTTTGAGAACATTAAATTTGACCATGGAATGTTATAAAATTACATTGAGATTTTTATATAAATAATATTATATATCTCAATATGAAATTATCAAGGGATATTTTTTTCAAATTCTAATGTGAAATTTTTCCCATTTTTTTACAATCATCTTTCTTATATGTTCTCATTAATAAATTTAAAAAGTTAATTATAATTATATATAAAATTCTTTCCTATTGTAATTTTCAATAAGTGTAATTTTTTGGGAGTTTGTTCTAGGTATATTTTATGTTTCAAATATTACAATTCCAAGATTTTTTTTTCATTTTATTTTAGTCATACTTTCATAGAAATCCTTTTTCTAATTCCATCATATATTCTTTTATATCATGATCTACCATTCATGGATTCTTGTAATAAAATTCATTTGAATGATATGAAGATTATAAAATTATTATTCAAATGATATGATATCTATATCTAACTATAAATGTTTACACTTTGGGTCCAAATATGATTCTTGTTTTTAATTATGTATTTTTTTAAATTTTTATTCCTTTCTTTAGTTATAAAATGATAATTTGAGAAATATTGTTTTAATTTTTAGGATTTTTATTTTGATACACAATACATTAATTTTAATTTGATTTACCTATGTAGATTTGAGAAATCATTATTTATGTTCTCTAAATAAATCCCAAAACCTTTGTAATATTTCCCAATTTCTAAAATTTCTACAATAAAATAAATTTTTTTCCATCATAACACCATCTATAGACCATATAATTTCACATTATCTATTTCTATGGAATTATAATACATTCATAAATATTAATTTCAATACATGAATGTCTAAAATTTGTTTACATATATACCAAAAATTGAACTGATTTCAATGAGTTTTTTTGTTATTTTTATGAATTTTTTAGTTTATATTTATCATTGATTTTGAAAATAGACCATTATATTAAAGTCATATTTAATGATATTTTTCAGATGATTCAAGGATAATTAATTTATATAAATATATTTCTACTATATTTAATGTTAATTATTCTATTTTGTGCCTATATGTTTTTGTCTGATATTTTATCATAACACATGTTATAAATTTTTATAATTTATACATACTATAGATTATATTTTTATGTTACCACATGTTGTGTTTTCAAGTAGCCACATAATGCATTAATCTAAAAGACTGAATTTCCCACAAGATTTTATTGGATGTTACTGTATGAGTTGAAGTATCTATAAGTTTGTTTTATCAACACTCCACATGGGGTTTTCTATAATTGACACATAGTGTTTTATGTGACAAAATTTTGTTTTTTGAAGCTATAATATTTACAGTGTTCAATCACAATTTTTATTAATTTATCAAAATCCTTATAACACATGTTATACACTATATTTTTAAGATTACACAGTGCATCATTATGTTATGTAGGACCTCAATTGATTCAGATCAAAACACCCTCATTAAATATATTAACTACTAAAAGATGGAATTAAACTCATTACATTTATCCAATTTGGATAAAGATGAAATAATACAACGAAAAATAAATACAAGACATCAACATAAAATTTACATTGTATCACTATAGACATGTTGTGGCCCAAATATGTCACACTATCCTTGCATATAAAGCTAATGGGAGGCTATTTGTCTCACATTCCATATAATGATACAACACTACATTGTATCAATATTTCAAGATGATTGAAAAATTAATCTGGAAGGAATGTTGTTTACATGATATGTTTAAGAAGACAATCAATGTTGCATGAATTCCGCATATGCTTCCGTAAGATTACCTATTTCTATTTAAGGATATTGTATTCTCAGAATCGTAGTATGTTGTGTTTGGTGTTATGGTATTTATAATTAAATCACGATTAAATTTCAACCGGTTGTTCAACATGGTAACTTAATTGACTCCATGAGGTAATTTCTTCGTACTATGAGTATAATGACCACACATTTTATTAACTAACAAGTAGAAAACTTATTCTGAGTTTATGGTGACACAATTAATTAATTAACCATAAAGATTATAGCTCAAGGTCATTCCGAACTCATGGTCATTTGATTACATTAATTATTTTTTCTAAAATCAGAATTTAGAGAATGCTATATTTTCATTATTTTTGATAATTTGGTAAATATAATTTTTATTTTTATTATTTAAAATATTTTTTTTATTTCTAAAATTCAAATATATAATAAAAAATCCTTGAAAATTATTATTTAGGAATGTTTTGTTAGTTTTTAAATATGATCTAATTTACTCTTTATTCATGCAGGTACAATAGCATAGTTTACAAATAAATTAGAGACTAATTTTTTATATTATTATTTTATAAATAAATATTTAGGGATGAACAACTTATTCAATATTATCTATTGTTATTTATTGCAATATAAAATTTTTTTGAATAATTAAGATTTTCCTAAGAATAAAATTTAATTTATTTTTAATAATTTAATAGTATAATTGTCTTATTATATTAATGTAAAGACCAAGATTTTTTGTGGAATTTTTTTTCTTAAATACATTGGAATTTTATGAGTCTGTAGTTTCTGACGACACTTGATTTCGAGGCCCGGAGTGCCCGAAATCAATTTTTAAAATTTTGTTCGGGTATGTTCAGTAAACGTACATTCAGAATTTTATAACTTTTGAACCGGGGCTCGGAACTGAAATCCGAGGGCACCATTGAACTCGCAGCATCAGTGATTTCTTAGCGAGACATTCACCACAGTTGCGTTTTATAGAGATTAAAAGATAGATTTTAGGGTTTCTAATTTAATTAAATTAAAATATTGTGTTAGCCATATTTTTATTTAGTGGTAGTTAGAACCTCCAAATAGATGTTAGGGGTGGGGGCCACTACACCATACCCCCCCATGAGAGGTTAAGGTGGTGGGGCCCACCCGAATTCAACCACCCAAGGGAGATTAAATAAGGTGGGGACCACATGGGAGCCCTCTTGATTTCCGCAACTCCCCTCATTAATGAGGGGGAGCCCTCTTGATTTCCCCAAATCCCCATTAAATGGGGAGAAACTCCCTGACCACTTTCCCCACCTTAATGTGCCAACCCCCTTAATTATTTGTTCCGCCAACTCTTGTGTTTTATTAAGGAATCCTCTTGGCATCCTCCTAAATTTAATATGACACCTCTCATGCTTTAATTAGGGGTACAAGTTATTAGTTATTATTTTTGAATTATGAGCCAACGTAATAATAGAAAAACCCACCTGTTATTTTCATTGGCATAATTTACTCTTTGGTGGAGGCTTTGAGAGAAAAGCTAGGGATAAAATCTCCCAATGAAGAACGCAAAGAATGCCGATGACGTCTTCCTCCTTCGACTTCCTCACTCAGATCCTACCAACTTGGAGCATCTTACCTCTTCATCATCATCATCAAACCGGCGTACGATATTGGATCAGAAGTTTGCAGCAGATGCAATGAACGACATATTTCTTCATCTCCCTCCGCGACGCCGTCAACGAACGTTGAACGGCGCCCGACAATCAAAATGTAGGGGGTTTAAATTTTCATGTTGATATTGTAATCCTTTTCTTACCTTATTCAAAGGACATGAAGCGATTGATGCAGACATTTTTAATGAACATATTCTACTTATGTTGAGCCAGTTGATACCCTCCTAAACGCGGAGGGTTTGGGCCAACCTCACACGGTCCGACACCCTCCGTCATATTTTCTTTGTGATGTTCTTCGAAGTGGCAACACGGCATGGCAAAGAGGCGATGACGAAAAAGACTGCGAACAAAGGCCGCTCCGCCCACATGGTGCCCTGGCGTGCTACCTGTGCCCGAGCCCACGCCCCGCCGGTGCGCTGTCGTGGCTCACCGGCGTGCTGCCCGCACCCTGCCCGCGGCACCGACGCCCTGCCTGGCGCACCCGCGCCCTACCAACGGCCTGCCCGGCCCCCCTACACGCTACCTGGATTACCCACGCCCACCCGGCGGCCTGTCCGGCCCTTTCCCCCGGCCTTCTCGGCACCCCGAAACCCTGCAGATGCCCCTATATCCCCCTGCCACTGTCTGCCCGGCGCCCCAGCGCGCTGCCCGTGCCCTAGCGCGCTGCCTCGGCGCGCTGCCCGGTGCTCTTCCCGGTGCACCCGTGGCCTTCTCGGAGTCTATCCTTCCTTCCCGCACCCCGCACGGCCTGCCCGCTGGTCTCCCAGCCGCCGACCTCTTGAGCTGCGCCCTTCGCGGAGCTGGCCGAACCGGCCCCAGCTTTCGGTCCGATGTCGTCTGCGTGGCGGCATCCGGGCCGAACTGCCCTCGCAGTCTGCTGGGCTAGGCCCAAAAGACTGGGTTGAAACATAGCAGGCTAACCCAACAAATGGGATGAGTCAGACCCAGTGAGTCTGACCGGGTTCACCCAGACCGGGTCGACCCATACAGGGTTGGGCCACGTCGGTCTGACCGGGTCGGACCGGACCCGGGCCCACTAATGACCCATTTCATACATCGGCCATATCTTTGGCACTAGATGTCCGTTTGATGAACCGTAGGATGAAATAGTAATCTCATTGAGAAGCGGCCCCTTTGAGTATACCAAAGGGAGTTTGAGGTATATTTGAGATACAGTCGGGTTTGTTCGTACACGAAACCAATTGGGCCACCAACACTAAAAGGCTAATAACTCACAGACCGGACGTCCGATTGACGTGTCGTCTATTTTGTTGAGATCCCTCTGACATGGTGGTTCTTTGAGATACTTCTACATGAGAATTTTTGACACTTGGATTATCGACTTGTAGCTCGTGGAGAGGACCCTCCCGATGACGAGCGAGCAGTTTGCAGAGACCAAGTAGTTGGATGAGACATGAAGAATTATAAATCGACTCGAAGTGATTCGGATGGCCCAGTGGGGAGAACTTGGTTGTAGAAGAAGACCCATGGAAGAGGAGGGCTTGGTTGTATTGGCAGACCCGCGGTACTCGATAGAAGGAGTACCTCCGTAGGCTATGAGGGGAGCACTTGGTTTCAGCGGCAGACCCATGGTGGGAAGCGCTTGGTTGTTGCAGCAGGCCCACATTTTTCAACAGGTGGAGTACTTCCGCAGTCCAAGGTTAGTGGGAAGCGCTTGGTTGTAGTGGCAGATCCACTATAATTGACAGAGGAGGAGTTCTCCAGTAGCCGTGGTTTCGACATTGTGAATGAAAATCCTGGTTTGAGCTAAGTCAATGACTTTTGTGTTTTCCTCGTGATTGAGATGGGTTACTTGATAACTTAGGTATATGTATGGGCATATACCTAAGTAATAGTTATCCATTAAAATTATAATTTTTGGTTTATCCTTGATGGATTTTGTGAGACCTTGAGGGTCTCAGGGTCCCTACTGAGTATCTTTATACTCACCCCTGCACAGGCTATGCCCACACCTCATTGTGTTGGATTTATACAACAGACAGTTCTGATCGAGGAGGAGTGTACGAGGACTCCCAGAGGTGGACCTCACAACGAGTCAGTGCCCGGAGGAGACAGACAGACGTGGAGCACTGAGGAAGGCTATCTATACCTACCCTTCAGGTAAGATCCATGGTGGATGATCCTGGAGCTACTAGAAACTTTTTAGCTGTTTGTTATTTTAGTTATTCTTGATTTTAGTTGTCCTTTCCTTGTACTTTATAGTTGGGATTGTATTCTGGCCCCTTTAATTTCAATATACTTGTTATACATTTTTTACTTAGTGTTTGTTTCCTCTTGTACCCTGGTTGTGTTTGTTTACAATTATAATGGAAAAGCCTTCCCAGTTTTAGGGAATTACACCTTTGGTGCTAGTCGCTAGCCCCTGGACTAAGGAAGGCGGGCTTGGGGTTGTAACGATATGAGCCCCGGGTGACGGGTCGTGACAAATTGGTATCAGAGGAGTCAGTTCTAGCGTAGAACTTAGGACTCTGATATTTCTTTTCTATGAAGAAATAGTGTTAAGGGTACTGAGTGTGGTTTTCAGTTCATGTAGTTCAGTGTTGATGAGGCGGCCGACGTATCCATAAACCAGGACCCTGAATACTGATTTCCGACTTAGTTCACGAAAACAGTGATTGCGTGAGTGTTTCAAAAGTTTTCTTTAAGTCAGCTCAAACCAGGTCTGCTTACCAGGTATAATTTTTTGACCGTGTCACATCTATTTCTTTCAAGATTCCTCCCCACGGAAGACCAGCTAGAGCCAGAAGAGATTTATGTACTTACAGCCCACCGAGCGACGAGGCCTCAGTACAGGGCCCTCTTCCAGTTGAGGCACCAGCGGAGGCACCAGCGATACTACGTCTCGTTGGACCACTGATGCCACCAGCCCCAGCAGTAGAAGATGCACGCCACTTGAGCGTGTTGCATGAGTTCCACACAAGAGGCCACCTAGGTTCCAGGGATAGACGGACCCATAGGTGGTTGAGGATTGGCAGAGGCTGTGGCGAGAGTCTTTAGGCTAGTAGGGACACCAGCAGACTACATTGTGATCCTTGATGCCAACCTCCTTCAGGCTATAGCATGCAGATGGTGGAGCCTGATGCCCCAGGTGCATGAAAAGGTGACACTTCTCTAAACAGACTTTGAGATCCTATTCTGGGCAGAGTTTGTTCCAACCAACCTTCAAGCGGTGTAGATACAAGAGCCACTACATCTACAGCAGGGTAGCATGATGGTGGTGCAGTACTCAGCGAGGTTCACCGACCTCTCGCGCTACTCCACTGATATGGTAATATACCCATTCTTCAGGGCTCGGACCATTGAGAAGGGGCTCAGCAGAGAGATCAAAGCTTCAGTTATCTCCCACAGCATCCCGACGCAGACGGGGGTGTTGGAGCGAGCCCTCCTAGTGGAGATTTTCCTTGATGAGCAGTCTCCAGTAGCGAGACCCACCACTAGTCGACTTGCAGCGGAGCCTTCTGCAGCTAGCAGTAGACAGATGATGCAGAGGTCCAAGAGGACCAGACCCACAATTGGATGACCGCATGGATTAGGATCGTATGTGCAAGGCACCCGGGGTGGAGACAGACATGCCAGGAGTGGGCAGTGTTACTCATGCGGCGGATAGGGACACATGGAATGCGACTATCTGACCCGCCATAAATATGATCAGCAGTCAGTTGAGGGACCTCCCAAGAAGAGGCAGAGGTTCGAATGAGGTGGTCCGCAGGGAGCAGGTGGACGTGGCAGAGGAGTTGGCCGTGCAGCTAGTGGTGGATGACGTTTCGAGGAGTTTCCACCACCACCACCAGGAGGTCTACCCCGATCATAGAGAGCGGTTGGATAGGGGAGAGCTCATCTCCAGGTAGCTGAGGAATTCGATCACGGTGCTCTAGATATGATTCGAGGTATGATATGTGTCTAATCCACCTTAGCTATAGTTTTTATAAACATAGGTGCCAGTCACACTTTCACAGCCACTGCCCTCGTTCGGAGCTCGGAGATTCCGACGGAGCCTTTGGCTCGATCCTTATGGCTAGAGACTCCTATGGGAGAAAACTCGATGATTACGCACTGGTTCGAGTAGTGTGTGCTTACTCTAGTAGGAGAGATCTTCGGCTAGGATCTCCTCATAGCGGCAACAAGGCCTTACGACGTCTTCTTGGGTATGGACTGGTTATCTACAGTTCATGCTCAGATCGACTGTATTAGGTGCAAAGTGCAGTGTGTCCGCATGGATGGGACCAGGTTCACCTTCACCGGTGAGAAGGTAACCTTTGCAGCACAGGACATACTTACTCGGAGGAGGGTGTTGCCGATCACTCACCAGTTGGATTTCCTTACCCTCGGAGCAGTTGATGTGGATATTCTGACTTATCCTGTAGTGGTGGACCAATACGCGGACGTTTTCCCTGACGATGTTCCATGACTACCACCTCGCATATAGGTGGACTTTTTCATTGACCTGTACCCCGAGATGACAATGAAATCAACACCATCATATCCAATGCATCCCACCGAGCTTCGCGAGCTGAGGTTACAACTAGAGGACTTGCAGGGGAATAGATTCATCCGGCCCAGTGTTTCTCCCAGGGCAGACCCGATTCTGTTCTCCAAGAAAGCGAATGGGAGCTTGAGGCTCTATGTTGACTACCATCGCCTGAACCAGGTGACCATAAAGAACAAGTACCCACTCCCGGGGATTGACGACCTCTTTGGTCAGCTCAAGGGAGCACAATGGTTCTCGATGATAGACCTCAGATCAGGCTATCACCAGCTCAAAGTTCGAGATGTGGATGTGAAAAAGACGACCTTTAGGTGTTGGTACGACCATTATGAGTTCTTGGTTATTCCCGTTGGTGTAACTAACTATCCAGTAGTGTTCATGAGTCTCATGAACAGGATCTTCTAGCCTTACCTCGATCTCTTTGTCGTAGTCTTCATTGACGATATTCTGATTTACTCAACTACTGAGGAGGAGAATGCCTACCATTTTTAGGTAGTACAAGATACACTCTTAGTGAACTGTCTTTATGGTAAGCTCTTGAAGTGCCAGTTTTGGATTTGAGAGGTTTACTTCTTGGGGCACGTCATCTCGGAAGCTGGAGTTGCTGTGGATCCAGTGATGATTAAGGCAATGCTTTCTTGGGAGCCACCCAAGAGTTTGACAGAGGTTTGAAGTTTCCTAGGCTTGCCTAGATACTATTAGAGATTCATTCCAGACATCTCCAGATTCACAACACCACTTTGATCCTTGACGAAGAAGGGGAAAACATTCGTGTGGTCAGAGAGATGCCAGAAGATCTTTCAGGAGCTGAGGCAGAGGCTGACTAGTTCCCCCATCTTGAAGCTTCCAGAGAAAGGCATAGGGTCTATTGTCTAATGAAATTCTTCAGGGATCGGACTTGGGTGTGTCCTAATGTAGGAGCGAGAAGTGATAACATATGGTTCTCGGTAGTTGAGACAACATGAGTAGAACTATGCTACCAATGACATGGAGTTAGCAGCAGTGGTCTTTTCCTTGAAGATGTGGCAACACTATCTGATGGGCGAACTTTTTACAGTGTACTCTAATCACAAGAGTCTCAGGTATATCTTCTCTCAGAAGGACCTGAACCTGAGACAACGACGATGGATTGAGTTTCTCCAGGACTATGACTTTGAGATAGTAAATACTCCTGGGAAGGGGAACGTTGTTGCGGATGCGCTCAGTAGTAGGACTAACATTCAGCTGCTAGGAGAGGCGACAAAGAATCCAGCTTCCTTACAAATATCCTTTATGGATAGGGATGGAGAAGCCTATCTTTAGTCTCTTAAATTCACTCCTCCACTTCCTCCGCGGGTCAGGGAGGCACAGCGTGGGGATGCTGACTGCGAGACATGACGTGCTCAGATATCCACAGGGCAGGCACCTGATGGATTTTCTAAAGCTGGGGAGCACATCATCCTCTTTAGAGGATGTACCATGGTACCATTTCCACTTCAGAAGGATGTGTCGAGGGAGTTCGACACTTCCCCTCTAGCGGTACATCCAGGTGTGGCGAAGATATACCAAGACCTTCGACGACAGCATTGGTGGCCAGGTATGAAGAAGGCGATAGTGGATTTTGTCTCACGATGCCTCACTTGTCAACAAGTGAAGGTGGAGCAACAGGTACCCACAGGCTTGGTACATCCCTTAGAGGTCCCATAGTGGAAGTGGGATGGGATATTCATGGACTTTGTGATAGGTATTCCACGTACATCCAAAGTCACAACTCGATTTGTGTGATCTTCGACCGACTCACCAAGTCAGACCACT
This sequence comes from Viscum album, assembly GCA_963277665.1. Taxonomy (NCBI): domain Eukaryota; kingdom Viridiplantae; phylum Streptophyta; class Magnoliopsida; order Santalales; family Viscaceae; genus Viscum; species Viscum album. The sequence goes on from OY728128.1 coordinate 743,630,038, forward strand.
TCTTACTGATCAGGGAGTAGGGTTTAGTAGAGAGCTTGGGACGCCTCTATGTGCTGGAGATAGTGAGTTTTCATAGAGTACCTTATTCTATTGTCTCTGACCGTGACACATGGTTTACTTACCAGCTATGGAAGGGGTTGCAAGAAGCTTTCAGGACACAGCTTCGCTTGAGCACCACCTTCCATCCTCAGACGGATGGTTAGACTGAGAGGACCATTCAAACCCTCTAGGACATGCTCCGTGCATGTGTCCTTGACTTATGTCATAGCTCGGAGGACCACTTACCTTTGGAAGAGTTTTCCTACCACAAAAACTATCACTCCACCATCGTTATGACACCCTTTGAGGCCTTTTATGGTCGACCTTGCAGATCACCACTGTACTGCACATACTCAGGGGAGTCAACACTAGTGGGACTAGAGATGGATAGAGCTACCACGGAGAAGGTGCAGATCATCCCGGAGCGGATGAAGACTTCACAGAGTAGACATAAGTCATATGAAGATCGGAGGCAGAGGCCTCTAGAGTTTGAGGATGGCGACCATGTCTTTCTATAGGTCTCACCTCGACGAGGTATACAGAGATTTGGCTGAGCCAGAAAGTCATCTCTGTGTTTCATTGGACCTTTCCAGGTCCTCAGCAGAGTAGGTGAGTTGGCTTACCATTTATCTCTTCCACCTTAATTGCACCAGGTGCACGACGTCTTCCATGTATCTCAGCTGAGGAGATACGTGCACGACCCATCCCACAACATCGACCACAAGGAGCTGGACATCGATGACAGGGCGACTTTCATAGAGGATCTAGTGGAGGTTGAGGATTGACAGTATCGGGTCTTGCGTGGATAGTCGATACCTCTGGTGCGCGTTCGTTGGTAGCACGAGAACCTCTAGGAGAGTACATGGGGGCGGGAGGCTCAGATGCATGCTTAGTACCCCCATTTGTTCCCTTAGTTCGAGTTGTAGCTTACGGGGGTGTAAAGGCCTGAGGTGGGGAGAATGTAAAGACCTGGACTTTCCATGGAATTTTTTTTCTTAAATACATGGGAATTTTACGAGTCTGCAGTTTTTGAAGGTTCTTGATTCAAAGGCTTGGTGTTCCTGGAATCAATTTCTAAAGTTTTTTTTGGGTACGTTCAGTAAACGTACATTCGGAATTTTATAACATTTGAACCAGTGCTCAGAACTGAAATCTGAGGGCACCGTTGAACTCGCAGCGTCAATGATTGGTTAGCGAGACCTTCACCACAGTTGCGTTTTATCGAGTTTGGAAGATAGATTTTGGGGTTTCTAATTTAATTAAATAAAAATATTGTGTTATCCATATTTATATTTAGTGGTAGTTAGAACCTCCAAAGGGAAGTTAGTGGTGGGGGCAACCACACTATAACCTCCCATGAGAGGTTAAGGTGGTGGGGCCCACCCAAATTCAACCACCAATGGGTGATTAAATAAGGTGAGGACCACACTGGAGCCCTCTTGATTTCACCAACTCCCCTCATTAATGAGGGGGGATCCCTCTTGATTTCCTCAACTCCCCATTAAATGGGGAAAATCTCCCTAACCACTTTCCCCACCTTAATGTTCCAAACGCCCCTTAATTATTTGTTGCGCCAACTCTTGAGTTTTATTAAGGAAGCCTCTTGGCATCCTCCTAAATTTAATATGACACCTATCATGATTTAATTAGGGGTGAATGATATTAAATATTCTTTTTGAATTACATGCCAATGTAATAATAGACAAACCCACCTATTATTTTTGTTGGCATAATTCACTCTTTGGTGGAGGCTTTGAGAGAAAAGCTAGGGAGAAAAGCTCCCAACGAAGAACGCAAAGAACGCCGATGACGTCTTCCTCCTTCGACTTCCTCACTCGGATCCTACCGACATGGAGCATCTTCCCTCCTCATAGTCATCATCAAACCGACGCACTAGCTTGGATCGGAAGTGTGTGGCAGACTTAACGAATGACAGACTTCTTCGTCTCCTTCCGAGACGCCATCAATGAACGTCAAACGACGACCGACAATCAAAAGGTAGGGGGTTTAAATTTTCATGTTGATAATGTACTCATTTTCTTACCTTCTTCAAAGGCTATGATGGGATTGATGTAGAAATTCTTAATGAACATCTTCTACTTATGTTGAGCCAATTGATATCCACCTAAACACAGAGGGTTCGTACCAACCTCACACAGCCTGACACCCTCCGTCGGATTTGATTTGTGATGCTTTTCGAAGCGGCAACATGACATGGAAAAGAGGAGACGATGAAAAAGACAGTGAAAAAAGGCGGAATCGCCCCCAGTATGCTTCTTGTGCCCTGCCCGCATCATACGCGCTTCCTGCGCCCTGCCAGTACGCCGCCGCCACTCGCCGACGCGCTGCCCGCGCCCACGACGCCCTACCCGGCGCACCCGCGCCCTGCCAGCGGCCTGCCCGGCACCCCGGTGCGCTACCCGACACCCCCGTGCCCAGCTGGCGGCCTGCCTGTCCCCTTTCGGTGGCCTTCTCGGCACCCCGGTACCCTACCGATTCCACCGTGGCCCACTGCCGCGGTCTGCCCGGTGCCCCGGCGTGCTGCCCGCGCCCTAGAGCGCTGTCCCGATGCACTGCCCGACACCCCGACGCCCTGCCCGGTGCCCCCGCGGCCAGCCCAAAGTCTAGAAAGCCTGACCACGCCCTACGCAGCCTGTCCGCTGGTCCCCTGACCGCCGACCTCTCGAGCGGCACCCTTCACAGCGCTGGCCAAATCGGTCCCAGCTTTTGGGCTGATGCCGCCTGCATGGCGGCATTCGGGCCGAAATTCCCTCGCAGTCCGCTGGGTCGGGCCCAGTGGATCGGGTAAAAACATAGTGGGAAGACCTGATCAATAGGCCAAGTCAAACTTAGTGAGTTTTACCGGGTTGTCCCAGACCGGGTCGGACCGGACCTGGGCCCACTAATGACCCATTGCTTACTTTGGATATATCTTTGGCACCGAACGTCCGTTTGATGAACCGTCAACATCGCTGGTAATATTTTTGAGAAATAGTCCCTTTGAGTATACCCCATGGGATTTCGGGGTATAGTTGAGATACGTTCGGGTTGGTTCATACACGAAACCAACCGGGCCCTAGGACTAAAAGGCTAATAACTCACAGACCGAGTTTCTGATTGACGCATCGTCTGTTGCGTTGATACCCCTATGACTTGACGGTCCTTTTAGATACTTATACCTGAGACTTCGTGACACTTGGAGTGTCAACTTGTAGCTTGTGGAGCGGACCCTCTCGATGAAGAGCAAGCAGTTTACAGAGACCTAGTAGCTGGCCGAGACTTGACGACTGCTGACCGATCGACTCGTAGTGATTAATATGGACCAGTGGGGAGTGCTTGGTTGTAGCAGAAGACCCACGACAAAGGAGAACTTGGGTGTAGTGGAAGAATCTTGTTACTTTATAGAAGGATTACCTCTGTAGTATATGAGGGGGAGCGCTTGGTTGTAGCGGTAGACCCATGGTGGGAAGCGCTTTGTTGTAGCAGCAGGACCACAGTACTCGAAAGGTGGAGTACTTTAGCAATCCAAGGTTAGTGGAAAGTGCTTGGTTGTAGCGGAAGACCCACTGTACTCGACAGAGGATGAGTTCTCCAGCAGCAGTGGTTTCGACATTGTGAATGAAAATCCTGGTTTGAGGTGAGTCAATGACTTTTGTGTTTTCCTCGTGATTGAGATGGGTTACTTGATAACTTAGGTATATGTTTGTGAATATACCTAAGTAATGCTTATTAATTAAAACCATACTTTGTGGTTTATCCTTGTTGGATTTTGTGAGACCTTGAGGGTCTCGGGGTCCCTACTGAGTATCATTATACTCACCCCTACACGGGATATGCCCACACCTCGTTGTGTTGGATGCAGATGACAGACAACGCTGACTGAGGTAGAGTGTACGAGGACTAGACGGTACCCGAAGGTGGACCTCATGAAGATTTGGTACCTGAAGGAGACGAATGGACATGGATCACTGAGGAGGCTATCTGTACCTACCCTTCAGGTATGATCCGTGGTGGACGATCCATGAGCTTCTAGACACTTTTCAGCTATTTTTTATTTTAGTTGTTCTTGCTTTCAGTTGTCCTTTCCTTAAAATTTATAGTTGGGCTTGTATTCTGGCCCCTTTACTTTCAGCATACTTGTTATATGGTTTTTACTTATTGATTGTTTCCACTTGTACTCTGGTTGTGTTTGTTTACAGTTATAAAGGCAATGCCTTCCCGGTTTTATGGAATTACGCCTTTGGTGATAGTCTCCAGCCCCTGGCCTATGGAAGGCGGGCTTGGGGTAGTCATGATACGAGCCCAGGGGGACGGGTCATGATAATTAATGTATTTTATTTGAACAACTATTTTAGAGAATGATTTTAATTAGTTAACATGTAATTCAAATTGTCTGGAATTGGGCCTAATGTTATGTATTTAAATTATTTTTGGTATTGTTTTTTCGAATAATAATTTCCCCTATTCTAGATAGTTATATAGTTTGAGTTTTATTTACTTTAGTAGATTATAGGTTAGCTTGTTTGTTTTTATTGATCTTATTTAAATTATCCAAGATTCATTCAGTGGAAATAAGTGTTATGAGAGAGTGTAATTTTTAAAACTATAAGAGATTTACTCTGAACATTGATTTTTTTTAAAACAATGTCTAATGAAAACAAGTGTTATTTTGTTTGATTGACATTTTATGTCATACAAAAACATATATGGATTCAAATACTACCTTTAAGAGACATCCTAATAGATTTCTTATAAACATTTTCTGACGATTATTTCATTTATATTATACTTCATCCTGATTTATTGTGTTTTTAACAGTACTTATCATCTATATTATGTTATATCACATTATTTTTATGTTTTTACATTTAAAATCACCCATACTCATCATTAATAAGGTTACGACTCCAGGATTATATAGTTTGAGCCATTTGGGTTTTAAATCTTTTCTGTAATGTTACATTTGTAATTGATTTATGAGTCCCCTTTCAAAATTCAGGATTCATGGTTATTCTTCCATAAGAAATGTATCTTATAATCATGTAATTATAACCCTAACAAAAATTATTAGAGCATTATTTATCACTTGCTGAGTAGAGATATATAAGAGTATATTTGGACCACTTTCTATTTAACTACTATAAAAATTATATGGGGTAATTTTATTTTCATCTAAAAAATAACTATGTTGATTAAATTTTATATTTATCTTTTTATTGTTAAATTTTAAATTTTTTCCATTCACTCAATTTTGGACCATATTCCATCATCTTATCAAACCTATAATGGCTCTGGGTTGTCCACATTGGAATATAGAAGAATGGGAAAATTGATAACTAATCGTTCAATATAATGTATTTTAAGGTATTAAATGTAGTGCTAAGATTTTATCACCATCATATTTCATATGGTAGTAAAAATATAAAGAAAATTATTATTTTATGTTACGAAGGATGTGATATTCTCAAAATGGAGGTGAATAGATTTTTGCATCCCAATGGTTGGAATAAAATTATATGCTTGTTGGCTATATTGCGCATTATGCATAGTCTATGAAATTTTGTAGTATATATATTTTTACTTGAGTAAATATTTTTTAAAAAATAAAAAATATAATTATATCCCATGTATTTTCACTAATCAATGTAAAATTCAACAGATTCTCTATGTAATATTGTTTATTAATAATTGATGTACATTGTGTGGTATTATTTTAGGTCTCTTATTAATTGTTTTGAGTTTAATTCTACCAAAACAAGGGATATATTTATAAAACCATATCCATTGTACTATTATTAGTTCATAATTATTCTTCATTATAGGAGAATTAGAGACCATCAGGTGGAATGACATCAATTCATGTATTTGTTAGGGGAAAATTATGTGCGTTGAAGTGTTTTTATCCTTTCATTACTCCCAAATAGAATTGATCTTACTAATTTGTGATTCGAAGATCATATCACAAGGGATATAAAATTTTCAATGTGATGACAGTTGGATATTTTTTTATGTGAATTATGTTATGTGAGATAAATATATTTTGACCTCCAATGCTAGTGAAGATATATATAAGGGCAGGTTAACTTTATACACATAATTATCTTTTGATCTAAATAGCTCTACATTTCATGTTATTTTCATTTTGAGGTAGCAAAGGATTAATATTTTTGAGGATGTAGAAAGTTATTTCATTATTTATCAATACATATCTCATTATTATGTTATAGATTCTCAAACATTGAAAACATTAAAATAGTATATTGTCTTCAATAAAAAATATAAAGAAACATTTCTGATTGATTGATCAATTATGGACTTGTTGGTTCCCATTAGGAAATTTTTTATTGTGACAATAATCAAGATGAATACTAAAGACCTATAATTTTTATTAACACATATATATATCTATCACATGAAAAGGTCTAAAACACATACTTATGGCTCGGAATAGAGAGTTCCAGATCATGGTTTTTTCTTGAATATGGTGCTTCATATATCATATATATATATTTTTAATTTCGGTTCAATACTTTGGAATGGATCATTTATCATTTTTAATAAAATTATACTATTTTTGAAACAAATTTACTTTATATTGATGATTAAATATCTCTTCATAGAGTATGTATTTTGTGATAGAAAACTAGAAAATGAGGTAAAATTGATGAAAATTTTGGATCTTATTTGTTTTCATTATTGGTTTATTCCTCTTGATTCACAAATTTAAGTTCAACTGAATTTAACAATTAGTTAAATGTGGTTCTAATTGTAATTACTTTTTTTTTTCATAAATTGTATATTTCTAATAAATTATAATTTATTATAATTTATTCTATTATTTTTGGGGAATTTGTAATCCCCTTAATGATTATAGTTTAATGAGTTGAAATGTTTATATTTATTTGTATGATGAACCATCATCAGGGTAGATAATAATTATAAATTTCATTCCTCCTTTGTGGATTATAATATATAATAATTAATTGGTTTTAATATATTATCCTATTTATATCCTTTCATTATTCATTATATCTTATTTTCAATTGTTTTTTATAATCCTTTAAAGACAATTTTTTTACTATGGATTACTGGGAACCCTAACCAACTCCATCGATATTCTCCAAAAATCATGAAATTTATAATTTTTCGACAAATTTCAATTTTTAAATGATGATATGTGTATGGATAATTATTCATCTACCCATACCATTTATTTATCACTTTATTTCTTCCATTATAATGGTTGTTAATCCTCTACATCAAAAAATACCAATGGTTACATAATATATCTCAGATTTATGGATTGATAAATGTATATTGATGGTGGAGTAAATATAGTTGATGAAATAGTGAAGATGGCAATCTTCAACATGTTTCAGGAAGATGGTGTGGGTTAGACGAGCCCTGAGTGGGTGTATTGGGATTGGGTTTCACGGGAATCGCCAACGTGGATGGCCCACATTAGTGGTGAGTGTTGAGGTGTTGCACAAAGAATTTGAAAACCATGATGATTGTGTTTTACTATGGTGGGGTGGTGGAAAATACATTGATGTAATTGTTAATAGAGACAAAACATTATTACATATCATGTAGTTCCTGAAATGCATAACACGTGAAGAATTGTCTTTGGTTTTTGTTTCATTATAGAGCTTAATTATCACATTGAATGATTCCATATAGAATATTCCACATCCTTTATAAGGATTATGGATTAGATTTAAATATATAGTTAAATAACACACAATTTTTAGTTCATATATTGATACCATATTTAGGGGATCATATGACAATGGGTGTACATGGTTACATTCCCAACTATCCCCTAGGACACAAAAACTATGTTTTAAAGAGAGAATTTCATTTAATTAAAGGGTTTGTTTTTTTAATCTATATCTCTAAAACCATCTCTTGTATGTACATTGAATAACATTATATATTCCCCAAATCCATTTTTTATTTTTGAAAATCCACTTTTTGGTAGTAGAGACCATACAACATAAACATCCAACCTAATGCCACATTCAGACATTCAAAAGTCAAATTTAATGATTTTAAAATCAGACATCAGACCTGTGAGCTTGCAGAAAAAGTCAACAGGAACCCAAAACCAAGCCCATCATACCTCAATTCGAGTGTACCTCTCCCATCATTGTCCCCTTCCTTCAACTCATCCACTACACATCGCTGCATCTAGAAACATGACCCGTTGGAAGAACCACGATCTCCGATAACCCTAACCTCCATCATTGATAACCATTTTCTAAAAACCATCATAGAAACCACACCAAAAATCACAACCATTCACCATTTCACATAAACACATTACCACCGACTTCTTTCTCTATGCCTCAACACCACCACTCTCTACTCCTATGTCGACCACCTGCACAATTGACGCCAACTGGACCTTCGACAACATCACCAAATTGAAGTCATCAATGACAACTACAACACTGTAAAACACCATCAGCGTCAAACACATAACCCACCAGAACAAAAAAATCAATTGAAAACCACAAACATGACTTCATTCTACAAAACCACATGCAACATAAAAGCAGACCGTCGAGGAATTGAAAAACTGCTATTGAGAACAAAGACCAATATGAAACTGAGGAAAACACTTAAAAAGACTGGGAATGACACCCTGAAGAATCCCTAGGATGAAACCCTAAAAAAGAAACCTAGATGATAGAAAAAAATATGCCCAAAACCATTTATACCCATCACTCCGACTCTGACCAAGAGAGAAGAGATGGAACCCTAGGTCAGAGCTGTTTTGGGAGGCCGAGGAGAAGACCGACTCGGGTAGCATCTAGAAACCCAACGTCCACTAAACCACAATACCAATGCCTCTAGATAACTCCACACCATTCCTAACCCGGAGAGGTGTGAAAAAACTTAAGTCCAGAGTACTTTAAGAAAATACAGAGCGTCGACACATTGCGTGTATATAGTTTGATATATACTTGTTTTTCTCTTACCACAATAGTAATGATTCTTTTACATATAATTTTAATTTAGTAATGTCTTTAGGATACAAGTCTTATCAAAATATTATAAAAGTTACCAAAAATAATGACAAATAAATATATAATTCCCATAATCATAAATATATGAACTATGGTCTAGATAAGTGCAACCTCCTGTGATTCTTGTGGAAAATCTATGTTTGATAGCAAACCAGACATGCCACATTGAACATAAACGAATAACTAAATATTAGTATATAAATGATACCATTAAAACATAGTCATTAGAATGGTTGAAATAAATAGTCTAAACAAAATTATAAAAATAAAATTTGCGCATGTATATATAATTCATTGAACAATTAATTATAAATAAATTTAAAATCCTTTTTAAAATAAAAGTAAATGTTTTTCTGAAAGACTATTTAATTGTGTACATGTGTGATTTAAACCAATAACTAAACTAATCACTCTTGGTGGATTATATTAATGATATATATATATATATATATTTAATATTCAATCAAATTATTAACTTCCATTTTTTTATTTTCTATGCATTATATAAGATCAAATCTATTTTTTCACATAAAAGAATTATATCTAAAAAATGTTAGTTTTTCCATATTTTGATGGAAAACTTGTTCTAATGTATTTTTTAATATATAAAATGTTAAATTTGAAATATTAAAATTATTCCTTGAAATTGGATTATAAAGATTTTATTTTTTTTAATGTTTGGTATTTTTCTGAAAAGTATCATGTTTTGATGAATACTGAATTAAAACAAATATTTGTTCCAAATTGCTTTTTCATCTAATTTATTTATAGTGTTAAATTTGTTATTTAATTTGTTTAAATGTATAGTAAAATAATTTTATTTCCTTAAATTAATTTTATGTCATTAAAATCAATTAAAATTGAAATTTGATAAAAAATATTTGTGAACTTTTGATTGTTTTTTTACTTTAAAACCATATTTTCATGTTCAATAAATGAGATTAATTTTGAATTAGTTTATGCCAATTGTGGGTTATGAATTTTCTAAAATGGATTCCATATTTGGTATCAAATTTTCAAAATTATATAAATATGCATATTTTATTTTTTCAAATTATGAATAGAAATTTTAGAAATATTTATATTACCATGATTATGGTTAAATCAAGTAATTAAAGGTAAAAATAATATTATAACGACTATAAAATCACACTAACATTTGTACTAATTTTATTGGATTTGTTTATTTCAAAAAAAACCTTCCTATTGTCTGTGGTATAACTTTTTATGCTGCTTGGGTGTGGGTATGAAATTAAAAATATTATATTCTAAATGAAGACAATTATTTCACATCCTTGTTTTTAACAAGTAATGTATTTTTAATATTATTATCTATAGAGGATATCTTCTAATATGAATATTATTTAGAAATATAAAATCTTTACATAAATCATCATAATTTTTTAAACTTCTTAGGAATTAAATAATTAAATTAAATTATAAAAAAATGAAGAAGTAATAACTGCTCAATTAATGAAAGAAGATAATAAATGATATTATAAATATTAAAATAAATATAATTTGACAAGATTTACTATATCCATGAATTTTCAGGAAGACTATGACATTGTAGGGGTTATTTAATGGATATTTCTTGATGTTATAATTTTGTTAATATATTCTTTAAAATATAATGTAATGAATAGTGTCAAAATTGACTTGATTGATAGTTTTAAATAAATAGTAATTTATTATATGATATAAAATTTATAAAAATACTATTTTTTCACAAATTATTTAGAAAATTCATAAAATTTTATAAATTACTCACTTAGTGGTCGTTTTTCATTTTATATTTTGTATATTAACCCAAAAATGTAAATTAAATCATATCATTGTAAGAGTTAAACAGGGTTAAAACAAAACGATAAGGATTTAAAAAAGTAAAAACATATATATTTTTCATTGGATGAATGATATATCACACAAAACCATCATATCATAGAAATAAATTTCTTTTGATATATTATTATTAGAAAATTATTATATGTAAATTTAATATTTTGAAGAATTACAAGAGTGTCCCTCCCCTCTCTTATAAGAGGGCATACATTATTATCTTTTCCTTACAATTCATAAACATTTTGGAAGGCATAAGAAATGCCTAAATAACTTCCTATAAACCCTCCCAACATTCAAGAGGCATTATTTTAGGCATAAAACCTTCTTAAGAGGGGTTGTATTTTTAATCAATCCATATTGTACAAAGGAATGAAAGATAATGATTTTACAAGAGGTGTTAGACTTATGATAATGGCCATTAATTTTAAAAACCACATTCAAAAGATACTCTTTAATCTATTTTTAAAAAATCCAGATTTATGGTTTTATTAAAATTATATGGAATGAATATATTTACCCACTTCAATGTCAATTTAATGTTTTGATGCGTCCTTTGTTATTTTAATCATTTATTGTCTAAAAAGTGTTTTCATTTTTCAGTGTATGACATTGTAAAAATGATTTCAAATAAGAAATATCATTTTAATATAATGAATTATCTGTTTTGAATGGATTATGTTATGACTACTTGGGATTTTTTTTATAAATATGGTTGTTATCAAGATAAACTGTGGATGGGTGAGAAAGTGATTGTTATCTAATGCTTGGGGTAATGAGAGAGAGTTAACTAGTTGGGTTTCTCATAAAAAATTAATGGAATACACTATGGTGGGTATTCTAAATGTTACCATGAAGGTTTCTCCCTCTGAGTCTGTAAGAGCTATAATAATTGTAGAAGTGATATGAATACCATAAGTTACCTTTATGATTTTTTTCAATGATGTTTTACATGAATATTATGATTTCGTTTTGTAAGATACTGATCTTATGTTTTATGGGTGAAAATTATATATTTTTGAAAACCAATTAATTATTTTATGAGTATTCATTGACTAATATTTTCTTACTTTTCTTCTAAATAATTTATCGTGCCTTTTTATCCCATCACTGGTTTTATTATTTTTTGCATAGGGTACATAAATGGGTAACAAAAAGGAGGAAGTCATGTTAAAATTTATAAAAACATTTCATGAAGAAAAATTATTTTTTATTTTCAAAATTATTAATTTTTGAAAAAATAGATAGTGACTATATGTTTATACTTTGTATATTTTAGTTGTTATGTAATATTTATTTCCTAATTTTCTAAAACTCTAAACCAGAAAATATCTTCAATGTGAAATGAAGCAATTTCATGACTAAAACTTCTTATTTTGTAATGTTTGAAGTATGGGCCTTATAGTTGTTATCAATGGTCAATTTAGATAACATTATAGGTTATGGTATTATTACATAATTTACTATTAATATATAACCAAAATATATAACATGGTAGGAAGATTCATAGTTATTTTAGAAAAAATAAATGAGTTTTAGATAACATGAATAAGGTTATCATATATTTCACCTCCTCATATGATTGTACATCATGGTTTTATATATAAACTTTCTCTACCATTTCTACATTAGTAAATGATATGATCCCTTAGAAAACAAAGTAATAATGGATGAGGAGGAAAATGCATTGGTTCCTTAAATAAGAAACCAAATGAAATGTGTGTTATAATGAGAAATCTTGTAGTTATTCTAAACTAACTATCATGAGTTATTTTTAACCACTTCATCCATGGTGATATTTCTAATGAACTGTGTATGAGAAAATATAATCTATGTGGAAGTTCTGGTCACAATAATCAAAAAGCTAAACATATTCAATGACATATGTGTCAAGGATGTAGGAAGAAACTGCTAGTAAAATGTCTTATAAGGAATGGAAGATGTTTTAGATATGGTAATGTAGATCATAAATCAATAATCATCCAAGTAAAAAGGAAGAGTTCAGTTGACTCTATGGAAGGGAATGTAGATCTTCCCATATAATCAATTGAATGTTTTAAATGTAGTGAGTATGGGTATTATAAAAATAGGTATACTATGAATAAGGTTCATTAATGGGACTAGGAGGAACAATAAAATATATATTTATAAATACCAAATTCAATTACAATTTGGGATGAGGAAACTAAAATTTACATATGAAAGTTGTGGTTTTTTCTATGGATTATGTTTTGACATTATTGACTTTTAGGAAATGATTCATGATTTTTTTGTAGGAAAAATGAATTAATGAATAGCTTGAAAAATCAATGTTAGGGGATCAAGAACAATGATGAATGATTAATAATTCAATATATATGGGATTATGGAGTTATGGTAGACAATAAAATGATTAAATTTTTAAAATTTTTATTACTATTTTTATGATGAGATTAATTTTGAGGTCCTTATTTAATTTGAGTTATATTTAACCCATTGGTTTGTTTTTTTAAAACATTATTTTAGGAATAATTATCTTTTTTGTACATAATTATAATCTTATGAATATACTTTAGGTTTTATATGATATTAGTTTTTGAGGTAATTGATGGTTATTATAATTTGGGATACAAAATAAAAGCTATAAAATAACAGTTGAGGTTAAAACATGTTACAATTATTTTTGAGGATATTATCATATTTTGGTAAGGTTATATGATGTATACAGTTTTCAAAAAAGGAAAAATAGGAGGTTGTGTGACAACCATTCACATCTAGCAAGGTTGTGTGAATCAAACCCATAACTAAAGAGCCAAAATGGAACATCTCCTACCAGTGGCCTAAGTGATGTCTCTATTAGTATGTTTTTTCTTTTTAGTTCAATGAGTTTATAGATAAAGAATTATATTATTTTGGGAAAGTATTTTTTATTAAATAGATATCCATGGAATTGAAAAATAATTTAGTGATTAAGTAAATAATATTATTTTGGGAGATGTGCACTATTTTGGGAACACTATTATAATTTATGTAAATAGAATAATATGGTATATTATTTGAGTAATGAATGTTTATTTATATTTGGGAATAATCTACGAGTTTTTTATTTTTTGTGTACTTTTGTTTATTTATGGAAATCGCCAATGTATCTTGAAGATTACTAGGGTTTTTACCTTCTAGTGTGAGACTATAAGTGTAACTGATGTTATCAGATGATAAATAATAGAATTTATCAGGTAAGACTATATGATTAAATAATTTAAATTTTTGGATATCAATATTAGTCTAGAATAGTTTTTTCAGAATTTTGAGGAACTTTTTATGTTGAATTTTCGATGTTGATGTCTGGGTATTACAATTGAATTTCGGATAATGATGTATTTTTTCATCATATATGGTTTATTAATTTTTGGGAATTATCTTTTATTATACTAACCATTTTGGTGTGGGTTAAATACTATAGATAGGTAAAATAGATAGTTAATTTTTTTTGGGAAATGTGATCCCCTAGAAGTTGATTCGTGTACTTCAAGCATGAAAAAATCATCTGGAATACTCATAGTTTAGAGAAAAAGATCTATTTGATAAGAAAATTGTTTAAATATTAAAAAATTACATTTCATGAAATTATATTTCCTTATGTTCTTAGGCCATGTGGTAAACCAATTCCTCAACTCTGTGAAAAGGATCATAAAAAAATACGTTATTTATTTATTTCTCATACTATGAAATAAATTACCAACTAACCCATCATAGGCTTATGGTTTTTTGATTTTTAACATTATCAAGATCATGTTTTACATCATTCACCATTATATATTAATGGTTATTTTTCTCTTCAATTTTAATGTTTCTTTACATTGAACCCCTGTATGTGTTATCTTTGGTGACAATCATACATTCCTTTCCTTCTTTCCAAGTGGAAGTATTATTAATCCATTTTTACGATGTTGGATTTATGTAAAGGTATTTTTAAAATTCAAAACATAGATAATGATACCAAATTCATAATTCCAACGATGCAGTTTCCAAATGTCGGGGGAATGTAACATCTTTATAGTTTTTTAAAAATAAAACTATTTTTTCGATATGGTACATTATACGCAACATTGAGCATAAAAGAACAACTAAATATTAGTATTTAAGTTTTACAATTATAACAGTGATTTTATAATAATGGAGCTGAACTAAAAAAATTGAATTATGAAAATTTTATTTACATATGTATATATAATACTTTGAAAAATTAGTTATAAATGAATTTGAACCTGTTTTTAAAATAAAAGGAAATGTTTTTTTTGAAAAAAACTATTTAAATATGAAAAAGTGTGATTTATGTCAATAAATAAACACATCAATTTTGTCGCATTTTACTAATTATATATATATAAATAATATTCAATCTTATTGTTAAAATTCATAATATGTGTTATTATACATGATATATGAAAAAAATACAATTTCCACATATAAAAAGTATTTCAAAGAAACTATAGTTTTGTAGCCTTTTTTTTGGAAAAACTATTTTAGATATAGTTTTTGAAACTTGTATAAGTTTTATTTGAAAAAATAATCTTACTCTATGAAATCAGTGTATCAAAATTTTATTTGGTTTAATTTTTGGTTATTTATAGATATGTTTTATGTTTTGATGAATAATAAATAATACAAAATATTAGTTGAAAACTAATTTTTCGTCTAATTAATTTAAAGTGTAAAATTATATTATTAATTGGTCTTGAAGTATTATTAATTTTTTTTGTGAATTATCAAAATTTAGGTCATTATAATCAATTTAAAATTTATATTTTATATAATTTTTTTATGAATGTTTGAACATTTTTACATTAAAATTGTGTTTTCTCATTCCATCAGTGAGATTAAATTTTAATAAATTGATTCCAATTATATGTTTTTAATTTAAAAAAAATTAAATCCATATTTGAATTATAAAGTCCAAATTATGTAAATAGGTCCCTTTTATTTTAGTAAATTTTCAATAGTAACATTATTAATATTTTTATTACTACAATTAATATTAAATATTATAATTAAATGCAAGAATAAAATTATAACTAAAATAAATTCAACCTAACACTTGTCATAATTTCATTGTATGAGTTTATTTTGACCAAAATCATCATTGGGTAGATGTTATATCATTTGGAATCCACTAGTGTGTGAGTAAGAGATATATAATATTAAATTCAAAGAGAAGATAATTTTTTTCACACCCTTGTTTTTTTACAAATAATGAATTACAAATATGGGGTTCATAAGGGGAGATCATGGACTATAGATATTATTTATAAAAAAATATCTACATAATGGTAATTTATTTATAATTTTTAGAAAATAAATATATATATTAAATATTGACATAATGATGATGCAATTGTTTCTTAATCAATGAATGCACCAAATAAAGGATATTATAAATATTAAATTAAAAATAATTTCCATAAATGATTACATCCCTAGAATATTTGGTGGAATTTAACATTTTAGGGACTATTTTATTGAGTTTGTTTGAAGATATAATGTTTTTATGATATTTTTTAAAATTCAAGTAATGAATATTGTCAAAATTGAAATTATTGATATTTTAAAATAAATACTATTTTATTAAGTAATATAAAATTTATAATGATCAAAATTTATTTGATAAAATATAAAAAAAACATCAATGACTCACTTAGTGGTTGTTTTTCATTTTATAATGAATATATGATACTCAATTTGTAAATTTCACGATATCTTGTTAAAAGATAAAAAAGGGTGAAACAAAAAGATAAGGATTAAAATATAATAAAAACAATCAATTTCCATTTTGTGAATGGTATTTGATAAAAAATAATCATATATTATAAATAAATCAGATTGGAGAAATTTTTATTAGAAAATTAATTTATATTAATTTCATATTTAGAATAATTTCAAGAGTTCTCCTATCTTATCCAATAAAAGGGAGCACATTTTTATATTTTCATCACACTTAAAAACTTTTTTGGAAGACCAAATATATTTTCTATTCACATCCTACAATCCCTCCCCACATTCTATAATCCTAATTTTAGACCTAACACCCTTCATATATATTTAATTTTTTAATAAAATGATATTTTTTGAAGGAAATTATGATAATAATTATACGTGATGAGTCAGTCTCAAGGTAAGGAATTATATTTTAAATACCACTTTTAAAAGTTACTCTTTCAACTATTTTTTCATGATCCCAGAAGATTTTTTATATGATATAGAAAGAATTTATTTCACTTATGTTATGTTTATTTAATGTTTTCATTATTCCTTTAAAATATTTACTTTTATTATCAAGTAATGTTTTTTCATTTTTGTGATTTCTAATTTGTAAAAATGATTTCAAGATGAAAATTTATTTTTCTTTTATGAATGATTTATGTGTTTTTATTATGTTATAAATCATTGTAATTTTATATGAATATGAGTGGTTACGTGATAAAACAATGATGGGTGGTCCCATTATAGCTCTCCAATTCATTGGGTAATGAGATAGAGTTAACTGGTCAGATTTGTACATATAGAATAAGGGAATATACTATTGTAAGTATACAAAATGTAAACATGAATGTTACCCTCCATGTATCTATAAGATCTATAATAAAAGTAAGAGTGAGACAAATTACACAAGTTACATTTATTATTTATGTTTTCTGTGGTGTGTTGCATGAATCTTATAAAGTTAGGAGGTAATATAATATGTTTATGTTTTATGGGTGAAAACTATAACATTGTGAAGATGTTTTCATTGGTTTATAAGTATTCAGGTACTAACAGTTTCCTTAGATTTTCATATCACTAATGTAACTTTTTTTTTCTAATACCATGTTTCAAAATGTTTTTTACGGGGTATAATGATGCTTAAGAGAAATGAGGAAGCCATGTTTAATGTTATGAATATTTAACTTGAAAAATAAATAATGTTTTATTATAAACAATTTTCTTTTGTTAATTTCTTTATTAGTATAAGTGTATAATTTTTAATATTTTAGTTGTTATGATATAATTATGTCTTATTTATATAAAACAATATATTTTAAAAGCTCCTTAATGTGAACAAATGTAAATTCTTGAGTAAAACTCTTGATTATGTAATGTATATTGTAAAGACCGAATAATAAGTCATACCTATAGTACCAAGTTGATTTCAAACTGACATTTGTTGTGGGATCATATGCATCAATATTTTATCTCTTTATGTTCACTATGGGTGTTCACTAGTTTAGAATACTCTGAGGACTGGGATTCTAATAGGGATACCACATGTTTTTGATGTAATTTGTTTTTCCAATCCATGAAAATCCGTATTTGTATCTCAAAATGATATCATTTTTAATGCATACAATTTGATCATGTAAATTGATGAAATTAAACCCCATGAAATTGAAATATTAAAGAGGTAGTCTGTTTTGGGTGCATCATTGGGTCCATGTAATATGTTAAATGATCATAATCAATATTTTCACTTTCAATTTGAGGAAGAGATATTTCACAGCACTTGGTCAGCGAGGATGGTAGTACATTAATTAAATCCATGCTAATTATTGAATAAGTATTGTCTATTTATTATGGTGAGTTAACAAATAACGAAATAAAGTATGATAACAATATGTATGCATCCTTCATTATGAGATATCATGAGAAAATGTGATTATATTAAAAATATTATATTCATAGGAGGTTGTTGTAGTAATGAAATTTCTTATCTCTGTAAGTGATCCTTTATGGGTTACTATACTCCACTCATGGTCAATGAGTTTCACTAACATTTATTAGGATCATGACCTAGATGTTCACATAATAATTATATCTATATGTTCAACCTATTTGGTTAAATAATAGTTTTAAATGAACTGGAACCCATGTATGGGTCAAATGAACATCCAAGTGTGATATATTTTAATGATCTAATTCAATTATAATATTTATATAATAGATTAATAGTTAATAAATAGATTTTTAAGGTATTCAAAGGAAATTTTATTGTAAAATCTATTATGATGAAATATAATTTATTGAATAAACATAAAATTTTTATGGTTTGTTAAATTATTAAGGGATCTCACAATTTTTGTCAATGTAAAAATTTTGTTTCTTAAGATTTTAAATTCATTTAATTTTTCAATAATATAATCATGAAACTTATTATAATTATAATTAAGCAATAAGTGCGTTCAAGAATCTCAAATGAATGTTATTTATTTATAGGGAAGAAAAATAAATTTTGTAATGTATAACATAGGTGAAAAATTAATTTTATCCTCATAAATCATAAGATAAACCGTTTTTATGAATTTAGAGATAGGATCCCACCTATAATCTCCTCTAAATATTATAGAGAGTGAATCTGAAAGATTAATAAGGAATAATCGATGTTTCCTTCCCGATCGAGTATGCATTCATCACATGATGTAAGGGACATTGTAAAGGTCTTCAATTTCCCATTATAGAACCCATGAATAATTGTTTTTGATTCCGGAGTTATGGTGAACATGGTGATGATAAAATGGGTTCCTATATTTGTTCATTTAACCCACAACAAACTTACGATTATCGAATCAAATTTATGATTTAAAATGAACAAGGTAAAGTATATTAATTTTTCACTTTTTATCACCATGAACAAATTTAATTTCCCATGATTCTTTTAGAAATATAGGTTAGGGGTTTTTTTGATTAATTTTTTTTAACAATAATCCAAACCCAATATTTTAAATTACTTACTTTTTATTCTTCTAATTCTCCTTGTGTTTCTTTAATTAGTACCATGGGTAACATGCATTTATTTTGGTTGAATATGTTCAAAAAATTATTAATGTTTTTTATGTTTTAAAAAGAGAGTTATGATAATATCCAAACATAATAATATATGTAATTATCCTTGTTCTTATGGCCACTATATAGTAGAACGATTATCATTGGGTTATTAGATTATATGTTGATAGGAATAAATATATATTAATATATATATTATATATATATATATATATATGTATATGTGTGTGTGTGTGTGCGTCTAATATTTTTATGGGGATGCCTTATCATAAAGTGATGCAACATTGCTTTTTCTTAGATTCTAAGTATTTAATTAGAGAAATTTAAAGAAAACAAAAAAGAAAAAACTAATAATATAGAAAGTGTTATCCACATCATTTTCAATAGGGTGTAGATAAACAGTAAGTCCCCCTCTTTTTATGGGTAAGGTATATATACCCCCATCCAATTAATTGCGTGAGTTCAAATAAATATATATTTACATATATGTATTATACTATATTATATATATTATATATTATACTATATATATATATATTATTGTGGTGTTTGTATATTTGGCTTCCAAAATTGGAACACTTGGCATTTCCCCATCCCTAGCTGGGCGGAATCTATTCAGATTGGCCAACATAACCTGTTATTCCTAGCACAATATATAAATTAATATTTTTTTAATCTCCATTATGGCATAATGGACCCAATTTGTTTTAAAAAAATATTTAATTTATTATAATTGTATGATAATTAATGAAGTTATTACAAGTTTCGTAAGATGTATCGATAATTAGTTAAATTCATTTTAATACATACATGGTCATTTAAAATAATATTGATTTGAATTTCAAAACTTATAATATATATTTTGGAATATAATTCTCTTTTAATTAATTATGAGTCAAGGAAGACCTATGAATTTTTTTACTAATCAAATTTAGTTATTTTATTTTTCTTTTAAAATGAAATAATTATTAGTATTATAACATTATTCAAGTCTTCCATCTATCGAAAACAATATAAGGAAATGCCAGTCAACATATGAGTAATAACATATAATTTTTACCTTTAATTCAACTTACAGATGTGTTAGTTTATATTATATTGATTATAGGACATTTTGACAATGTGATTTGAGTCAAGAGTTGGTGAAAAAAGTAATGTGCATGCGAGTTGTGGGAATAAAATTTAGTTAAGGTAATGAATCAAGGAATTCCCCTAGGGTCTCAGTTAACCCAATATAAAATCAATTTATTATCATATAGTTAATATATTATGATCATGAAAGTAATTAATTATTTTATTGTATGCAAGGTTTATTATTTTTGGAATTAATATTTATTACTTGCGATCATATATCATAATAATGAAAAACAATTCATATATAAAATGAATATGTGTTGGAAATATTTTCTATATAATTCATGTTTAAATTGTGACTATAATCACAAAGAATATAAATATTTTTTAGAAATTTGTTTCATTAGTTTTTATAAATAATACAATCAATAAAACCCATTATTAAATCAGTAAATGTCATCCATTTTTTGAATTTTGACAAAAACAATTATTCCAGGTTCCCATTATCCATAGCTAATGAAATTTCGTAATACCTAGGACTTATTAGGGGGCATGTCTATTTACATAACTAATGTTCAATGAAAAGGTATTCATAGATATATTTTTGCATATTTAGAGGAAAATTGATGTGTGATACAAGTTGATCCATTAATGATGATAAGACTTCACTCTATAGATCATGGATCTGTGAATTATTTTCATTTTAAATCAAAAAATCTGACATTCTTTGGGATTAGTGGTGATATCATAACTTGGTCTATGAAAAAATGTTTAAGGATCCTTGGAATAAAGAAACTCAACTGACTGACTATATACAACCTAGTAGTTATGGACTCTTATGATTTGATAGAATAATTAGATAGGGTTTAAATTAAAAAAAAATTAATTTTTCATTTAATTATCATGATAATGTACTAATATTTATTTTTTATGATAAAATGGAAACCAACAATAAATATATTTCACTATCATAAATAATGGATAAAATAAAAATATCATAAGTGTCCATATTTTCCAAGAGTGGTACATGTGCTTGAAAATAGTAAAACACTAAGAAATGAATCATTGTGTTATACAATACCCACTTCCTTCTAATCATCTTTATCAAGAATTAAACCATGAAAATGATAAGAACACAATGAAAAAGGATGATTCATTGGATACCTTGTGTGTAATGTTTTCTTCTATATATAGTGAAATAAAAATGAATGAGGATGATGATTCCTACAAGATGTTATCTAATCTAAAATAGTTATACAAGGAGATATATTTACAAGTATTATGTGATATTTTTAGTGCAATATATAGTTATAGGAAAGTAGAATATATGTTGTAATGCCCTCATGCACACAAGATGATTTGGAAAATTAAGAGACTAGAACCCCGAGGGTTCAAATTCATACATAAAATAGAAACTGATATCCTTATTACTAGATTACATCCAATAAATAAGGAATTCATCATAAATTAAAATACAAATAACATGAATAATTAACTTTCATAATTATTAACATTAGTTCTCCATGCTGATAAGGATATAAAGTCTTCCAACACAGTTATTCTTATGGTGAACAAGAGAAGTTTACAAAAGGTCATGGTGTCAAAGGATAAGTTGAATTCAAATGAACTTTGGTTCACCCATTCCCTAACTCTAAATAAATATACGGAGATTGTTGATCTGGTGTTAGTGCACATCACATGTGGAATGAAAGGCCACTTAAAGAATAATTTCACATTTAGGAAGACGAAGAAATGTGACTCTACTTCATTAGGTTTTAATGATATTCAATAAAAAATGTCTAAATCAACAATTCAATTATTGGATATTTCATGAGGATCAAAAATATATTTTCAAATATAGGAACAAGGTATATTAAAGACAATAGAAAACGATATACCTAATCCCTAAATAGAATATTATGTGACACTAGAATCGTTATTATTTAAATATTATCATCATAATATACCTATTGGAATGGTTTATATAATGAATATTTGTTATTATGTACTAGATGGTACTAGAAACATAATCCTGATGTTTTGTTTAGATAATATGTGAATTTATTTCATTTTTTAAATAAATAGTGTATTTTTTATTTGGAGATCAAATGTTATTTTACAAAATAACTTAATAATGGATTTTATACACCTGAAATATAAAATATATTATTGTAAATCAATGAAAAATCTACCAAGAATAGATTATATCCTACTATCTTATGGAAGATGAGGATATGTATTGTAAATTATAACCATTTAAAATAAATAAATTAAATTATGAATTTAGACTCTAGTGTTTTTAATCCCTTGGGTTAATGATTTTTTTGAAGTATTATTTGTTCAAGAACATTTAAATGGGAAATTTGAAATATCCACATACCTACAATAGTTGATTCATAGTAATGTATGTGTTCCATTTCTAGTTTGGGAAATGGGTTGATGGTATTATTTTATTATATTCACCACTAACATTAGTAGGTATGGTTATATCTACATAATGGGGTAAAGGATATTTTTGTTTAAAATATTTCAGGGATATCAGAACTATGAATTAAATAAGACACATAAAATTGATAAGAATATCCACTCTGACCATGGTTGGTAATATCTAAACCAATCATTTATTATCACATAAATGAGCATGGTATAGTCTCCCAGATTACTCCAAATTAAAAAATATTTTAAATGTACTAATAAAAGGAGTAATCAAAATCATTATAGAAATATTTGATCGATGGTAAGCGATGAGACCAAGTCATTATATTTTTTGGAATATTCTCTAATGAATGTGGAATATACACTAAACAATGTACCAATGAATTTAGTTTATGGGATTAAATATGTGTTATGTTATTGAAGGAAACATCCTCTATTAGATATATGTGTTTGAGGGAATGATGAGTTTTTCAAAACAATACCTTATAAGAAAACAATCTAAAAGAAAAAAGATCATCTTTATAGGTTATCCTATATAAATCAATTTATATTACTAATATAACACTTCATATAGTAAAGTAATTATGGAATGGAATGAAATATAAAATGAAGGGAACACATTTCTACTCAAAATAGTGGGATCCCTATTAAATTCAATGTAGTTTATGCTCATAATGCACATGATTTTGTTTGAGAACAATCTCCACTATAGTAATTAGTAGATAAATATGTTCATGATACCCATGTAATGTGTAGTTCAATATGTTAGAATAAATAACTAGAAAGATATAGATTTACTATCCCTGGGAAATTTTTCATATTACTTGTTAAAGATTAAAAATCACTAGCCTATATGGAAGTAGTACATGGAAAATGGTATTATTAAATGTTAGGAAGATATGTATTCTGAGATGGTTTCCATGTACTAACATTATGTTTGTATATTGATAGATCCTCCAAAAAATGTAAAACCTATTATGTGTAAATGGTTATTCATGAAAAATATGACCATGGATTTTTATGTATGTACCTATAATGAATGACATGTTAGGAATTGTTTTAGGAAAAATCAACACATAAAAATGAATAAATCATATCTCCAGTCATAATGATAATATCCAAAAAAATATTACATGTAATATCATCATTTCATGATTCTAAAATTTGGAAATGTATTTCAAAATTACATTTCAAAATTTAAATTTAATTAAATGTGCCTATATGATATTACTTTAATCATTTCTTATGTTAAAGAGTGGTAATATATTATTTAAGCTATATATATCCATTCATGTATTAAAGAAAAATTAAGATAATGGATTATAAATTTTTATGAGGACATAAGATAATATCATTTCATTAAGAATAAAAGTGATTCTTGTGTCTATTAGATGGTTAGTGAGAATTACATTGTTTTCCTATAATTATATATTGATGGAATATTCATATTGGGAAATGAAGTAAAAAAATTTCATTCAGTAAATACATTTTCAAATAAAGTTACCTCCATTAATGAACTTGGTTAATCATCCTATATTTTACTGTTCTAGATCTATCTTGATAAATAATATTGTTTTCTTAGGTAATGTAAAAGTACATATATCAACAAGGTGCTCAAAAGAATAAATATTAATTATTCCACATAAGGATTGTTACTGATGTAACATGGTATTAATATCACCTAGAAAATGTTTCCACACATATAAGTGGATATTTAAGAATTAGTTTAATCTATTATTATTTGGTATTAAGATCTAATATGTTTACAATTTTCTGTATCGGTATTGAGGATTAATTTTCATTAAGCATGTTGGGTAGATATGAAGCCAATTAGTATAGCTACATTATTTTTTTTAAGAACTATCCTGAAGTACATGAGACATAAAAAGGTAATATTATTATTATATTGTGTATATTAATAAAAATAAATTAGGGGATACAATGATTTCAACTTCCATATAGATCAAGATGATCTGAAATCATAGTCAAGCTATGTATTTTTTCTTAAATGGTGGTGTAGGGAAATGAATATTTTTTAAAGGGTGTATGGACTCCAATTATATATAAGAGTTTGAGTATATATAATCTATTGATATGGAAAAGTAAGTATTCTTGATATGCACATTTTTTTATAACATGGTGTTTTAACTAGTTTTTTATACCCAATTAATGTATATTGTGATCATATTATAGTTATGGTGCTTTCCATGGAGACTTGGTCCCACAAGAAGAAAAAATCATATTCATTAGTTTTTTATTTATTATGATATTTTAATTTTAATTTTCTATCCAGATTTAGTATTGTATTCATAGAGGATAACATATTTGAATCCTGAATAAATCCATATCTCAATATAAACTTGCTTCTCATGTGATAGCGAGAAGGTTTAATGTTATAACCTATAATCTATAGAGCATATGGAAGTGTTGGAAGGGGGTTCCCTGGACCCTAATCCTATATGTACATTTTTTACACTGAAATTAATATAGATTTATATATACATGTGCCTATTTCCGTCATAGCAGTGAGTCTTATTAATGTAATATTTTTATGGTAATGTCCTTAGATTACATGTTTCATCAAAATGTTATATAATTTCCCAACTATAAAGAAAAACATAAAAAACTATAGTAATAATCATTAATATATATTATATGGTCTTGAAATATCACTATTATAAGATACTATTGATTTATAACTATCATTTGATTGGGTATCAAAATCCTTGAGTCTTCATATCATGTTCTAACTTGGAAATCACATATAAATGTGATCATGATGACTAACCTGTTAATAGGAACAACACATGTTTCAGGTATTATCGATTACTCTTTTATCCGAACATGTGTATTGGTCTCTCAACTTTATATCATTATAAATTTCTACCACTTTATCTTTTACTATTATTGATGGAAAAATTATGATATTGATTTTATGGAAATCTATATTTTTTTAGAGTGTCATTGGTGGTATGAAAATAGTTAAATGATGAAGAATAATTTTTTCACTTTAGTGATAAGGAAAAAATATCTCTTAGGTCTATGTTAACTATGATGGTAGTTCCTTTTATAAATGTTTTTAAAGTGAAAAAGAAGGTATTTCAATTTAGTAAGTTCAATGAATAAATAAAGCAGTAATGGATTACCACACCAAGTATGCAACCTGCCTAATGTGATATCATGAGATAATGATATTAAATTAAATAGATTTTCTTCATTGGAGGATTATGTAAATATGACACTTCATATCCCCTTAGTGACTTGAATGTGTTTATATACTCCACTCAAGGTCGATGACCACCTTACACATTTCTTCAGATGAAGGCAGAGAGGGCCACACATGCAGTTTATCAACATGTTTCACCTATTCAAGTGAAAATAAATTCAAGAATAAGGGACCCCAAGAATGTGGGGGGGGGGGGATGAACAACCAAGGGTGATAAAAAATAAGTGAACTAATTTTGTTATATTTTTGATATTTATATTAATAATTAATGAATTTAATTCATAATTTATTCACATGTTATTTAATACTAAAAATGAATACATGAAAATATATTTTTTCTGAATGAACATTGAGTATTAGAGGTTCATTAAATTATAAGGGGAGTATATGAGTTGATTTAATGGATTATATTTTTACACATAACTTGTTAAGGTGTTATATATGGTGGATAAAATATTCATGACATTTATGAAATTCTTAACTAAGTTATATGTGCTCATGATGATCTAAATAAATGTTTATTACTATCTAGGAACAAAAGATTAATTTTAAAAGTATAAAATATTAATAATATAACATTTTAGCATCTTCGATAATAAGTTACACTATTTGGATGAATTTATATTGGTTATGTCTGCAATCTTCTCCTATCAAGATTAGATAGTGACAATCTGACAGAATAATAAGGATGAACAAATCATTCTAACTGAATCTAGCTTGTATTCATCATGTGATGAAAGGTGGGTCTTGATGTGGTTAAATTTTCTACATTTACACATGTTAATCCAAAATACCTTATCTAGGAATTTATTTCTTGTGAGTATGGCCTATAGTATTCATATATTGGTGCCTTTGAGCAATGACTTGTCGATGGGGTGTAAATCAAGTTAGCGATTTCAAATTAAATTCATCTTATTAACTATTTCATTTAAAATTTTCATCATCATCATATTTTAGTGTCTGTAATCCATTAAAAAATACATTCAATTGGTTTTTGGGATTAAATATTTTTTATTCATACCAAATAAAAATATTAAATTATTTATTTTTTGGTCTTCTATTGGGCCCTGGGTTCTTTCATGTATGACTTAAACCAATTTGTAATGTTACACATGCCATTTCCTATGCTTGAAACAACACAATGTTCCAAGCATACACATTGAACAAAACTATAAATATCTGATACTCAAACTTTCAGATATGGTTTAAAAACATGATTTGTATTTTTTTATAAATTATAATAGAAAAAACATAGTTCTTTATATAAATTCAGACCTTTTCAGTCTAAGATCCAGAAAATTAAGAATAGCCTTACAAATTATAAGAAACAAAATAATGATAAATATCCTAAATTGATTAAAATGATATAACACCTTAAATAAATCCAAAAATATTAGAAAAACTAAAATAACTATGTAAAATAATATAAAACATGGGATGTGGAATTTTTTTACCAACAAGGTGTTTTTGAACTAGTGGAAAATACATTGAAAAATAAATTCAAATAATTTTATATCAAATAAAAAATATTTCATATTAAATTTTTTTTAAAAATAATAATATCATTTTAGTACGAAAATATTTTGCAAACCCATTTTAAAAGACTTATCAAACTGAAAACCATTCAAAAATACTATTTAAAAAAATACACGGATTTCTCCTTTGGAAAATGTTTAAAATAATATAACTTTTTATATATTAAAATGATACTTATAAAATAATAAGAAAAACATATGGGTACTATGAGTTTCTATTTTACGACAACATCCTCTTGTGGTCCTGGGTTTACACCACATTCATTTTCACCTCATTTAGTACCCATGTGATGGATTTTAACAATCTATTTTATAAGATATAAAATTTTCATTCATAAAACATTAAAACCCATTCCAAAATCATAAATATATTATTTTTAAAGAACAATGTAATTAAATAATGTTACATTTTCAAAACCACATTTCATGTAATCATTACTAGAGATACATATTTCAAAAATAATTACTTCCACTGAAAATAAATCAACAAAAATGCTTCGATATTAAAACTAGTGAATCTAAAAAATCCAAGAAACATAATTAAAATTTATATATGATTGAAATATCTAAAAACATGAATTAAAATAAAATAATTTCCTTGAAAATATAAAATTCACTTATAAAAAAAACTTTCTAAATAATCCCCTTACATTGAGTCTGACCCGTCATGTACATTTTTATCTTCATCATCTTTGAAAAATAACATTTTTTTGGCCTTTAGATAACTAAGGTTTGTCTTCTACTAAAACACATGCCTCTATAATGTGGGAGGGGTATCCTATAATGGATATGGTATGGTAATGGTTAAACCATGTAGGTTTTTATATGTGAAATGTTTATATGAAGAGGTTCCCTTTTATAAGAGAGGGGAGGAGCACTCGTGGAATTTTGAAAAATATGACTTTATCAATAATTATCATTCTTTTCCATGTTGCTCAAAATTAACTAATTTAGAATATGAGATGATTATGGGTCAAATTAATTTCATTTAATATAATTTATTCAACATTTGACTAAATTTCTTCCATTATTTTTTATGTTTCTCCCATATTTAACACCATTAACTCTTACCATTTTTTTAAAAAATGTGGGAGCATAGAGGCCCCTTTATTAGATAACAGAGAAGATGAGGAAGAAAAAAACCTCGAAGGTTCAAAAAAACCAAAGCACAATTACAGAAAACAAAAGACATCAAGAAACTTGAGATCTGATACTCATACCATGGTGAGGGATATGTCCTCTTCGACCACAAGGATGTTACCCTCGTCTCCATGTTTTTTCCTGCACCCACAGATCTTATCCATAGGTTTCATCATCCATGGGAGCCATCAAATCTTTTACCTCAGTCATGTGATCTCTTGGATTCCCCTCTTCCTCGCTGCTACTAGAGGCAAGAACATCAAAGTAATTATGAGTTTTTACCTTTATTCGCAGCTTGTTCATAGGTTGAACCAAGATTTGTTTTCCTGAAGAACATCCAGCACCCTTCATAGAAGGGTTAGAGTCCACAGGTGGTGTTGAAGCTTTTTCCCCTGGATTCTCTAAAGAAAAGGCTGAGGGAGTATCAAAAACACCACCAGAAATAGAGGCAGCATACTTATCTGCAGCCGCACCCTGCTTGGAAATAGGGATAATGCTTTGAGGCAGTATAACAACCCATACTTTATATACATTGTTAATACTTCAAAATTTAAGTGTACTTATTACATCATATAACAAAACCACGAAAGGACCGTATATGTATAGTGTCTTTAGAAACTGGGAAACATAAACAACTGGTTCATAAAGCATCTACACTGTCTCCCATTTATTTCATCATATCTATAGGCCCTTTTGGAATATCTTACTTAATAACCTTATTCATGACCTGGGGAAAGAAAACATACAAAAGGGTGAGCTCAAATGCTCAGTAAGGGTAAACAAAAGAAATATCTATCACATAATATTCATAAGAACATAACATTTTGGAAATCTTAACCTGCGAAAGAGATCATAATATCATAACATGGGATAAATCATAGTAGTGAAATGTAATCCCAATAATCATAACATAAAACATGAAACTATGTGGAATACATACATAATCATATAGAATCATTTCTTATTAGTCAAGACTCATTGCCAAGACAATCTTAGTGGACAAAGTCCCTTTCTAAACCGAGTTCACTCCTCGTTTCAGTCCTATTTCACTGAACCGGTATAACCTACCGTTCCAGCCATGTATATCTCATGAGATATAAAATCTTTACCCAATTCATTGGAGGGAGATATAGGTCCCACCCATCTCATAATGATACCATTCTTATGTGTACCACAAAATCATAAACCATACATCATAGCATAACCCATGTAATAAAAATGGGAATCTTAAATATCGTGACATCATAAAAAAATTCATATAAGATAAAGGAATTCATAAAAATATTTCCATCACAACATAATCAAATCCATTTCATAATAGGGATATAAACAAAAACCTATATTATCTTAGATGGAAAATAATTTTGATAAAACTCTTGAACTCTATTCTTGAGGAAAATATCCTTTCTTCTTCAAAAACATTTTTCCTTTATTAACATGTCATAAAATTTTAAACTAAAAGAAGTTGATTAAAAATAAACTTGAAAACATGTAAAGGAAGCTTCTTGGAAATAATGTTTTAAAAATCCATTCATCACTACTAGAAAAATAGGTATTTGCGACGGGCTATTTGCGACGGGATCCCGTTGCTGAAAACGCCGTCGCAACTACACTTATTTGCGACGGGCCCGTCGCTAAAGCATTTTTTTGCGACAGACATTCTCCCTGTCGCAAATAGTATTCCGTATTTTTGTAAAAATCTTTTATAATAGTTTTTGCGACGGTTCCGTCGAAAAAACTATTTTTTTAAAAAAATAAAAAAAATTAATAATACTAGTGTTTGCGACGGGAATAATATCCCGTCGCAAATACTATTTTTAAAAAAAAATAAAAAACTATTAATAATACTAGTATTTGCGACGGGCATAGTATCCCGTCGCAAATACTATAAAAAAAATAAATAAATTATTAATAAATTATTTTAATTAATATAATAATAGAATTATAATTTACAAATGAAAATAATAAATTATTTTAATTACTATAATAATAGTAGAATTATAATTCAAAAATAAAAAATAATAGAATATTAATAAATGATTTAATTAATATAATAATATTACAATTATAATTCATAAATAAAAAAAATATTAATAAGTTATTTTAATTAATATAAAAATAATAGAATTATTTTACATTCAAATATTAAAATAATTCAATTATTACAAAAAAAATAATTAAATTATAATATTATAAAATTTTAATATATATATAAAATTTTAATATATATATAAAATTTTAATATATATATAAAATTTAATATTATAAAATATAAATAATATTATTATTCATATTAATATTGTTATTTAAAAATATAATATTATTAATATTTTATAATGAGACAGAAACTACGAATAGAAAAAAAAATTTGATTTCACAAATTTTATAACAGAAATACAAACTCTAATCTGAAGGAGGGGGGGGGGGGAGGGGGGGAGGTGGGGGATCTGCAGATGGTGGTGGAGGAAACTCCATCCCTAAAGCATGAGTGAGTCGGCGCATTTACTCCATCTGCTCCTGATGCTGCTGCTGCCACCGACTCGCCTGCTCCTCGTACAGCTGCTGCTGGCGTCGACGCTCCTCCTCATACTGCTGACGCATCTGCTCCTGCTCCTGTCAGAGACTCTCTATCTGTGCAGTCTGAGATCGCAACTGATCCTCATACTGTGTAGAAGAAGATGCACGAGCTCCTCTCGAGCTGGACGCCGACATCGCAGCACTGCCATAATAATCTCCGGGAGTCAGTCGAGAGCCGATACCAACTACCCGGCCCTTCTCGAAGGCATACTGGGTGGCCTGCATCCATGCCGCCTCATCAAACTGACGGGCAGTGGTCTGATCTGATGACTCGGCCTGACTCTCAGGTCGGGCCTGTGCCGCTGCGGCCTCATATGACTCCTATAGTTTCAATTTAAAATTAAAATTGTGAATATATTATATGCAGTTAATTTTTAAACTTGAAAACAAATAATACTGACCACGATGTGATGCTGACGATCACCTCTGAGCTCCCCAGTAGCAGGATCACTATACATCCTCCGATATACGTCATACTCTGTAATATCGGGGTGCTCCACAGCCTATAAGAATAAAAAATAAACTGTTAATATTTATAGTTATATAAAATATTTATAAATAATGTACGTACCAGATGCTATCTATGAGTACTGAAAGAACGACTCCCAGCTCGATGAGTCACCTCCTGTCTCCCCCGATTCTGCCTCCCCACCGATGATCTCCTCTGAAAGGCACCACTCAACCAGTGCGCACATAATCCATCCCATACATGGGATGAAATATACTCTGGTCGGTGTGCTCTACATGACTCCTCAAAATCTGACATTCCTGCTTTCTTCATCGCAGCTTTTCTTAAATTGTGCAAAAACTGACGAAGGCGATCACGCATGGCCACCTCCCATGCCTCGTGGATGGCGTCACGCATGGTATCCTCGATCGGATACCATAAACCCTACAAATAAATCAAAATATCAAGTTAGAAATGAAATAATTTTCAAAATAAAAATTATTTATTTACGTACGTACCAACCAATGGCCGAACATGGCCTGCAGCACATCAATGGGAATCTGCTCCCATGTGGTCCACGGCTGAGAGAAATAGTTGCGCAAAATAGCGCTGCCCTGTCCGACTGCTATATACGGAAAACTGAAAAAATAATAAACATTTATTATGTGAATAGATTAATGAAATCTTAGTCAAATCCACAGGTTATCACACAGGTTATCACACCTCCGTGTGCGTGGATCAAACCCAAGACGTGGACGTCGCTCGGGGATGGGGTCAGGAATCATCAATCGTGCAAGACCGCACCCCCTCCGCGTACTCCCTGGAGCTCTTGCAGGCTGAGGGTCATCTGTCAGCAACTCATCCGCATCAAAAGTCAGGTCAGCATCCGCCAACGCACGAAATGTGGCGTCGTCCATCTGAAACAGAAAATGTTAATGTTAGCAAATAATTGATAATTACTATTATATATACATATAAACATATTATGATTGTATATAAATACCATGAAATGCTATCAGTTTTCATCTTCATCACCATCTTCATATATGTCAATGTCATCTTCATATTCCTCCTCAACATCATCGATATCCATTCGAGTTACAGTTTCTTCATCTCTTACCGTTTCAAATTCATATGTGACATCATTAACATCATCGTCATCACCGACTCTTAAATGTGGGGTGTCGTCATCGATACTCATGTCTCTTTGTAAAAAAGATTGATTTTGAGTACTCTCTTGAAAAACTTCAATTCTTTGCACATCAGTGAAAGCACATTCACTTTGACTAAACTGATTGTCTCAAATTTTGATTTTTATTACACTCCACCAATCAGTCAAGTCTCTTGATGTTGCACAGTACTTTGCATAATAAACTTGATATGCCTGTTGAGCCAATAAGAATGGTTCATTTACTGCGAGAACACTTTTACATTTAATATCCATGATTCCATGAGTCGGATGAACACGCACGCCTCTCTCTGTATCCAACCACCGACATTTGAACATGGTTATGTAATGTTGTCCAAGATAACAGAGTTCAATGATTTCATCAAGTATGCCATAAAAGTCAACTTCATTTTCTCGATGATGAGATCCTCTCAAGCTAACTCCACTGTTCATTGTTTTTTTCGATTCCCCATATGCATGTGTGTGGAATCGAAATCCATTCACCACATATGCATTATACGTTTTAACAAGTTTGGAAGGTGGGTTACTCAATACACACAGCCGTTTGTCAATTTTATCAGCATGTCGAGACACCTGAAAATTTGTGAAATAATTATCAATATAGTAAACTATACATTGAATGAGTTGCTAAAAGATAAAGAATTTATGTTACCAGTTTTTGAAACCACTGAGAGAAATTTTTCAGTCGATGTTCTCCGAGAGCAGCTGCTGTAATTTGTGGAATTTGTTTCTTGATATGATTATCATACAACCTATAAAAACCAAAGTTATTTACTGTAACATAAATGATAGAATAAGTGATATAAACACTTACAGTACAACTGATGTCATCTCTTCACAGTTGAGCAGAACATACGTATGAGCTCTATGATGTTCATCATCTGAAAGCCAGCGTTCAGAAACTCCACCAAAACCAAGCTCTGACTGGTTGAAAACAGATAATTGATTGTTGATTTCATCAATATTCCTCTCATTCCGTCCCATTCGGTTGTGTTTTGAAGGATACTCAGATTCAAAATAATGGGAGCAGAAAAAAGATATTTCCTCTTGCAAATAAGCTTCTGCAATAGATCCTTCAACAGATGCTTTGTTGCGTACTTTTCTTTTCAATTTTTGCATGCATCTTTCAAATGGGTACATCCATCGAAACTATATCGGACCTCCACATTTGGCTTCATATGGCAAATGTAACATCAAATGTTCCATTGAGTCGAAGAAAGACGGCGGAAATAGTTTTTCCAGTTTACATATAATTACAACAACATCTTTTTCAAGTTTTCCTAGAGCATCATAATCTGCCGTAGCCGCACAAATTTCCCGAAAAAAATGAGACATGTCTGTTATGGAATCCCAAATCACAGAATTCAACAGACCTCTTAATCCAATGGGTAGAAGTCTCTCCATTATAACATGACAATCATGACTTTTTAATCCAGTAATATGACCATTCTTTACACATCTACCCAAATTGGAAGAACAACCATCTGGAAGTCTCAAATCTGCAATCCACTGACAAAATAATAAACGGTTTTCTTTAGACAGTGTATAAGCTGCTTTTGGTTTCAGTAACCTTTCTGTTCTGACATTCTCAAATAGTTCCAATTCTGGACGCCTGCAAATTTGGGCAAGATCTAAACGTGCATTTACATTGTCTTTGATCTTTCCTGGTGTATCCAAAACTGTATGAAACAAATTATCAAAACAGTTCTTCTCAATATGCATGACATCTAACATGTGTCGGACCAACAAATCAGACCAATATGGAAAATCCCAAAATATGCTACGTTTAATCCAATTGTGTTCTTTCCCAAAACCAGAAATTTTCTGTTGGTTTATTGTGGGACCAAAAGTGATGGGAGGTAATGAAAATACAACCGATTTTAACTCCGAACCTGATAGCATTTTTGGAGGTCCACCCCTTTCAGCTGTTCCTTTTCTGAAATGAGATCTGTTTCTGCGAAAAGGATGATCAGCTGGAAGAAATCTGCGATGACAGTCAAAATAACAAGTTTTCTTTCCATGAATGAGCATAAATGCTTTGTTCTCTCCCATACAGTAAGGACATGATTTCTGACCATGTGTACTCCAGCCAGATAACATCCCATAAGCCGGGAAGTCACTTATTGTCCACATCAATGCTGCTCTTAGTATGAAATTCTGTTTCGTTGCAACATCATATGTACTGACACCAGTACTCCACAATAAATTTAATTCATCAATCAATGGCTTCAAATAAACATCAATATTTTTCTTCGGAGGTCCTGGAATTAGTAAAGTCAAAATGATATATGGCTCCTTCATCAACATCCATGGAGGTAAATTTTACAGAGTTAAAAAAACAGGCCAACATGAATATTGACTACCATAAGATCCAAACGGACAGAAACCATCAGTGGAAAGGCCCAGTCGAACATTTCTAGCTTCTAAAGCAAAGGATGGATGCACTCTATCAAAATGTTTCCATGAATCACCATCGGTTGGATGATTCAAGCTTTTATCGGTTGAAATATTCTCTTTATGCCATGACATCATTGTCGCTGTATTCTTAGACATGAATAAACGCTGAAGTATGGATGTAAGCGGAAAATATCTCAACTGTTTTACAGGAATGAAACCAGACTTCCCGTGTTGTCCTTCTTTATATCTCAGTTGCCCACATGTGGGACAACTATCCAATGACTCATTTTCCCCAGAATATAAAATGCAGTCATTTGAACATGCATGAATCTTCGGACAAGTAAGTCCCAAATTTCGAACCAACCTCTTACTTTAATAGTAATTTGCAGGTAAAACATTTCCTTCGGGTAACAGTGTTTTCAGTAAAGAAAATATCTGGTCAAAACAGGTGTTTGACATTCCGTTATCTGATTTGATAGCCATAAATTTTGCAACTGCTTCTAATTTTCTCATCTTGCAGCCAGGATATAATGCATCCTCAGCAGACTTCAACAACTCATAAAATTCAGACGGTCCCAACTCAGGATTTGAAGCTATATCAGCCGGAGTTTCTGTATGTTGAACAGATGAACCTGCAACATCATGTACTAAATCTTGAAATTGGGATGGATCCGGAATCAAGTTGGTATCACCTGCTCTGGAACTGCGTTCACCGTGTTGATACCAAAAAACATAATCTGCTTGAAAACCAAAACGCAAGAGATGTTCCCCCACTTTGTCAAACGTGTCAAACGTTCTCAATGCACATTTTCTACAAGGGAATTTTATCTTTCCTTCTGAAACAAATTCTGAATTTGATGCCGCAAATGATAAAAAAATCTCCACATCCTCTATATATACTGGATTTAAACCAGAACCATTTGGATTTCTACGTTGATTTATCCATATGCGGTCATCTAATAATGACTGTTGACGACCTCGTTGTTCCATATTTTTCTATAAAATATAAAAGCATTACTAGTTTTGAATAATTTGTTAGAAAAAACACAAGCAAGGATTGAATATATTGAGAATAAAGAAAAACCTGTTACAAATATTGATAATTTTAATATTATATTGATTTTTTATTTTTTTTAATAATACTAATATAATTTTTTTCATAAATATTAATTATATAATAATAACATCATTACATTATTAGTATATTTTATTATTAATATTAAAATAATATAATTTTCTATATTATATACAATTCTCCTTTCATCTGTGTGTTTCACATTCTATCTCCACATGTAATATTGACATTCACTTTCACCTCTCCATTGGCGAGTAGGTTGATAATTTTGAAAAAGAATGCCAATATTACATGTGGAGACAGAAAAAACACAGAAGAAAAGAGAATTGTATATAAGATAGAAAATTATAATATATTAATATTAATAATAAAATATACAAATAATGTAATAAGGTAATTATTCCTAATTATTTGTAATTATTTCAAATTATTGGTAATTATTCCAAATTATTGGTAATTATTTCAAATTATTGGTAATTATTCCAAATTATTGGTAGTTATTCCTAATTATTGGTAATTATTCTTAATTATTGGTAAATATTGGTAATTATTGGAAAATATTGGTAATTATTGGAAAATATTGGTAATTATTGGTAATTATTGGAAAATATTGGTAATTATTGGTAATTATTGGAAAATATTGGAAAATATTGGTGATTATTGGTAATTATTGGTGATTATTGGTAATTATTGGTAATTATTGGTAATTAATACTAATTATTGGTAATTAATACTAATTATTGGTAATTAATACTAATTATTGGTAATTAATACTAATTATTGGTAATTAATACTAATTATTGGTAATTAATACTAATTATTGGTAATTAATAATAATTATTACTAATTATTGGTAATTATTACTAATTATTCCTAATTAATACTAATTATTCCTAATTATTACTAATTATTACTAATTATTACTAATTATTACTAATTATTACTAATTATTGTTAATTATTCCTAATTATTACTAATTATTCCTAATTATTACTAATTATTACTAATTATTACTAATTATTAGTAATTATTAGTAATTATTGCTAATTATTACTAATTATTGCTAATTATTACTAATTATTATTAATTATTGATAATTATTAGTAATTATTGATAATTATTAGTAATTATTACTAATTATTGGTAATTATTACTAATTATTCGTAATTATTACTAATTATTCGTAATTATTACTAATTATTCGTAATTATTACTAATTATTCATAATTATTACTAATTATTGGTAATTATTGGCAATTATTGGTAATTATTGGCAATTATTGGTAATTATTGGCAATTATTGTTAATTATTACTAAATATTTGTAATTATTGGTAATTATTAATAATTATTGTTAATTATTACTAATTATTGGTAATTATTACTAATTATTGATAATTATTCCTAATTATTAATAATTATTGGTAATTAATACTAATTATAGGTAATTAATATTATTATAGGTAATTATTACTAATTATTGGTAATTATTACTAATTATTGAGAATTTTTCCTAATTTTTCCTAATTTTTCTTAATTTTTTCTAATTTTTCCTAATTTTAGGTATTTATTACTAATTATTACTAATTATTGCAAATTATTGGTAATTATTGGTAATTATTGTTAATTATTGTTAATTATTGCTAATTATTGGTAATTATTGGTAATTATTGGTAATTATTGGTAATTATTGGTAATTATTGGTAATTATTGGTAATTATTGGTAATTATTGGTAATTATTGGTAATTATTGGTAATTATTGGTAATTATAAATAATTATAAATAATTATTACTAATTATTTCTAATTATTACTAATTATTCCTAATTATTACTAATTATTAATAATTATTACTAATTATTCCTAATTATTACTAATTATTCCAAATTATTCCAAATTATTCCTAATTATTCCTAATTATTCCTAATTATTCCAAATTATTCCTAATTATTTGTAATTATTGGTAATTATTGGAAATTATTCGTAATTATTACTAATTATAACTAATTATTGGTAATTATTACAAATTATTCTTAATTATTGATAATTATTGATAATTGTTCCTTATTATTCCTAATTATTACTAATTATTACTAATTATTGATAATTATTGATAATTGTTCCTAATTATTCCTAATTATTCTTAATTATTGATAATTATTGATAATTGTTCCTAATTATTCCTAATTATTACTAATTATTACTAATTATTGATAATTATTCCTAATTATTCCTAATTATTCCTAATTATTCCTAATTATTCTAATTATTCCTAATTATTCCTAATTATTCCTAATTATTCCTAATTATTCCTAATTATTCCTAATTATTCCTAATTATTGGTAATTATTGGCAATTATTGGTAATTATTACTAATTATTACTAATTATTGGTAATTATTGATAATTATTACTAATTATTACTAATTATTGTTAATTTTTGGTAATTATTCCAAATTATACATAATTATTACTACTTATTGGTAATTATTTCCTCTTATTGGTAATTATTACTAATTATTACTACTTATTGGTAATTATTACTAATTATTACTAATTATTGATAATTATTACTAATTATTACTAATTATTGGTAATTATTACTAATTATTACCAAATATTCTTAATTATTGATAATTATTGATAATTGTTCCTAATTATTAGTAATTAAATAAATAATTACCAATAATTAGAAATAATTACCAATAATTACAAATAATAACATTATTAGTATATTTTATTATTAATATTAAAATAATATAATTTTCTGATTTATATACAATTCTCCTTTCATCTGTGCGTTTTCTATCTCCACATACAAATAATACATGTGAAGACAGTAAACACACAGATGAAAAAAGAATTGTATATATATAAAAAATTATATTATTTTAATATTAATAATAAAATATACTAATAATGTAATAATGTTGTTATTCCTAATTATTGGTATTTATTACTAATTATTAATATTTATTCTTAATTGTTAAAAATTATTACTAATTATTCCTAATTACCATTAACTATGAACAATACTGATAATTTAAATTTATTAAGTAAGAAAACAATATAAACATAATTAAATTACAACTAATTAAGAATAATTGAAACTAATAAAAAATTAAAAATAAATATTAAATTAAAATGAACATAAATACCTTGAAAATTGATCTGCTCTGATCGTTCTTCAAAACATTAATATCAGCTCCGAAGAATAAAATTAAACTGAAGAAAAACTCAACTTTAGAAACACAAGTTTGAGAGTAGGAGAAGATAGAGAATGAGAATGATTTGAAAAAAACGGATGGGTATATTTATAGGTTAGATTAGTTGCGACGGGCCCATTTGCGACGGGTACCGTCGCAAATACCTTAGCCCGCATTTATTACGGTCAACGGGTAAATAGTTATTTGCGACGGGACCCGTCGCAAATAACATACTATTAGCGACGGGAAAATATTCCCGTCGCAAATACCTTTTACCGCCGCCGGTTATTTGCGACGGGAAGATTTTCCCGTCGCTAATAGTTTTCCCGCGATTTGGCGCGCATCGCGGGAAAACTATTTGCGACGGGGAAAGCAATCCTTTCGCAAAAGCCTATTTATTTGCGACAGGTAACTACCCCCGTCGCAAATAAGTTTTTAACGGGACTATTTGCGACGGGAATAAATCCCGTCGCAAATAACCCGTCGCAAATACCCATTTTTCCCGTAGTGCATGCCGTATAAGTTAAAACAAACATTCTTCTCGTACTTTTGTCGAAAAAGTCAAAAAGTACCTCATACGAAAAATGACAAAAGATTCCTTTCATATCTTTTACTAAAAACTCACCAAAGGGTAAAATAGGTTTTAAACAATTTTAGGTGGTTGGAAATAATATTACATATTGAGGTAACATGTATGTGGATGATAAAATACACCCCAGTAAATACCAAAGTATAAACAATCTCAGATAAAAATGAGATTGTGATATTTCCCTTACCTTAGGTCCGATTTGCTTCGTAAGTGTCCGAAAATCCTGTATAATGATTTAAATAATGTTATTGAATTATTCCAGAATCATACTTATTGTTATGAAATCATATATGGTCATATTCTTAGCTTCTTATTAGTAATATTTCATTACTACTTGTTATTCAGGTGTTTATTACTTTTTGTTCTTATGTGTGTTTTGTCGAATAAATTCTTATTATTCTCTTTAGGTTATAGATACCTCATTTCCAGAATGGTATTAGTGCAATATATATCATATTCATTCATTCAATTCATTTATATAATCATTATGAAATGAAGATCATGTAGAACGAGTCGCATCACATCGTGGAGACGGTATTCCGTACGCACGCACGAGTGATGATATCGTTCCTATGATCGTGGAATTGTATTGGAGTGTATTTATACTATTTCACAATCAATATCACTTTATAATAGTCATATATAGTCATTATTTACACCATTATACCCATCCAAGTAAGGTGGTGGTGGAAAATAGATTACACCACGACGTGGAGACGGTATTCCGTACGTATGCACGCGCGGTGATTTCTTTTTTTTTTTCCGTAGGATGGATAAATGGTGAAATAGGGTTGTTTCATACTTATAATAACATATCAGTATGTGAGCGATAAAGATGTTATTACTTCAAAATGAAACAACTAAAGAAGAAGAAGTGGAAGAAGAAATAAAGATGAAAGAATCGGTAATAGACATTACCTCTTCTTTGAAGTGCTTCTTTGAGACCTCCTTTTAGGGCACTAAAATAGGTCTTTGAAGAAGACCAGAACCTCTAGGATGTTTCTAGGGAAGTGGAGAGAAGAAATTGTCAGGGGTTGGCCGAGCTTGAAGGCTCAAAGTGGTGTGAGGAAGAGGGGGAGGAGGTGCCCTTTTATAAGGGAGGAGAGGGGCACCTTTGGAATAACAAAAAATATTATTTTATTATAAAGTAAAATTCGGTTTTTAATAGCTCCAAATTGATATATTTCTAAGATAAGGTGGGTAGGGGTCGAAATCCTCTCATCCAATAGAATTTAGACGCGTTTAGGTATCAATTTTAACCTTATCATTTAGATTTAACTTTAAGTTAGATAATTTAACTTTTACCGTGTCTTCTTGTTTTCTTACACTATAAGGTTAATAAACATACTATATAAAGCCAAACGAACCCCAAGTTGTTTATTATTAATATATATAGCCTTATCTAAGTCATGTTGCTGAAAATTATATTTTTAGGAATAAAATAACAATTAGTAATATAATATTTGTTTTAAAAACTATTTTACGTCAATTTTGATACTATTTAGTAATTGATTTTTGTGAAAATCATAAAAAAACGATTAGTTCGAACCAAGTTAATTAAATCAATACTAACATGTCATATTAACCTATAAAATTAGTGTAATTCATAAAAAGTATCAAATTACATTTATTTGGGTATTTATAACATCAATTATGTCAATATTTTATTAATAAGATAATTACTGCATCATCATTGTGTCATAAATAAATTTAATTATTTAATGTCTAAAAATTACAAATAAAATACCATTATGTAGGAAATATATTTAGCTTTCTAATGGATATTTATAGTCGAATTTATATTATTCATAACCCCATATTAAAAATGATTTACTTATTAAAATTTGATTTTAACTATTTAACCCTTCTTTAAATAAATTAATAATAAATGTCCTAATCTAATCCAAGTGGGCCTAAATGGTCATATTTTATTCCTAAGGTTGTTTTTGGTCGAATTACACTTGTCCAATAGAATTAGGACATGTGTTAGGGTAATAATAATATCATTTTTACCCTTCATTACCCTATTTACTTTTAACCGTGGTAAAAAAAGTAAAAAGTTACTATTCACCAAAAAATTATTTTCATCTCATTGAACCACATTTTACTTACTGACATCAACCGTGTCTCTTGGATTTTCGAAATTCCACTCACAGAAGCGGTAAAATTATGTTTTATGAAAAATTCAGTTTTTTAACTACCACTTAGTGGTTTCACTATTCATCAAAAATTGAAAGTTTTCAGAAAAATACCAAAATTTCACCATAGGCTAATTTCGATATTCCGAATCCAAAAATGAAGTCCATTTTGAAAAATAAAATTTATAAAATTTCAAAAAGTGGTTAGTACTATTCATAACGACTAGTTTTATTAATATTTTAATAACATATCATTGTTTAGTGAAACTCGGTATTGCATATGACACAAGCTATCGAGGAAGGCCGCAGTTGCGTGTAAAGAAAGACAAGCTAGTGTTGTGTGTAGTGAAATATTACTTTGATGATTTATATAACATAAAAACATAATATTTCACATAAAAGTCTCGGGTGTTACATTCTACCCCCTTAAAATGAATTTCGCCCTCGAAATTCGTCACTTTGTAACAAACAGATGAGGATACCTCTCCCTCATCATATCCTCAAGCTCCCATGTAGCTTCTTCTAATTGGTGGTTCCTCCATTAAACTTTCACCAAGCAAGTGGTCTTATTTCGTTGGACTTTTTCGCTACGATCCAGAATCTCTATCGGCTGTTCTTCATAAGAAAGATCTTGCCTCAGCGGTACAACTTCTGAGCTGAGTACATGTGAAGGATCAGGTATGTACTTTCTCAGGAGAGATACGTGGAACACATCGTGTACTTGAGAGAGATTCAGTGGAAGCGCCAATCGGTAAGCTACCTTCCCGACACGATCCAGTATTTCGAAAGGATCGATATATCTAGGGCTCAACTTCCCCTTCTTTCCAAATCTCATGACTCTCTTCTAGGGAGATATTCGTAAGAACACTTTATCATCCACTTCAAACTCTAGGTATTTTCTTCGGTTTTCGGCATAACTTTTCTGTCGACTCTGATCTTCTCTTATGTGTTGTTGAATAGATCTGAACTTTTCTTCCATTTCATCAATGAGATCAGGTCCTAATAGCTTTCTTTCCCCAACTTCATCCCAGCAAGTTGGAGTCCTGCATTTCTTTCAATATAGATCCTCATAAGGAGCCCTCTGAATACTGGAGTGAATGCTATTATTATAAGAAAATTCCACCAAACGTAGGTGTTGATCCCAACCACCTTTTAAATCCATAGAGCAAGCTCTCAACATATCTTCTAGGGTTTGAATTGTTCTCTCAGACTGACTGTCTGTCTGAGGATGATAAGCAGTGCTGAAACTCAACTCTGTATCCAGAGTATGCTGAAGACTTCTACAGAACTTCGAGGTAAATCTCGGATCTTGATCAGATATAATAGAATGTGGTACTCGATGCAATCTTACCACTTCCTTTACATATATCTTGGCATGCTGATCCAGAGAGAAATCCTCTCTAATAGTAATGAAGTGTGCGGACTTTGTAAGATGTTCAACTATGACCCAGATAGCATTATTGCCTTTGGATGTTTTAGGAAGTCCTGTGACAAAGTCCATAGTGATGTTTTCCCATTTCCATTTGGGTATGGGTAATGGTTGTAACATCCCCTTAGACTTCTGTCTCTCAGCTTTAACTTGCTGACAAACCAATCATCGAGAGACATATTCAGCAACATCTCTTTTCATGCCATCCCACCAGAAGTACTCTTTCAGGTCCCTATACATCTTAGTGCTTCCAGGATGAA
Source organism: Viscum album (assembly GCA_963277665.1). NCBI lineage: Eukaryota > Viridiplantae > Streptophyta > Magnoliopsida > Santalales > Viscaceae > Viscum > Viscum album. The sequence continues at coordinate 743,674,458 of OY728128.1, forward strand.
TAGAGAATGAAGAACTATGAGCCTCATCCAGCAGCTCCTTCTTTAATTCCGGGATGGGAGGAACACAAACCTGATTCCTGAACTTTATTATCCCATCACAATCAAGGTTGAATTCAGGAACATTTCTCACCTTCTTTTGTAACTCGACATCTTCTTTCTGTTCCTCTTTAATCTTCACATGTATAGATGGTTGAACATTCATTTGAGAAAGATAAGATTTTTTCCCTTCCATTATAATTCCAAGATCCATCCTTTGTAAATCCATAAATATTGGATCTTTTGTGATCCTCATCATGGATAAACTAGAATGGTCTTGTCGACTTAATGCATCTGCCACCTTGTTTGCTTTCCCAGGGTTGTAATGGATTGAGAAGTCATAATCCTTAATCAGCTCCAACCATTTTCTTTGACGCATATTCATCTCATTTTGTGTGAAAATATACTTGAAACTTTTTTGATCAGTATAAATATCACACCTTTCACCATAAAGATAATGCCTCCAAACCTTTAATGCAAAGATTACCGCAGCTAACTCCAAATCATGTGTTGGGTAATTTTGCTCATGGATTTTTAACTGTCGTGAGGCATAAGATATCACCATATCATTTTGCATAAGAACACACCCCAATCCCTTCTTGGATGCTTCACTATAGATCACAAACCTTTCTCCACTATAAGGAAGTGTGAGCACAGGTGCACTGGATAACCTTCTTTTCAACTCCTTGAAATTCTCTTCACATTCCTCCATCCAAACAAACTTAACTCCTTTCTGAGTCAACTTGGTGAGTGGATTAGATAATCATGAAAAATATTTCACAAAACATCGATAATATCCATCCAAACCAAGAAAACTTCGGATCTCAGTTATTGTTGTTGGTCTCGACCATCTTTGGATAACCTCTGTTTTTGCTGGATCCACAGATACCCCCTCTTTTGAGATTATGTGACCCAAAATGAAACTTTTTGAATCCAAAATTCACACTTGGTAAATTTGGCATAAAGATTCTCCTTTCTCAGGGTCTTCAATATAATTCTGAAGTGATCTTCATGTTCTTCCTTGATCTTTGAATAGACAAGAATATCGTCTATAAAGACTACCACAAATTGATCAAGATAGTATCTAAAGACTCTATTCATCAGATCCATGAAGATAGCAGGGGAATTAGTAAGACCAAATGGAATCACTATAAATTCATAGTGTCCAAACCTTGTACGGAAAGTCGTCTTTGGTATATCCTCCCTTTTGACCCTTAATTGATGATACCCTGAACGAAGATCAATCTTGGAAAAGTATTGAGCTCCTCGTAGTTGGTCAAATAAGTCATCAATGCGTGGGAGATGATATTTGTTCTTGATAGTGATCTTGTTAAGTTCTCGATAATCAATGCAGAGTCTCATTGATCCATCTTTCTTCTTAACAAATAGAACATGTTCTCCCCAAGGTGACACACTAGGGCGTATGAATCCCTTATCAAGATTCTCTTGGAGTTGCTTCTTCAATTCCTGCAACTCAATTGGGGACATTCTATAAGGTGTCTTTGAAATAGTAAAAGAACCTGGTACGAGTTCTATTGAAAACTCAACTTCACGATTTGGTGGAAGACCCGGTAATTCCTCCAGAAAGACATCATCAAACTCCCGTACAATGGGTATATTATTAATCTTGAGTTCCTCACCAACCATTTGAGATAAATAACCTTCATTTATTGGAATCAAGACCCATAAGATGGAAGAAATTTCCACTGGAAGGTTATGTTCATCCTTGCATCGATAGACGATCATAGATTGATCTGGAATATGAAACGTGACTTCCCTTCTTTGGCAATTAATATGAGCTCCATATAAAGAAAGCCAATCCATGCCAAGAATCACATCAAATTCCACTATAGGAAGGATCACAAGATTTGCAGGAAGCACTTTCCCACAAGCTTCGATCAAAGAAGGATTATAAACTTTTGATGCGACTGTTGTGCCACTAGGGGTTGTCACAGCTAACTCAACATCTTATTGTTGAGGTAATACAGTGATATCCTTAGAAAATTCATCATAAATAAAAGAGTGGGTGGATCTAGATTCAAATAAAACATTTGATACTTTAGAGTGGATGGTAAGTGTACCTTTCACCACATCGTTATCGGACTCCACATCGCTGATAGAAATTGAATGTGACTTTCCTTTGTATTTAGCCTTAAGAGTTTGTTGACGTCAACCATCATCATCAACCCTTGGATTAGGGCATTTGTTTGCATAATTCCCCATCTCCTTTAACTTGAAACATAGAAGTGTAGTAGGTTCATTCTGTGTATCCCTTCCTTTTTTTGCATCATTAGACATCTTCTTCCCATCATCGCGGCATTCAAATGCCCGATGACCTTCTTTTCCACATTTGAATCATTTACTTTTCCCTTTAAGACAACTCCCTCCATGTTTCTTTCCACACTTTGAGCATAAGGGAAAGCTCATCTTCTTTTCAGTGTGCTCTTTAGATTTTCCTTTGAATTCCATTTTCCTCTTCTTATCAAACCCATATTACTGATGGGTTACTCCAATCTCTATCTCAACTTTGAGAGCACATAGAACTATTTCCTCATATATATTAAAGTCCCTTATGGCTAAGGCCCTTCGAAGACTTGGTTTTAAGCCACTAAAGAATCGATCGATATTACTCTTAGGTTGGATAATAATACCAGAAGCATACCTTGCATGTCTTGTAAAATTTGCTTCATAGGTACCAACAGATTCATCATCCTTTTGCTTCAGTTCAAAAAACTCTATCTCCATCTTTGTTCAGAGAATACGAGGGAAGTACTTATTGAAAAATAAGTTCTTGAACTCATCCCATTCCATGGACTCAATTTTATCCCTTTGCCTCGTATTCTTAATAAGATTCCACCATTGATCAGAATCACCTTCCAAACGATACACTGTTAAGATGACTTTATCATGCTCAGAACATTGAAGAACCGAAAATATCTTTTCAGTAGTACTAATACATTATTCAGAAACTAATGGATCAGTAGACCCGCTGAATGAAGGAGGACGCTGTCTCATGAAGGATTCAACAGAATGCTGCTCCTTCCTTTGCTCGTTTGGAAGTCCTGCATGATTCATAGCTTGAGAAAGTTGTGTGAGCATGGCTACAAGATTTTGCATTCCAGCTCCTATAACGTTTGGTTTCTCAGGGGGCCAATCATTGCATTGCCCGTCGCATTCCGCATTAACACGGTTCCTTCGAGTTCCATCCATTGACTAAAACCAAGAAGAATAGTCTAAGCAACACTAATTATAATAGGAAAACCACATAATCAAGAATAAAATTTCACACTTAAGTTCTTATCCTAGGTTATTCATGGACATTTTTAAAAAACTAAGATTGTGTTCTATGCTTAGAATTATCCTTAGGGTTCTTACTAAGGCTTTCACATCCTAGTTTCCAAAGGTTGACTATACCTTTCCTCTGATACCAACTATAACAATACATACTTTACATACATTGTTAATACTTCAAAATTGAAGCGTACTTATTACATCATATAACAAAACCACTAAAGGACTATATAGGTATAGTGTCTTTAGAAACTGGGAAACATAAACAACTAGTTCATAAAGCGTCTACACTGTCTCCCATTTATTTCATCATATCTGTAGTCCCTTTTGGGATATCTTACTTAATAACCTTCTTCATGACCTGGGGAAAGAAAACATACAAAAGGGTGAGCTCAAATTCTCAGTAAGGGTAAACAAAAGAAATATCCATCACATCATATTCATAAGAACATAACATTTTGGAAATCTTAACATGCAAAAGAGATCATAATATCATAACATGGGATAAATCATAGTAGTGCAATGTAATCCCAACAATCATAAATTAAAACATGAAACTGTGTGGAATACATACATAATCATATAGAATCATTTCTTATTAGTCAAGACTCATTGCCAAGACTATCTTAGTGGACAAATTCCCTTTCTGAATCGAGTTCACTCCTCGTTTCCGTCCTATTTCACTGAACCGGTATAACCTGCCGTTCCATCCATGTCTATCTCATGAGATATAAAATCTTTACACAATGCATTGGAGGGAGATATAGGTCCCACCCATCTCATAATGATACCATTCTTATGTGTGCCACAAAATCATAAACCATACATCATAGCATAACCCATGTAATAAAAATGGGAATCTTAAACATCATGACATCATAAAAAAATTCATATAAGATAAAGGAATTCATAAAAATATTTCCATCACAACATAATCAAATCCATGTCATAATAGGGATAGAAACAAAACCCTATATTATCTTAGATGGAAAATAATTTTGATAAAACTCTTGAACTCCATTCTTGAGGAAAATATCCTTTCTTCTTCAAAAACAGTTTTCCTTTCTTAACATGTTGTACAATTTTAAACTAAAAGAAGTTGATTAAAAATAAACTTGAAAACTTGTAAAGGAAGCTTCTTGGAAATAATGTTTTAAAAATCCATTCATGCCGTATAAGTTAAAAAATCATTCTTCTCGTACTTTTATCGAAAAAGTCAAAAAGTACCTCGTACGAAAAACGACAAAAGATTCTTTTCATATCTTTTACTAAAAACTCACCAAAGGGTAAAATAGGTTTTAAACAATTTTAGGTGGATGGAAATAATATTACATATTGAGGTAACATGGATGTGGATGATAAAATACACCCCAGTAAATACCAAAGTATAAACAATCTCGGATAAAAATGAGATTGTGATATTTCCCTTACCTTAGGTCCGATTTGCTTCGTAAGTGTCTGAAACTTCTGTATAATGATTTAAATAATGTTACTTAATTATTCCAGAATCATACTTATTGTTATGATATCATATATGGTCATATTCTTAGCTTCTTATTAGTAATATTTCATTACTAATTGTTATTCGGGTGTTTATTACTTTTTGTTCTTATGTGTGTTTTGTCGAATAAATTCTTTTTATTCTCTTTAGGTTATAGATAACTCATTTACATAATTGTATTAGTGTAATATATATCATATTCATTCATTCAATTCATTTATATAATCATTATGAAATGAAGATCATGTAGAGCGAGTCGCATCACATCGTGGAGACGGTATTCCGTACGTACGCACGAGTGATGATATCGTTCCTATGATCGTGGAATTATATTGGAGTGTATTTATACTATTTCAGAATCAATATCACTTTATAATAGTCATATATAGTCATTATTTACACCATTATACCCATCCAAGTAAGGTGGTGGTAGAAAATAGATTACACCACGGCGTGGAGACGGTATTCCGTACGTACGCACGCCCGGTGATTTCATTTTTATGTAGGATGGATAGATGGTGAAATAGGGTTGTTTCATACTTATAATAACATATCAGTATGTTAGTGATACTGATGTTATTACTTCATAATTAAACAACTAAGGAAGAAGAAGTGGAAGAAGAAATAAATATGAAAGAATCGGTAACAGACATTACCTCTTCTTTGAAGTGCTTCTTTGAGACCTCCTTTTAGGGAACTAAAATAGGTCTTTGAAGAAGGAAAGAACCTCTAAGATGTTTCTAGGGAAGTGGAGAGAAGAAATTGGCAGGGGTTGGCCGAGCTTGAAGGCTCAAAGTGGTGTGAGGAAGAGGGGGAGGAGGTGCCCTTTTATAAGGGAGGAGAGGGGCACCATTAAAATAACTAAAAATATTATTTTATTATAAAGTCAAATTCGGTATTTAATAGCTCCAAATTGATATATTTCAAAGATAAGGTGGGTAGGGGTCGAAATCATCTCATCCAATAGAATTTAGACAAGTTTAGGTATCAATTTTAACCTTATCATTTAGATTTAACTATAAGTTAGATAATATAAATTTTACCATGTCTTCTTGTTTTCTTACACTATAAGGTTAATAAACATACTATATCAAGACAAAAGAACCCCAAGTTGTTTATTATTAATATATATAGCCTTATATAAGTCATTTGGACGAACCTTAGATTTTTAGGAATAAAATAACAATTAGTAATATAATATTTGTTTTAAAAACTATTTTATGTCAATTTTGATACTATTTAGTAATTGATTTTTGTGAAAATCATAACAGAATGATTAGTTCGAACCAAGTTACTTAAATCAATTCTAACATGTCATATTAACCTATAAAATTATTGTAATTCATAAAAAGTCTCAAATTACATTTATTTGGGTATTTATAACATCAATTATGTCAATATTTCATTAATAAGACAATTATTGCAACATCGTTGTGTCATAAATAAATTAAATTATTTAATGTCTAAAAATTACAAATAAAATACCATTATGTAGGAAATATATTTATCTTTCTAATGAATATTTATAGTCTAATTTATCTTATGTATAACCCCATATTAAAAATGATTTACTTATTAAACTTTGATTTTAACTATTTAACCCTTCTTTAAATAAATTAATAATAAATGTCCTAATCTAATCCAAGTGGGCCTAAATGGTCATATTTTATTACTAAGGTTGTTTTGGGTCGAATTAAACTTGTCCAATAGAATTAGGATTTGTGTTAGGGTAAAAATAATATCATTTTTACCCTTAATTATGCTATTTACTTTTAACAGTGGTAAAAAAAGTAAAAAGTTACTATTCACCAAAAAATTATTTTCATCTCATTGAACCACATTTTACTTAATAACATCAACCGTGTCTCTTGGATTTTCTAAATTCCACCCACAGAAGCGGTAAAATTAAGTTTTATGAAAAATTCAGTTTTTTAACTACCACTTAGTGGTTTCACTATTCATCAAAAATTGAAAGTTTTCAGAAAAATACCAAAATTTCACCCTAGGCTAATTTCGATATTCCGAATCCAAAAATGAAGTCAATTTTGAAAAATAAAATTTATAAAATTTCCAAAAGTGGTTATTACTATTCTTAACGGCTAGTTTCAATAATATTTTAATAGCATATCATTGTTTAGTGAAACTCGGTATTGCGTACGACACAAGCTATCAAGGAAGGCCGCAGTTGCGTGTAAAGCAAGCCAAGCGAGTGCTGTGTGTAGTGAAAGATTCCTTTGATGATTTATATAAAATAAAAACAAAATATTTCACATAAAAGTCTTAGGTGTTACAGACAGTATATCCTTCTTGTCTTTGGCTTTTGATAGACTATGTTTTTGATCAACAGGGTCAGTCAGGAGTCCAGAAAGTGATCAAGACATCCCTTCCATAGCTTCTAGCCTTAAGGAAAGTGTGGTAACATCAGGAGAACCTGCTTTTTCTCGGCCAACAAAAGGATCAAAGGGTGAAACATGCTTCAGTTGAGCCTTTGAGTGACTGTAGGATGTGGTCATTGGAGTTTGCTCACCAACCAGCAAACCCAAGGTTCCTTCACCTATCCTGAGCATAGTCTTACCAGAGTATGAAGCAATAGGAGCTACTGTAGACTTTGAGAGAGAGATGGACATTTTAAAGGGAGCTCTAGTCTTCTCATTAAGATTTTCTGGTGTCTTAACTTGGTTCTGAGAGCGATCTCCTTTGGCTTTGGGATGGACAACATCACTTTGGGACTTCCCCTTACGATTTGAGGAGATCATTTTCTACTCATACCATAGGTTGGAGTCTACAACGGCCTGTATAGAAGCGTCCCTTTCTTCCTGGTTATCTTCAGAGATAGCATCATGTGGATCAGTTCTTAAATCCCTGGTTAAAGCATCCTTGAATAAAAATCCAGTGATTTCCAAAGTACTTTTATCAGCTGAATCTTCCCATGATTTCTTGGGTTCTCCAATCACCTACAGATCATTTACCAAGCTATTTTACAGCATCCACTAGCTGTACGATCTGATTCATTGTTTGGAGTAGCATTTACTAACATCGCATTCCTCTGGACAACACCATCGGGGGGCTGTCCATGAACATTTCCCCTGGGGTTCTCCTTTTTTTTCAAGCTTCTGACAATGCTGTAGGTCATGGCCATTCATTTTACAATTAGAGAATAAAAAATCTCCCCTAAAATTAGCTTTTGAGTCCCCAATAATTTGGCAGGATTCACAAAACATTGGTATTTTCTCAAACTCGATTCCGAGGTTAATCTCATCCTAGGGTGTGAAGAGCACTACCTTATCTATCAAGGTTGCACTTAAATTAACTTCTACTAATACCCTAGAAAAGTGACCAAAGATAACCAATTCAGTGGCTGAATCCATCCTAATTGGTGTACCTATTACAGATGCAATGTCAAACAGAATTTCAAGGCGCCATAAAACCCAATTTAGACCAAGTATTTTGATCCAGACCAGAGCACATGTGTCCTTGAACTCATTGGGAATAAAATGAAGACTCCATTCATGAATCTGGAGTATACATGGCTGAAGATTAACTATGCCTAAGATCCATGATTTACCCTTCAGCTCCCAAGATGAGAAAAGTAGATGGAAAAATCCTCGTCTGAGAGACACATATTTAAAATCAGCGAAACCCCAAACTGAAGCTAAGAGGTTGAGAAGATCAGTGACATTCCAAGGATTCATCCCCTTCGATAGAGAGATTTGAGAAATAAAAGAAAACATACATAGTTCGATTAATTCAGAAATTTCATCATCTGATGCCAACACATGGGCCATAGAGCCTTTTCTGATGATTCGTTGTGAACCCCTAGTATTGGGGAAGACGAACGAACCACCGTTGAAACATGTGAGTAACGAATTTTTTTTACCTCTTCTCGTACCTTAGCTTTCGTTGAGGATGAATGTAGATGACCAGCGTTGTGATTCTGAACATATTCGAAGAGGTTAAAACTTCTCGGATGATCTAGTGAGATGCAGTCTCTAGGTGGCTCATGCTGCTCCCGAACCTGTTCCTCTATCACCATTATGTTCATTTAACTCTTACCATGATAACATGGTTTTTTAGTGTTTGATTGTTAAAATAATTACAATAAAATTATACAACAATAATAAAATAGATAATGAATTCCATTTAAAATATTATCCAAATAATTTCTCCTAATATTTGTATTTTTTAAATTTTATATCATTTAATAAATTATTATATATTTTAAAATATCAATAATGGCAATTTTCAAACTATTAATTACTTTAACTAGTAAAAAATTCAATAGAATAAGATATCATAAAAAATATTTTAATACATCACTAACATATAAAAGTAATCTATAATTTTTTTGGATGAAATAATTATCTTAAATTATATTAATTTTAATATTTTTAATTTCCATTACTCAATTTTTCCATTTATTGAATAATTATTGCATTAGCACTGTGTCATAAATTTAGGTAATTATTACTTCACAAAATTTTAAAATAAATTACAATGATAAAGATAAATATGTTAAATTCCGAATTAAAATTTATAATTATAGATATGTTCTAAATAACCCTATTTTATAAATTTAATATTTATTAAAAACATGATTATGAAAGAATTGATGTTTCATTAAATAAAATATTATAAATGTAATAATAACATCCAAGTGGATCGTAAAGGATATAAATTAAATTGTTTTATGATTATGGTCAAACCAAACATATCTAATAAAATTGGGGTATGTTTAGGGTCATTTTCTAGTCTTTATCATTTTATTTTACCCTTAATTACCAGATTTACCCATAAGCATAGTTAAAAAAATGACCATGGATACTATACAATTTATAAATTGGTTCCTAAATTATCCTGAAATTAATTATATTATTTTATATAAAATTAAATAAAAATTAGTTTTTGAATAATTTTAATTTTTTTGAATAATAAAATTACATTTCTAAATATTATGGGCATATTTTCTAATATTTTACCAATAAATGTATATTGTGTAATATTTTTATATTTATTTCCCAAAATCGTTATTCTTATTCATACCAACCAATTTAACTTATAGGTTATAATGGTCACATGTAAATAGTAATAATTAAGTGTTCTTTTATAGGAAACGGAAAATAGTGATTCCATTTAAAAATCTCATGATTTAACAAAAACTCAATTCCCACAAATTATGTTTTAGTAGAGGGTAGACTTGTCGGTTAAATACACATGGATCATGAAAATAAAGTACATAATTAGTTTATCAATGAGTCTCAAAATCTATATACCCCTAGTTCCATGTCATATAGCATGACCCATATGCTTTAAAAATATTTTAACCCGAATGTATACTCTCTATGGCTTATAAGCTTGGTCAAGCATGATATATTATCTATAATTTCTATTTCATTGAGTTGATTATATCTTAAACATCAAGTGTCTGAATTAAATTAATTTAAATTTAAAATTATGATGGTTTCCATGAATGACATTATACAGTGAGTCAAATTATTTCTTATTGTATTTTTTAAGGTGTTCTAGGAAAATAAGTCCCCATTGATTTGAATGGAGAAAGAAATTTTGATGGTTTCCATTTATAACAATATAATCTACATAATTAATGTAGTGCTTCTCTACCACCCTATAGATTTGGAAAGTGGACTATATCTATGTTTCTGATAATCCAATTCATTAATATCCATATACTCATGATGTATTGGCCACCAACCATAGTCATTGATAGGTGGTGTGAATGTTATGTTCTATTGGATGTTGTGAACTATTATTAAAATGACTATTGTGTGTATTGAGACCTTTAATGATTTTTCTTCCTATTTAATTATGAAATTCAATTTCACTAACAATGTTAGAGTTTATGGGCCATCTAATAACTTATGTATATCTAATTAAATGAGATAGATGATGGTTTTTGTATTTAATCTATGTGGATGGGATTTATTCCATTATTATTTTACTTGTTTCTATTAGGTCATATTTATTACATTATATTATTTTGATGGGTATTTTTATTTTATCATATATTTTTGTTCCCAAGGTATCCTTATGTGTATGTTTCTACTCACCGTTACAATAGATTAGTTCCCAAAAAGTTTTTTTCTATGTAAATGATTTATTTTTTTGAGATTACCTTAGTAGGTATAAAGAAAACCAATATTATTTAGATCTGAAAATTATTCACACTTTATGATTATTGGTAATAGTGGGTGAAGATAATAATATATTTCCAAGAGAGATTATAGTTTGAATACATTTTCACTTTTCATAAATTGAGCATACCTAATGGATTTATATTTTAAACATTTTTTTCTTCTAGGATTAATTTCTTTAATTGAACAAGATATTTATATTCTCAGAAATTCATTCATTATAATGTTTGATATTTATATAATTTTATTGGTTGTTATAAATATTATGTGGTTTATTTTCTTATTTTTTTAGGATTCAATAAGAAAATTCCTACCACATATGTAATCCTTTTTAGATCCTAGTCACTAGTCCCTATTCTATTAATGGGGAGAAGGGGTGGAATACTCATTTCATTATCTACTTAGGTGGGCTTTCAGTGGGTCAGTTCAAAATAGTTATATTATAGGATTAACTTCTAATAAAAAAGTATAACTATTTGATATATATGTATTTGGGGTACATTAATAGGGTTATAATATTATGTTAATTTATTAAAAAAATAATTTTGAGTATAAAAAGATATATTTCTGATTTATATATCCATGTATCACATATATTATATGATTGATACGACTGTCAAAATAAATTAATACAAGATTAGAGAAATGAAAAATATACTCAATGGTTTTTAAAATATGGTTCTTATCGAACAAGTTAATTTCATGTATACTATTATAATTTATATAGTTATATATTAAACATGTTTTAATTATTCAGTAAATTAGAAAACATGATACATAATGTATTAAATCTACAATCGATTAGAATGGTCTAAAAAACCAACAAAATTTTGACCTATTATGAATGATAGTTTTATAACATTATAGATTGAAATTATAACATTTTATGTATTCATAATTATATTAAAAATAAACTTGTCTATCAAATAAATCACATTATATAAATCATTGTTTCTAATTCTAACTCTTGGGGTATTAAATATTGGTTTTGAATCGAATATTTTTCAAATGATTAAAGACTCAAAAAAATAATGTTTTGGAAGATAGAGATTTTTTTAGAGAAATATATCAAGGGTTTTTATTTTATTAGAAGGTTTATATATTTTATGTCCACCTAGAGTTTTGAATCAAAAATTAGAAAACTGTTATTATAACCATACATATAATATAAATTTTAATTCTTTTCATTAACTGAAAAGTTTTTTTTTCATTAAGGATAATGAAAATAATGGTTTCCCAAAAAAATGAATTTATTATTTTATTGAGTTATGGATAAAATTAATTAAAAATAATATCTATTTGTGAATTAAATAATATATAACAATAAATATGATACGTTTAATGTTTATGATTTAAAAACACATAATAGACCCATTAAATACATGGAAATTTAAAAAAAATTAGAAATAATCTATAATGGTGGATTATTAGAGTCATTTTATTATTAATGATTTATTACATGTGAAGATTATTTAATATGAAAAATAAAAAATTAAATTAATATAAAATGTGATAGTTTTATTTAGTTAAAAGACCTAATATAGAGAAAAATATAAAGGCATATGGGTACATAGTGAAGTTGTTGTTAAATTTAACTTTGTAACATCTAATAATGATTATAGTTTTATAATTATGTATTTATTATGAATTATAATTTAAAAAACAAATAGATTTATAAAAATTTAATTACATTTGTAATAAAGGTGGAGCATTATAAAACACAATGACAATATCATCTTATGGAATACTTGTTCTAAGAGGGTACTAATTATCAAATATATCAAAGAATTAATACATTGAAATTGACTTCATACACCAATCAATGGAATAGTGTGTTTGATTGGTGGAATGATAAATTGATTAACATTGTTCAATCTAATATGATTTTATCCAATTATATTGAAGAATTATTTGGTTTAACTCAAAAAATAATTTATTTCCTAGTTAAACCTATTATATTTATTATATTTTTAATGAAATAATTTGACACATATATTTTTAATTTTGAAAATTTTTATATCTTAATTTTTTTTGTATATAATGATTATGTGAAATATAATTTGTGAGATAAAATTTTACTTAATAAAAAGGTTCTTATTTTTTGTATCCCATTAAAAGAATGATTTTTTATTCGTATTGATCAAAAATAATATCTTTCAATATCAATTTACACAATTTTATGATATATAATATATTACATTATGAGTAATTTCTTGAAAAATATAATTTATTAATGTTCACATACAAAAAATTGAAAATGTTGATGAGATCATACTATATTTAATTGGATAAGTGTTTGTAGAAATATAACATACTCAAATATCATAATAACATCATATTTCAAATTATATTCATCAAGAAAGAATTAAATATTTACTTTTTATGAATATTTATTATCATTTTGAGTTTATACTATATAAACCTAATCCCTATTCATATATTATCATGATTATAGATTATAATAAATAGATAGAGGTCATGAAATATTAAATCAATTATATGATTATTGTTTAAGATCATAAAATTACATATCTAATAGAAAGGGTTGAGATACATAGGGTGTATTTGGATTTTTAAAATTAAACCATCAGGGATGGTAAATTTTATAAGTATAATTCATTATTACTTGAAAACATATACATATAAACAAAATTTAGTTAATATAAAAAAACTTCAAAAATATATCCATAATAATTCCCATTCAAAATTTCATCCTAATAACAACTTATGATGATTATGAGATGAAATATATTTCTTCCAAAACTAAATTAAATAATGGAAATATATTAACGGATGTTTGTATTGTAAAAAATCGTTTTTATTTCTTTGTGTACAATGTTTTACGGTATGAATGTTATAATAACTCAATTAGGTATACTGGAAAATATCTCAGGATTGGAATATTTTTGTTGAAGATGAAATGAAATATTTTGATATCATTAAAAATAGAGAATATATATATATGTGTAAGAAGGCAGTATAATCAAAAAATTCTATTCTTTCTAAGGTTCATAAAACTTTTTAAAATTATATCTGTGTATTGATTTATAAAAATATTGATGGGAATATGTTTGAATATAAAATTCAATGGTGAAAAGGCTAACATAATGGGTATGAATATTTGTAATGATCCAAAAATTTCACGGATTTTTTTTCTTAATTTCATTGGAATTTTATGAGTACGCAGTTTCTAACAGCACCGGATTCTGAGGCCCGATGTGCCCAGAATAATTATCCGAAGTTTAGCTCGGGTACATTCAGTAAACGTACGAGCGAGATTTTCTATCATTTGAACCGGTGCTCGAAATTGAAATTCGAGGGCACCGATGAACTCGCAACGCTGATGTCGACAATGTTACTCGACCCTTGGAGGTGAGAGTAATGGTTGGATCTCTGGGTAGTAGCGTCAATGCCATACAATGTCGTATATGGAATGAAATAGTACCGTTCATGTCAGGATTGACTGTATTAGGCAAAGAAAGTAGTTCATCCAGGGGAAGAGACCAGATTTTTCTGTTCGGCAGAGGAGAAATCTCAGCAGCTCTTGTATAATGTAGAAGAAGAAGGGTGGAGATGAGTTCTTACAATTGGATAGTATCACCATTGTTAGTTGAGCGAAGGGTTTACAGTTTACTCTAAACTCAATAGTCTCAGGTGTGTCTTCTCACATAAGTACCCAAACCTGAGATAACAACGATAGCTTGAGTTCCTCCAGAACTATGACTTCGAGATAGTCCATACTCCTGGGAAGGGGAACGCTGTACTAGATGCTCTTAGTAGGAGATCAGGGATTAAACAGTTAGGAGAGGTGAGACAGTAGCTGACAGTGTTTCAGATATACTTTGTTGATAGTGATGGAGTCAGCACGTGTAGAACCAAAGATGGTTCAGGCTATGACGGAGAAGGTTAAGATCATCCAGGAGTGGATGAAGACTGCAAAGAGCAGACATAAGTCATATGCTGATAGGAGATGAAGATCACTGGAGTTCGAGGATGGTGACCACGTCTTCCTACAGGTCTCACCTGGACGAGGTCAACAAAGATTTGGCTGTGGCGACATTCACAGAGGTTCCAGTAGATATTGAGGATCGAAAGGAGTAGGTCCTACGAAGACGGTCAATTCCTCTAGTGCGCCTTTTCTGGTAGCACGGGAACCTCCAGGAGAGCACATGGGAGCAGGAGGCTCAGATGCATGCTCGGTTCCCCTTTTGTTTCCCTAGCGTGTGTTGTAGATTTACGGGGACGTAAAGTTCTGAGGTGGGAGTAATGTAAAGACCCGAAAATTTCAAGGAATTTTTTTATCTTTCATAATTTCTTTGGAATTTTATGAGTACGCAGTTTCTGACGGCACTTGATTCAGAGGCCCAGTGTGCCCGAAATAATTTTTTGAAGTTTAGCTCGGGTACGTTCAGTAAACGTACGAGCGAGATTTTCTATCTTTTGAACCGGTGCTCGGAATTGAAATCGGAGGGCACCGATGAACTCACAGTGCTTATAATTTCTTAAGGGGACCTTTACCGTAGTTGCGTTTTTTTTGGGTTGAAAGTTATAATTTGGGGATTAGATAAAAAGTTAAATAAAATTGTTTAGAACAATTTTATTCACCAAGGTGGTTAAATCCTATATGGAGAAGTTAATGGTGGGGCCCACCCCCACATAACTTCCCATGTGTGGATATTTGTAAGGTGGGGCCCACACGATCCCCAACCTTTCATCTCCCTTGAAACCCCCCTTTAAATCCCTTGAATGTATTATAACAACCATTATCTTTATTAAGTTTGTTAAACTCTCCACCTTACTCCCAATTAAATTGCCAACACATTATAATTAATTAAGTAGATTCTACAATTAATTAATTATAGTGTTTGATTTTTAAATCAATTAATGTGAGAATAAAATAACACAAAGAGATATTATTTTAGTTGGGACAATTGTGGTGTTGGAGAAAACCAGGGAAAGCTCTGAAGATTTAGATTAAGAAAGTGTTTTTCTCTTCAACGAAGAATGCCCCCAACGAAGAAAAATGCCCACTTCTCTACGACGCTGGTTCCATGAAGAATGACGACGCACCTTCCTTTCTCTTCTCTGTGACGTCGTTCTCCACGATGCCATCTACCGCAATGCTCAACTTCCGTGGCTCGACGGCATGTGACATCATAAATCGAGGTAGGGTTGATTGCTTCAATTTTATTTGAATAAAATTGTTCTTCGATCATCATGAACCACTATTTGAGGTAGGGGGTTTTTGTATATTTTATATATGTGATTAAACCCTCGAGCGTGGGTTTTTAATTATTTGAATGATATTTTGAACCACTAATGCAGTGGGTACGGGATAACGAACAAGTCCGGACCTATCGCCGTATCGTTCTTGATGCGCGGATCTTTTGGCGTTGACAAAATGGGTCCGCAATGGCGATTTGGAGCCTTCGCAGTAAAGTTCGGGTTCTGAGATGACCGCCGGAACAGACGAAAGCTAAAATGGATCACCGGAAAGACTCCGGTGGCCCGTGGAACATCACAGCGGCACAGGTCGCTGGTGCCGGCGACTAGAGGCAGCGGCTGGTGCCGGCCGGCCGCCTGGAGGCGGCGACGCCCCAGAGCTCCGCCAGAGGAATTCCGCCGCGACAACAGCCGCGGCGGCGATGCGGAGGATCCAGAGGCCGTGAAGGATTCGATATGGCGGGGAGACACCAGTTGGCGCCGTCAATTTCAATCAATGTGGGCCCCCCCGCTCCACACAACCCGCCCGGCCAGGCGGGCCGAGCCGCGGCCGGCCGTAGGCTTGGCCATGCGAACCGGGTCGGGCCGCGCCCAGTCGGGCCGTGCTGCCCCAGCCAGGCTGTGCCGCGCCGGCCATGTCGGGCCGCACCTTACTGGGCCAGATTCGGACCTGGGTCAGGTCGACCTGGTTCGGGCCGACCCAGGGTGGGTTGGGCCTGGTCGGACCAATCCCAGACCCCCTTTTTCGGACAAGATTTGTTTAAACACTCATAACTTGAGCTACAGACCTCTGATCGATGCACCATCAGTTGCGTAGGATTAATTGGATCAAGTCGGTCGTTTTGGTATATTACACTCAGGGTTTTGGCGAATTTTGTGTATGGTCGGGTTGGTATGAACCTGAAATGAACCCAGCTCTCAGAGTAGAAACACTTATAACTTAAGGACTGGACGCCCGATTGACGTGACTTCAACTACATTGGGTTTCTTTTGATGAGATGGTTATTTTGGCACACTGCACTTGAGATTTGTACACAGTTGGAGTATGGCTGGGTTGGATAGTACCCGAAATCGAACCAGGCCCCTGGAACAGAAAAGCCAATAACTCTCAGACCGGACGTCCATTTGACGAACCGTCAGTGGCATTGGGAATGTCGTTGAGAAACATTCCCTTTGAGTATACCCCAAGGGAGTTTGGGGTACATTTGCGATATGGTCAGTTTGGTTCATACACGAAACTAACTGGGCCCCTGGAACGAAAATGCTAATAACTCATAGACCGGGCGTCCGATAGACGCGCCATCTGTTGTGTTGAGACCCCTATGACGAGGTGTTCCTTTGAGATACTTACACGTGAGATTACGTGACACTTGGAAGTATCGACCAGTAGCTCGTGGAGCAGATCCTCCAAGATATGATTGTACGGAGTACGAAGACCTTGTAGCTGGCTGAGACCTGATGACTGCTTGTACCATTCGATTTGGAGTGACTTGACTAGCCTAGTGGGGATTTCTAATGTGTTGGGGCGACAGACCCATGGCGGAGGAGCGCTACTGTGTTGGGGAGGCAGACCCACGGTACTCGATAGGAGGAGTACCTCTGTAGGCTATTAGGGGGAGCACTACTGTGTTGGGGCGACAGACCCATGGCGGGGAGAACTACTATGTTGGGGTGGCAGACCAGCGGTAATCGACCGAGGATGAGTATCTCAGCAGTCTAAGGTTAGTGGGTAGCACCTTGGAGTCGTGACAGGACTACTGTGCTCGATAGAGGATGAGTTCTCCAGCAGCCGTGTTTTCGACATCATGAATAAAAATCCTGGTTTGAGCTGAGTCAATGACCTTTGTGTTTTCCTAATGATTGAGATGGGTTACTTGATAACTTAGGTATATGTATGGGCATATACCTAAGTAAAGGCTATCTGTTGAGATCATTCTTGTGGTTTATACTTTTTGGATTTAGTGAGATCTTGAGGGTCTCGGGGTCCCTACTGATTATATTTATACTCACCCCTGCACGGGCTATGCCCGCACATCGTTGAGTTGGATGCAGACGACAGAAAACACTGACCGAGGTAGAGTGTACGAGGAATGGATGGTACCCAGAGGTGGAAACTCGGTGTGACAACACACGAAGCGGACCGATAGACACAGAGTGCTGAGGAGGACATCTGTACATTCCCTTCAGGTTGGAACCCGGAGGATAATCCAGAAGCTGCTTCACCGTTCAGCTGTTTGTCTTTTCAGTTGTAATTTCTTTCAGTTGTAGCTGTACCTTTCCATTGGGCTTGTATTTCTAGACCCTTTGTACTTTTAACACACTTTTTACTGCTTTACATAGTGTTTGCTTCTTCTTGTACTCTGGTTGTGTGTGAGTTTACATTTTATAAAGGCAATTCCTTCCCAGTTATAAGGATTTACGCCTTTGGTGCTAGTCGCCAGCTCCTGGCCTATGGAAGGTGGGCTTGGGGTAGTTACGACATGGGCCCTGAGGTACGGGTCGTGACAAATTTGTATCAGAGGGAGGTTCAACCGCAGAACTTAGAACTATGATATTTCTTTTCTGTGAAGCAATAGTGTTAAGCGTAGTAAGTGTGGTTTTCAGTTTAGGGAGTCCAGTGTTGGTGCGAGCGACCAACGTATCCATACACCAGGATCCTGACTTCTGATTTCCGAATCAGTGCACGAAAACACTAATTGTGTGTGTGTTTTCAAAAGTTTCTTTTAAGTCAGCTCAAACCAGGTCAGCTCACCAGGTATAGTCTTTCGATCGTGGAACACCTGTTTCTTTTTCAGGATGTCTTCACCTCGTCAGTCAACACGGGTTCCGAGTGGGGATCGTGATGGTAGCCCACTGAGCAGCGAGGCCTCAGTACAAGGCCCTCTTACAGTTGTGACACCAGTAGAGAGTTCATGCCGATTTAGCGCGTTGCATGAGTTCCAGTGACAGAGGCCTCTGAGGTTTCGAGGAAAGTCAAATATTTAGGCAGTTGGGTATTGGATGGAGCTTGTAGCATGAGATTTACACACAACTGGGACACCCGCTGACTTGATGGTGTACCTATCTGTTATCCTCTTTCAGAGAGCATCTGAGAGGTGGTGGAGCCAGATGCTACAGTTTTGCAACTAGTTGAACTTCACCTAGGGAAACTTTGAGAGTTTTTTCAGTGTGGAGTTTATACCAGCGACTCTACACTCTGAGCGTGCTCAGGAGCTGCTGACCTTGCCGCAGGGTTTTCCGACCATAGCGGAGTCTTCTGAAGCCGGGAGTAGGAAGATGGCACAGAATTCCAAGAGAACTAGGCCAACAGGTGGGCAACCTCGGGATACGTGTTCAGTTGTACGAGGCCCACAAAACAGAGCCAGCCATATGAGGACCAGGAAGTGCAATGCATGCAGCAGGTAGGGGCACTTGGCTTGAGACTGCCCGACCTGTCCAGCAGATGAGCAGTAGGAAGTAGAGGAACCTACCAGACCGAGGTAGAGGAGCTGGTCGTACAATCGATGGTGTAAGACGCTTCGAGGTGTTGCCACCACCACCACCACTAGGAGGTCCATCCCGATCACAGGTAATAGGTGGATATGAGAGATCACATCTTCAAGAAGCTGAACTATATGACTATGGAGCTCCGGAAGTAGGAGGACTGGAGCGAGACTAGTTCTAGGCATGGAGGCCTTTGTTTTCGTGATTCTAGTTTCCATGTTTTTGTGGTTGTGTTTTCTTTGTGTCTTTGTACTTCGAGCTACAGTAATAAAAGACACTTGTCCTTGTGACGTTTTCTTTCCTTCCTTTTGGTGTGCTAAGAGGTTCCGGTTTAAACTGTTGACTTTACCATCACTTTCGAGATTCCTACTGAAGGAGACCCAGTGACCACACATTGATGCCGATAGTGTGACTCGACCCTTGGAGGCGAGAGTAATGGTTGGATATCTTGGTAGTAGAGTCAAGGCCTTACAGCATCGTCTATGGAATGAAATAATACCGTTTATATCAGGATTGACTGTATTAGGAAAAGAATGGGGTTCATCCAGGGGAAGAGAACATATTTCTATGTTCGGTATAGGAGAAATCTCAGAATCTCTTGTATAACGTAGACGAAGAATGGTGGAGATGAGTTCTTACAATTGGCTAGTCTCACCGTTGTTCATTGAGCGAACAGATTACAGTTTACTGTAAACTCAATAGTCTTAGGTGTGTCTTCCCACAGAAGGACCTGAACCTGCGATAGCAGCGATGGCTTGAGTTCCTCTAGGACTATGACTTCGAGATAGTCCGTACTCCTGGGAAGGGTAATGTTGTAGCAGATGCTCTTAGTATGAGATCAGGCATTCAACTGTTAGGAGAGGTGAGACAGTAGCTGGCAGCGTTTCAGATATCCTTTGTGGATAGTGATGGAGTCATCACGTGTAGAACCAGATATGGTTCAAGCTATGATGGAGAAGGTGTAGATCATCGAGGAGCGGATGAAGACTGCAAAAAGAAGATATAATTCCTATACTAATAGGATACGAAGATCACTGGAGTTCGAGTATGGAAACCATGTCTACCTACGGGTCTCACCTAGATGAGGTCAACGGAGATTTGGATAGGGCGACATTCATATAGGTTCCAGTAGAGATTGAGGATTGATAGGAGCAGGTCCTACGAGGATGGTCGATTCCTCTGGTTCACCTTTGCTGGTAGAACAGGAACCTCCAGGAGAGTGCATGGGAGCGAGAGGCTAAGATGCGTGCTCGGTACCCCTTTTGTTTCCCTAGTGTGTGTTGTAGCTTTAGGGGACATAAATCCCTAAGGTGGGAGTAATGTAAATACCCAGAAATTTCAAGGATTTTTTTTCTTTATTAATTTCTTTGGAATTTTATGAGTACACAGTTTCTGACAGCACCTGATTCTGAGGCCCGGTGTGCCCAGAATAATTTTCTGAAGATTAACTCACGTATGTTCAGTAAATGTATGAGTGAGATTTTATATCTTTTGAATCGGTGCTCGGAATTGAAATCCGAGGGCATCAATGAACTTGCAAAGCTGATAATTGCTTAAGGGGACCTTTACTGCAGTTGCGTTTTATGCGGGTTGAATGTTAAAATTTGGGGATTAGATAAAATGTTAAATAAAATTGTTTAGAACAATTTTATTCACCATGGTGGTTAAATCTAACACGGGGAAGTAAATGTTGGGGCCCAACCCCACATAACTTCCCATGTGTGGATATTTGTAAGGTGGGGCCCACATGATCCCCAACCTTTCATCTCCCTTGAACCCCCCTTTAAATCCCTTGCATTTATTATGACAACCATTCTCTTGATTAAGTTTGTTAAACTCTACACCTTCCCCCCAATTAAATTTCCAACACATGATACTTTATTAAGTGGATTATCTAATTAATTAATTATAGTGTTTGATTTTTAAATCTATTTTTGTGAGAATAAAATAATAGGAAGATCTATTATTTTAGTTGGGAAAATTGTGGTGTTGGAGAAAACCTGGGAAAGCTTTGGAGATTTAGATTAAGAAAGTGTTATTCTCTTTGACGAAGAATGCATCCAATGAAGAATGACACCCTCTTCTCTGCGACGCCATTTCCATGAAGAATGACAACGTGCCATCCTTTCTCTTCTCTACGACGCCGTTCTTTGCAACGCCATCTACCGCAATGCTCGTCTTCCACGGATCGATGACGTGCAACATCATTAATCGAGGTAGGGTGGATTACTTCAATTTTATTTGAATAAAATTGTTCTTCGATCATCGTGAACCTCTATTTGAGGTAGGGTTTTTTTTTATATTTTATATATGTGATTAAACCCTCGAGCATGGACATTTAATTGATTGAATGATATTTCGAACCACTAACGCGGTGGTTACGGGCTAACGAACAAGTCCGTACCCATTGCCGTATCGTTCTTGATGCGCAGATTGTTTGGTGACGATGAAATGGGACAAAAACAGCGATTTGGATCCTTCGCAGTAATGTTCAGGTCCCGAGATGACTGTCTGTGCAGACAGAAGCTAAATCAGACAAAAAAAATGACTCCGGTGGTTCGCAGAACATCACGGTGACGCGGGTCGCCGGCGCCAGCCGACCGCCTCATGGCACGGCACCCTAACGCAACACCGGAGGATGTCCTCCTCGGAAACAGCCGCAGCGGCGATGCGGGGGATCCCGCGGTTGCGCGAGATCTGGGACGACGGGGCGGCGCTAGCTGGCGCCGCTGGTTTCAATCAACGGGGGGCTGCGCCCCCCCCGCTCTACGCAACCCACTCAGCCAGGCTGGCCGAGCCGTGGCTGGGCCGCGCCAGCCGGGCTAGGCCGGGCCACCCCTTATCGGTCTGGACCCGGACCCGGGTCGAGTCGACCAGGTTCGGGGTGACCCAGGGTGGGTTGGGCTGGGTCTGACCGGGCCCAGACCCCCTTTTTCGGACCAGATTCATTTAAATGCCCATAACATGAGCTAAGGACCTCCCATCAATGAACCATCAGTTGCGTAGGATTCCTTGGATCGATACGGTCATTTTGGTCTATTACACTTAAGGTTTCGATGATGTTTTTGTACAGGCGGGTTGGTTCAAACCTGAAACCAACTGGGCCCTCGGAGCAGAAACACTTATAACATAAAGACCAGACGTCCGATTGACGTTTCGTCAACTACATTTGATTTCTTTTGATGAGACGGTTCTTTTGGAACACTCTACTCGAGGTTTGGTTGCAGTTGTAGTTTGGCTGGGTTGGATTGTACCCGAATTCCAACCGGGCCCCTGGAACGGAAAAGCCAATAACTCTCAGACCGGACGTCCGTTTGACGAACTGTCAGTGACGTTGGTAATCTCATTGATAAATGATTTCTTTGAGTATACCCCATGGGATTTTGGGGTAATTTTGAGATACGGTCGGGTTGGTTCATAGACGAAACCAACCGGGCCCCTGGAACAGAAATGCTAGTAACTCACAGACCGGGCGTCCGATTGACGCGCCGTCTCTTCCGTTGAGACCCCTATGATGAGGCGGTCCTTTGAGATACTTCCACGTGATATTACATGAAACATGGAAGTATCGAAAAGTAGCTCATGGAGCGGATCCTCCCGGAGATGAGTGTACGGAGTACAGAGACCTTGTAGCTGGCTGGGACCTGATGACTGCTTGTCCGATTCGATTCGAAGTGACTTGACTAGCCTAGTGGGGATCACTACTGTGTTGGGGAGACATACCCATGGCGGAGGAGCGCTACTGTGTAGGGGCGGTAGACCCTCGGTACTTGATAGGAGGAGTACCTCTATAGGCTATTAGGGAGAGCGCTACTGTGTTGGCACGACAGACCCATGGCGGGGAGCACTACTGTGTTGGGGTGGTTGAACCGTGGTACTCGATAGAGGAGGAGTACCTTAGCAATCTAAGGTTAGTGAGTAGAACCTCAGAGTCGTGATAGGACTACTGTACTCGACAGAGGAGTTCTCCAGAAGCTGTGTTTTCAACGTCATGAATAAAAATCCTGGTTTGAGTTGATTCAATGACCTCTGTGGTTTCCTCATGATTGAGATGAGTTACTTGATAACTTAGGTATATGTATTTATATATACCTAAGTAAAGGTTATCTATTGAGATCTTTCTTGTGGTTTATCCTTGTTGGATTTAGTGAGACCTTGAGGGTCTCGGGGTCCCTACTGAGTATCGTTATACTCACCCCTGCACGGGCTATGCCCGCACCTCGTTGTGTTGGATGCAGATGATGGACAACACTGACTGAGGCAGAGTGCCTGAGAACTGGATGATACTCGGAGGTGGACACTCAGCATGACGACACAAAGAGCAGACCGATAGACATGGAGTGCTGAGGAGGACATCTATACCTTCCCTTCAGGTAGGAACCTAGAGTACGATCCAGTAGCTGCTTCACCATTTAGCTGTTTGTCTTTTCAGTTGTACTTTCTTTCATTTGTAGTTGTACCATTCCATTGGTCTTGTATTTCTAGACCCTTTTTACTTTCAGCACACTTGTTACTTCTTTACTTAGTATTTTCTTCCTCTTGTACTCTGGTTTTGTGTGAGTTTACGTTTTATAAAGGCAATGCCTTCCCAGTTATAGGGATTTACACCTTTGGTGCTAGTCGCCAGCCCCTGGCCTATGGAAGGCGGGCTTGGGGAAGTTACGACACAGTCCCCGGGGGACGGGTCATGCCAATATTAATATAAAGAGACCAAACTAGTTGTTTGGTCAATGTTATAAAATTTATATTAGTTTCATTTGAAATATAAATAAAAATAAAACCCTAAGACTTTTTATTAATGTGTCATGGAAGGATTATTATACGTATATTGAAATGAGACACATGGATTAGATTCTATATGATTATTAAATAGTGTTAATTATGTATTTTATATTATATACCTGACCCATTAATTCTTATTCATTGGTAAATATTATCTGATACCAATTACATCATTGTATATTCTATTGGACAATCTTTCAAAATATAACTAATTACATAATAAGGAATGATGATATATTTTTTGTCTACCATTTTATTGAACAATATATTATAAAGTGTTTCAATGATGGTAACATCCAAATTTAAATGAATAGTTCATGATACAAATCTTGATTTTTGTATATCATAAATTGTGGATCAATTCCCTTAAAATTTTCAAATTACCCAATAATAATGAATTATATTAAGTATGTACAATATGTAATTTCATTTCATTGGTTTTTTTAATTATACTAAAAAAATATATTTACATATTTATAAAATTAAAAAATTATGTTACATTTACTCCTTAAAATTACAGTTCATGTAAAATGGGAGGCTATGGTTTTAAAATATGACTTTTATTTTATTCATTACTAACTAAAAGTATAGTTATTTTTACATTCATGATAACTATGTCATTACAATACAATTATTAAAATTGTATGTCACATGTAATTAAAGTCCCAATGTTGTAATAGATTAAAAATAATGTTGTGTAATAGTAATTGAGATACCTAAGATAAATGTTTAAATATCATTTTTACAGAAAAAATTCATGAAATTTTAATTATATTATAGATAATTTAATTTTTAATTTTTTTGCAATATTTTATGTATATATTCTTTTAGTAAAATATATCCATATAAAATGTAATGTATAAAGTAAAAATAAAATTATCCAATGTTCTCTAT
Organism: Viscum album; assembly: GCA_963277665.1. Lineage (NCBI taxonomy): Eukaryota > Viridiplantae > Streptophyta > Magnoliopsida > Santalales > Viscaceae > Viscum > Viscum album. Next base: position 743,699,817 of record OY728128.1, read on the forward strand.
TTTTATTTGAGAAGATAATTCCCATTATGTATAATGACTTATTACCATAAAATATCTATATTGTTTTAAATATTTAGACTACTTTGACAATTAAAATTTTCATTAACATAATAATATAATATTTATTTCTATAGTTTTTTCCAAAAAAAATTATCAATTATTAATTTAAATTATAATTTCCGCATAATTAAATAAAAATATTTTTAAAATTTATATGTTTTAAAATGGTAAATAATTAATTTCCTAACATGTTATATTTATGTTGAAATTGAAAATATAAATTCAATTACTTTTAATAAAAGAAATACTTTTTTTTACAAATAATTTGATTTTCCATGATTTAAATTATTTTATTATGAATTTATATTCCTATATTTTGAAATTTTAATTTTATAATAGGTAATTAATTATTTAAATAATCACATTAAAATTATCCATAGGTGAATTTATCATAAATCATAAATATAACATATGTTTTGAACAAAAATAATATGTGTTATGAATATTTAATAATGTATAATAAATCATAAATAAATAAAAGATATGTAATAAATAATACTAGGGTATTTATCCATCGAAAATAATTCTCATTAGAATATTGTATTTTGAAGAAAATAATTAATTTTTCAAAATCTATAAATAATCTTCCAAAAACAAAAATATATCTTCATATTTGAAAAAATATTCAGAACATGGAATCATATTCACCAACATAATAATATATAAATAAAGGGTTAATATCAAATATATTTAGAATACTAATAAAAATTTCTCCTTTAGAAAATCAAATGGTTAAAAACTGGGGAATCTAATGCTTTTTCCATTTTTTTAACTATATACCAAAGCCACTGATTAGATATTAAGAATCCATAATTTTTTTTTGTAAACACCCACATCTACATAATACTTCATTCATTGAGAAGGTCATTATTTCCTCCCTCAAATATTAAATATTCTCATTAATCCATTTATTGATGCCATCTTTTACCCAACGAGTCAACCACATAATCATGGGAAGTGGTACTTAAGGTATTGGTTCCAAATCCTCCCCTTTATTTTTTAATTTCAATTCCATTATTCAAATTTCATTTATAAAAATATTCATATACTCACATGTTTGAAATTCAATGGTATTATCATCTATTTGATATAATTTTAATGAGAGTTTATTTATACACCATCATTATTTCCCTTGTATAAGTTGTTTTTATGTATATTTAATTTTTATTTGATCTCTTTGTAAAAATTCATATTCACATTTTCAATTTTTATCATTTTTAATATTTTTGTTATCCTTATAGTATTATCTTTGTTTTATTTTTAAATTTTATCTATTATTTATTCCATCCATTTGAGTATCCATCTTCGGCATTTCATTCTCTTTCTTAAGCATTTACAATAATAAAAAATTCAAATAATCATAGAACAACCTCGATTTTTTTTAAATATCGAATATGGATTTATAGTAATTAGTTCTGTATAATAAAAAAATGTAGATATTTATGTGACCGAGAAGTTTTTTCGTTAAATTATTTAAAAAAAAAATAAATTCTATATTAAGTAATGGAGTTATTGAAAACACATTCACTACTTTAGTTGTTATAAAAAGTATAGCCGATCAAATTTAAATGACCATTATGAATATTTTCAATTTAAAATATAGTTAATGTATGATGACTATTAATATTAGTATATATGAATGGTTATGATAAATTATTATTGACATTGACATATGAATCTATACCCTAGACCAATAAGATCATACACTTTGATTCTCAATTATCGAAGCTTATGAGGGACATGGTATCACATGGATTTTTCCATGACCAATACTAAACTGGAACTAAATAACTAAAATATAAATGGAACCATTAATGGTAGTAGTTCACACATATCGAGATCATGTCCCAAACCATGTTCACCAAAACAACTGAGTAAATTGTAACAATTTCATAACATAGAGTTAGAGTATACAGTAGGGTCAGAAGGTGATATTTATCTAAACATCAGTAGTTTTAATCTTTATTCATTATTTTTTTAATTTCATGATTATTTTTATCCAGTTTCATTATTAAATTATATATATTTTTTTATATAAATTTATGAAAATTATATTTTAATATGAAGAAACCGTAATCCTGTATTTGGAAAATATTTGGTTTAAACCAATTTTTTGACAAATTCATGAATTTTCAAATAAATATTATTTTTATATGACATTATTCAAGAATAATTATTATACACAAATGGAAAAATAATTTAATTAATACCAATGTAATAATCATAAGGGTTATAAAATAATTATTATTATAAAAATTACATTCTGTTAAATAATTATTTTTATTTACAATTTATAAATTTAATATTTAGAGATTAAAATTTTAAAAATTAATATTTTTTTAATCATAACATCAAAAATATCCAATGTTGATTTATTCATAATAATCCGAGATAACTAAATGTTTTTGTAATAATTAACTACTCTATATGTATAAATCCAGTAGTATGACCTCATATTAAAATAAAAGTGATGTAATTATGGTATAAAAGTGATCCAATACAAAAAAATAAATTCCACCATTTAAATATTATGTTTTGATACTATTTTATTTAGTTTATATTGTATAAAATAATATATTACACCCAATATTAAATTTTGAGGTTTTGAAATCAATTTTTTATGAACATGACAAACATAATAAAAATTAATTGAATAATATTAACATTTTCACTTCATAGAGTAACAAAATATTTAAAAAAAATCCTATTTAGAATAAACCATGGCTAAATACTATCAGAAGGAATATGGTTTTGATTATTTTAACAGATAGGGTAGAAAAAATAGGTTTATAAATGAATAAGCCACTCCCCTTTCATTGGAAATAAATTATCATCCAACATCCCACTCTTCTTTTCTGAAAACCAATTGAGCACGAATTTCCTATTTCAGTCCCTTTAAATATTCCTCCCAATACATACCAAATATCATAAGAATATCCTACCATGATTTTAGAGTCCAAATTTCAATGTAATGGATTCCCCCGCTCTTTATTCAAAAACATTCATTGTATTATTAAATTTGACTTCCAATTGTTCGTGTTCGAATATGTTTTTACTCATCCAATTTTTTCGCTATTATATAAATATAAATAGAGACCATACTTCAGTCTCATTAAACCCTTTTGTTAATAATTATGGTCAACTGTTATACCACTAAAATTATCATTTGATTTACCATGAAATGCTTCTCTATAGTGAATACACATGCCCATTTAAACGCAAGGGTATTCACCTATATGTGATTATCCTTATATAATGTTGGGATTATATTTATGTAACCAAATCTCAATTAATATGGTATTAAAACTGATGAATGTAGTTATTATTTTTTTTGATCCATTTGGAACACAAATTCACATACAAGATATGAATGTGACAATTAAGACTTGAAATATATAACACTATAATGTATTATATAGTGTTTTTATTTCATCATATACCATCTATAGTTCTTGGGAGGTTATCCTACGAACACTATGTTATGATTTCTCAATGTATTACCTTAAATTATTCTAATTATTTCATGTTTTATATTTTTTAAACATTTATATATTTGCTTCATATTATTATATTATATCAAGATTCAGTGTTTTTATTTATTTTTATTCACCCATTATGACACCGTGATATCTCTATTTACAAACATGTATTTCACTCATCATGTTTTTATTTGATTATTCACTCACTAGAATTTAATGCTCACCAATTTCTTATGTACATCCACAGTTTATACTATGAGGTATTATATGATGAGTGGAATACACTGCAATGTTTAAGAGTTTATAATTTTTTTATATCAATGTTTCATTATTTTTCTATGTAACTAATTACCCAATGGAATTATTCCCCATGATCTATTAGGGGTTTTTAATGTTATCTCAATGTAATAAATAAATAATTTATGAGTATTAAATATATGTGTTGTAATTTTTGGTATCAAAATAAGATATAATTATTTTTTGGGATTTTGATTAAAATTAATTGTAAAATCCATATGGATGATACTATACAGATGAAAACATCCAAAAATTATGTAAAAGTATAGAGTATGTTATTTAAAAGAAAAAAAAATCCATGTACGGATACTATATGTAGATGCAGATCTAGCATAGATTTACCTTGGAGTAAAAAAATCCAAAAGAGTGAATTGGGAATTGAATAAAATGTTACACAGTACATGATAAAGAGGTCTTGCAACACAATTTGTTTAACACTGTTAAGGGACATTCTTTGGTAAATGATCAATATCATTAAAACCCATTATCAATGGAAGGAAATTTCCATTAATTTTTTTAATAATATGTATATTATAGATAACATAAATTGGAAACTATAATTTCATTGATTTAGGAATGTATGTGATTTATGAGTTATGTTGTCAATATTCATTATTAACCTTTTATATTTCCAATAGTTTGAAAATTCACATTCTAATTTCGCTTTTTGGTGAAACAGTGGATTAGATCCTGGATCGTGAATAAAAATTCATTATTAACTTCCATTCAAGAACATTAATTGCCTTTTATGTCTATGATTCAATGTTGTCATTCATATCTAGAAAAGTAGTATAGCTATTAAACTACCACCTCAAATCATGGAAGTATATACATCAAGGATGAAATATAATTAGGAACGTATTGAATCCCATGTATATAACTTCTACCCTATCCAAATTTCATTGATTAACATCTTAAAATATATTTCTATATATTCATTGTTTGAATTCGATGAAATTCTAGTAATGGATTTTATTTCTTATTATAAGGCCAAAATAAATTGTTGATAGAATGAAATCACCCTTTGTATCATAAAAACCTATTAGTTTTATAAAATTTCAAGAAGTAGGATGAATATTTTTTTTGGAACATTCATCTCCAGAATAAATAAATTTTCATTATGATATTTTTTATCTCGATCAAATGATTGAGACTAATGAAAATATCATCCTTCCTAACATGCCAATTAGAAGATATTTTTAATGTGTTTCCATAATAATTTACTATAATTCATCATAGATGAGAGGTTGAATACTCAATTATTCTCAACCAAATAGTTTTTTACAATATTAAATAGTACATATTGAATGGCCATAATCGACCATGAAGAATTGAATAATAAACTACTAGATAATTTGGGTAAAGGGTTTATTGTCCCAAGTGCTTCAACATGTGATGCATCGACCATATTAATCAAAAATAATAATGGACCAATGTGCCAAAATATTATTTCAATGATACTAATAATATTATGATAAATAAAATGTATAATATATATTATCCCAAGCATTTCATACAGAAATATTTCATTATTTCAGATGGCTATTCAATGTATAACATTATGATCCACATCATAATAGTAAATGTTTTGGGTCTTTGTATACATGTTACAGAAAATTTTTATTATTCAATATTATTCATAATCTCTCAAAATATCATTCTGACATTGTACCATTCATAACATAAACAATATAAAACAATCCTTCATAACCTGGTGATAGGAAACAAAACAACGAGTGATCTTAGCTGTTCCGTAATGGAAACATGGTAGATATATGTCAATGATCATGTTAAAGCATATGATAAGTATAAATATAATAACTCATTAAAATAATGTCAAAAATCGATACCCAATCTATCATATATCATAAATAAGAGATAGGGTGTAAAACCTTATCATATCAAAAGAGATGAATCAAAAGGGTGATGATTCATCATAATTCAATATTGAACCCTAAGAACATGTTTCAAACATATGAAATTTTCACATAATTTTGGGCACCATCATTGGAATGTAAACCATTAATTTTTCAATGATAACTATTTAAACAATTATTTCATAGAGGACTAGGCATGAAAACATGTTTCATAGATTACAATAGATCGGGAATCCTCAGATGTTTCACATAGTGTATTAGGAATCCTTATATGTTTCCCATAATGGATTAGGCATACAATCCTATTTATTATACGATATTAAGCACATATACTTGTTTCCCATATTCTATCAATTACGTAAACCTCTTTCCAATAATTATCTAATAAAATATATTTCATTATCATATTCATTAGGGGGCTCTATAATTTTTATCCCACCCGTTTAAAAATAAAATTCATACATTTTTGTTCAACAAGATGATATATTGTTGATCATATAATAAATATTTTAATGAAAATAGGATTCATAAACATCTCATCATAAAATCATAGCATACCCTTTGAAAAATATTGGTTTCAAAAAATTATCATCATCAAATAATTATCCACGGTGAAATAAACATATTTTATAGAATCATTATTAAATCTGCATCACCATAATCCCTCAAAGGAAATAAATTGTATGTTATCCTTTATTGAAATACCTATTAAATCATATGTAATGTTAATGGTTTCTATCTTATATGAAATTACATTTATAAGATATCCTGATGGAAAATAACCCTTTCATTTTGAAATGATTTTTTAAAATATTAAAAAAACAAAATACTAATGGAATCATTTTTTTAATATAAAAATATAAATTGTTATGGTAATATTAAAATAATTTATCATTCATGATTATGAAAAATTTAAATCTTTACATGTATATCAAAAGCAATTTTCTTTTAACATTTTTGGAAAGTAGTCAAAAATACCTAATTCGAAAAAAGACAAGAAGATTCATTTAAATCCATTTACTAAAATATGACTCATCATAAAAAAATTAATTATTAATATGAAAATAGTAACAATATTGAATATATTTTTTTCAACATAGAAATTGATGAATGAGGGTTTTTAATGTAAAATATAAAAAAATTATTTTTCTCTTAAATAAATTATGTTAGTCACATGAGTATACAAGGATAAGAAACTGAAATGAAAAACATTATTCACTCTAAATTATTATAGGTGAAGAAAATTAATTTTATTATTTAGAGTTATAAAATTAAATAATTTCCTTGAAAACATAATCATAAACAACCCCAATAAACTATGACATTATAACAAAAAACACTTATAATTTGGAAACATTCATATAAAAACCTCATTAAAGATAGAAACTTAGGTGGACAAGTAATTCCCTATATATTTCATCATGATAATAAAAAAATTCATTCATGTTTAGTATATACACCACATGAATGATACAAGTGGTGAATATGGAAAGGGTTAGACATAAATAAAGGTGAGATGAAAATCTATAACCTCAACTCTTGCCTTTTTCTAAGTAGTTCGAACCTATTGTAAAATAAATATTTATTTATTATATATTTATTATATAACATTAATTGAATATATCACACCATATATTATTTACTAATAACATCTTAATATCTTTTTATTAAACTTTTTAACTAAAATCACTATATCTGGTGATAACAACATTATTTTTAATGGAGGATTTAGTTTGGCTATCCCAGTTAATATATTTTGAACATGGTAAAATCATCTCTATAATTTTAATAATTATATAAATATAAATTAAAATCTGTTTATATATCTATATATTTATATACATCCATTATATTTTGAGATAGAAAATGAAATACACCATTCATGTATACAATTGGTCATACATATGCGTGAATGTTCTTTCACTTTATGACGGATGGAAATAAAAAAGGTAAATAATCATAAAAAATTAAAGAATAATTATTATACCATTTATATAATATATATATTTAAAAAAAATCCTTATTTCTATCCATTTAAATTGGAATTGAATAATGAATCATATCACTTTGTGGAGGCGGTAGTCCACGTGTACTCACGAGCAATGTTATCATTTTCATACAGATTGGTTGATATTAAGGTAAATTTGATATTATAATTATAGAATAATTATAATCTCATAAATATCATTTCATAACATTAAAACAATCCTTATAACATTTATTAATGATGGTGATGTGAAATGAATTGTATCACTACTTGGAGGTGGTAGTTCACATGTATGTGTGTGGGATACATTCACATCGCATTTGATAGAAAAGGTGGATAATGGTTGTTGAATGATAATAGTAAAATTTATATATATTTAATATACTTAATATTTTATTTTATACTAGATAACATATATAAAGGGAAGGGACGATAATAAATAAAATTGATAATGCTCAGTTAGAGTTATACCTCTATACTGAGAAACCTTAATTAGCTTAAATATTATACATATGTTAATTGGGAAGAAAAAGAAGTTATAGGATGTGGTTAATGAATTTATAAGGTATTATTTCATCTAATATCCAAGGATTAAGTCTCAAAATGTGTGAGAAATATAGCAGAATAGGTTCCCTTTTGTTAGTGAGGTGAGGTGAAATCATAGAATTACTCGAAGAATTAAATTAATATAAATTTAATTTCTATATTCATGTGGATCCAAAATGATATATTTTGAATCTAGGATTAATATAATTCCTGATATTATCATATAATAATTTTTGGAAATGTTTTGGTTATGTTTTCACCCTTATCTCTTAGTTATAACCCTCCCATAACCCTTTTGACAATTATAGATTAAGATCCCATCCTTTTCAAGAGATATCTCAAGTGTGTTTTAAGGTAATTATTAGATGTTATTATGTGCCATTGGGATGCTGTATGACATGGGGTGTGTTTGGGGGATGTTTTTAAGAAACTATGGAAGATAGCGGTTGTTCACGGTTTGTGAATGATTTGGACAAACCATACACAAACTAACCAAGAAGAAACTGGAAGTTGGTATAATTGGAGCATGTTTTTCCTAACTGTGATTTATCATTCCATGTGGGTTCTGTAAGAATGCATGGTTGGAACATGGTTAATCCTAACAGTGCATCCTCCCAGGTGAAATCATGCGCGGAGAGCATTTTATTCCAAAACTAGTTTTAAAACAACATGAAGCCTTGAAGACTCTATAATTCGATCTAGGATTGGAATTGAAAATTTAAAGGTGTTTATAAAGCCTTATGTAGAGATTAGAAGTTGATCCTAACAAGGATCATTGATATTGAAAGCCTATATTGATGATCTTATCTTCTACCGGTATGTGGATTTCATCCTGATACTTATCCCTTTAATTCTCTAATCTTTACTAGATCATTTCATGGAAATCTACCTTGTTTTTAGGTATATAAAACATTGAGGTTTGATTTAGATATATTATTGTAAATCTAGATCAATATTATATTGATCTTGATTACTTTAGATCTTAATTTGTGTTGAGGGATTTATATCTGAAGCATGATCGATGATGTTGTGCCACTCAAATTTGGGGGATTTTGGTTCGGCTAAATTAAATCAATAAACTGAGGTATGCGGTCTAAATAAAACTCCAATTATCCTGATATATGATTGTGAATTTGAGTTTATGATTTCTAGATACCATGATAAATGTTTTAAAACATTGTAGTAATTATTAATGTTGAATTGAATTGAATTTTCATATATGGTTTATTGTTAATTGAATCATGGAAGTAATGAAGGGGGTTTCCCAAATAGATATTTTAGAGTTTTGTTATGGGTTGAGATATTGTAATTGAGATATTGAAATATTGGGTTAATACAATGTATTGGGGGAATAATTAATTATGGAATAATGTTTTTGGATTGGTAAAATAATTAATTGTGAGAATTAATTATGTTCCATGTTATTTTCCAATGATAATTAATTATGTTCCATGATGTGAACAAAGATAACTAATTTTGAGAATTAAATATAACATGATGAGATTTTATATGGATAATTAATTGTAAAAAATTAACTATGGAATGATAATTGTGTTTATTGATTAGTTAATTGATGAAATAATTAAACAGTTCTGTGATTTGTTAATGGTTGAATTAACTAATGGACATTTAAAAGTTTAACTAATTGATGTATTAGTAATAGAATTATGTGGAAAATTATTTTGAAATAATTAATTATTAAATGGATGAGATTTTTGTGGTGCTAGACATGGAATTCTAGACCAATTAGATGTTGTGAAATGGACATGATGTTCCTCCACAATAGTTATCCATGCTTGAGATAATGGGGTGCTAGGCATGATGACTGATGCCGAATGAGAAAAGGAGTTGTAGGCATGATGAACTACACCACATGATTAATGATATTTAATGATGATTCAAATGTAATACATGAATTGAAACTAGGCCTACTGTGAAGATTATAGATTAGATGATAATGTGATAACAGTTTAAATTATGCATTTTATTTATATCTTTATAAGACAACATTCACTATATTTTGTCTGGACTCGTTTTAGACACTATTGGTGGTGGCATACTGTACTGTACTCAAAACATATTTGGGCCACTGGATCAACACCTGAGTTGATTTTTTTTGCAATACATGATTAGGGAATGGCCATGGGATGGTTTTTGTTTGGGACTGGAGCATGGGAAAGGTAACCAGAAGTGATTCAGGACTAGTTTTGGAGTTGTTGTGTCATTACATTCAGTAGAATTGTAGACACTTAACATTGTCATTGTCATATAATATTTTAACTTTCATTATAGTATTATATATTTTTGTTTTGGTTATTATATGAAATGGATTTCTTCGATTTATTTATATTATTTCATACTTCTTCATTTTTGTTTGTTTTTATTTGTGTTTTATTTTGATAGAAGTGGGAATAGTCTCCCCAAGATTGACTTACCAGACCCACACTACTTGTCGGTACCCTCTAGCATACAAGGAGGCATGCTTTTTGGCATCTGAAAAAATGGATTAGGGAACCGTTCAGCGGATCCCAGTCTAGGGCGTTAGAAAGTGGCATCAAATGGATTTTCTTTTCATTCTTCTTTCTTTGCCTTACTGTTTTGGGAATGGTAAATAGGATACTAGAAAGAGTCAAGGATTTGTAATGATCTCATGAATGGGAGTTGAAAACCCATGTATGGGGGAAAATATGGGTACTAAGGCTGGGATTATTGTAATTGTTTTTTGTTGTGACTGTAACACCCCAAGCTTCCATGCTGCGCTTCTTTTTGAATAATACAATAGCTTGCATTGTACGCATCTTCGATTTTTATCACACCATGACCAATCAAACTAGCCGTTAATAATAGTAATACCCACTTTATGAATGTTTATAATTATTATTTTTCAAAACGGACTCTGTTTTTTGGATTTAGAATATCAATATTATCTTAAGGTGAATTTTTTGTTTTTTCAGAAAACATTCAATTTTTGATGAATAGTTAAAAACACCAAGTTAATATTTGAAACCAAAATTTTATTTTAAGAATTACTTATTTATTTACATTTATATTAGGTAAAAATAGATAAATAATACCTATATATGTTCAATGTAAATCACTGGAGTCATTCTATAAAAATATTATATATATAAAATTTGATTGAATTTTTTAATGTCTTTTACCCACCTTCTGGGCACATTTATAATTTTTCGTAAAATTTAATTTTAGCACTTTAGTGAATTGAATTTCAAAAATATGAGAGACTCAATTGAAATCAGTATGAAAAATGTGGTTCAATATGATGAATTTTTTTGGTGAATAGTATCTTTTGAATTTTATTTACCACAGTTAAAAGTAAATAGGGGAATTAATGGTAAAAATGATTTTATAATTACCGTAACACATATCCTAATTATATTGGATAATTGTATTTCGACCAAAATAAACCATAGGAATATAATATGATCTTTTTTCTCCACATGGATTAGATTAGGATATTTTTTATTATTTTATTTAAAGAAGTGTTAAAAGTGTTAAATTAAATGTTTAATAACTAAATAATTTTTAATATAGGGTTATAAATAAGATTAATTCCACTATAAATATTCATTATAAATATAAAAAATATTTCCTAAATCTTGGTATTTTATTTATAATTTTTAGACTTTAAATAATTTATTTGATTTATGACACATTGATGATGCGGTAATTCCCTTATTAATGAAAAAAATAAAATAATTGATATTATAAATATCAAAATACATGTAAATTGAGTATTTTGATGCATTCAACTATTTTTCTAGTTTAACATGACATGTTTGGGTTGATTTAATCTTTTTATTCGAAGTAATCATGTTATTTTTACTTTCACAGAAACCAAATACTAAATAGTGTCAAAATTGATATTTATGAGTTTTTAAAACAAATACTATATAATTAAATGATATAATATTCCTAAAAATCTAAGGTTTGGCTAGAGGACATACATAATGATATTTATGTCATTAATTAACCTCTTTTGGTTCTCTATAATTTTTTTATGTTTTTTTAACTATGTAATATAAAAATACAAGAGGACATTGTAAAAGTTAAACTATTTTTCTAGGAGTTAAATCCAAATGATAACATTAAAATGGAAACTTAAACCTGTCTAAAACCAATTTGTTGAGAGTATTTCTACCCACAAAAACCTTATTTTCAATATAAATCCATTTGGATCCATTATAAACTGAATATTATTTTATAATCAAATAATATTTCAAGCTTTTCCTAAAGCGACCCTCACCTCTCTTAAAAAATGGTACATCCCCTTCTATCAAAATAACACCTCAAAAACCATTTTTCTCAGATATAACCTGCTAAAATATCCTCCCAACTACCCTCAAATCAACCTAGAGGCCTTAAATTGATCATAAATCCCTCTTATGGAGGCCTTTCGACCACTCAAAAAGAAAGACCTGAAGAAGAGGTAATTATTTCATCACCTCTTTCAATGTTAGTTTCTTCTTCCAATTCCTCTTTCATTGATTTTTCCTTACTAAAATAATAACTCCAATTCCTTATACATAAATTGATGTGATTATAAATATGGTACTACAATATTCATTATTTTATCCATCCTATGAATGAAAAGTCACCACATGTGCGTACGTACGGCGTACCGTCTCCACGTCGTGGTGTAGTTTGTTTTTCAACACTTCATTATTTGGATGTGTAGAATAATGAGTATAATTTATTTAGATAACAAATATTAAAAGTTAATTATTCTTTATATATAATATACCATACAATTACATACCACTTCACCATCAATAGATTGATATATTCGGTCGTGCGTACGTACGACTTACCGATTTTGATGACACGATAAGATTCATTTCCACGTTCACCATTCAATGATGATTATAAAAATATATTTTATTAATAAGTAACATTTGGAAGAATAGTGATACTAGAAATATATATATATATAAATATATATAACTCATTCACTTACTTCTGTTCAATACATTATTAAAACAGAAACAGTGTTTATGCCTACATATGGCCTACCGTCTCCATAAATGGTGTTTTCCGTATAATATATCAATATATTATACATATTTATATTCTGAATATATATGATAAATAAATAATGTTTTATATTCTGGATGAAATAAAATTATGATATATGTAACACTAACTAGAATAACAACTTAAAACATGTACGATGGAGAAAGCGATTATTACCCGAAATATTTATTTAACATAGAAATTGTTATTAAATGGTTAGTATAAAGAAATAAATTAATAAAGAATGATGTCATAAATAGGAATATGGTTCCCATTTAATTTAATAACATACTATTTTAATTACACATGAGGTTAAACATACCCTCGACCAATGGAATGTACCTGGTAAGGGTTAATTCTTCAATCTCTTCATTATCTGAGGTTGTTTATAAGTGAGTATCTAATGGGACCTCTTTATCATCCACATCTGTGTATCTTAAATATTTATTTCAATAATAAATTACTATTTCATAGAATATGGGTTAATTTCAGTTATAACCTTGTTTTACTTTTAATAAAAAATTTCTAAAGGAATCTTTTTGATGTTTTCCAAACAAGGTCCTTTACGACTTTATCAACAAAATTAAGGAAGTAATGTTTTTTTAACATATACGGTGGGTGCGGCTATTTTTTTCCATTATAATACCTTCAAATATTCTCTTATAATCTTATAAGAATATTTTAAAAATAAATATTTTCTTTTATAATTACATGACTTTTAAATTATTTCAAAATAGAGAGAGATATTTCTCTCAAACAGTTTTGATTTCATCAATGTCAACATCCTTTGATGAATTTTACACTTGTTTGAAGTTGATTTATTGTGATAAAATCTTTTATATTTTATTTAAGGTTTTGTGATATGATAGAATATGGATGTGTTAATTTTATACCATTCATGGTTTATGGTTAAAGAATTAACATTTCGTATGCTAGTTTTAATACAAATGTTTATGTTATATTTCAACCTTTTCATATGATGAATAAATTAGACTTTTTAAATGACTGGGGGATCCTGATATAGCTCCTCGATGCATCGTTAGGTATCATGAAAAAAACTAGTGTCTTGGAACAAGTCCTTGACAATTTTATAATTTGTATTTTGAGCATAAGGCCTTTACTATGTGGTAATGATGTCCAACATTAGGCATTCCCTCATTTGGAAATTAATTATTACATGTGATTATTTGACTAGTTGAATATCCATGTCCATGTTTATATGGTAATGTTTTATTTATTTTCTCCATATTATGTTCAATTTTTTGTTTAGAAGGATGTTAATTTTATTACACATCTTTCCTTAAACGTTTAAAGATTCTATTAAATTATTTACCCTTACTGAGCATCTGAGCTCACCCCTTTCTTATGTTTTGGTTACCTAGGATTCCAATAAGTGTATTTTGTTTGATATGAAAAGTTATGGTAGGGGAATAATGACATTCTAAAAGGATTATTTATGTTTTGTTTTATTTTTTAATTATTAATGTTGTATTCATGTATGTAATGTATTTCTAAAGTCTAATAAACTGATTGGTCCGTCAAAACTGGATTCTTTGTAATCATGCCAATGTATTAAAATAATGAACAAGAACCAGGCTTCTTGGGTCCGGACATTATTGTTAGTATCAGAGAATTTTTATAAAAAACAAAGGAAATAGATTTAGAAAAACTCTGATTTTGAAACATTACCCTAATATTGACATTTAGGATTAGTATAGAATAACATCCAAGAATTTTGGTTATTTAGATATTTTGTATGTTTTCAAAGAAATACATCATTGTCTAGATATGTGCAGGTAGAGGCAGCTCTGGTAGAGATGTACCTAGGAGTGAAAACTACGAAAAAGTGTTTCAGGCTTGACCCAAGGTATCCGAGTACATGAAAATGAGCCCTGCTTTACCCTTGGTTAAGGCACTCTTGGTGTATACGCTTATGATAATTCACATTTTATTTAAAATCCATTATGATGGATTTATGAGTAAATACTCCCTCAGTGAATTTTTTTTTTCTGATTATGGATTATATGAATAATAATTTCAATTTATGTTAGGTATTTTACATTTTGGTAATTATTCATTTCGATTCATAAACTAACCTAGTGTATGCCATTGTTTATAAATAGTACCCAATAGATGTAATGAGAACTACAACAATATGCATGACCCAAATAGTAAGTGATATCATAAAATTCATGGTTTTCAGCCAACATTCATATGTTAAATAATATACCACATATTATCATCATATGATGAAATAATATCATGTGTTAATAAGATAAGTGAATAATTCTCTGATTCATACGACTATGAAGGGATGCCAGAGAAGAAAAAGATTGTAGAGAGAAAGATAGATAAATGGAAGAAGGGAATGAAGGATTTTCCCATATGTGATAACTGTGGAATGAATCACCTTGGTAAATGGATGAAGGGAATGAGAGTTTTTTATAAGTGTGGAGAAAAAGTAAACTAAGTACGTGATTGCAAGGGTAAGAAAAATGTTTCAAATGTACAATTCTTCATATTCAAAGAGTTGGGACACTATGCTTATCAATGTCCAAATCATCTGAGTATGCCCTAAATGATTCTATTGGATAATAATAAAGTTAACATACAATCACAGATGAAGAAGAATGACTGGTGTTCTTATGTTTATATTAAATAATTATATCATTTGTGTGTTGCATAAATTATGTACTCGTTATATGAAATATGGAAATAAATAAGGATTGTACTACATTTCTATTTCATAAAAAATTTGAGATTTTGTATAACCAAGGCAAGTGACTCAATAGAAAGTTATTTTGTTTTAGAAAATACATGGTTGAATGAACGATAAACTTAAATATGATCTGGATAAAGAGTAATTGATTTTAGAATAATTGATGATTGATTTGGATAACTAATTTTAGATATTATTGACATAATTAGAAATAATTAATGGTTTGTTTATTCCATCATTGTTGTAGTATGAAAAAAATTTGGATTAAAGGAGTATATCCAGTATTATATAAGGAATAAGGGAGAATGAATGTATTAAATAAGGGTTTTTGGTACTCTAGGGTGTTACCATGATATTATTGAATACACCATGACAGTTTTCACAAGTTTTTATGGGGAAAACATATCTTTATTATGGTTACCTTCCTTGTAAATTTTGGACTACGAGTTTGGACATAAGTATTTAGGATAATTCTAAATTTTGGAATGTATTAAGTTATAAATTTAATAATATAGTTTAAGGATAAAAAATTTCATAATATTTTTTTTGGGATTGTTATAAAAAGGAAAACCTCATGGTCGGGTGACAACCTGTTGTGTCTGCCAAGGTCATGAGACTTGAACCCGCAACCGAAGGGTGACAAGGGTGCATCACCTACCAATGGCCTACATGATGTCATGTTTTGTATAATTTTTTTTAAAATGGTATGACATATGATTTATAAATTCATTTTTTTGGTACCCTATACAATTATGATATATAGAATATTTTTGATATATATTATCTTATGGAGTGAAATATGATTTGGTGGTAGGAATTATTAGAAGGATGAAACACTACTTGACAATTATATTTTTACCTCTTATTCTATGAATAAATCAATTCTTAAAATATAGTGAAGGGATATTAAAATAAAAAGTTTGTTATCCTAATACCTTATGTTTTCTTGAAGCGATGATAGTTTAAATTATCATAGATTAATGGAAGTGAGGCCCTCAATTTTACAATTATTTGTGATTGATGACCTCAATCACTCCTTTTAAATATTTACGTTTTCCTCCAATTTTGTTTGTGTAATTTCCACCAATGTTATCCTAATCGAGATCATAATTTTGTGGCGACTTTTTCATTTCCCTTTCTCTCTTACTAAAACTAAATTTTATTAACACAATTTTTGATGTGGGTTTTTCACAAAGGAAGTTTTTTATATTTTAAACATTTCTTTTCGAAGAACAATTTCAAATTTTGAGGATGATATTTATTGAAGGAGGGGAGAATTTAAGATCCCAAGCTTCCATGTTATGCTTCTTTTTTAATAATATAATAGCTTGCATTGTACGCATCTTCAAGTTCTAAAACACCACGACCAATAAAACTTACCGTTATGAATAGTAATACCCACATTTTTAATTATTATGATTTTTTTCATTCCAAATGGACTTCATTTTTTGATTCGGAATATCAATATTACCTTAGGGTGAATTTTTGGTATTTTTTTGAGAACATTCAATTTTTTATGAATGGTGAAAAACACTGTGTTATTGTTT
Organism: Viscum album; assembly: GCA_963277665.1. Taxonomy (NCBI): domain Eukaryota; kingdom Viridiplantae; phylum Streptophyta; class Magnoliopsida; order Santalales; family Viscaceae; genus Viscum; species Viscum album. The sequence continues at coordinate 743,717,360 of OY728128.1, forward strand.
AAAACTGAATTTTTATTTAAATAATTAGATATTTTTTTCAAATTTATATTATGTAAAAATAGATACATAATACCTATATATGTTCAATTTAATTCATTGGAGTCATTTTATAATATTATAAAATATATAAAATTTAACTGAATTTTTTGATGTTTTTACCCACCTTCTAGGCACATTTGCAAATATGCATATGTCATAATTTTACCAATTATGTGAACTGAATATCAAAAAACCAAGAGGCATGGTTGAAATAAGTATGTAATAATTGGTACAACAGGATGATAATAATTTTTGGTGAATATTGCCTTTTGAATTTTATTTTCCACTGTTAAAAGTAAATAGGGCAGTTAAAGGTAAAAATGATATTATAATTAACCTAACACGTGTCTTAATTCTATTGGATATGTGTATTTACACCAAAATCAAACTTAGGAATTTAATATTATCCTTTTGGTCCACTTTTATTAGATTTGGACATTTATTATTTCTTTATTTAACGAAGAGTTAAAAGTGTAAAATTAAAAGTTTAATAATTAAACCTTTTTTAATATATGGTTATACATATGATAAAATAGACTATAAATATAAATTATAAAGATAAAAATATTTCCTAGATCATGGTATTTTATTTATAATTTTTAGAATTTATATAATTAATTTTTTTTATGACACAATGTTGATGGAAGAATCACATTTATTAATGATAGAATAAAAAAATTAATACTATAAATATAAAAATAAATTTAAATTGAAAATTTTGATGCATTAAACAAATTTTTTAGGTTAATATGACATGTTAGAGTTGTTTTAATATATTTTTTTTCTATTTAATCTAGTTTTTGTTACCTTCACAAAAACCAAATACTAAATAGTTTTAAAATTGACATAATTGAGTTTTTATAACAAATACAATATTTTAAAATGATATAATATTCCTAAAAATATAAGTCCCGGCCAAAGTACTTACATAATGATATATATATGTCATTAATTAACCACTGGTGGCCCTATTTCCATTTTATATTATGTTTATTAACCATGTAATATAACAATACAAGAGGACATTGTAAAAGATAAACTATTTCACTAAGAGGTAAATCTAAAAAATATTTTTACAATGGTGACATAAACGTTTCTAAAACCTATTGGTTGAAATTATATCGACCCATACTTACCTTATCCTAGAAATAAACTTATTTGGAGCCATTAGAAACTGAATATTATTTAATAATAAAATAATATTTTGAACTTTTGCAAAAGTGACCCTCAACTCTCTTATAAATGTGTACTTCTCCTTCTCTCAAAATCACAACTCCAAATCTATTTGGCTTGGCCAAACCCATATCAAATATACTCCACACTAAACTCATGTCAACCTAGAAGCCTTACATTGATCATAAATCCATCATATAGAGGCCTTTTGATCAAATAAAAAGGTACCACCCGAAGAAGAGGTAATTATTTAATCACCTCTTTCGATGTTATTTTCTTCTTCCACTTCCTCTTTCATTTATTTTTTCATAATAAAATAATTAATACAGTCCCATATAAATACTGAGATGTGATTATATATATTTTACAACCATATTCATTATTCTATCCATTTAATGAATGACAGTTTCACAATACATGCGTACGTACGACTTACAGTCTCTACGATGTGGTGTAGTCTCTTATTCAACACTTCATTATTTATATGGACATAATAATGAGTATAATTGATGTAAATAACAAATATAACAAGTTAAGGATTTTTATATATAATATAACATCCAATTACATACCATTTCTCCATTAATTTAATGACATCATCGGTCGTGCGTACGTATAGCTTACCGCATACACGACACGATGAGATTCATTTCCACGTTCACCATTCAACGATGATTATAAAAATATATTTTATTAAAAAGTATATAATATATGGAATAATAATTATAATGAATATATATATATATATGTATTTACATATATCTCATTCACTTACTTCGGTTCAATACGATATGAATACTGAAACAGTGTTTATGCGTACGTACGACCTACCATCTCCATAAATGGTGTTTTCCATTTCATATATCTATCTATTATACAGATTTATATTCTAAACATATATTATACATAAATAATGTTTTATATTCTGTAAGAAATTAAATCATGATATAAGTAAAAAGATCATGAATAACAAGTAAAACCATGTGCGATAAAGAAACCGATTATTACCCTAAATATTATTTTGACATACAAATTATTATATAATGGGTTATATAAATCCATAAATGAATAATGTATGATATAAAAAATATTGATATGGTTCTATTATAATTTAATAACACACTATGTTCATTATACAATAGGTTAAACATACCCTCAACAGAATAAATGTACAAGGTATGAGTTAATTCTACAATCTCTCCATTATCTGAGGTTGTTTATACGTGAGTATCTACTGGGACCTGTTTATCATCCACATCTGTGTTTCATAAAAATTTACTTCAAAACATTTTTAATATTTCCTATAATATGTTTTAAATTCATTTATACCCTTTTTTTTATTTTTAATAAAATGTTAATAAAGGAATCATTCCGTCGTTTTCCAACCAAGGTCCTTTACGACTTTCTCAACAAAATTATGGAAGAAATGTTTTTTATCTTATATAGTGGGTGCTGATTTTTTCCACCATTATAACACCTTATAAACATCTCTTACAAGATTATAAGAATATTTTCCAAATAAAGTTTTTCATTTTTAATTACATGACTTTTAAATGATTTGAAAATAAAAGAGATATTTCTCTCGAATAGTTCTGATTTCATCTATGTCGACATCCTTTGATAGATTTTACACTTGTTTGAAGTTGATTTATTATGATAAAATCATCCATATTGTATTGAAAGTTTTGTTATATGTTAGACTATGGATGTGTTATTTTTATACCATTCATGGTTTATGGTTAACATATTAACCTTTAATATGCTATTTTTAAAATGAATGTTTATGTTATGTTTCAACCTTTTCATATGAGGAATGCATTAGAATTAGTAAATGAAGGGTGGAGCCCACTATAGCTCCTTGATGCATCTATAGGTCTCAGGAGACAAACAAGTTTCTTGGCACAAGGACTTGAAAAATATTTTATTTGTAGTCTTGGCACGAGGCCTTGACTATGTGGTAATGATGTCTAGTGTTATACATTTCCTCATTATGAAATTAATTATTATAGGGGATTAATCGACTAGTAGAATATCAATGGGAATGTTTATATTGTAATAATTTATGTTCCCCATATTATGTTAATTTTTATGTTTAAAAGGCTACTGTTTTCATTACACATTTTTCTTAAATATTTATAGCATTCGCTAAATTATTTACCCTTATTGAGCATATGTTCTCACCCCTTTCTTATGTGTTGTTTTCCCAGGATTCCAAGAAGTGTATTATGTTTGATATGATGGGTTTATATTGTGGAATAATTTCATTATCAATGTATTTTTTATATTGTGTTCTATGTTTTAATGTGTAATGTAACGTTCATGTATGTAATCTATTTTCTGAAACTACTAAACAAATCGACCCTTTGGGACGTGATTCCTTATGATCATACAAATACATTAAAATAATGCACTAACTCTAGGCTTCTGAGATTAGGGAATTAAAGTGAATGTTGGATATTATTTCACCTTGGGCGATACACTTATGATGTTATGGGATATTTGTTTTGACAATTTTTGAATTTTGATTCATGTATTAATGATTCACAATACTTGAGTCTGCATACATCATTGTAGGAACTCAGGGATGTTATAAGATGCATCATTCTAGGAACTCACATGAAAACAATTTATGAGTATGTAGTTGATCTTATAATATTTTTAATTGTAGTGTCATTAAAATAATGAGGCAAAATGAGAACAAATGTGTGCCTAATGGAAACCTTTCTTGGTAAAAAATGAATAAGATTAATTAATTAATTTTTGAATTAATTAATTTAAGATAACATCATTAATTAATGGATGAATTAATTAATGAGAATTAATATACCATGGTTAACCATGACCTATGAGTATAATGGTTAAGGGTAGTGATAAATCATCAGTGTTTACCGTGTGGTTAGAAAAGTGAGAAAAGACATGTTGAAACTTGTTGTGTTAGTTTCTGCTCTGACGTAATTTTTTTAAGGTTATGTTATGAGAAATAAGATGTTTGTTTGGTTTTTTATAGATATTACTCCATGATTCCTGTTGAGGGAGAGACATAGGGGTATGTATTTGAATGAACTTCCAAAAAGGAATCTTGAGGCACCATTGGTGAAAGCTGTGGAGGAAGGATAACAGTTTCGATAGAACATTTCATGTTTCATGCAATTCATGGAGAGAGACCCATGGGAGGTTCAGAAAAACTAGTCTGAGGGGAAAAAGGAGTTTCAACTGCACCATCTGTAATGCCCCTACCCTAATTACCCAGATTCGGTGCATTATTTTAATAAATTGGCATGATTACAAGGAATCAAGTCCCAAAGAACCGATCAGTTTAGCAGTCTTGGAAAATAGATTACATACATGAATGTTACATTAAACTTCATAACATACAAAACAACATTAATAAACCTTTATGAATGCAATTATTCCCTTGGATTAACCCTACATATCAATCACAATACATTTCTTGGAATTCTGGAAAAAACAAAACATATAAAGGGGTGAGCTCAGATGCTCAGTAAGGATAACAATACAGCAGAAACTTTCATAAATAAGCATAAACATTTAAGGCAATGTATAACTAAAACAAAAGCCTTTTAAACTTGAACTTCAGCATAATATGGAAAAAAATGAAGTAATTCCATTAACTTATTCACATGGATATTCTACTAATCGAATAATCACATGCAATATCACTAACCACTTTAATAATGATGGAAGGCATAATGCGAGAAGATCATAACCACATAGACAAGGCCTCGTGCCAAGACTACAAATAATATTTTGTCAAGGCCTTACTCTAAATCACTAGTTTGTCTCATGAGACCTACCAATGCATAAAGGAGCTATAGCGGAATCCACCCGTCACTTACTAAGTCCAATGAATTCCTCATATGAACAGGTTTAAACATAACATAAACATTCGTATTAAAACTAGCATACGAAATGTAAATACTTTCTCCATAAACCATGAATGGTATAAAAATAACACATCCATAGTCAAAAATATCACAAAACCTTAAATACAATATCAATGTTTTGTATCATAATAAATCAACTTCAAATAAAATTAAAATCCATCAAAGGATGTTGACAGAGATGAAATCAAAACTATTTGAGAGAAATATATCTTTTTTTGAAATCATTTAAAAGTCACATAATTATAACATAAAACATTTACGTTGAAAATATTCTTATAAGCTTGTAAGGGAATCTTTGAAGATTTTACAATGGTGGAAAATAACAACACCCACCATATAAGTTAAAAAAATACATTCTTACCTTAATTTTGTCGAAAAGGTTAAAAAGGACCTTGTTTGGAAAATGACGTAAATATTCATTTATAAACTTCTTATAAAAATGTCAAACAAGGGATGTGGATGATAAAGAGGTCCCAGTAGATAATTATGTATAAACAACCTCAGATAATGAAGAGATTGTGAAATAAACCCTTACCAATTTGGTAACTTACGAAACATACACCCCATGAAAGAGGTATCATACAATGAATATGTGAATACACATAAATTAATGTGTATTACACAAAGAATACAATTATGGGCAGTACATACACCACCAAAATGGTAATAGTGGCAATATGTCATGAATCTCATGGGAATAAGGAGTGAGATGAAAACCCCTTACCTTGCACTTTACCTTAGTCGAGGGTATGTTTAACCTCATGTATAAAGATATTAGTATGTTATTAAAGTATTATATAACCATATTAATATTTATGATATAATACATGATTCATTTATTACTTTATACTACCCATTTAATAATAATTTCCATGTTAAATTAACATTTCGGGTAATAATCGCTTTCTTTATCGTACGTGTTTTATCTTGTTACTCTTGATTTTATCACATAGATAAAGATTTAAGTACTTCTTGAATATAAAACATGATTTATATATCATATATATTTTGAATATAAATATGTATAATAGACATAGATATGAAATGAAAAACAACGTTTATGGAGACTGTAGTCCGTACGTACGCATAACCATTATTTCCGTTTTCATCTCGTATTGAACGAAACTAAGTGAATTAGATATATGTAAGTAAATATATATATATATATATCCAATATCATTATTATGTCATATATTATATACTTATTAGTAATATATATATATTTATAATCATCGATGAATGGTGAACGTGGAAATGAATCCCATCGCGTCGTGGAGACGGTAATCCGTATGTACACAAGAGAGACAATATCATTTCCTTAAATTTGGGGAATTGGATGATATATTAATTTTACAGAGACATTAGAATGTTATTTTAATTATTTATATAAAAATTAATCATCATTATATCCATCCAAATAACATAGTGTTGAATAACAAATTACACCACGGCGTGGAGACGGTAAGCCGTACGTACGCTCGCATGGTGACATTATCATTCATAAGATATATAGGATAATGAATATAGTTGTTCCATATTTATAATAAAATAATAGTATATATAGGATATTTGAGTTATTATTTTATAATGGAAACAACAAAGAAATAGGTAGTTGAAGAAGAAAGGAACTTGAAAGAGGTTGGTGAAAACATTACCTCTTTTTTGGGTTCGTCCTTTTGATTTGATCAAAAGGGCTCCTTAGGTTGGCTTTATGATCAAAATAAGGACTCTAGGTTGAAGTGAGGGAAGTTGAGAGAATTTGTGGGCAGGTTTTTTCCAATCCAAAAGGCTTTGAAGGTATGAATTTGAGAGAAGGGGGAGTGCCCTTTTATAAGAGGGGTGAGGGGCACCTTAGGAAAAACATAAAATATTATTTTATAATAAATTCATATTCTCTTTATAATGGATAAAAATAAATTTATTTAAAAGATAAGGTGGGGATGGGTCGAAATCCACTCAACCAATAGGTTTTAGACATGTTTGGGTCACTTTATTAACCTTATCTTTTAGTTTTAACTCTTAGTTAATTAGTTTGACATTTACCATGTCTCTTTGTATTTTTATATTATATGGTTAATAAACTTACTATAAACTTCCAATAGACCCCCAAGTGGTCCATTAATGATACACCTATCATGATATAAGTCCTTTGACCGACCCTTAGATTTTTAGAAATATAATATCAATTAATAATATAATATTTGGTTTAAAAACTCTTTTATGTCAATTTTGACACTATTGGGTATTTGATTTTTGTGAAAATTATAACAACATGATTACTTAGAAAAAACATAATTAAATAGATACTAACATGTCATATTAACCTATAAAATTAGTGGAATTCATAAAAAATCTCAAATTACATTTATTTTGATATTTATAATATCAATGACTTTAATATTTCATTAATTATGTAATTACTACATCACCATTGTGTCATAAATAAATTAAATTATTTAATATCTAAAAATTATAAATAAAATACCATTATGTAGGAAATATTTTTATCTTTATAATGAATATTTATAATATAATTTATCTTATGTATAACCCTATATTAAAAATATTTTAGTAATTAAAATTTTATTTTAACTCTCTTAACTCTTCTTTGAATTAAATAATAATAAATGTCCTAATCTAATCCATGTGGACCTAAATGATAATATTTTATTCCTAAGGTTGTTTTTGTTTGATATACACTTGTCCAATGGAATTAGGACATGTGTTTGGGTAATATTAATATCATTTTTACCCTTAATTACCCTATTTACTTTTTACCGTGGTAAATAAAAGTAAAAAGTTACTATTCATCAAAAATTATTTTTATCTTATTGAACCAAATTTTACTCCTTGATATTAACCATGTCTCTAGGATTTTTGAAATTCCACTCATAGAAGCGGTAAAATTATTTTTTATATGAATTTGCAAATTCTCCTAGGAGGTGGGTAAAAGACAGTGAAAATTTCAATAAAATTTTTATATATCTAAAATTATTCTAAAATAACTCCAAGGAATTACATTGAACTTATATAGATATTATGTATATATTTTGACCTTACTTAAATTTAAATAAAATAAATAATTATTTAAATAAAATTTTGGTTTTAAACTATAACTGAGTGTTTTTTTCACTATTCAACAAAAATTGAATGTTTTCAGAAAAATACGAAAAATTCAGCCTAAGCTAATTTCGATATTCTGAATCCAAAAATAAATTCTATTTTGAAAGATAAAATTTATAAAATTTCAAAAAGTGGGTATTACTATTCATAACAACTAGTTTGATTGGTTGTGGTTTGTGTTAGAACTCGAAGTTGCGTACAACACACGCTGCTGTATTATTTAAAGGGAAGAATACCATGGAAGCTTGGGGTGTTACATTCTCTCCTCCTTCAAATAATTTCGTCCTCAAAATTTCTAGAATACTACGACCTGAAAAGACTCAGGTGGTTGTTCATCATGTGTTCCTAGGGTTCCCACATTGCCTCTTCCATCTTATGGTTTCTCCATAGAACTCTTACTAGACGAGTCGTCCGGTTTCTCAGCACTTGTTCTCTTGTATCAAGAATCCTGATGAGATCTTCTCAATAAGATAGATTAGGTTCCAGTTCTAATTCCTTGTAAGTAAGTACATGTGTTGGGTCAGGCATGTATTTTCTCAAAAGTGATACACGGAGCACATCGTGAACTTTGGAGAGACTTGGCGGCATTGCCAAATAGTAAGCTACATCCCCAATTCGTTCTAGAATTTCAAAAGGTCCGATGTAGATGGAACTCAATTTAACTTTCTTACCGAAAAGTACAACTCCCTTCCATGGAGATACCTTCAAGAAAACATGATCTCCTACCTGAAATTCCAAATCCTTCCTTCGGTTATCAGCATAGCTCTTTTGCCTACTTTGAGATTCTTTGTTGTGGTTTTTGATTACCTTTACCTTTTCCATTGTTTCCTCCACCAGTTCTGGGCCTACAAGTTTTCTTTCACCAACGTCATCCCAACAGGTTGGTGTGTGACATCGCTTCATATGGCGCCATATGAATACTCGAATGGAAGCTATTGTTATAGGAAAATTCTACCAGAGGTAAATATTGATGCCACATATCCTGAAAGTCAAGTAAGCAAGATCTCAACATGTCTTCTAAGGTTTGAATAGTCTGTTCTGATTGTCCATCTGTTTGAGGGTGGTAGGCAGTGTTCAAATGATGTTCAGTATCCAAGGCTTTCTGAAGACTCTTCCAAAATCATGAAGTTAAACGGGGATCACGATCAGAAACAATCGATAGGGGTACTCCATGAAGTCTCACAATTTCATTAATATATATCCTTTCTAGATGTTCAAGTGGTAAATATTCCTTTATAGCAAGAAAATGTGCTGACTTGGTAAGACGATCAACAATGACCCATATTTCATCCTTCCTTCTAGGAGTCTTTGGTAGCCCCATGAAAAAGGACATCGTAATATTGTCCCATTTCCACTCTGGTACGAGAAGAGGTTGCAATACTCCACTAGGCTGTTGCCTTCCAGCTTTCACTTTTTGAAAAACCATACATCTTGACACAAAATCAGAAATCTCCCTCTTCATGTTGTCCCACAAAAAATGTTCCTTAAAATATCTATACATTTTAGTTCTCCCAGGGTGTATAGAGAAATTGGAACTATGAGCATGATCTAACAATTCCCTTTTCAGATCAGGTATATCGAGAACACCAAGTCTCTTCCCAAATTTCAAAATTCATTCTTCATACACAAAGTCTCTCAATATCCCATCATTCACAACTTTAATCTTCTTTTGAAATTCTTTATCATCGGTCTAAGAACTAATTATCCTTTATACTAAATATGGTTTGGAAACCATTTGAAAAAATAATTGATGTTTCACCTTCCATGGTGATTCCCATATCTAACTTTACTAGATCCATGAAAATTGGATCCCTTTCAACTCTCATCATGTTCAAAACTCCATCATCTTTTTTTGTCAATGCATCTTCCACTTTATTTTCCTTTCTCGGGTGGTAGTGTATCACACAATCCTAATACTTGAGTAGTTCAAGCCATCACATTTGCCTCATGTTGAGTTCTTTCTATGAGAAAATGCATTTAAAAATCTTGTGATCGGTATAAATCTCACATTTTACACCATAGAGGTAGTGTCTCCATATATTCAAAGAAAAGATCATAGTTTCTAACTCGAGATCATGAGTATGATAGTTTTTCTCATGAATTTTCAACTGTCAGGATGCATAGGCAATAACCATATCATTCTGCATAAGGACACAACAAGGTCCTTTCTTCGATGCACCACTATAAATAACGAACCCATCATTCCCCAATGGTAGATTCAATATAGGATCATTGAATAATATTCTCTTCAGTTCGTAGAAATATTCTTCACACTCTTTTGTCCAAACAAATTTAACCCTTTTACATGTGATCTTTTTTAATGGGTTAGCCAACCAGGAAAAATTCTGGACGAAATTTTAATAATAACCTGCTAAACCAATAAAACTGCATACCTCAGTTATACTCGTTGGTGCAGGCCATTCTTGGATTGCCTTGGTCTTATAAGGATCAATAGAGATTCCATCTTTAGAGACAATATGGCCAAGAAAATAAATCTCCTGAAGCCAGAATTCACACTTGCTAAATTTCCCATATAATTCATGACTACTCAGAGTCTTTAGGATAATACACAAGTGATTTTCATGATCTTCGTAGATTTTGGAGTATACCATGATATCATCAATAAATACCACCAAAAAATCATCATGATATTCCTTGAAAAATCTATTCATTAGATCCATGAATACAGAGGGTGTATTAGTCAGCCCAAAAGGAATTACTGTAAACTCGTAATGCCCTTACCTGGTTCGAAACACTGTCTTCGGAATGTATCCCTTCTTTACACACAACTGATGGTATCCAGATCAAAGTTCAATATTAGAAAAGTATTGAGCTCCATGAAGTTGGTCAAATAAATCATCAATGCGATGTAGGGGATAGTTGTTCTTTATTGTTATAGCATTTATCTCCCTTTAGTCGATACATAACCTCATAGATCTATCTTTATTTTTAACAAAAGGACAGGGGATCCACATGGAGAAACACTAGGGTGAATAAATCCCTTATTACTCAATTACTCTAGTTGTTTCTTTAGTTCAAATAATTCCACAGTGGCCATTCTGTAAGGGGTATTCGATATAGGCCTTGAACCAGGAATTAAATCAATAGAAAACTCAATTTATCGTTCTGGAGGATGTCCAGGTAAATATTCTGGAAACACATCAACATATTCTGTCACAATTGGTACATCCTCTATTTGAACATTCCTTTCCGTACCCACAGTTATTTCATTCTCTTCAACCCCAATAATTGAATTTAGTTGAGCTACTGGGGGTGGATCTAGGTAAGAATTAGGTGGTGATGATTCCACTCTAAATATAATGTGTTCCTTATCATCATCATCAAAAATAATAACCTCATTCTTCTTACAATAAAGTTTTGCATCATGGCCTGAAAGCCAATCTATATCGAGGATTATATCAAATTCAATCATAGGTATGACGATGAGATCTGCAGATAAAGAACATTTATGTGCTCTAATGGGGACAGATTCACAAAACATTATTGCAATGATACTTCCCTTAGGAGTTTTAACTAATAACTCCCTTGTTAAATCAAATTGGAAATATCTAATTTTCTTAGAAAACTGGGAAGATATGAAACAATGCGATGATCCAGAATCAAATAATTCATTTTCTAAACTTTAGGAAACCATTAAATTACCTACCACCACTTCATTCGGAGCTTCTACCTCAGCAGTAGTGATAACATAAGCTTGGCCTTGATCCCTTGGCCTTTTCCGAGGTAAGTTCTCCTGACACTTAGGACATTCATTTTCATAATGTCCCATCTCCCTGCAATTGTATCATTGAACATCGGTATCTTCTTTTTTCCCCTTGAAATCATGAGCTTGGTGGCCTTTTTCACCACACTTGTAATAGACTCCCATTCCCTTTAAGCAAGTACCGGGGTGTTTCTTACCATATTTACTATAGGATGGATATTCAACTTTTACCTTCTTCCCCTTATTTCAATTCCCAGAGTGATCAGAAGATCTCTTCTTCTCTTTTTTTCTTTAAAGTCGTAAGACTTAGAGAATTCTTTTTCTGTCTTGATAGCACATACGACAATATCTTTGTTTGACGAGAAGGATTGCGACACTATTTCTCGACGAAGAAATGGTTTTAACCCATCAAAGAAACGATCAATCTTACTTCTTGGGTTACATATAGAATCTCTAGCATACCTTTCCAACCCTGTAAAGTTAGCCTCATACTTTGTGACATTATCGTCCTCCTTTTGTCTCAGACTCAGAAATTTCCTTTCCATATATGATCGATGGTCATGAGGAAATTATTTTTCTAAGAAAAGTTTTTAGAACTCCCTCCATTCCATATTTGATACTTCATCATCTTCATTTGTGTTTTTTATCAATGACCACCATTGATCAGCATCTCCAGTGAGGCGATAAACTACCATGATAACTTTTTCCCTTTCACTACTCCCCAAAGCCTGAAATATTTTTCTAGGGAATTTATCCATTGATCAGCTACTAAGGGAATTGTAATCCCATTGAACATTGGTGGTTGTTTCCTCATGAAGTGATCTAACATTGATCCTCCATGCTGCGGATCAGTGTGCTCTATACGGGTATGGTTATTATTCATAACCTGAGTGAGTTTTCCCATTATAGTGATTAACTGATCAGCACCGGTTTCATCACCAACTCCACTATAATCATCTTGAGCAGGAGGGAAATCCCTACATGGAGTGCGTGCATTGATACAGTTTCCATTTCTTCCACTAGGTTCCATTTCTAAACAATAGCTAAACTAGATCAGTTTATGAATCAAAATACATAATTATATACTTGTAAAACACTTAACATAAATTGAACTATTTATGGATATAATCCATAATCATAAAAATGTTTTCTTTGATGAAGTATATACTCATAAACCCTTCATAATGGTTTGTAATGAAAATGAGACTCATCCTAAGCCTATTACCCAGGAGTGTCATAACCAAGAGTGCAGCAAGGCCCGTTGTCGGGCACCGGTTCCCGTTCGAGTCTAGCTCAAAGCGGTGTTTTTGGGTTTGACCCCTAGGTACATCTATGTCAGAGCCACCTCTACCTGCTCGTATCCAGACAGGGATGTATTTCTCGAAAAACTCACAAAATCTCTACAATACCAAAATTCTTGGAAGTTCTTCTATACTAATCCTCAAAGACTATCTTAAGTCTATGTGCTCTAATCAGAGTTTATATAAATATAGATTCTACGGTTTGTACTAAACTTCCTCTCATACGAACTGTAACGCCCCGACCCCAGTTACCCAGAGTCGATGCATTATGTTAATACATTGGCATGATTACAAGGAATCAAGTCCTGAAGGACCGATCGGTTTAGAAGTTTTGGAAAATAGATTACATACATAAATGTTACATGAAACTTAATAACATACAAAGCAACATAAATAATCCTTTATGAATGCCATTATTCCCTTGGATTAACCCTGCATATCAATCACAATACACTTCTTGGAATCACAAGAAAAATAAAACATAGAAAGGGGTGATCTCAGATGCTCAGTAAGGATAACAATACATCAGAAACTTTCATAAATAAGCATAAACATTTAAGGCAATGTATAACTAAAACAAAAGCCTTTTAAACTTGAACTTCGACATAATATGGAAAAAATAAAATGAAGTAATGCCATTAACTTATTCACATGGATATTCTACTAGTCTAATAATCACATGCAATATCACTAACCACTTTTATAATGATGGAATGCATAATGCCAGACTATCATAACCACATAGCCAAGGCCTAATGCCAAGAATACAAATAATATTTTTTCAAGGCTTTGTGCCAAGACACTAGTTTTTCTCATGATACCTACCGATGCATCGAGGAGCTACAGCAAGCTCCACCCGTCACTTACTAAGTCCAATTCATTCTTCATATGAACTGGTTTAAACATAACATAAACATTCGTATTAAAACTAGCTTACGAAATGTAAATACTTTTTCCAAAAACCATTAATGGTATAAAAATAACACATCCACAGTCAAACATATCACAAAACATTCAATACAATATGGAAGATTTGTATCATAATAAATCAACTTCAAAAAAAATTAAAATCCATCAAAGGATGTTGACATAGATGAAATCAAAACTATTTGAGAGATATATCTCTTTTTTTGAAATCATTTAAAAGTCACATAATTATAAAATAAAACATATACTTTGAAAATATTCTTATAATATTGTAAGGGAATCTTTGAAGATTTTAAAATGGTGGAAAATAGCCACACCCGCCGTATATGTTAAAAAAATACATTCTTACCTTAATTTTGTCGAAAAGGTTAAAAATGACCTTGTTTGGAAAATGACGTAAAGATTCCTTTATAAACTTCTTATAAAAAAGTCAAACATGGGTATAAATAGCTTTAATGCATATTCTGTAAAATATTAAGATAGTTTTGAAATACATTTTAAAAAAAACATGGATGTGGTTGATAAAGAGGTCCCATTAGATAATTACGTATAAACAACCACGAATAATGAAGAGATTGTGAAATAAACCCTTACAAATTTGGTAACTTACGAAACATACACCCCATTAAAGAGGTATCATACAATGAATATGTTAATACACATAAATTAAAGTGTATTACACAAATAATACAATTTTGGGCAGTACATGCACCACACAAAAGGTAATAGTGGCAATATGGCATGAATCTCACGGGAATAAGGAGTGAGATGAAAACCCATTACCTTGCACTTTCCTTTAGTAGAGGGTACGTTTAACCTCTTGTATGAAGATTTTAGTATGATATTAAAGTATACCAGAACCATATTAATATTTATTATATCATACATTATTCATTTATTACTTTATACTACCCAATTAATAATAATTTCCATGTTAAATTAACATTTCGGGTAATAATCACCTTCTTTATTGTACGTGTTTTAACTTGTTACTCTTGATTGTATCACTTAGATAAAGATTTATGTACTTCCAGAATATTAAACATGATTTGTATATCATATATATTTAGAATATAAATTTTTATAATAGACATATATATGTAATTAAAAACACCGTTTATGGAGACGGTAGTCCGTACGTACGCATAAACGTTGTTTCCGTTTTCATCTCTTATTGAACAGAACTAAGTGAATAAGATATATGTAAGTGAAAACACACACACACACACATATATATGTATATATCTCCAATATAATTATTATTTCATAAATTATATACTTATTAGTAATATATATATTTTTATAATTGTCGATGAATGGTGAACGTGGAAATGAATCCCATCGCATCGTGGAGACGGTAATCCGTACGTACGCACGCGTGACAATATCATTTCCTTAAATTTGTGGAATTGGATGGTATATTAATTTTACAGAGACATTATAATGTTATTTTAATTATTTATATACAAATTAATCATCATTATATCCATCTAAATAACATAGTGTTGAATAACAAATTACACCACGACGTGGAGACGACAAGCCGTACGTACGCACGCATGGTGACAGTATCATTCATAATATGGATAGGATAATGAATATAATTGTTCAATATTTATAATAACATCAGATTATATATATGATATTGGATTTATTATTTTTTAATGGAAACAACAAAGAAAGAGGTAGTTGAAGATGAAAGGAACTTGGAAGAGGGTGGTGAAAACATTACCTCTTCTTCGGGTTCTTCCTTTTGATTTGATCAGAAGTGCTCCTTAGGTTGGCTTTATGATCAAACTTAGACCTCTATGTGGAAGTGAGGGAAGTTGATAGTATATTTGGGCAGTGGTTGGCTGATCCAGAAGGCTTTGAAGGTATTAATTTGAGAGAAGGGGGAGTTCCCTTTTATAAGAGGGGTGAGGGGCACCTTAGGAAAAACCTAAAATATTATTTTATAATAAATTAATATTAGGTTTATAATGGCTCAAAATTAATTTATTTCGAGGATAAGGTTGGGATGGGTCGAAATAAACTCAAACAATAGGTTTTAGAGAGGTTTGGGTCACTTTATTAACATTATCTTTTAGTTTTAACTCTTAGTTAATTAGTTTGACATTTACCATGTATCTTTGTATTTTTATATTATATGGTTAATAAAATTACTATATACTTCCAATAGACCCCCAAGTAATTTATTAATGATACAACTATCATGATATAAGTCCTTTGACCGAACCTTAGATTTTTAGGAATAGAATATCAATTAATAATATAATATTTGTTTTAAAAACTCTTTTATGTCAATTTTGACACTATTGGGTATTTGATTTGTGTGAAAATTATAACAGCATGATTACTTTGAAAAATAATAATTAAATCAATAATAACATGTCATATTAACCATTAAAATTAGTGTAATTCATAAAAAGTCTCAAATTAAATTTATTTTGATATTTATAATATCAATTATTTTAATATTTCATTAATTAGGTAATTACTGCATCACCATTGTGTGATAAATAAATTAAATTATTTAATGTCTAAAAATTATAAATAAAATACCATTATGTATGAAATTTGTTTATATTTCTAATGAATATTTATAATAGAATTTATCTTATGTATAAGCTTATATTAAAAATATTTTTCTAATTAAACATTGATTTTAACTCTTTTAACTCTTCTATGAATTAAATAATAATAAATGTCCTAATCTAATCCAAGTGGACCTAAATGATAATATTTTTTTTCCTAAGGTTGTTTTTGGTCGAGATACACTTGTACAATAGAATTAGGACATGTGTTAGGGTAATATTAATATCATTTATACCCTTAATTACTCTATTTATTTTTAACCGTGATAAATAAAAGTAAAAAGTTATTATTCACCAAAAACTATTTTTATCTTATTGAACCAAATTTTACTCCTTGATATTTACCGTGTCTCTCAGATTTTCGAAATTCCACTCACAGAAGCGGTAAAATTATGTTTTATGTCAATTTGCAAATTCTCCTAGGAGGTGGGTAAAAGACGGTGAAAATTTCAATAAAATTTTTATATATCTAAAATTATTCTAATCTAACTCCAATGAATTACATTGAACTTGTATAGATATATGTATCTATTATGAACTTAATTAAATTTAAATAAAATAAATAATTATTTAAATAAAATTTCATTTTTAAACTATAACTTAGTGTTTTTTTCACTATTCATCAAAAATTGAATGTTTTCAAGAAAATACCAAAAATTCACCATAAGCTAATTTAGATATTTCTAATCCAAAAATGAGTCCGTTTTGAAAGATAAAATTTATAAAATTTCAAAAAGTTGGTATTACTATTCAGAACAGCTAATTTGATTGGTTGTGGTGTGTGTTAGAACTCGAAGATGCGTACAACACATGCTACTGTATTATTCAAAGGGAAGCATACCATGGAAGCTTGAGGTGTTACATCACCCTTATACTTTTACTAGATAGGGTGGGCCAGAGGTAGAAGAATTATTTATTTAGTCCAAAGAGAAGATACTTGACCATTTGGAGACTCTATCCGGTAGGAGGGTCATGTTGGATGCTTATATGATAATGGGGTAGTGAAAAGCTAGTGGGACATTCAGGAATGATCTGAATAGAAAGATGAGATGTTATAGATGGAAATTCTGGAGAAGCTCTTGGAACGCTTCTATTAAGAAAGGCTAAGACAAGTGAAGGACTCGGAGTTTATGCATCCACCCCAAGGAATCATATCTATAATTGAGTATGCAGAATGATTCTCATATTTATAGTGTTTTGCTTTATCTTTGGTGATAAATGAGGCTTCTTCAAAAAAAAAAAATGATTTCAGGATGGACTTATGTGTGAAATTAAGTCCCTTTTAAATATCTTTATGATACATAAATTCTATGAAGTGGTTAATTGGGATCTCATTTCTATGGGTAACAAGAAGGGGGATTCTAGTACAGGACATGTGGATGGATGATCAGGGAGTATGTCTTCAGAGAGTAGGAAGCATCGTTTTGAGAATGGTAATTAGTGAATTTGAATGAATGTTGGACAGTCAGGAGGGTCAGTTTCAGCAGATATTTCTCATGTGATATTTCACCTGTGCTGTAGGTAGGGAAATACCATAAACATGATCCTTGACCACCAGCATAGTGCTTGTTTTTAACATGATGGGGAACCTATAGATGTTTGGCAGGAATCAACAGAAGGATGGTGCTGAGGGAGCAACTGCTTAGATTTAGAGTGTGAGAAGGAGGTCTTCTACACCATATAGCTACATGCAGTGCATCCTTCACTTGTAGAAAGCATGGATGGTCCATTGATAATGAGAGGTACTATTCCAGTTGCTTCCAAATTAGCTACCGAATTGTTTGATACTAGTGCCTCTCATTATTTATATCTTCAATTCTTGTTAATATATTGATCTTAGAGGTGGAGTCCATAATTGGGGTGTTAAATATCGATACACTATTGGGAGCACGGTCTAGAGATATCTATTTATGAAATGAATGCTCACTAGATATCAGAGTGTATAATTTGGGATATCAATTTATGTGATTTGGAGGTCTTCAAACTGATTATGGGTATGGAATTTCTAGTCGCATACCGATCCCACATAGAATGTTACCACAGAAGATTGAACTTTAAGTCTCCTAAGGGTGACCAACATTCTCATCGTGGAGAATCAGATATCCATGATGTCCGAGCTGTGATAATTAGTAAGAAACATGGAGAGCTTACATCCCATCTTTCTAGTCTTTTGATGGATTATGGGAGTTGTAGGAAATACGTCCTTCAACTAGTAGTAGAAAAATATCAGGATGTCTTTCCTGAAGAATTTTTTGTGCTTCCACCTGAGAGAGATGTGTAATTCACTATTGAGCTCATGTTTGGGGTTGATCCAATATCTATTCCACCTTAAAAAAAGGCATGAATGAGGTTCAAGATCTCAAAACATAGTTGGAGGAGTTGGATGATATGAGGTTATCTGTCCATGTACTTCACCTTGCAGATCACCTATTTTAATTGAAAAGATGTACGATGAGAGACTACGCTTTTGTGAGGATTGTCGGAAGATTAATAAATTTATCCTGAAGTACCATTATCTTCTTCTACGTATTGATGATTTTTTTTGACCAACTGAAGTTTTCTAGTGTGTTCTCAATGATTGATCTTAGGTTACTGTATCATCAAGTGTGAGTTCCAAACTCTAATAATCTATGAATTTTTTTCAGAATTAGGTATGGACATTATGAGTTTCTTTTTATGCTTTTGGGGTTGTAAAATTCTCTAGCAATGTTTATGGCCATGATGAACATAATCTTTCATCTGTACTTAGATTAGTTTGTGGTGGTATTTGTAGATGAAATCTTGATTTACTCTATGAATAATGATGATCTTTCACAACATCTTGAAATTTTCATTGGTACACTATGATAAAATCACCTATACACCATGATATCTAAATTTAAGTTTTGGATTCATAGGGTGAACATTTAGGGGCACAACATCTTGGAAGAAAGAGTGGATGTGGACCCAGAAAAAGTGATGGAATTGATTTCTTGGGAGTGCCCCAATAATATTTTTGACATCCAATGCTTTTTGGGATTCATTTTTTATTATAGGATTTTCATCCTAGACTTTTTATAATCAGAATCACCACTTACTTGATTAAATAAGAAATGCGTAATGTTTGATTAAACAGAAGCATGCAAGAATGCTTTCTTGGAAATGAAGAAGCACTTCTCGTCGGCATTAATTTTGATCTTACCTGAGTTGGGTGAGGAGTATATAGTGTATTTTGATTCTTCTAGGATCAGACTCGGAGATCTGTTGATGCAATGGGATCGATTCATTGCTTATGGGTCTCAGTAGTTGGGGCTACATGAATGGTATTACCCTACGCATGACCTCGAGTTACCAGGAGTGGTTTATTCTAGTAAGTGTTGGAGAAACAATATTTTTGGTCAAATAATTATAGATTTTACTGATAGAAAAATATTAATATATTTCATTTCATAGCACTAATTGAATCTTTGAAAGTTAATTTCTGTATAGTATATGCAGTCCTTTGATTTTGAACTGGCATATTAACCCGAAAAAGGGAATAGTGTAGATGATGTCTTGAGCTAGAAATCTCAGACTCTATTGATACATGATTCGAGTAAAGAGTGGAAATTTATGACATTGCTGGCACAAATCCATGTGGTAGTTGAGGAGAGTTAGGATAGGGTGACTCTAGTTTCTGTATCAGTGGACTATACGCTTTAGAGATTGACCAGGGATAGAAAATACAATGATATGGAGTGTTTATCCTTGAGTTGAAGCCTGGAAGGTTGGGTGACACCTTCAAGATGGATAATTGATGAGGATAAGAACATGTATGTGAAAAATTGGGTTCTTGGGCATTCAATTATGTGAGAAGAACTCAAGTGATAATTTCATGCTTCAAGGTCTGCGGTACATCCAGGGGTGACAAAAATGTACACTGACCTACAATGATAGTTTTGTTAGAAGGGCTTGAAAAAGGTGATAGAGGGGTTCATAACAAGATGTTTCACCTGTCCCCAGTTGAAGGTATAGCATCAATGACCGGGAGACCTACTACAGTTGTTACCTATTCCAAAATGGAAGTTGGATAACATGACTATGGATTTTGTGGTAGGACATCCAAAGACTCTTAAGAAGAATGATGCTATTTAGGTCGTTGTATAAGGTCCCAACCTTAAAAATTACATAATCTTAAATTAAGTGAATATTTCACATTAATGATCTTTTCAGGATTATAGATTTAGAGAATTAGTCCTTAATTATTACATCTCAAAAATTACAAAGTACCCACATATTCTTAGTTTCCATTTTTTTCATAAAATAAAAACTCTTAAAAAAAGAAACATGTCTACTTCAATATTTTAGATATCATGAAATTTCCTTGATCCCAACATTGACCATATTCACCTTTATGTACAGTGAAAAACATTTCAAAACATGGGATGAGAATAAAAAGCATAGAAAAGGGTTATATTATAAGTAATGAAAAATACCCATCAATAAATACAAATTAGTGAAATCATACTTTTCAATCTTTAACATACCGTAAAAAATCATTATATTTATAAATAAAAAATGGAAATCATAAATCAAATAGGTAACATGGGGAATTCATAACATAATTTTTTTAGAATTCATAGCTACATAAGGAGTTACGTTTGGAATAACAATCATAGTATTTTCCCTAAATCTATTAGGAGAAACATTAAAATTTACGTCAGTCACGTTACCCAATGAATTGGAAAGATATCTAGGGCCTACCTGCCCAAGGTTTGTCACAGAACCACCCCTATACATGATCAATTCACAATAATCAGAACATATTCATAACACATAAAACATGAATAAATGAATGATAAAATTTCCACATTGCAATCACAATATATCATTTTATTATATTGACATAATTTATGATTTTTCAAATCATTTTCAAATCCATTTAAAACATTTAATAATGATATTTTTGAATCAAAGTGTCCCATACCTCTTTAAAGCATTTTAATGAAATTTTAATTTCAAAAAATTCATGTCCATATAAATAAATCCTTAAAACCATTTCTAAAACATGGACATTAATGTGAATGATTTAGAAGAATAAAACATTAAAACATTTAAAATTATATATTATTTAAAGAGTTCCTAACCAAATGACAGACCTTTGAATGTTAATAATTGAGGAATAAAATAACTAAAATCTTATAATATCATGAGAATAAGTATATTCATGATATAATATGTCAAAGGTAAGTATACACACCATATAAAAGTGAATTTCTGTAAAAAAAACAATAATGTCTCAATGGAATGTAAATTGAGACAAAATCCCTTGCAAATATCATATACTTAGATTAAGGACTAATCAATTACATAATTTTGTGTGGAAAATAACAATACCCCCAATATAATTTTATATAAAATGTAATACAATCTGAGTTAATTCACACATATTCATTGCATGATATAATCAAGATATAAGGACCTAGCCTTAAAACATTAGATAATCATGAATTAAATGAATAATTCACATTGAGGATCTTTTCAGG
The DNA here is from genome assembly GCA_963277665.1 of Viscum album. Classification (NCBI taxonomy): domain Eukaryota; kingdom Viridiplantae; phylum Streptophyta; class Magnoliopsida; order Santalales; family Viscaceae; genus Viscum; species Viscum album. The sequence continues at coordinate 743,739,650 of OY728128.1, forward strand.
TTTAGAGTTTTAGAGAATTAGGACATAACTATTACATCTCACAAGATTAAAAAGTAGACACTTCTACCCAGTTTCCATTTTTTCCATAAAATAAAAACTCTTAAAAAGAAACATGTCTAGTTCCATGTTTTAGATAACATGTCTTTACCTGATCCCATACTTGACCCTATTCACCTTTAAGTCATGTGGAAAAGATTTCAAAAACATGGGATGAGTTTAAAAATCTCAATAAGGGATATAAAAATATGGAAAGAAAACATCAGTCTAGGTATACATAAGAATAAATGAAATCATACTTTACAATAAAAACATAAGCACTTTAACATACCTCATGAAATCATATGTTTTATGAATAACTCATAGAAATCATAAGATGTAAAGGTAACTTGAGGCATTCATAACATTATTATGTAGGGAGTAACCCTCAAGGTTACTTTTGGAATACCCATCATAGTGTATTCCCCAAATATTTTCGGAGAAACCATAGCGTTTAACTCTTTTGAGTTACCCAATGCATTGGATGGCTATCACGGGCTCACCCACCCTTAGTTTATCACGGAACCACCCGTCTTTATAAACAATTCCCAAGAACCATAACATAATCGTATCACATAAAACATGCATAAAGGAAACATAAAATTTACACATTTGAATCACAAGAGATCACATCATGACATTAACATAAATAAAAACATCTTATAAAATCATTAAAACTCTATGAGAGAAATATCCCTTTATACTTTGAAAATATTAGAATAAGACATTTAAAATAGATTTTAGAATCAACGTGTCCCATACCACTTATAATCTTTTAAAAGGCTTTTAAAACATTCATGTACATATAAATAAATCCTTAAAATAATTTTTAAATCATGGAAAGGGATGATAAATGCTTAAAAGAATAAATCATTAAAACCATTTAAAACAATGTTTTAATAAAAGAGTCCTTTTCCATTTTGAACATTTAAATTATAAGCCACATGAAAGTAGACCATTTTCAAAACATTTAAATGACTTGAGTATTAACGTAATATGGATATGGAATGTCAAAGGGGTTGTATATACACTTTATAAAAGAATAAAAGTGAATATCATCAAGAAATTTCTCAATGAGTATAAATTGAGATGTAATCCCAATCAAAGATCATGCCATTAGAGCAAGGATAACGAAATGACATAATTATGTGTGAAAAATATAAATACACCCAATATAAGTGGATATTAAGTTTAAAAAAACATAGGTAATTCAAACATATTCATATCACGTTATAATCATGAAGTAGAGGTTTTACCCAATGAATTGAAATTGGGTTAAGAAGTTCCCTAACAGAAATTCAACAGCATAACAATGTCACTATAAAATTAAGAAAATGAGATGATGAGAGATAAAAAGGGTATCTCATCACTTGTACATATAATTTACAGAAATAAGGATATATAATAACATATCCCAACATAATAAGATGTAAATTATAATACCTAACAAAAAAAGTCTTTTAAAAAGAGGAGGGTGAAAGGTTCCCTTACCGATTTGGGTAACTTTCGAAACGTACACCACATGAAAGAAGGGTCATACAATGAAGATGTAAATACCCATAAATTAAATTATATTAAAAAAGGAATACAATAATGGGCAGTAAACACCCCACACAAAAAATAAATAGTGGAAAATGTAGCATGAATCTCATGGGAATAAAAGTGAGATGAAAAATCCCTTACGAAAACCCGGCAGCCTAACGACACTACTTAAAACGTAAAAAAAAAATGGATTGAGGAGATCAAATAGGGTATCTCATCATATGAACATAAAAAGTACAGTAATGGGAATATAAAATAACATCCCCCAACATTAGAAAGAGGAGCTTAAAAGAAGTGACATAAAAGCGAGTACTTAAAAAGAAAGAGAGAGGTTAGATCCCTTACCTCAAGTCCGAGTTGTCTTGTTCGTTTCTTTATATTCCTAAATAATAAACTTTGGTCTATTAATAACTTCTTAATTACCTCCTTTAAAGTTTATTATTCAATTCATATCACATATTATAGTGTTATAATAATTAGTTAATTATGTGAGTTCATATCAGATGTTTTTGTCGATGTTCGGTACACGAGTCAGAAATGAACTTGTTTGAAAAGAATTGTCCATGTAGTTATAATTACAGAATCTCCAGAATAGTATTAATGATTTAAATATCATATATATACAGTATATATTCATTTTATAGTATTCCATAACATTTGGAGATAAAAAAATGAAATGCACCGTTCATAGAGACGGTAGGCCGTACGTACGCATGAACGCTACTTTCATTTCTTTGTCACATTAATGTAATTAAAACTAAATGAGAGATATATATATTATAATTACAGTATAATATATATGTTATATATGTCACAGAAGTTCATTAATTTCATTCTTTATACATTCCATGTATGGCATGAACGAGTCACATCACTTGAGGGGGCGGTAGTCCACACTTCCTCAATTGAAATTATCGCATTTGCACAACATGAAAAGCATAAAGGTATATTTTAAATTTTAAATACAGAAGCATATAGAGAAAATAAATATAATATATATCATAAATAAATATAGTTCCATCATAATGGCTACCATGAGAGGTTGTAGGAGAAGATAGAACAATCATCGTTTCGTGAGGCAATAATTTGCCATCCACGGAAACAGTATGTTATTTAACCATTAGACAGAGGTGTGTGTAAGTGTAGCTCAAATAATTCTCATACAAATATCCTAGTATATTTAAGATACTGGTGTTGTTACAAAATAAAGGAATAAAAAGATTTTAAGGAGTTGGAGAAGCAAAATAAAACAAAAGAACATAAGAGAAGACATTACCTTTAAATCGGATAACTCCCTTTGGTTTGAACCAAAAGGGTTTCTTGAAGATCTTTCTACCTAAGGTAAGGCTTATAGGATTAATAGAGGGATGTGGAGAGATAAAATGAGCAGAGTTTGGTCGAGAAAAAGGCTTGAGAGGTGTGGATAAGGGGGTAGAGGTGGGGGCCTTTTATAAGAGGGAGGAGGGGCACTCTTGGAATGTCTTGAAAAGTTACTTTATTATAAAATGATTTTCGGATATTAAAGGTCTCAAAATTATATATTTCGAGGATAAGGTAATAAGGGTTCGAAATACACCCATCCAAAAGGTTTTTGACAACTGTAAGTCTTATATTTTACCTTATCTTCTCATTTTATTTAAATTGTTCATTAATGAGGTAATCACTGCATCATCACGGTGTCATAAATAAATTTATTTATTTAATGTCTAAAAATTATAAAAATATAACCATCATGTAGGAAATATTTTTATATTTCAAATTAATTTTTATAGTCAAATATATAACTTACTTAAACAAAATTAAAATTGTTTTACTTAGGTGATACATACTTTGGTTACATTTTCCTTTCTTTTTAAAAAAATGATAATAGGTCACTATCACACTAAAGTGATTCCATGGGGTACCAAGGTTTGAACAAGGCATAAAATGGTCGTCCATGACACCAAAAATATAATTAGGACACATTTTGGGGTCGTTTTATATTTTTATGATAGTATTTTATTACCCTTAACCACCTGATTACTAATTAAACACGATAATTAAAGATAATTACCGTCGTTACTATTCATAAGGTACAAAAATAGAAGAGTATTAATTACATAATTTGGAAATTATGATTCTAAATATGGAATCCATTTTATCAAATTCCAAAAATAGAAATTTTAGTAATTAATTTAAAATAATTCCCGTTGTCAAAACCAAAGATGGGTTTTTAAGAAGTAAAATCTATCAAAAGATTGATTTGTTTTTACATACAATGACCAAAATTTTATTAAATGATAAAAATATAATTAAATTACACCTTAAAACCAATTAAAATTACTATCCAATTATAAAAATAAATTGGATGAAAAGGCAGTTTTGAATTGAAATGCAGTATTTTTCACTATTCATTGAAAATGAACATTTGTCAGAAAAATACCAAATATTTACCCTAATATATATTTGATATTCCAAATTAAAAAATGATATCAATTTTACAAAATTCAAAACATATAAGTTGCATTAATTAATTTTATAATCAATTCACGCTGTCAAAACCAATAGCGTGTTTTTAAGAAACAATATCTATTAAAAGATTGACACTTGTTTATGTCCAATTTCAAAGTGAAATTAATTAAAATGATGAAAATTGGATTAAATGGTAAAAAAATATTTTAATTAAACTTTAAAACCAATTAAAAATATAATCTTACCATATAAATAAATTAGACTAAAAGAAGGTTTTGAATTAAAATACAGCATTTTCACTTTTCATTAAAAAAATGAACTTTATCGGAAAAATAAAAAAAATTTACCCAAAGTAAATTTTGATGTCTTGATTCTAAAGAAGGATTATATTTTTTCAAATATAATATATAAAATAGTAAAAAAGTGGATTTAAAAAGGGTTCTCCATCAAAAGGAATTTAATCCACCTTTTTAAAGAAAATTAGAATATTTATGCTTAAAATTGGATTCATTTGCATTTTAAACCTCTAACATTTATTGGATAAAAGTAAAAATATTTGACAAACATATATAATCATTTTTTAGTTAGTTCTGTTCATTCATGCCATTACAATGGCTAGGCATTAACTACTATTTAAAATAATATTATTATATTATTAGTGTGCAACATAAGATTTCAAAGAAACTCGTTGTTGCGTGTTGGGTACGCCATCGAACATAGCATCCCATTTAAAGTAATATTTATATTTTATTCAAAAATATTAATATATATGAAAATTTCATATTCTTTATTTACCTGGGATCTTATATCCTTCCCCCCTTTGGGAATTGCATCCTCACAATTTTAAAATTGGGCTCTAAAACTTCATCGAAAGTCCCAAATCGGAACAAGAGACAGTAAAACCATCACTTTAAAATAAAGAAAGTGAAGTACAAAGGTCACCCGAGTTAACCCATACAAGGATTATATATAGGAAAAACATGTATATGGAAGAAAAAACAAAGGGTCATGTTCTGATGGATAGTGATAGAAAACATGATTAGGAGAAAGTTAACCCCCAAAAAATTACAAACTTGTGATGGGTTAAATGGTATTTGATTCCCCATTAGGAAAAGTTAACAGACAACATTTTAGTTTTAAGTTACTTTTCATTGAAGAATTTATTTATGAGCTTAACTAAATCACAAGGAAACATACTTAATTGTCATGTATACTTTCATCTCTTACTAGATTTCTTACACAAACTCGTTTTTTTCTCTCCAAAAGACGAGTATTTAGGATGACTTGTTCACATTAAGAGCCTTATTATCAACTTCTATAGAATTAACTAATCCAAAAAAGAGAACTATATAATTCCCAAGTCTTTAAACCAAAACCAAAACCAAAAATTGTTAGTACGAGATCAGATAATACCCAAAAAGAATAATACTCTATAAAAAGAAAATATATTCTTAATCTCCAAAATTTTCCGAACAAAACCCAAAGTTCAACAAAGACCATTCGATAAACAATTGTCCATAAAATTATTCAAAGTAAACCAAACGAAGAATTAAACCCAAATCTTTGATGGATTTAATCACATAGTCTTCCAAGGTAAATATTAAAATTTATCTCCAAATAATATCAGTTTCTCTTAAAGTCTCATATTGAAAAGTAATTAACCAAATCATATATCCTCCATGATAGGTCAATAATTTCCTAGATAACCAAAAATAAACTTATTCTTGATTCATAAAATCATCTAACTAAAAAGAATTTGTCATACTAACCAGGGACTTCACATAGTCCAGTGGTCGGCGATAAATACTAGTTGCACTTTGGTTTTGGGTTCGATTCCCACAGCTTTGTCTGATGCGATGGGTTGTCACATGGTCTGGGTGTTGTCATTTTTACAAAACTACATAATTCTTAAAACATTCCCCAAAAAGAGATAAAATCATCAAAAACAACCATAAAATAATTTAACCTCAATTTTATCTCATGCCTTTCATTTTCCATCATAACATATAATAACCCATAATTACCTCAAAAGTAAGAATCATATAAACCCTAATGGTTACCTTTATAATTATTACCTGAACTTCCACATCGAGTTGGTTATCTCATAAATGATGCATTAGAGAACTCACCAAGATTCAAGTGGTTAATCATGACTCCTGATATTTGGTTGAGAAAAACCACAAGAGTTCTCATTGAAGCTCCTATATCATTCAGTTGTTCTTTCAGAAAACCGTCATAGTTTTCTTCACATCCACTGTTACTTTGGTGCCTTCTAGATCCAACCATTTACTAAAACCAAAAGGTCACTGTGAGTATATCATCAGAATCATCATATAATACTATGATATAATTATTAATGTTATCTTAAACTCATTCACTTTATCTAAAACTATAAATCTTTCTGAAATTCTAACCATTATGGTAATGTCACTTATGCTTAAAGAATACCCTAACCTCTAAAGTTATCTAAACTGACCTTTGATACCAACTATAAGGAACCAACCTTAAAACATTACATAATATTTAATTAAATTAATAATTCACAATGAGATTCTTTTCAGGTTTAGAGTTTTAGAGAATTAAGACATAACTATTACATCTCACAAGGTTACAAAGTAGACACTTCTACCATGTTTCCATTTTTTACATAAAATAAAAACTCTTAAAAAGAAACATGTCTAGTTCTATGTTTTAGATATAATGTCTTTCCTTGATCCCATCCTTGACCCTATTCACCTTTAAGTCCTACGAAAAACATTTCCAAAACTTGGGATGAGTTTAAAAAGCTCAGTAAGGGATATTAAAATACGGAAAGAAAACATTAGTCCATGTATACATAAGAATCAATGAAATCATACTTTACTCTTAAAACATAATCACTTTAACATACCTCATGAAATCATATGTTTTATGAATAACGCATAGAAATCATAAGATGTAAAGGTATCTTAAGGCATTTATAAAATTCTTACATAGGGAGAAACCCTCATGGTTACGTTTGGAATACCCATCACAATATATTCCATAAATCTCTTCAGAGAAACCTTAGTGTTTAACTCCTTTGCGTAACCCAATGCATTGGAGAGCTATCACGGGCTCACCCACCCTTAGTTTATCACGAAACAACCCATCTTTATAAAAAATGCCCAAGAACCATAACATAATCGTATCACATAAAACATGCATAAAGGAAACATAAGATTTACACTTTTCAATCACAAGAGATCACACCATGATATTAACATAAATAAAAACATCTAATAAAATCATTAAAACTCTATGAGAGAAATATCCCGTTATACTTTGAAAATATTAGAAGAAGAAATTTAAAAGAGATTTTAGAATCAAAGTGTCCCACACCACTTCTAATATTTTGAAAGGTTTTTAAAATATTCATGTCCATATAAATAAATCCTTAAAAACAGTTTTTAATGCATGTAAATGGATGATAAATTTTTAAAAGAATTAATCTTGAAAACCATTTAAAACAGTGTTTTAATAAAAGAGACCTTTTCCATTTTGAACATTTAAATTATAAGCCACATGAAAGTATACCATTTTAAAAACATTTAAATGACTTGATTATTAACATAATATGGATATGGAATGTCAAAGGGGTTGTATATACAATTTATAAAAGAATAAAAGTGCATATCATCAAGAAATGTCTCAATGGGAAGAAATTGAGATGTAATCCCAATCAAAGATCATGCCATTAAAGAAAGTATAAAGAAATGACATAATTATGTGTGAAAAATATAAATACACCCAATATAGTTGGATATTAAGTGTAAAACCAACATAGGTCATTCACACATATTCATAGCTCATTATAATCATGAAGTAGAGGTTTTACACAATGAATTGAGATTGAGTTAAGAAGTTCCCCAATAGAAATTCAACAGCCTAACAGCGTCACTATAATATCCAGAAAATGAGATGATTAGAGATAAAAAGGGTATGTCATCACTTGTATATATCATTTATAGCAATAAGGATATATAATAACATATCCCAACATAAGAAGATATAAATTATAATACCTAACAAAAATAAGTCTTTTAAAAAGAGGAGGGTGAAAGGTTCCCTTACCGATTTCGGTAACTTTCAACACGTACACCCCATGAAAGAAGGGTCATACAATGAAGATGTAAATACCCATAAATTAAAGTTTATTAAACAAATAATACAATCATGGGCAGTAAAAACACCACAAAAAAAAGGAAATAGTGGAAAATGTAGCATGAATCTCACGGGAATAAAAGTGAGATGAAAAATCCCTTATGAAAACCCGGCAGCCTAACGGCGCCACTTACAACTTCAAAACATAAATGGAGTGATGAGATAAAATAGGGCATCTCATCATATGAAAATAAAAAATACATTAAGAGGAATATAAAATAACATCCCCCAACATAATAAATAAGAGCTTAAAATAAGCGACATAAAAGAGAGTACATAAAAATAAAGAGAGAGGTTGGATCCCTTACCTTAAGTCTGACTAGTATTGTTAGTTTCTTTATATTCCTGAATAATAAACTTTGGTCCATTAATAATTGCTTAAGGACCTCATTTAAAGTTTATTATTCAATTCATATCACATATTATAATGTTATAATAATTAATTAATTATGTGAGTTCATATTAGACGTTTTTGTCGATGTTTGGTACATGAGTCAAAAATGAACTTGTTTGAAAAGAATTGTCCATGTAGTTATAATTAAACCATATAAAGAATAGTATTAATGATTTAAATATCATATATATCCAGTATATATTCATTTTTTACTATTCCATAACATTTAGAGATAAAAAAATGAAATGCACCGTTCATGGAGATGGTAGGCCGTACGTACGCATGAACACTACTTTCATTTATTTGTCACATTAATGGGATTAAAAATAAATGAGAGATATATATAAATATATTATAATTACAGTATAATATATTTTTTATATAGGTCACATAATTTATTTAATTTAATTCTTTATACATTCAATGTATTGCATGAACGAGTCACATCACTTAAGGGGGCGGTAGTCCACACTTCCTCAATTGAAATTATCGCATTTGCACAACATGTAAAGCATAAAGGTATGTTTTAAATGTAAAATACAGAATCATATAGAAGAAATAAATATAATATATATCATAAATAAATATATGTCCATAATAATTTCCACCATTAGAGGTGGTCGGAGAAGATAAAACAATCATCGTTTCATGAGGCAGCAATTCGCCATCCACATAAACAATATGTTCTTTAACCATTAGATGGAGGTGTGTGTAAGTGTAGCTGGAATAATTCTCATAAAACATCCTAGTATATTGAAGATAATGGTGTTGTTAAAAAATAAAGGAATAAAAAGAGATTAGGGAGTTGGAGAAGAAAAATAATACAAAAGAACATAAGAGAAGACATTACCTTTAAATCAGGTAACTCCCTTTGGTTTGAACCAAAAGGGTTTCTTGAAGAGATTTATGCCTAAGGTAAGGCCTCTAAGATTAAGAGAGGGATTTGGAGAGATAAAATGATAATATTTTGGTCGATCCAAATGCTTGATAGGTGTGGGTAAGGGGGTAGAGATGGGGGCCTTTTATAACAGGGAGGAGGGGCACTCTTGGAAAGTCTTGAAAAGTTACTTTATTATAAAATTATTTTTGGATATTAAAGGTCCCAAAATTATATATTTATAGGATAAGGTGATAAGGGTTCTAAATACACCTATAAAAAAGGTTTTTGACAAGTTGAAGTCTTAGATATTACCTTATCTTCTCATTTTATTTAAATCGTTCATTAACGAGGTAATCACTACATCATCACGGTGTCATAAATAACTTTATTTATTTAATGTCAAAAAATTATAAAAAAATCACCATAATGTAGGAAATATTTTTATCTTTAAAATTAATGTTTATAGTAAAAGATATAATTTATTTAAACAAAATAAAATTTGTTTTACTTAGGTGATACATACTTTGGTTACATTGTCTTTTCTTTTTTTAAAAATGATAATAGGTCACTATCATACTAAAGTGATTCCATGGGGTCCCAAGGTTGGAACAAGGCATAAAATGGTCGTCCATGACACTAGAAAGAGCATTAGGACACATTTTGGGGCCGTTTTATATTTTTATTATATTATTTTATTACCCTTAACTACCCGATTACTAATTAAACACGAGAATTAAAGATAATTACCGCCGTTACTATTCAAAATGTCCAAAAACAAAAGCATCTAAATTACATAATTTGGAACTTCTGATTCCAAATATGGAATAAATTTTATCAAATTCCAAACATAGAAATTTCAATAATTAATTTTAAATAATTCCCATTGTCAAAACCAAAGACGAGTTTTTAAGAAGTAAAATCTATCAAAAGATTGATTTGTTTTTACATCCAATTTAAACGTGAAATCACATCCAATGAACAAAATTGTATTAAATGATAAAAAAATAATTAAATTAAACCTTAAAACCAATTAAAATGACAATCTACCTATATAAATAAATTGGATGAAAATTAAATTTTGATTTAAAATGCAGTTTTTTTCACTATTCATTGAAAATGAACATTTGTCAGAAAAATACCAAAAATTTACCCTAAGATATATTTGATATTCCAAATTCAAAAATGATATAAATTTTAACAAATTAAAAATATAGAAGTTGCATTCATTAATTTTATAATCAATTCATGCTGTCAAAACAAATAGCGTGTTTTTTAAGAAACAATATCTATTAAAATATTGACACTTGTTTATGTCCAATTTCAATGTGAAATTAAGTCAAATGACCACCATTGGATTAAATGGTAAAAATAAATTTTAATTACACTTTAAAACCAATTAAAAAGATAATTTGACCATATAAATAAATTATACTAAAAGGAGGTTTTGAATTAAAATACAGCATTTTCACTTTTCATTTTAAAAAATGAACTTTATCGGAAAAATAACAAAAAATTACACAAAATAAATTTTGATGTCTTGATTATAAATAAGGATTTTATTTTTTCAAATATAACATATAAAATTGTCAAAAAGTGGATTTAAAAAGGGTTCACTATCAAAAGGCGATTAATCAATATTTTAAAGAATATTAGAATATTTACGCTTAAAATTGGATTCATTCACATTTTAAGCCTCTAAAATTTATTGAACAAAAGTAAACATATTTGAAAAACATATATAATCATTTTTTAGTTATTTATTTTCATTCCTGCCATTACAATGTCTAGGGATTAACTACCATTTAAAATAATATTATTATACTATTAGTGTGCAATGTAAGATTTCGAAGAAACTCGTTGTTGCGTGTTGGGTACGCCATCGAACATAGCATACCCTTTAAAGTAATATTGATATTTTATTCACAAATATTAATAAATATGAAAATTTCATATTCTTTATTTACCTGTGATGTTACAAAATATGTATACATTTAACAAAAAGAATTGAAATTGGGTTAATAAGTCCTCTTACAAAAATTCGACAGCCTAACGACTTCACTTTAAATTTCAGAAAATGAGTTTATGAGAGAGAATAGGGTCTCTCATCAAGTGGACATAAATTTACATAATTAAGGATATAGAATAATATTTCCATAAATAAGAAAAATTAAATTAAAAGGCATGAAATAAAATATGTTTTTTAATAAAAGTGTTCGGTGAAAGGTTCCCTTACCGATTTGGTAAATTACAAAACATACGCCCCATGAAAGAATGAGCATAAATTGAAGACTTAAAAACACATAAATTAATTTATATTACATATAGAATACAATCATGGGTAGTAGAAACACTAAAAAATAGTAAATATTGGAAAATATAGAATAAATCTCATTGGAATAAAAAGTGAGATGAAAACCCTTTCTACGTTGTAATCAATCGAGTCGTATGACCAAAAGTTGATAACCACCAAATGAATCATATAATACCATGAATAAGAAGAGAATCACAATAATATATTTCAAATGTAAGTATACAATACACCACATGCAATAAATAAGCGTCGAACAATGGAAATCTCACAGAATTAAACATGAGATAATTAACCCCTTACCTCGTGCCCGACTTGACCCATTCATTATTTAATCTCCTTAATAATAAACTAAAGTTAATTCATAATTTATTATGAACCTTTTTAAATTTTATTATTAAATTTTTTATCACTTATTACCATGTAATAAAAATTCTTCAATCATTTAATTTAATAATCATCATTTTGAGCATATTTGGTAATTGAGTAAAAAATGAACATATTATAATTACAAGTTTTTCATGTGGTCAAAATTCCATTATCTATAGAATTATATTCATGATTTAGATATCATATATATCACATATATCCAGTATATAAATGTATTTATTAAAGTACACATCAGTTGGAGGTAAGAAATTAAATGCACCGTTCATGGAGACGTTAAGCTGTACGCATGCAAGAATGCTACTTGTTTTCTATTTCATATTTAATGGAATGAAACATAATGATACATCAGTATATTATAATTACAATATAATATCATATATAATTTCTTTAACCATATCCTTTATATTCTCCACCTATGGCATGAATGATTCACACCCCTCGAGGGGGCGGTAGTCCTCACTTCCTCAAATGAAATTATCGTATTTGTCAATTATGGAAACCATAATGGTATGATAAAAATAAAAACACAGAATTATAAAGGCATTTTAAATATAAGATATATTAAAATTAAATATAGTCCCATCTTAATTTCCACCATAAGAGGTGGTAAGAGAATATTGAACAATCATCGTTTCGTGAGGCAGTAGTTCGCCGTCCACAGAAACAGTATGGTCATTACCCATAAGATGGAGGTGTGTGTAAATGTAGTTTAGATACCTCTCATATAAAAAATATATTATATTAAAGATACTATTTTGGTTATAAAATAATGGAATAAAAAAGATTTTAGGGGGTTTGAAAAGTAAAATAAAAGAAAAGAACTTAAGAGAAGACGTTACATTTAAATTAGGTAAATCCCATTTGTTTGAACCAAAAGGATTTCTTGATGTGACTTCTAACTAAATTAAAGATTCTGGGTTGAATAGAGGGATCACGAGAGATTATATGGGTAGAGTTTGGATGAGCCAAGGGGCTTTAGAGGACTAAGTAATGGGTTATAGGTGAGGGCTTTTATAAGGGGGGAGAGGGGCTCTTTAGGGATGTTTGAAAATATTATTTTACTATATAATGATTTTAGGTTTCAAAAGGTCTAACACTTAATAAAGTTGAAGATAAGTTGACTATTGTTCTAAATAAAATCATCCAATAATAGTTGGACTTCTTTTGGATATTTTACTATTTTTTATAATCTTATTTATTTAAATCATTAATTAATGAGGTAAACACTACTTCATTATTATGACATAAATAATATTATTTATTTGAAGTTTAAAAATATAAGTAAAATAAAATTATGTAGTAAATACTTTTATATTTATAATGAATATTTATAGTCCAATATTTAAATTATATGAACCCACATTAAAATTGTTTTAGCAAAATAATATATTGTTTATTATATATATTTTTACTTTAAATAAAATTTTTTTAATGTCATTATCTTACCCAAATGGATTTCAAAGGACAAATGTTTTACCCAAAGATTTTTTGGTCGTCCATTACTAATAGAATAATTTTAGTACAAGTGTTATGATAATTATAATTTTATTTTTACCTTGAATTACCCTATTTACCTTTAACCGCGGTAAATAAACATCAAATGTTACTATTCACCAAAAATTATTTTCATCTTATAGAACCACATTTTACTTACTAATAACAACCATGAATATCGTATTTTAGAAATTCAATTTACTTAATAGGTAAACTTTCATTTAAATGAAGAAATCGTTTTTAACTACTACTCAATCTTTTCACAATTAATAAAAAATTAAAGGTTTTTAGAAAATGAAAAAAATTCAGCCTAAGCTATATTTGATATTACAAATTAAAAAATTAAGTATATTTAAAAAAAAATAAAAACATATAAGTTGAATTAATTAATTTAAAATTATTTCTGGTTGTCAATACAAAAAATAATGTTTTTAAGAAATAATAACTATCAAAATATTAACACTTGTTTGTGTCCAATTTAAAAGTGAAATTTCATAAATTGACCAATGTTGTATTAAATGGTAAAAATATAATCTAATTACACTTTAAAACCATTTAAAAAGATAATAAATCCCTATAAATAAATTATATTAAAAGGCATTTTTGAAATTAAATGTAGTATTTTTAAAAATTCATTAAAAAATGAACTTTATCAGAAAATACCAAAAATTTACCCAAGTAAATATTAATGTCCTAATTAAAAAGAATAATTTTATTTTTTCCAATATAACATATAAAAGTGACCAAAACTAGATTAAAATAGGGTTTTCCCTTAAAGGGTGCTAAACCATCATTTTAATGAATATTAGAGTATTTATGCTTAAAATTAGATTCAGTGACATTTTATGCCTCTAAATTTTATTGGATTAATGTAAAAACATTTAACAAACATTTATAATCATAATATGGTTTGTTTTGGTCATTCCCTACAAAAAAATGGCTTGACGTTAACTACCATTTTAAATAATATTATTATATTATTATTTTTTCAATATGACCCAGCATTGTGTGCAACATATGACTTCAGAGAAACCCATTGTTGCATGTTAGGTATGCCATTGAATATAGAATCCTTTTTAAAATAAAATGAATATTTAATTCAAAAATATTTATAATTATGGGAATTCTATATTCTTTATGTTCTTGGGATGTTACATACTTACCCCCTTTTGGAAATTGAGACCTCGCAATTTTATGATTTGGCAAGGAAACTTCATTGAAAGTCCCACATCTTAAAAAGGGTAAATAAAACAATCAAAATTTAAGAATGAAATATAAATAAAAAGGTCTCCCAGGATAACCCATAATTGGATTACATGAAATCATTGATATATAGGGGAAACTAAGTGTCATGTTCTGATGTGGAGTGATAGAAAACATGATTAGGATAATGTTTACATCATGAAACCAAAAATTTTTTATGGATTAAACTGTCATTTTTTCCCAATAAGAAAAGTAATGGGAATTTGTTTTGATTTAAGTTTCTTTTCATAATGTTGATGAATTTTTTATGATCCTGTCTAAGAACTTCAAGACACATACTTACTTTTCATGTAGACTTTAATCCGTTACTAAATTTCTACCACAAACTCTTCTTTCCTCCAAATGATTAGTATTCAAGTTGACTTGGACACCAAAAAATTTCTAGAATCAACATATATTGAATAAAAAGATCCAAAAAATATGTACCATATATTTCACCTAACTTTATACATTAACCAACAAAAAATTGGTTAGTACGAGATCAGATAATCATTAAAAGGATAATAATTTGTAAAAATATATACTACTCTTAATCTCCAAAATTAAACAAAATATACCCAAAGTTCAAGAAGGATAATTTAATATAAAATTTTCCTTTAAAATATTCAAAAAAATAGAAACTAATATTGAAACCCAAAACTCAGAAGGATTTAAACATATAGTATTCCCTAGAAAATCTTAAAATTTATCTACAGAAACCTTGACTTGTCTTAATGAATCCCACTGAAGTGTAATTAAACTAATCACATATTATCTATGATAGGTTAATCATTCACATAAATAACCCAAAGATACTTATATCCACAATAAAATCACAGATTCTTCCAAAATATTATTTCAACCATTACTCCACAAATTAAATCGCATATTATTCTATTTTCCGTAAGCGTATAGTGTTCCCTAAAGAGAAAATGTCTTCCAAAATAACCTTTATCACTTAATCACAAAATCATTTTCCTATAATAAATATGTCCATTTAATAAAACATATGATACAAAATCAACTTATTCAAGATCCAAAAAATAATTTAACTAAAAATAATTAGTCATAATAACCATGGACTTCCCGTAGTCCAGTAGTAGGTGATACATCCCAATCACACTACAATTGTCAGTTTGATTTCCATAGCTTTTTATGATGGGATGGGTTGTCACACGGTCTGTGTATTGTCATTTTTAATAAAATTTATAATTTTTTAACATTCCAAAAAAGAGACAAATTCCTCAAAAATGACCATAACATATTTTATTTTCAAATGTTATCTAACGCCTTACATTTTTCACCCGAAAATGTAATAACCATTTATCACCTCTAAAATTACTACAACTCTTTTAGATATGCAAACCATTTTTTTGAGAGGTAATGCCTTGGTCAAAGACCAATGCACGATGAATGTATTAAAAAAGAAAAGGGATTAAAAAAGTCTAAAAGTTGGAATTTTCCTACAATCTCTATCGAAATAAGGAAGTAAATCAGTAGGCAAAGCATCCAACCAAGTCAAGTTCTGCTGCACTCCTTTATTGTCAAGGGCATCAGAAACCACATTCGCTTCATAGAAGGTGTGAGTGGTAATAAAATCAATCCCACGAAGTGAATTCAGGCAGTTCATCCAGTGATTGGTAAGTGTCCAAGCAAGATGAATAACACCATTCCAGATGGCATGAACGATAGTGGTAGAGTCACTTTCAATCCAAAAAATAAACATGTCTAGTTCCATGTTTTAGATAGCCTGACTTTTCCTTGATCCCATATTTGACCCTATTCATTTTTATGTACATTTAAAATCATTTCAAAACATGGGATGAGCATAAAATTCTCAGCAAGGGTTATAAAATAAGTAATGAAAACATTAGCCCAAAAATAAATACAAATAAATGAAATCATACTTTTTTATCATTAACATACCACATAAAATCATAAGATTTATGAATAATAAATAGAAATCCTAAATCATAAAGGTAACTTGTGGAATTCATAACATACATACATTGTAGAATTCATAGATACATAGGGAGTTAAGTTTGGAATTACTATCATAATATATTCCTTAAATATATTTTGAGAAACATTAACATTTACCTCAGTCACGTTACCCAATGCATTGGAGAGCTATCTCGGGCTCACATGCCCTAGGTTTATCATGGAACCACACGTATACTTAAAAATTTCCCAATAAATAAAACATAATCATAAAAAATAAAAATAATAATAAATGAAAGATAAAATTTCCACATTTCAATCAGAATATATCATTTTAAGATATTGACATAATCCATGCTTTATCAAACCGTTTTCAAAACAATTTAAAACATTTAATAATTACATTTTTGAATCAAGGGGTCCCATACCACATTGAATCATTAAAATGAAATTTTAATTTCAAAACATTCATGTCCATATAAATAAATCATTTAATCTATTATTAAAACATTGACATTATTTAGAATTAATTAAGAGAATAAATCATTAATACATTTTAAATGTTATTTTAGTTAAAGTGTTCTTAACAAAATGAGAGACGCTTGAAAAAAAATAATTGTGGAATGACATTAATCAAGATTTATAATATCATGAAAATAATGATATTCATGATATATTATGTCAAAGGGTATTATTTAAACCATAAAAAATTGAATTTGTTAACAAAAACAAATAAGTCACAATGGAATGTAAATTGAGACAAAGTCCCTTGAAAAGATTACATCCTTTAAATAAAGACAAATCATTGACATAATCATTTGTAAAAATAAGAATAAACCCAATATAATTGGATATTAAGTGTAAAATGATCAGAGTTCATTCACACATATTTATATAATGTTATAATCAAGAAGTATAAGTTTAAACCAAATAATTAAAATTGGGTTAATAAGATCTCTTACAGAAGTTCTACAGCCTAATGACATCACATTAAAATTCATAAAATGAGTTCATGAGGGGAAAAAGGTTTCTCATCACATGGAATTTTTTTAAATCAATAAGGATATATAATAACATATCCTCACATAAGAAAAATGAAATTAAAAGACATGACATAAAAGATGTTTTTGGAAAAAAGATTACAGTAAAATGCTCCCTTACCGATTTGGTAACTTATGAAACATACACCCCATGAAAGGAGCATAAAATTAAGATGTTAATACCCATAAATTGAAGTATATTACACAAATAATACAATAATGGGAATTAAATAAACCAAAAAAGGAAATATTGGAAAATATAGCATGAATCTCACGGAAATAAAAAGCTGGATGATAACCCCTACCCACATTGTAATCAATCATATCATATGACCAAAAGTTAATAAACACCAAATGAATCAAATAATACAATGAATATAAAGAGAATAATTATAATATATATAAAATTTCCATACACAATACTGCACATTCAATGAATAATGGGAGCATAATGGAAATCTCATGAAATTAAAAGTGATATAATAAATCCCAAACCTCATGTCCGACTTGCCCTATTATTTATATAATCTCCTGAATAATAAACTAAAATTAATTTCTATATTATTAAGAAAATTTCACAATTTTATTTTTCCTTTTTTATCACTTATTACTATGATATAAAAATTAGGCAGTCATTTATGTTAATAATCATCGTTTTTTTGATATTTGTTTCTTGAGTCAAAAAATGAACATCTTATAATTACAAGTTGTTCATGTATTAAAAATTAAATTTTCTCTATTATGATTATCATTATTTAGATATAATATATATCATATATATCCATTATATATATATGTATTTATATATATATATCTGTATTTATAATATTTGGATATAAGAAATGAAATGCATCGTCCATGGAGACGGCAAGTCGTACGTACTCATGAACACTACTTTCATTTCTATTTCATATTTAATGGAATGAAAACGTAATAATTAATAGGTATATTATTATTAATGTGTAATATCATATATAATTTTATTAATTCCATCCTTTATATGTTCCATGTATTTCATGAACGAGTCAGATCACTTTGAGAGTGCGGTAGTACGCACTTCCTCAAATGAAATTATCATATTTACCCATTTTAGAACAATATTGGTATGATATAAATGAAAAATAAAAAATTATATAGACAATATAAATATAATATATTTTACATGTAAATATATTTCCATATTAATGGCCACCATAAGTGGTGGTAGGAGAATATTGAGCAATCATCGTTGTGTGAGGCAGTAGTTCACCGTCCACAGAAATAATATGTCAATTACACATTACAAAAAGGTTTGTGTATATTTAGTTCAAGTCCATCCCATATCAACATCCTATTATATTGAAGATTTGGGTTTTGTTATAAATTAATGGAATAAAAGGAGTTTAGGGGGTTGGATAAGTAAAATAAAATAAAATAACTTAAGAGAAGATGAACCTTTAAATATGGTAACTCCCTTTAGTTAGAACCAAAAGGATTTCATGAAGTTCCTTTTTTTCTATGGTCAGGATTCTTAGTGGAAGATAGGGATCCCGAAAGAATATTTGGTTAGAGGTTGGATGATCCAAGGGGTTTTAGAGGTGTGAGTAATGTGTTAGAGTTTAGGGCTTTTTATATGGGGGAGGATGAGCTCTTTAGGAATGTTTGAAAATATTGTTTTATTATATAATGATTTTCGGTTTCTAAAGGTCCAAAACATTTTAAAGTTGAATATAAGATAAATATAGTTTGAAATAAAATCATCCAATAATAATTGGATAGGTTGTGGATATTGTTCAAATTTTTGTATTATTATTTATTTAAATCACTCATTAATGAGGTAAACCATGCATCAATATTGTGTCATTAATATTTTTACTTATTTGATGGATAAAAATAATAAATAAAATACCATTATGTAAGAAATATTTTCAGATATATAATTAATTTTTATAGTCAAATATATCAATTATATAACCTCAAAATAATGTTTAAAAAAACAATACATGTTTATGATAATTTTATTTTTAATTTTAATAAAAAGTTAATAATGTCATTACCTTACCCATATGGAATTAAAAGGAGAAAATTCATAAAAATGGATTGTCTTGGTTGACCATTACTCATACAATAAGGATAGTAAAAGTGTTATGGTAATTATAATATTATTTTTACCTTGAATTACCCTATTTAACTTTAACCACTATAAATAAAAGTCAAAAGTGTTCATTCACCAAAAATTATTTTAATTTTATTAAACCACATTATACATACTAATAACAACCATGTATGTCATATTTTTGAATTTAAATTCATAGAAATGGTAAAATTTCACTGAAATGAAAAATGTGTTTCTTTAACTACTACTTAGTGTTTTCACTATTCATCAAAATTTGACGGTTTTGAGATAAATACCAAAAATTCAACCTATGAAATATTTGATATAATGAATAAAAAAATTATGTCTATTTTACCAAATTCAAAACCTAGAATTTTCATTAATTAATTTAAAAATATTTCTCATTGTCAAAACAAAAAGTGTATTTTTAAAAAATAATAACTATCAAAATATTAAAAATTGTTATGTACAATTTTAAAGTGAAATCACTTACAATGACCAAAAATGGATTAAATGGTAAAAATATAATGTAATTAAACTTTAAAATAATTTAAAAAGATAAACTAACCATATAAATAAATTAGATTAAGAGACAGTTTTGAATTAAAAAGCTGTATTTTTTACTATTCATTAAAAAATGAACTTTATCAGAAAAATACCAAAAATTTGTCCAAAGTAAATATTGAAGTCCAAATTTTAAAGAAAATTTTTATTTTTTCAAATAGAATATTTAAATATGAAAAAATTGATTTATAGAGGGTTCACTATAAAATGGTAGTAAATCGACCTTTTAATAAATATTAGAGTATTTATACTTAAAATTTGAATCATTCACATTTAAATCCACTAAATTTTATTTGATAAATTTATAAACATTTAACAAACATGTATAATCATAATATAGAAATTATTATTCATTCCCTCCATAAAAGGCTATACGTTAACTACCATTTAAAATAATAATATTATATTATTATTGTTTTCAGTATGACTCTGTATTTTGTGTAACATAAGACTTTTCAGAAACCCATTATTGCATTTGAGGTGTGACATTGAATATATAATTCTATTTAAATTGAAATAAATATTAAATTAAAAAATATTAATAAATATGATATTGTCATATTCTTTAGTTTCCTGGGATGTTACACATTGTGGATCATCTAATTATGGAATCACACTTATTTCATACTAGGGAAACCCTTACAGTATAACAGTTGGAAGAGTTGTATGTAATAGAGATAGATTTTTTGAATGAATTACCATAGATTATAGTTTCTAATTGTGATCATCGCATTACATCGCACTTTATATAGGTCATACAGAAGGCACTGGGTACATAGGTTCTGTTATGTAAATCCTTCCTCCCATAGATTAATGGGATGATGTAGCATACAATACAGGTGTTAGAGGGCATATTACGAGCAAGTGTTCTTGAATTTGGGTTTTCATAGGAGAAGTAATTGGATTTAGGGATGTTAACCTAGAACAAAATTTATCATGGAACTATTATGATTGGACCATATTTGAAACTTTATGGTTGACCTTGTAAATCACCTTTTTATTGGTAAGAGGTGGTTGAATCAGTGTTTTTGCGATTTAGTCTCTTTTATAAGACATTAGAGCTGGTGGAGTTGATTCAGTAACGTATGGATACAGAACAGAGTAGGCTGAAGACATATGTTGATAGATGAAGACGAAAAATATATTTTATAGAGGGTGATCTTGTATTCCTTCAGGTGTTAGCTATATTTTTCCACCATAGGATACAAAGGCATGGTAAGTCGATGTCTATGATTGTGGGACCAATTGAGGTGCTGGAGAGAATCAGGCTGGTGGCATACCGATTAGCACTTACACAGAAGTTCATCACAATTCTATATGTTCTCTATGTGTCACAACTATGATGGTTCCACCCTAACCCATCTCATGTGATTGATGTAGAGGAAGTCGATATCGAGATTGATTTGTAATTTGAGGACCATCTAATAAGTGTATTGTTTCATAGTGAGAATGTGTTATATGGAAAGATCTTATTGTTAGTTCATGTGTTATGGGAACCTGGAAATTTTCAATAGGAGAGTTGGGAACTAGAAGAAGAGATGAAGGCTCAAGGTACTAATCTTTTTTTCCCGGAATCATAGAGATGTTTGGTAGGGCAGTTCGAGGATGAGCTATTTTAAGGTGTGGAGATTGTACGATCTAGGCCCTTTGATGATAAATCTCAACCATATTTTTAGGTACTTTTTTGTTTTTATTATGTAAATTTGGGTAGGGGTATGACCATTGGTGTGTTTGTGTGATTTGTTTAAGAAAATAGGGAAGGAATGGGCTGTGTATGGTTTGCATATAGTTTAGAAAAACCACTGGCATGATAACTATGAATATAGTGGAAATGGGCATTGTTGGAGCTCTATTTTTCTAACCGTGTTCCATAAAACTGTGTGTTAAATGGAAAAATGCATAATTGGGATATGGTTTTTCTTAACCATGCGGTCTCCCAGGTGAAACCGAGAATACAGATCCATTTATTCAGTAAATTGTATTTAAAACCAACGAAACCCCCAAAAAATCTCAAATTCCACCTACGCTCAGGCTTGACAATTTCTAGTTGTTGTAAAAGCCTTATATAGGTATTAAAATGATATCGTAACAATTTTCTTTGAGATCGAATGCCCGTATTAAAGATCAGTTATCATCCCATTAAGTGGATTTCATTCCAATGCTTATCCCATTCTTTCTCTATTCATTCCTAGATCTTTTCAATCAATATATCCTTTTTTCATGGATCTAAAACTATGATATTAGATATAGATCTAGGATTTTAGATCTAGATATATATTTTCAAGATCTTTATTTCCTTTGATCTTAATTTTTCTTTAGGGATTTAGATCTGAAGCTTGATTGATGACATTGTGCACTTGAATTTTTGGGATTTCCATTGGGCTAACATCTATAATGAAATCATGGTAGGTGTCTAAATAAAACTCCCATTATTGATTAATGTTATGTGAATATGAGTTTTGTATTGCATGATTCACTTGATAATTTTTTTCCTATGTTAGAGTTATTATGAAATTTGAATTGAATTGATTTTTCCTTGGTGGTAAATTGATAATAGAATCATGGAACAAAAGAAGGGGGATTCCCAAATAGATATTTTGGAGTCTTTTTATGGGTTGAGATATTGTTAATGAGATAAAGAATTATTTTGTTAAGACAATGAATTGAGGGAATATTTAATTATTAGTAATGATGTTTTCTTTGTATGAAAATTAATTGTAAGAATTAATTATGTGCCATTTTATTGACCAAAGATAATTACTTGAGAGAATTAATTATGTTTCATGATGTGATAAAATATAATAAATTGTGACAATTTATTATTAAATGTTTGAAATTGACATGGATAATTAATATTGAAGAATTAATTATGGAATGGGAATTGTGTTAATTGATTAATTAGATGATGAAATATTTAATTGTTTATGTTCTTAATAAATTGTTGAATTAAATTATGGAATTTGAAACATTTAACTAATAATTGGATTAGTAATTGAATGATTTAGAAAATTCCTGTTAATTAATGAATTTTTAAATGGATTGTATTTTTGTGGTGCTTGGCATGGCATTTTAGACTGATTAGTAGAAGGGGATTAAACAGGGTTTTCCTCCCTAATAGTTATCCAAGATAGATATTATGGGGTGATATATATGATGACCTACACTAATTGAGAAGTGGAGTGCGAGGCATGATGATGTAAACTCAACAATATTGTCGTCCTAGGATTGATGACATGTTACAAATGAAGGATAATAATGAATGATGATTTTAATGTGATTTTGGGTTCCATGCATGATGAGATACACCAAATGATTAATAATATTGAATGATGATTCAAATGGGAAACATGATTTGAAATAAGGCCTAATGTGATTAGTAAAGATTAGATAACAATGTGATAAATGTTTAATTTATGAATTATATTTATTCATTCATAAAACTACATGCACTATCTTTTGATAGGATTTGTTTTAGACACTGTTTGTGGTGTCCATAAAAGTTTTACTCATAGCCTATTTAGGCCTCCTAATCAGCACCCAGGTATACATTATTTTTGCTGTACATGATAAGGGAAAGGATATAAGATATGTTGAAATTTTGGATTGGAGTATGGGAGAGGGAACCAGACGTGGTTCGAGACCCATTTGGGAATCGTTGTGTCTTTACATTTAGATTTATTGTAGACACTTGAAATTTGGATTGTCATAGAATGTTTAACCATTAAGTTGAGTATTTTATTTTCATGTTTTTGTTATCATATGGCATGGATTTTTTTTGGTTATTTATATACTTCCATTCATGGTTATTGTTGTTTTCTTCCATTTTTGTTTTATAATAATAAAACAAGGTATAGTCACCCCATGACTTATATACCTGACCCTCACTACTAGTCGGCACCCTCTAGTGTATGGGGAGGTGCACTTGAAGGCATGTGGCCAACCAGCTTGGGGGAACCATTTACTGGCTTCCAGGCCAGGGCGTCACATATAATTTTTTTTTCTTTTAATAGGTGAAGAACGTTTCCCAAAAAATATATCTAACCAATAAATGTACCATGTGTTAAAATTTATACCATTTCCCAATCGATTTTCTGAATATATTATTTTTCTAACAATTAAATAATTTTATAAAATATTTTTTATTTAAAAATATCATTAATGTCATTGTTGCAAGAACAAGAAATTTTATAATATATTATGTGTCCAACTCATTTAATGGGTCTCCAAAATTAAATATCATTGATGATAAAAAATACATGGTTTTAAAATAATCATACTGTTAATTTTTTATAGATTTGGGTATCATTTTATCAATTATATTTTGGTTTACCTCCTTGATTAAAAAATTTAATCGTAACCATAATAATTTGTTAATATTAAAGTTTTATATTTATAATTATGAAGTTATAATATTCTCATAAATAAAATATATGAATTATTTTACACAAGTTATCATCCTACTTTTACACATTCAATATATTTCTGCCATTAGAAAAAATTAATAAAATATATTTATCAAAAAATACTATTAGTGTCCTTTTAAGAAGTATTCAAATACATTATTTCAAAACCATATGATGCTAATGATATTAGAATAATTTTTCTTACAATATCTATAATATATTCTATGTATATTTTAAAATTATTATGAGGCATTAAATTACCCAAAAAAATAATACATGTAACACTTTTAGAATAATATATTAAATTTTTATATAAATTTTATATAAACTATTTTGATGTTAGGTAATGATTTATAGTAATTATTCAATTCCTAATTTTCTTAAAAAAATCAAGATGATTAAAAAATTAATTTATGTTGGAAATTAATATTTATAAATAAACAAAAACAATTTTTTTCTCACATAAAAATATTAAAATATTAAACCTTAGAGAGTTACATTTTGTATTTGTTCATTTCATATAATAATTTAATGGTAATAACCACTAAAAAATTTAAACATATAGGAAAATTTAGAGAATATGATGTAAATAGAAACAATTAACTCATATAATATGATAATGAAATGTGTTTGGATTATTTTGAAGCCTCATCACTTTAGTATCAATTACTTGTTTACTCATTTTTTCTCTTATTAGGGTTAAAAATATAAAACATTGTTTATATACAAAATGATAAAAAATGAATATAACCAATTTAAAAAATAAAATAAAATAATTCAATTTTTTTTATCAATTTATTATGATTCGATGTCTACAAGTGGAAGAAAATAATTTTAATATATCATCATAAAGTGCAATAAAAAATAGTTATTAGAAAATGAGTTATAAAAAATAAAAATCATCTAATATCTGAATCAAAAATATTATTGATTAAATAGTAATTAATTTAATTATTCAATAAAAAATGGATTATATTTATTTTTATGACAAAATAATAATTATAACGGAACTTTTATATTACTAAATTTAATGAAACCAAATTAGAGTATTTGAAAATTCTGTATTTTTCATAATTAACTATGTAATCAATCATTTAAAAAAATTCATAATATAACACTAAGATAATTTTGGCTTTATTATTTCAAAAATATTTTTCATTATATAAAATTGTATTTCAATAAATTTTATATGTTAATAGTAATTTTCTTGTACCATGTGAAATAATTATTTTTGTTGAAATTTCATTTTTGAATCATAAAATGAAATCACAATAAAATGACTTCTTATTTCCTATGAATTAAACTGTTCCTTTGTATTGACAAAAAAGATAACAAATTTATTTTATAATTCATTATTAATATTCATGTCATCCAATTCAATGGATATGTAATAATTTGCATAGTTAAATAATATTTTTTATAATATATCTCAATTCAGTTAAATATCAATGTTGTTTGTAAAGAAAGACATTGAGATTATTGATTTTAATATAAAATCTTATGTTGTTACATCCCCCCACCTATATAAATAATCACCTCAAATTTTTATCACATTTAATATGGATTCCACTTTTGAAAATTCTTTTTTTTGAAAACCCACATCCTACATATGTATAATAAATGAATATTTTAAAAATAGAATTCAAAAAAATAATTATTAATTGAAATGGAACTTAATTTTTTACCCATATAATGATAGAATATGTTGGAGGATAAATTTAATGGGGATAAAAACAAGTGTCTATGGTCTAATAAATAGTTATAGAGGACACAGTATATAGAAAGAAAACTACCAAAAAACACTAAATTATTGATGGTTGAAAAGACCATAGAATCATAAAAAATTAACGTAAATTATAAATTGGTATTTCAAGATCCTTTTGTATGTTTATAGATTTATTTAATTTTAGTTAATACATAATAATTTACATATTTTATTTTGTTCAATATCACAAACTTAATTTCATCTTTTAATTGTGATTATATGAATTTATACTTCACCATATATTTCATGAAATTAATATTCAAGATGAATTGGTTTAGGAATGAATCACTCAAATTAACATATAACATATCATATGATCCTTAAAATAATAAAAACTCATTACTTATTTTTCTAAATATTAATGAAACAAAATATTCTAGAACAATTTGTTCAATATGTATAAATAAAAATCATTAGATTCTAAAATCTTGACAATGACCCCAAATATCATCTTTATCCTTTCCATAAATAGTTATCTTTAAGACTCCTCCAATTTGTTTTTGACAATTTAAAAACCCAAAAACAAAAAATATAAGATAAAAAAGTTATCCTCATTCAACATAATGTGTCTAAAAAAATTACATATAAAACATTGATCATATATTACCTTCAATTCCTATTAAAACGCAATTAAATCCTAGACTATTGAATATATTACAAAAAAAAGTGAATAAATATACATTAAAGATGACCTTAATAAAATTTTCATAAAATCACAAACTATTTCAAGGTTACCAAAATTATCCTATCTACACCATCATTGGTAATCATCCCATTATCCCAACAAAAAATTATTTATATAGTACTAGGAACATATTAAATTTTAACATTTCCTTAATCATTTGTTATCAAAAAATATCACCATACCACTAATTCACTTGTCATTATTTTTAAAAACATTTGATATAATTATTAAAATACATGAAACAACTATCATGGATCTATGTTTATATGTTTCATGACTGATAATCATAATACCATAATCATTGATTAAAAATACATAAAGCCTTCAATCATGACTCTTCAACAATTCTACATAACATAGGAACTAATTTGGTATAAGATTAAAACCTTCTATAATGTAATTGAATCTAATAATAACCAAGTTCCCTAGTTATGAAACATAGAATTAATCAGTAATTAATTTATTTAGGGCAATCATTTGAACATAGAAAACATTTTATCCATCATTTGGTGAATTATATTGGTTGATCCTTCATATATTCATGAAATGATGAAAATAAATCTTGTATTACTTTATCATCATAATAAAATTAAATATCATAAATGTCTACCTCCTCTTATATTAAATATTAGGAAAATTGAAAAAGATTACATTGGAAATCATATATCGTGATAGTTGATTATGCATAATTTTAATTATTCTCATTTTATTTACTATTTAATTTAGTTTCTTGTGAGTAAAATCATTCAATTTCTTATCAAATTAAGCATTAATAAAATACCCCTAGTTACAACCACAATTTAATACCAGAAAACATTGTTTGAGGAAAAATATTTATAGATAATAATTTTCCACAATATTTCATATGCTTTATAAATCATGAAAACTTATTTTAAATCAATGACACCACAAGATTAACCAAGGAAATAATTTCTTAATCTGAATAAATCATTTACAATATTATATAATTAAAATTTGAGTTAACACAAGAATATATCCTTGGATTTTTTTATCTAGGTTTTAATTATTTGGCTCATTCATCATGAGCTGTTGACGTTCAACTTAATACTAAATCTTCCACTTTTAGAGTTATTACCATTAGCTGATTCTTTTCAATAGTCACATTCGTATTTTATTATTCAGGAATGCATTAATTTATTAGGAATACAAAATAATCTATATGTTACAAAAAACAAGGACGTGATCCTATTATTTTTATTATCTCTTTATAATTACCTATGTTCTTTAATACAAATCACCAATTACTGATTTCCACCTTCGATGATGAAAACAATAGAGGTGTAGGCATTCCATATTTAAATATATCATCATTAGAGATGAATATTCAATATATAAATTTATTATTTACAACATAATTGAAGATATTTAGTGTGTTTGGAGAATACATCCGTAATTATATTTTATTCTCATTATTTATCACCTCTCGTAATATCCCTCATAATTTTTACCCATCTTGACATACCCGTTATAAAATCATTATTTATAACATGGGAGAAGAAAACATTTGATTGGTTAAGATAAAATTCTCAATAAGGGAAAACATGTGAGATATAAACCATTGATAATGTGAAAGAATTATATAATCATAATGGTGTGATTTAATGTGAATAACCCACAATTTTCTTACCCAATCTATCATAGATCATAAACCAGATTAAAGAAATAAAACATTATAATTTCAAAATACATGAATAATAAGAACAATAAATCATCATATTTATCTCATAAACCCACTTATCATACAATAATAATTAAATTCATAAAAATTATGGCAACATAATAAGAATAGACAACAATACATATGACAATGATTACTACTGGGACCATCACTTCATTGTATATCAATCATCAAGACTAATTATCCATGTAACAATTGATTAGAAATACTCAATTATTTCCTACAGTTAATCCCATATCCCATCATTTTTCCCATAGTGGATCAGGAATCCAATTATGTTTCCTATAGTGGATCATGAAAGTCATATGGTTTCAAATATTTTATTAAATACATCGACTTTTTTACATAATAGATTCCACTATATATAATAGTTTACCCTATTCATTGGAGGTGATTATTATTTTAGGACCATCCATAACTTAATGAAAATCATATATATGTCTTCTATATGATCATAAATAATTCCACATAAAATTACACATAGAATGTATATTGGTTTCATAAAAAAACTAACCATATCATATTAGCATAATGTTAAGAAAAGAATCAGGTTTTATATTGGATCCATCATAACATAATTATATAATGGGAATGAAATGGTTTTTATAGAATAATCATTAAATAATCATCATAATAATCCACAAAAATATTGAATGTGTATGGTACCATTGGAAAATATACCCAGCATGTAATAATTAACATTGATGTGTTTCATCTTAGATAAATATACATTTAAAAGATATCTGAAATTTTTTTAATCTAAAAATATCTAAAATATTAATCAAAATATATTAACATAATCGACCTAAAGAAATATCTTATTGATTATTTAAATAATTGATAGGTCATGGTGGTAGGAAATTCCATTCAATTAGTGTACATTAAAAAATATTCTTCTATCATTTAAAATTTAAAGTAAAAAGCACCACATTCGGAAAGGAGTAAGATGAATCAATTTAGAGAATTTATTACTGTTTAAATAATAGGGAAAATTTAATTAGACAATTATATGATACTAAAAATATTATTGACATTGTTTTTAGATACACGTATAAAATAAAATTCATTTTCTAATAAAGCATAAATGATGTTGATTTTTCCATAAAAAAATTATTTCAGTCACCTGAATATATAAAGAGAGTATGTCTAGAAGATATCATGTATTATATAAAAATTACCAGATAATAGGAATTATTATGACATTATTTAGAGGTATGTCATAAAATTTCATCATTATAATCCAAATCATAAATAATCCTAGTAAATTCTGATCTTGTAACATAAAAATATTACTTATTTGGTAACATTCATATAAATAATTATTAAAGAGATAAATATATGTGGATATGTATATAATAATAATATTAATGAGAATAATCATAAAATACATCCATTGGAATTATATAGACCACATTATATAAAAAATTGGTGACAATGGAAGGTGTCTCATATATGTAAGAATTAGGCCAAAATTTGCAACCTTGTCCCATGTATTTTTTGTATAAATTAAAAAATCTATTTTTGTAAATATATATTTATAATAAATTAACTATTAAAAAAAGTCCCATATATTATATAATTTATTATTTATTTATGAAATCTTATAACACATTTATCAATACATTATTTTCAAAATTACTATTTCTGCTGAAAACTACATCGTTTTCCACACATGTCTTGGTTCGATAGTCCCACTAATTGAATATTGAACATGGTTACATCATAAAAAAATATTAATAATGATATAAATATCATATTAATTTATTATATATATATCTCTATTAATGTAAGAGATTGAAAATTTAGTTACATAGAACATGGAAATAGTTGGTCTTACGAATACATGAACATCATTTTCATGTTATAAGAGGTTGAATAAAATAAATCTAAAATATGAATAACCTATAAAGAGTAATTATAAATTAATTTATATCATATATTTCAATAAAATAGTTATTTATTACCATCCAAGTAATACAAAGTGAAAAATGAATCACATCACCTATTGGGGGTGATAGTCGACACATACACATGAGAAAAATTATCATTTTAAAACAGATTAGATAGTAAGATGATGGATACGTAATTATAACTAAAAAACCATAATTATTTCCAAAATATCACATATAATATTAAAAAACAACATATTAACCATTAATTAAATAGATTTATGTAAAATAAAATGTATCACAATGTGGATAAGGTTTTCCAAAAAAATACACGTGAGATAAATTTACATCCCATTTGACAGAATTTACTATGGATAATAGTAGTTTTAGTATAATAATACATTTAATTATATTTAGATTATATAGTTTTTTATTTTATAATCTTTAAAATTTATTTATATGAGGTATAACAAGAAATAAAATTGAAAACACTTGGTTAAGTGTGTTACTTCTTAATTGAGAAACTTAATTTCTCTTACACTTATTTTATGATAATTTTTTCATTTAGATAGAAACATATATATAGGATGTAGGTAATAATAATTGGAAGGTATTATATAAGTTATTGTGTGAAATATCTGCTCCCAAAGGTCTGATGGTGATTGAATAAAAATTTTGGTTTTATATGTTAGAAGAGGGTAACAATTGAGATTACTCAAAAAATTAAATCAATATAATTTATTTATTTTCAAGTTGATTCGAAATTTTATATTTATTTTATAGGATGATTAGATGTATAAATATTCTCATAAAAGAAACATTTAATTTTTTTTATTTTTCACTATTATCTCTAAATTTCATCCATACATTAACCCCTCTATCAATTATATGGATATCAATGTTTTTCACATTCGGGGTTAATAAATTTCCCAAAGTAGGAAAATGACTAAAAAATTGTTCATGGTTGATTTTATATACTTTATCCTCTTCATTTTGAAAAATATAGAATTTTAATAAATTTTAAATAATTTACAAATATTTTTTATTATAAAACGTCAGTAATTTAATTTTTCAAAATACATGAAATATTATAATATAAAAAATATCTTACTCATGTAAAATGGTTCCAAAATTTAATGGACTAAAATATAAATAATATATGGTCTTAATATAATAATTAAGTATAATTTTTACATGTTTAAATAACATTTTAAACAATATTTTTTTTGTTTAACCCCTTGGTTAACCAATTTTATTCTTAATCATTCTAATAATTATTTTGATTTTAAATGGTCATAATTTTAATTATTAGCAGAAAATTGCCTAATTTTGTATCATAGATGATATTTTATTCTTTTTTACATCCAACTTATCCACTTTATATTTTTTTACGATTTATAAATATGTTAATAAAATATATTTAATGTAAAATATCATTAATTTCATTTTAAAAACTACTCAAATTATTTGACCTGCAAAATACCATGAGTGCTATAGAATTAAAATACAAACCATTGAAACAAATTTAATTTATTATATTTATCATTAATTTTTTTTTGAAACGCTAACTAATCCAAAAAATATAACATTAAATATTTGAATAGAATTTATTTTATTTTTATACTAATTAAATAATTATTATGCCGATGTTATATAAGCCTTTAAAATAATTATTCAATAAATAATATTTAAAAATAAATTAAATTGATAAAAATAATAATTCATATTTTTAAATAATTTTAATAATAGACATAAAAACTTTGATGTTAATGTAAAAGAGTATGGGATATTGAATTCAAGAGAGTGACGTTTTATATTAATTAATTTCATCAAATAATATAATATTCAAAATCAAATAAAACTATGTACATATATTTGATATATTGGTTGAAATTGCTTATCAAAATTCATTAAATAGGATAAATAAAATTTTAAAATGAATTTAAAGCCTTATCATAATATTTTAAACCATATTTTACTCATTTAATCATTCCGAGATGCCAAATATATACCATGATTAATATTCATAATGAAAACAAATAAAATGGTATTTTTTTCATATTTGGAAAATACTAATATAAAATTATCTATCCATTTTTTTTCTGATCCAATCATGTTGTCTAGAAATAATTAATTTCAATATATGTTCATAAAACACTAAAAAACTATTTTTAGAAAAATGCATTTTTCAAGGAAAAATTACCTTATAACTAAATCATGGATTATTTGGAATGGAAAAAATTATATTATTCAAAATAAAAATTATCAAATTTCACTTGAGTTATAAATCTAAAATTTATTGGTTCTTTTAAATTACTTAATATAATTAAAATAACTCATAATATTTAAAAATTCGATATTCATTAAAAATAATAAAAAAAAAATTCATTTTTGAAAAATACCATTGTTTAACAATAAGTTGGTTTTGATATAATGATTTCAAAAATGATTTTAATTTAATATAATATAATTTATTAATTTTTTATATTTTGATCCTATGTTCCACGTACAAAACCCAATAATTTTTTTTAATGAAAGTTCATTTTTGAATCATAAAATGAATTCACTATAAAATGAGTGCTCATTTTCTAAGAATTATTCTATAAGATATTGTTGGGTATAAAAATTATAAATTTATTTTGTAATGGGATTTCTTGTATTTGAAAAAACTAATTGAACAAATATAATATAATTGTAACATATAAATTATTTATTTTATAATATATCTAAGTTATCTAAAATCTCAATGTTTCTCGTTATGAGTGATATTGAGTTAATTATTATTTTAAACTAAATTATTAGGATTTTAAATCTTTGTTTAGGTATTAATGACTAATTTTATCATCAATTTGGAGCCAAAATACTACTCTAAGGAACATCTTCATTTGGGATATTATTAATTTATTGTGAATAAGGAGGCTATTCCAATGCCTTATTTTTGTACAGGATATGTGAAATATGAGTTCATAGTGATTCCATTTGGGCAAAATAATTTTCTAGATATAATCATAAACAATATAAATTAATTTTTAGGGGATTAACTAGATATATTGGTAGTATTCATTAAATTTGATATTCTTATCCACTCCAAAAAGAAAGGTGGGAAATTAGGAGAATTTTAATGTTTTATAGAAGAATATGCAAAATGAAATGTTTGATACAATTTACATAAAATGTGAGTTTTTTATAGAGAATGTGAAATTATAATTGCATGTTATCAATAGTAAAGGTATATCTATTGATCTTTTAATGATGAAGGTAAATGAAGGAAGTCAAAAACAAACATTAATGAGAGCGATATGTAGATTCATTGGATATGTGGTTTCAATAATTTATTTGTGAGAAACATCTCATGAAAATAATTCCCACTAACCGTCATATGTTATATGGGATTGATGTTTATCTGGACTAATGAATTTGAAGATATCTATAAAGAGTTCTATAATATTCTAATCACTAAACCTATTTTCAAATTACCCAAAAGTGGGAAATTATTATTGATTTATATGGATGAATTAAAAAAAATTTTGGTTATCCACCGATGTAAGATGAAAAATAGATAGTATATTCCTCCAACTAATTAATGATAAATGAGAGGATCTACTAAACCCATGATTTAAAATATCTTGTAGTGATCATTGAGTTAACTACACAACGACATTACCTCCAAGAGGAGAAGTGTGAAATATATATATGTCATAAAAGCCTCATGTATATATTCATAAAAAAGAACTCAATATGATCATATGAATGTGGTTAGAGAGGATCAATGACTCTGACTGTTTAACCCATTGCTATACGAAGATGCAAAACTATGAGGAAAATGCACCGTGTGAAAGGATATGACAACCCTATCCATTATGAGGATTAAAAGGGATCCAATATTCTAATAATTTAAAATAATGGATTTAGGAATCATAAAATGGACTTAATACTACCTTCTTTAGTTAAATACTCAAACATATA
Source organism: Viscum album (assembly GCA_963277665.1). Classification (NCBI taxonomy): domain Eukaryota; kingdom Viridiplantae; phylum Streptophyta; class Magnoliopsida; order Santalales; family Viscaceae; genus Viscum; species Viscum album. The sequence continues at coordinate 743,774,616 of OY728128.1, forward strand.
TTCTTGATTTGATCAAAAAGGTAAAAAAATATAATGAGGAGTTATAGAAAAATTTAGTAACTATTTGGGAGTTCAACCATTATTTATATGGAGTTACATGGTTTGGAACACTGATATGGGTCCCATAATGTTTTTCAAGAGTTAACATAGGGATGATTCATATAGATCATCGATCTCTATTCATCAAAGAAGTAATAAGATTTATAGATATCTGAATATAAATTTTTGGGAGGATAACATAAATATGAATATTATAGAATTTGAATCATATTGAAGTTGTGTCTTATCGGCTCGATCCTCCACCTAACATAAACCAAGTACATGATATGTTCAATGTATCCATCATGGGGAAGTAAATACTTGAACCCACACATATTGAATAAAGATATGGTACCCATTGTAATGTCCCAGACCTCTCCAGTCCATTCCTTTGTAAAAGTCAGATGTGGTCAACACAACACGCGTAATATTGATAATTATTAATGATAAAAACGAAGAAGAATTTTAAAAATTAAAAGATGATTTGTCAGTTTATTATATTAAATAATAAAGACGGTGATATAAAGTGTGTGATTAATTAAATTAAAAGGGGTTTTAATTTTAAATATGAAATTAATAAAATAAGGTGGGATGTTTAATATTAATTCAGAAATTGTTGGAATTAAATTAGAATAATAATAATAGGTGTTGTGTTATTAATATTATTCATAATATTAATGAGAAATTAATAAACCAAGTACATGATATGTTAAATCCCATTTATATTTAAGATCACATTGAAGTTGTTTCTTATCGGCTCAAACCTCCACCTAACATAAACCAAGTACATGATACATCAATCCCATTTATATTTAAGATCACATTGAAGTTGTGTCTTATCGGCTCGAACCTCCACCTAACATAAACCAAGTACATGACATGTTCAATGTATCCATCATGGGGAAGTAAATACTTGAACCCACACATATTGAACCAAGTACATGATACATCAATCCCATTTATATTTAAGATCACATTGAAGTTGTGTCTTATCGGCTCGAACCTCCACCTAACATAAACCAAGTACATGATATGTTCAATGTATCCATCATGGGGAAGTAAATACTTGAACCCATACATATTGAATAAAGATATGGTACCCATTGTAATGTCCCAGACCTCTCCAGTCCATTCCTTTGTAAAAGTCATATGTGGTCAACACAACGCACGTAATATTGATAATTATTAATGATAAAAACGAAGAATAATTTATAAAAATTAAAAGATGATTTGTCAGTTTATTATATTAAATAATAAAGATGGTGATATAAAGTGTGTGATTAATTAAATTAAAAGGGGTTTTAATTTTAAATAAGAAATTAATAAAATAAGGTGGGAAGTTAAATATTAATTCAGAAATTATTGGAATTAAATTAGAATAATAATAATAGGTGTTGTGTTATTAATTTTATTCATAATATTAATGAGAAATTAATAAAATGAGTAATGATATTTATTGAAAATAAATAAATGAAGATGCGTAGCGTAGGTGTTATTATTAATATGATGGATTGAAAATATTTGGTGTTAATTAAATTAAAATGGTTTTAGTTTTATCAATTTGAAATAAAAGAAATAGAATTGAATAATTAAATTGACGTATGTTACGCGACATTGACGTGGCATGGCGAGATTCAGATATCAAACACAGTAGTTTAATGTAGTCAATGCGATGAGCATAAATATTATTATTATTAAAAATAATAATGGCGATGAGTTAATAAAATGAAATAATGAATTATTATTATTATTATTGAAAAAGAGTAATAACAATGATGACGTAAAACTATGTGCGAGAGATTAATGAAATTAAATGTATTAAAAAGGGGTTGAATATGTAAGTTATATTAATTTTGTTTTGTAATTAAATTAAATTAAATGGAAATTGTTGTGCATAGGTTCTCCCTAAATTGAAATACGAAATTAATAATACTACTAGTATAACAATATGATAATACAATTAAATTAATAATGGATAAAAGACAAGGGAATTAATATTATTTCTATTATGCTTGAGTCGCATGCAGAATATTTTCTTTGTATATACTATATAACATATATAATATTTATATAATATTTTATTAAAACAATCATATGGATTAAATGAGATAATAAATGAAAATAAATAAATGAGAAAAATAAAGGTAGGGGGCATGATGTTGGTGTACAAAGGAGACAAAAGGGGTTCTTTTTTCCCCTTAAATAAATAATGTTCATATAATAATAATAATATTATTATAATAAATGATATAAGTGGGTGTGCATGGATTAAGGGGAGATATTCACGCCACAAGCCTTTTGATCTAAATATTAAATTATTATAATAATAATAAAATAATATTATTATTATTTTGGGTGATCAAAACTTAAAAAGTATGTAACTTCTTCATATGGTGTCGGAATGAAGAACCGTCAGCGACTGCGTAACCCTGTAATTATAACAGTCATTTTAAGACCAATGATGAATACCTTTTTATGAATCATGTCCTGGGTCAATTAAACAACTATTATTAATTGAAGTTATTATTATCATTAAACGCATGGAAACCGCGTGACGTGTCGTTCGTTGACCAGTCAAACAGTGTAATAGTCGTAAGGTCACGTTGTGTATTCATTAATACACGCTGTGTACTATTTTACCTTTTAATTTCCTATATAAGAGAGGAGGATGTGTTATTTACGGACCTCTCTTCTTCTCCGCACGACGATGCTCCTGGATGACCTAGAAGCCTTCCTCCTAACTTCTTCATCCGGACTCCGATCGTCGATCCGTCAGTAACTGCAGGATCGTGTTAGCGAGGAGAACATCGTACAACCTGTTCAGTTCCCTCTTCTTCGAACTTCCCTCCACAGTTTCCAACTGAGGAGACTGCTGATAATTGACGGTAACGATGGTCTTTGACGAACAACTCTAAAAAGGTATGTTAAACCTCTGTTTTTGTATTCTCTTTACAATCCTACTTCTCTCATTTTATTTCCATGCTACGACATGTGATCTCCGTGTTGAGGGAGTTTCTTTTGTTGTTGATTCGGTGGTGCCATGACATCCTTGGTGGGTGTAGTCGTTCTGGGAGAAGCATTGTGATCGTGGTGGTCGTGTTCGTAGAAGGACATCAGAACTTGTTGAGGTTGGGATCTTACCTTAATCTCTCTAAATTATGCATCATGCGGGGTGGGTTTCTTCTTGTTTTCAAGGGATACAATTGAAACAAAAAATAAAGATAATAATTTATTAAAGAACGGTTATGGGGAAAATTGTTTATGTTATTATTCTATCATGTTTATTATGTGATTATGTTATGAATTGAATAGGATTATGCTTACTAAAGATCACGGTTGTTGGGGGCATTTTCTTGCGCAATTAAATGTTTCCCTCTCCTTCTGGATTTTCTTATGTATGGAAATTTAATTTAATGTGGAAACTAGTTAATCACGTAAAGTTGGATGATTAAATAAATATCTGGATCCCTTCTGTAATCACCCCAGTCGAAAAAAACAGAATAATGAACATGTTGGTGTTGGTTTGGTTTTGTTATGTGATGTGTGAAGTGGTAATTTCTGGGTTGTTGTGCGATGTGGTTGTGGATGATTAGCAGTAGGGCTGTGGGATAATTTATATGGGGTTATGGTGGTGAGCAGCGGGGTTGCTGGATTACTTGACTATGAGAGACGTGTGGAATGGGGCAACAGGGCTGTAGGAATGGGTTGTGATTATGAATAAAAATGGAAAGTTGATAAATGAATTGCGGGGAAATGATAATATGGGAATAATCAATGGTATTGATTGGTTGATGATGTAAATGGTATGTGATTGCTTGTGTTTTCCCTAACTTTTGTTGTGGTTGGCAGTGATATGTTTTAAGAAAACTCGTTTAGGTTTGGTTGTTGATAGTTTCCCAATAGTTAAAATAATTTATAACTAAAGCTGTTGAAACATGAAAACATTAATGGGGTTTTGGGATTGATTGTTGTGTGCATATTCATGGTATAAGTGTCAAGGAACATGATCAGATCACTTGTGTAGAAGCCTTAGGTTGGGCTGAGTGTTTGATTATATATACCTTGTACTTTCTATGTTTCTTTACGCACCCCACCCATGTTGAGAACTATGTTCCAAACACCCGTGGAACGAGGGGTGTTATTCCCAACATCCAAAGGACATTGTGGATGGCTGGTTATTATTCTTCCCTATGCTCCCTCTTCCAGGTTCTATAGCCCAAGTTCCTTCGGGCAGGTTACGACAGATGTTTCCCAAGAATCATTGGGATGTGGTTCCCATGTGTCTTCGGGATGAGATATGGTTATGGCCGAGGATCGCGTGCTGGTAGGATGTGATTGAGATGGTCGAGGATTGTGTGTCGGAGGGTTACTATGAGCTTCGTATGGACAGGTTTCGGCACTAGCTCGAGCTTCGTATGGCCAAGTTGCGGCACTAGCTGAGGAAGAGGGGGAAGCATCAAAGCATTAGGCGTGAGGGTTTGAGCATTATCCAGTGGGAAGGTGGTGCGGGGTACCCATAATTTGATAATATTACTACTATACTCTATTGACTTGTGTTATCTGGTGAGTGTGGATGGTGAGGTTGGGAGGATAGATTCCTTACTAGGTTCGGTTCCTTCTATTTTGTCACAAGACATTAGGATGTCTCCCCACTTGTGCAAGAGAGATTTAGGTTTTCCTACTGAGTATACTTTTATGATCACCCTATATTTACTTTCTGTTTTCAGGAGGACTTCAGGGACCATTAGGGACCTTTCTAGTTTGGTATTGGAGTTCTTGGTTTCTTTTAGTTTTTTCTCTCCTTTTTGGTATTGCATTTTATAAAACTGTGTACCTTTGTTTTAGTTTTATATATAAAAACATGCATTTGGGTTTGATTTTGGGTTTATTTCCATATACTTGTTACTTTTTCTTTTGGTGTTTGACTCATCCTATTTCCTGATCTTAAATAAATAAAAAGGGTAATGCCTCCCATATTTGTTAAAACTCATACCCTTGGCGCTAGTCACCACTCCGGGGCCTACTGGAGGTGGGACTCGGGGGGTCATTATCTCCCTTTCACCATTGCCAGCTCAGGAGGGGCATCTTTGGTGGGAGGGGGTCGTGACAGAATGGTATCAGAGGAAATGGTTGAGAGATAGGATGGAGTCTGGAGATTAGGCACAGTGAGGATTACATGGGATGGTCGGGAAACAATGTTATCCGATCTTGGTGCGTGACATAGGCCAGGGAAGACCGGCTAGGACACGGGATTTTAGGGTCCCCCGTGATCCGATGCAAGGACTCTGAGCTTATCAAACGACCAAGTGAGACGGTATTGATTGCAGGGTAGAGACCCTAGGAAAGGTACACACATCATAATGATTTTTTTTACTTGATTTGGGTGTTCTGGGAAAGAAATTGGAATAATATGATAAAATGGGCCTTGAGAATAATTTCATTACTACTCGGGCTTAGGCGTTCCTTGTTCTGAGTACGGTTATGACACCTAGACATTGTCCACTGGTGACTCGGGCGTTTGAGGACCAGCAGGAAAACATGGTCTATCAGTAGAGGATCGATCAAGAGGAGCTGGGCACAGATAGTTTCATGCAGCAGAGGCGACATCTCTAGAAGGACCAGGGATCGATAGAGATGTTTATGGGTTTTCTTGAAATATCTCATTTATATTTTGTTTGGGAGAATTACACTCCATTGTTGGAACTCTATTTTTCTCATCCTTTGGGACTAGACCTTGTTTTTGTGAGTTTTTAATACTATGTTGTTTCTCTCTTTTCATTAAATGTACGTAAAGAGCCATATCATGTGGGGAGGGGAAGACCTAATTTCTAATCAAGACGCATTAATGTGGATGAGATTAAACCCATGCAGGCGAGTCAAAGCTGCCTAATGAGGATAATATCTCGACATGGGAGGAGGAATTTCCCATGCCATGTGTTCAGGTAGCGGGTTGGTTGTTTTGTGCAGTGTTGGGGGCAGTGTAAGTGAGAAATCCTAATATATGGAAGTGGTAATAATTAATCCTTAATCGAGACGCATTAATGTGGATGCGATTAAACCCGTGCAGGCGAGTCAGTGCCTCCTAAAGCAGATAATATCTCGACATGGGAAAATAAATTCCGGACTCATAATATTAGGGTTGTTGGTTTGTTTCCTGTTATAACGAGAGCCTTGAGAGGTATCTCGTGGGGTGGTTGTTCAGACCCCTTCTTTCTTTTGGTTTGGTTTTTAATTCTTGAGGACGAGAATGTTTTAAGAGGTATCTGATGTAATGGCCCAGACCTCTCCGATCCATTCCTTTATAAAAGTCAGATGTGGTCAACACAGTGCGCGTAATAATGATAAATATTAATGATAAAAACGAAGAAGAATTTATAAAAATTAAAAGATGATTTGTCAGTTTATTATATTAAATAATAAATACAGTGATATAAAGTGTGTGATTAATTAAATTAAAATGGGATTTAATTTTAAATAAGAATTTAATAAATTAAGGTGGGCAGTTTAAAATTAATTTAGAAATTGTTGGAATTAAATTAGAATAATAATAATAGGTGTTGTGTTATTAATATTATTCATAATATTAATGAGAAATTAATAAAATGAGTCATGATATGTATTAAAAATAAATAAATGAAGATGCGTAGCATAAGTGTTATTATTATTATGATGGCTTGAAAATATTTAGTGTTAATTAAATTAAAATGGTTTTAGTTAAATCAATGTGAAATAAAAGAAATAGAATTGAATAATTAAATTGACGTATGTTACGCAACATTAACGTGGCATGGTTGGATTCAGATATCCAATGCGGTGGTTTAATGTAGTCAATGCGATGAGCGTAAATATTATTATTATTAAAAATAATAATGGCGATGAGTTAATAAAATTAAATAATGAATTGTTATTATTATTATTGAAAAAGAGTAATAACAATGATGACATAAAACTATGTGTGAGAGAATAATGAAATTAAATGTATTAAAAAGGGGTTGAATATGTAAGTTATAATAATTTTGTTTTGTCATTTAATTCAATTAAATGGAAATGGTTGTGCATAGGTTCTCCCTAAATTGAAATATGAAATTAATAATATTACTAGTATAATAATATGATAATACAATTAAATTAATAATAGATAAAAGACAAGGGAATTAATATTATTTCTATTATGCTTGAGTCGCATGAAGAATATTTTCTTTGTATATACTATATAACTTATATAATATTTATTTAATATAATATTAAAACAATCATATGGATTAAATGAGAAAATAAATGAAAATAAATAAATGAGAAAAATAAAGGGGCATGATTTTGGTGTGTAAATGAGGCATAATGGGTTCTTTTTTCCCCTCAAATAAATAATGTTTATATAATAATAATATTATTATAATAAATGATATAAGGGGGTGCGCATGGAGTAAGGGGAGTGATTCACGCCACAAGCCTTTTGATCTAAATATTAAATAATAATAATAATAATAAAATAATAATATTATTATTTTGGGTGATCAAAACATAAAAAGTCTGTAACTTCTTCATATGGTGTCGGAATGACGAACCGTCAACGACTGCATAACCCTGTAATTATAGCGGTTATTTTAAGACCAATGATGAATAACTTTTTATGAATCATGTCTTGGGTCAATTAAACACCTATTATTAATTGAAGTTATTATTACCATTAAACGCATGGAAACCGCGTGACGTGTCGTGTGTTGACCAGTCAAATAGTGTAATAGTCGTACGGTCACGTCGTGTATTCATTAATACACGTTGCGTACCATTTTACCTTTTCATTGCCTATATAAGAGAGGAGGATGTTTTATTTACGGACCTGTCTTCTTCTCCGCTAGACGACACTCATGGATGACCTAGAAGCCTTCCTCCTAACTTCTTCTTCCGGACTCCGATCGTCGATCTGTCAGTAACTACGAGATCATGTTAGCGAGGAGAACATCTTACAACTGGTTCCGTTCCCTATTCTTCGAACTTCCCTTCGCAGTTTCCAACCTAGGGGACTGCTGATAATTGACAGTAATGACTGTCTTTGACGAACGACTCTAAAAAGGTATGTTAAACCTCTATTTTTGTATTCTCTTTCCGATCCTACTTCTATCGTTTTCTTTCCATGCTATGACATTTGATCTATGTGTTGAGGGAGTTTCTTGTGTTGTTGATTTGGTGGTGCCGCGACATCCTTGGTGGGTGTAGTCGTTCTGGGAGAAGCATTATGATCGTGGTGGTCGTGTTCGTAGAAGGACATCAGAACTTATTGAGGTAGGGATCTTACCTTTGTCTCTCTAAATTGTGCATCATGCGAGGTGGGTTTCCTCTTGTTTTAGAGGGATATTGTTGAACCAGAAAATAAAGATAATAACTGATTAAAGAATAGGTATGGGGAATATTGTGTATGTTATTATTCTATCATGTTTATTATGTGATTATGTTGTGAATTGAATAGGATTATGCTTACTGAAGATCATTGTGGTTGGGGGCCTTTGCTTGTGCAATTAAATGTTTCCCTCTTTTTCTGGATTTTCTTGTGGATGGAAATTTCATTGAATGTGGAAACTGGTTAATAACGTAAAGTTGGCTGATTAAATAAATACCTAGAACCCTTGTGTGATCACCCCAGTCGAACCAAATGGAATAATGAACATGTTGGTGTTGGGTTGGTTTGGTTATGTGATGTGTGAAGTGGTAATTTCTGGGTTGTTATGCGATGTGGTTGTGGATGATTAACAGCGGGGCTGCGGGATAATTGATATGCGGTTATGGTGGAGAGTAGTGGGGTTGCTGGTTTACTTGACTATGGGAGACGTGTGGAATGGGGCTGCAGGGCTGCAGGAATGGGTTGTGAATATGAATAAAAATGTAAATTTGATAAATGAATTGTGGGGAAATGATAATATGGGAATAATCAATGGGATTGATTGGATGATGATGTAAATGGTATGTGATTGCTTGTATTTTCCCTAAATTTTTTTGTGGTTGGCAAGGATATGTTTTAAGAACACTCGTTTTGGTTTGGTTGTTGATAGTTGCCCAATAGTTAAAAGAATTGATAACTAAAGCTGTTAAAACATGAAAACATTAATGGGGTTTTGGGATTGATTGTTTTGTGCATATTCGTGGTAGCAGTGTCAAGGCACATGCTCAGATAACTTGTGTAGAAGCCTTAGGTTGGTCTGAGTGTTTGATTAATAATACCTTGTACTTTCTATGTTTCTTTACGCACCCCACCAATATTGAGCACTATGTGCCAAAAACCGGTTGGATGGGGGGTGTTATTCCCAACATCCAAAGGACATTGTGGATGGATGGTTATTGTTCTTCCCTATGCTCCCTCTTCCAGGTTCTATAGCCCAAGTTCCTTCAGGCAGGTTACGACAGATGTTTCCCAAGAATCTTTAGGATGAGGTTCCCAGGTGTCTTCGAGATGAGATGTGGTTATGGCCGAGGTTTGTGTGGTGGCGAGATGTGATTGGGATGGTCTCAGATTGTGTGTCGGCGGGTTACTATGAGCTTCGTATGGCCAGGTTCCAGCACTAGCTCGAGCTTCGTATGGCCAAGTTGCGGCACTACCTCAGGAAGAGGGGGAAGCATCAGAGTGTTAGGCGTGAGGGTTTGAGTAGTATCCAGTGGGAAGGTGGTGCGGGGTACCCATACTTTGATAATATTACTACTATACTCTATTGACTTGTGTTATTTGGTGAGTGGGGCTGGTGAGGTTGGGTGGGTAGATTCCTTGCTAGGTTTGGATCCTTCTGTTTTCTAACAAGACATTAGGATGTCTCCCCACTTGTGCATGAGAGCTTTAGGTTTTCCTACTGAGTATACTTGTATGCTCACCCTACGTTTACTTTCAGGTTTCAGGAGGACTTCAAGGACCGTGCGGGACCATGCTAGTCGGGTATTGGAGTTTCTAGTTTCTTTTACTTTTTTTTCTTTCATTTTTGGTATTGCATTTTATAAAACCTTGTACCTTTGTTTCAGTTTTATATATAAAAACATGCATTTGGTTTTGATTTTGGTTTTATTTCCATATACTTGTTCCTTTTTCTTTTTGTGTTTGACTCATCCTATTTCCCAATCTTAAATAAATAAAAAGGGTAATGCCTCCCATATTTGTGAAAACTCATACCCTTGGTACTAGTCGCCACTCTGGGTCCTACTGGAGGCAGAACTCGGGGGCCATTTTCTCCCTTTCACCATTGCCAGCTCAGGAGGGGCATCTTTGGTTGGAGGGGGTCGTGACACCCATTAAGAATGATCTTATATACATGGAATTTACAGTGACGATTGTAGATAATAGAGACAATGTTTTATAAAATTATAGAAATATCATGGTGAAGGTGTTGTGTTAGAACCACATGTTTTAAGAAGTAACATGGGAACTGGATGAGGGGATAAATTAGCAGTAGCATAATATATTTTAGTTTATAAATTTAAATATAAATGGTGAAAATGTTGATGGATGGAGGAATGTAATGTGAAAAAATTATAAAAATAAAATTATCTTTTTATATAAATAAATTATTTATTATGTAATGATGTTATAGAAATATCATAAACTACAATTGAAATTATGAAAACATATATACGGTTACATTTAAAAGACTATTAATAATATAAAATATTTATAATATATCAATTAAATTGCGGCCATTTTGATTAATATTTATTAAGGATTATGATAATGTTTAATTGCAAAGATGGAAGAAGTGACGACCTTGACATTTAGGATAATACCTTATGAATACTAAATAACATAGCATTTGTGTGTGGTGGTACCACAAGGATTTTCACTTGACCAATCAAAATATGGAACTAAATAATTAAATATGGAAAAATATAGTGTATGTGAGAAATTCATGATTAACCAGATCCATTCCCTAACCACAATTTCTAAAAATCCCTAAGAAAGTAGCACTATTCCAAACCCTACCGTTTGGGAATATTATCGTGTAATAAGTGGTCATGTATATCCACTAGATTTCTATTAATTTGTATAATTTATTTATCATAAAATAAGTATATTCCTTTAAATATGGATTCTTGTTAGAAAGATTATATACTCATATTTATATAATTTCATTTATATCATTATTATTATTTTTTAAATTAGAACTTCAAAAATATTTAGTAGTGAATTTTTCATTTTTTTTGAAATTATATAATTATTGGATATTTTTTTTATAAATATATGATTTGTATTATAAAATAATAATGACCCAAAATGGAATTTATTAATTATTTAAAATTAATCAATAAAATATTATTTCCACTTTCACATAGTGTGTTTTTAAAAATATATAATTAATTTTATAAATAAAAAAATAATCAACAAAAAAATATATAATATTTTATGGAATTAAAATAAATTGTTTATAAACATGACCCACATCCACATCACTTATGGTATTATATTAGTATTTTTTGTTCTTGGACTTTTATTATATTTAATTCCATTCAATTTTTAATACAAAATGGGAAATCATGTATAAGGTTTTGGTTTTGATTATTTTATTTTCTAGAGTCCAATACCATTTATTAGAAATTAATAAAGTATTAACATCCCTTTTCTATAAATACCCACCCCTCCACTGACACATATTCACTCAAACCCTATATATTATGAATTTCATTTCCCTATCATTCTCAAGATTCCTCAAAAGGTGTTCAAAATCTCTTTATAATCTCCTACCAAACATTTAGATTTTCCATCTCAATGTAACAAATTCACTACTCAATGACATTATTAATGAACTTTTTAATTATATTTTGTCCTTTTTTCCAATTTTTCATCTATAATATGATTTGAAACATCCTTTTTACATTAATTATGAAATATATGTTATTAGATACCATATTTCACTCTCATTAAAACCTTTCATGAATCTTTATGTAAAATTGTTATTCATACAAAATTAACATAAAAGTTTCCTTACAAATCATTTTTTAATGAGTACAAACCCCAATTTATAGTCAAGGGTATTCAACTTGATGTACATATAATTCATTGTTTTGGGGATTCTATGTCTCCAATTTAAACTCCTTAATCATGGGATTTAATTTTGTTAAAGATATTATTATGTTGTATTATATTTGCGGCACACAAATTCATGTGCATGAAATGAATATAAGATGTCTTCCCCAAAATATAAATTTGTCCAATCCATTGGGTAAAATTTATATTCTATGATATATAATTAATGGAGCATAATATATTACCCTAATAATCCAATGTAATTATAATTTAACAGTTATGATTTAATTTATTTTGGGATGTTTTGTTTTATGTTGTTTCTTTAATCCTATGGTGTCTTGATGTTATCATCATATATCATTATTTTTTTAGGTTTATGATTCTGACAACTTTTATGTAACCTTTATATGAATATTGACTAACATGAATTAATTTCCTTATGTTATCCATTTGTCATTCCCTTAATGGTTTGTATTGTTAACAAATTTCATATGTACATCCCAATGTTATCACGTATAGTATTAAAATATCAATGGAATCCAGGAAAATGTTTCAGAGTTTTTAAATATTGGGTTTATACCAATGTTTCATGTTGTTATTAAATGTATCTAATTACCCTAATACATTTTCAATAATGATCTTATGGGTTTTATTAGGTGTATAAATATTTAATTAATCATTAATCAGGGCATGTTAATGATATGGGTTGTTATTGATATTGGAATTTCTTAGATTAACCAAGGGGTAATGGCCCGAAAAAACATTGGTTGGTTACTAAATAGATTATCACTTAGTGAAGAACAAGTTAGAATTTCTGGACACATTTTGAAACTCCTAGGGAATATTCTTTGGATATTTCAGGAATTATTTATAAATAATAATAAAGTATTATTTCATTTTGATATCCCAACACTATAAATGTAATCTCCACTAAAACCATTTTATTTTTATTCTTCATTTTCAGGTTCCTAAATACATGTAGTGGGGTGGAATTAAAATATCCCATTAAGGAATGATCCATGAATGAGTTGTTCATTCCTTATCATCGAATATGACTATTTATTCTTCCAATGGATTTACCTTATGCATTCCTTGTATGCTTCCTCAGTTTCAAGAGTGTTCACTGAGATACCAATTTATCAATTAAATGGGGAAATTATGATCTTTAATAAATACCATATATCTATATTTTTAAAATACCTCATACATTATTATAATAATTAAATGGTATTTATGTAGAATGAGAATCATAATTTCTTTGGTTACAAGTTTAATATCATCATGAACATGATTTTTTGATTAATGATTTATTTTGGTACTTTTTTCTTATATGAATCATATAATCATATAAAAATTATGATGTGATATGTTATATATAATATATATATATATATACCTCTAATACATTGCGTAATGATTTAATATAATGTGTTAACATATATGGTGCATAGACGGTTACCATAAGAATACTATGTTATATTCTCTTTGTGATTAAGCTGGACATATGATTAGGATTTCATGATTTATGATACACCCACATTCCTATGAACCTCATGATTTTCATGATCAAATGACATCATATATCTAATCCCATGATTCTATAATTGATTGCATGAAATATTCATTGGATCACACAACATATAACACAATTCTTTTCATAAAATAACAAATATTATCTCATGATCATGTTATCATTTCCAAAAAAAATTGAAAGGTGATATCTTGACCAAAGAGCCCCAAAATCATTTACTGATACAATAATGGATTATATATGCTTTAAATAAGGGATTTTATTATATTATTTCTCAAAAGGGAAAATAATATCATATGGTAATTCATCTAAAAATATGAGATAATTTTTAAATCCTCTATTTATGTCTTATCCATGATGACATTATCTTCCTGGTAAAAATGGGTGATTTTGTAATTTATACATGAAATTATATTATACATTCCATATATATAGTTATAATGTTATATGAAACATGGATCATGGAATTACAAGAAACATGAATGATAATGGTGAAGTCTCTTTAAAGGGATTGATTTCCTCATCCATCCAGCATATCCAGATATACTGCATTAGTATCACTGATACTTTTTCCTCATGATATGAGTAGACTCCACATGTACTATAGAATCAACCAAGTTTCTATCATTATAGTCCCAGAAAATTGGCCAACAACACAGGAGACCTAGATTAACCTCTAATAATTTATCAGAATTTATTTTAATATAAGTTAGAATATGATTTTTTCAAATGAATTAAAAAAATCTACCTAACAACTTGTAATAACAAAAAATTACTAGCCTCTATATAACCAAAAAATCATGATTATAAATGTAGAAGAAAACAACATTATTTGGGTTGTATTTACTAAATGAGGTGTTGAATATCACCATGGTCAATTGAATAGTGATGGGTGTTTGATTATGAGTCATATAGTTGTGACCATACTATATAGAGTGCATAAAATCAATATGTGTGTCCAAAAAATTGTTTTCAAGTTGTTTAGAAAGTTGTACATAAATGAAAAAATATAGTTGGGATGAAATATCAGAATCCACTAACATTTCATATTAGAAATGATTAGAAATTTATTTTCATTATATTGGTAAATTAGTTAAAAAATTGAATAAATTATCAGGAGCACCGTTGAAATGATTTTAAAGACGATGCATTGATTAAAGTGGAAGACCACAATATAGTAGTCATTCATAAATATGAATATTGTTATGTTCATTCCTATAGACAAGGGTGAAATGTGATGGCCAAATCCAAGGATAATAAAATCATTTAATCTAAATTAAAATAGATATATAATAAACAAAAATTGGTATGATAAAAATGTTTTGATTCATGAATTCCATATAGGGAGGGATCTTGGATCATCATGTCACCATTACAAGGGAAATAATAATTTTTGAGTGTGATGTGACATTCATTGGTAAAAAACATGTTTTTAGTATCAAAAAATTAAATAAATTAGAATTTAGTGTCCAATGGTGGATATTGAGGATTCACAAGAAGAATAATATGTGATTTAATCCTATTGTTTTTTCAAAAGTTTACAGAAGAATCCCAACTAGAAATCCATCTAGAATGTGACAAATTAATATAGAAATTTGACATGATAAATGACTAGATAGAAGAGTACAAATATTACAAGATTCCTCAAATTATATTATTAATTAATATCTATATTTAAAATATATGAACTATCAACTAATTATTGAGAAGATTCTATTATAGTAGTATTTTAAATCAACATTAATTATCATTACGTTTTTTTTCATAGACCACCATTTTTCAAGGTATTAAAACAATAAATCCATGTAATAGTGATTTTTTCTTTCAAGAATACATGGACTCCAACCAATGGTTTTTTACAGGAATTATAATTATTAATAATACCTATATTGAATTTATAGATTACAATGGAATAAATTATTCTATAGATGAAAGTAAATTTGACCTATAAATTCCTTCCATCCTTTGAAAGGGACTTCCCATTCCATTATTAATTATTTTTTTACTTGATCTAAAATATGGAAAAAATAACATGACATAAGCCATTCCAAAAGTTATAGGACAAAAAGGTTAATTAAATGAATAATGCCTTATTAAATTCACAAGTAAAATAAAATCTATGTTCTTACACTAGTAGGAACTCCATTCGCAAAATAACATAAATACTTGTTATAATTGATAGTATACATTGATTCAACCTCATATTGTGAAAGGGACACCTTGAGTTTTTAAATTTCTTTTATACCTTTATGCGAAAAAATTATTAGCTTATATTCAAAGTGGATATGGGAAACAAAACCATGATTCCTTAATACATGTATTTGTTTAATATTTCTTTTCTCAACTGTATTTTTGGGGAGCCTTCTTTAATAATACACATATGGGAGAATATGATGGAATAAATTGTTCCACATTATATACTATAATTTATAATTTCATATATTCTATAAGAGAACCATTTATGAGTATTGAAACAGTAGAACAATCAAAGAGAGCTTTGAGGGTGACAGAAAATATCATTGAAATCATAACTATCAACCACTTTATAAATGATGTGCTAATCCATAAATTACAAGGATTTTTGGATGTAAATATTGAGAGGAATTAAACCACCACAATTTTATTTCTTTAAGAGACTAACAAATGTAGAGGACATGCTAAGGAATTATTTTATAGTTAAACAGTTAAGAAACCAAACTAAATCCAGGGGAGATTTTTTTTAATAATTATATGTATATGGGCATAATGTTTGATGATAATTTTTTTGATAGTGACGAAAAGATAAATTCATCTGGTGATTGACTCAAAATGTCATTTTCAACATTGGGAATCATAATGATAAAATGATAATTGAGACCCTGTTGAAGGTTAAATAACGAAAAATATTATATAACCAATCTAAATGCGTTCAAACAGAAAATATACAAAAAATTATTAGAGGATTGATTGGTAAAACCATCATGAAATGTGGAACTTTTTGGATTGATAATAAATACTAAATCACTTATTTCAAAATCAAGAGGGATACAAGTAGGCCATGTGTTCTCCTCATTACTAAAAATTGATAGAATTATATAATCATTAATATCCTTGTTGATTTTTGGTGAATTAAAAAGGCTAGTAAAATAAAAGATAAATTTTAATGAAATGTAATATTCATTATTAAAAACTATGTAACTATATTTATGCAATGTGATGGGTGAAAAAAAAAATTCTTGGTTCTTTTATGATAAATATATAATTTGGTATTTTAATCCCCATACTTCAACCACTTGAAATTGTGAATTTTATTTTTTTATCTTGTCTTTAAGTGAGAGGGAATTTCAATTTGATGTGAGCTCAATTTCTCATTGAATATCTATAGGATATTTACAATGGGTTGATTGATGGTATGTCTAGTTAAGAATGGATTTAATATAATAAATTTCATTTTAAATCATTTTTTTGGCATCCTTGCATGAAAATTAGAGCTTATACTTGAATAACATCAGAATACTGAAACAATAAAAATTATCATTAATAGAATGAATATAATTTTAATGATAAAAAACAAGTTTACCACAATTTGAAGTGGATGCTCATGAATTGTGAAATATTAAAGGCCGAATCAACTTAGGAGTGTTGTTAATAAGGCTATCAAAAATACAATAATTGTTACAGTTTATTGTCGGAGGCTTGATACATGAAATGGTTCCCTATTTATAAAGTGAATTTTTATAAGAGAAATCCCTATTAAAATTGGTTGATATAAATAATTAATTCCATCATATGTACCATTTGTACATTGAGCAAAATAAATTAATTCCAATCATATGGTTTCTTTTGATTTATGTTGTACACTGTATTGAGAAGATGCTATAATTGACATCACCCATCCTTTCACTAGACTGTACGATATCATTAAATTTTACATGAAATATCTATGGGTATTGGATTCTAGAGTAGATAGAGTCTATGGACTTCCAAATCAGTCTCCTTTTCCAATATCTATTTTTATCATAAATAAATGTAAAAAAAATATGATTATTAGATTATTTTTCTTGACATGTAATAGTTTTTTATTCAATTTTAATATTAGAGACATTACTAATAGTGAAATGAGAAAAATCCCAGAGTGTTTCTCCTTTTATAATTCCATTTCTTATATTATTTTTATGTAGTTTGTTATGAAATTATTTGTCAATATAATTTTATTAATCCTTACTGGAATATTTATCTCACTATTTTTATTATATTTCTTCATTTCCAAATTAATTTCAACGAATGGAAATACATATGATATTTATATATATGATGTATTTTTATGGAATCAATACTTATTATAACATGAGTATAAATAAATATGTAACTAATTTCCAAAAAAATGTATTATCATGGAAATCTATTATAATCCACATGATGTATAAAAATTATGTATATTTAGCACTGGATCTAGAATATAGGTCATTTTGTGTCTTAGTTTGTATCAAATTAGATTTTTGGTTATTTTGGGGAATTATAATTTTAATATTTTTATATAGATCCCCATATTGATAATTATTCTACAAATAATAAAAATATATTTTTAACTAATAATAAAAAATTAGGATTAATTCTATTATCATCACTAAGATTAATACCCTTAGAGGGGTTGAATTATGGTAAAAATGTTAAAACACCCACCTTGTGGGATCTTGTTTCACGATCATTAATGAAATATTTCTCTCTCTTTCCCATTGTATTATTTTATGAGAAATAAAAAATTCATGGAAAAAATAAAAATTTACATGTTTCACCAATAACAAGTCTATTCCACGAAACATACACTAGAAGTGATACAATGCAAAGAAATCAAATATATCACAGCTATTATAATTTTCAGATCAGAATAATTATCCTTACAATTTTATAATCATTTACTCATTAAAATATCACTACACTCTCATATAAAGTGAATATACATCCTTATTGAATATTCTTTTATTGATACTAATAACCTCATATTTGGTTTACAAATATGTAATTGTTCCATGAATAATTTTCTTCACCTAATAGATATAATCATCCTTCTAATAACTCATTTTATTTGTGGAAACACATTTGATGAAATATTATTATTCCTTCATGATCTAATTTAATCTCTATATGAATAGTCAATTCATTGCATGGTGTGAGTTCACAATAAATCTTTTTTAATAATGGATATATGAAGCCTCAAAAACAACCTTTCTATTGTGGGATGTCGTACACCAAAAACTAATACACCTTTAAGTGCTCAACATCCTTCCTGAACTTACCTCCATTTCGATAAAAATTCATACTTAGACGAATTTTTACTATGGTTTTGTTTTCTAATAACCATCTATCTAAACAATTAACTGATTAGGTATCAATTATATACCCAATGGTTATCAATAATATTTTAATAAAAAATGTACTTATCCATTTTGAATATAAACTATCATCACATAATAAAATTTCTTTGATTTTCACATTGTGAATAAGTCTACATGTGGTGGTCTCAGTTTTAAAAACATTTTCTGAAGAACTGTTCCCTTAGTGGGGCCCTCAAAATCACAAACATTTACCATAAATGAAAATACCACTCTAGAAACATGTTTTCCAATTTTCAAACATGTAATGTATATCATTTTATTTAATTATTTTATTTAATGAAATAACATACATGGTAAGTAGTTATCATAAAACAACTCCATCATGAAATATTTGAATATAATAAAAATCCACCATGAATTCATTCAGGTGATATGTGTTGTCTGTGTAATATTGTAAATTCTATGAAGAAATATGTCCTTTTCCACATAAACAACTCCTGATTATCATACCAAAAATTATTGGAAACAGAAGGAAACTCTTCCACATTGAAAAAAATATATTTTCAAATAAATCTAATGGATCAATGTTAACTAAAATTTTCATCAAAGATAATCAATTTTAAAACCATGAAAAACCACTATGTTGGATTATTTCATAAAAACATCCCCATTTTTTTTGAAAACACTTCAAATCCACATAGAAAAAGAAGTTCAGAAACAAAAATAAATCTTTTTCATCAACACCATTAACACATCAACACTCCAAAAAGTAAAGAAATGTTACTCGTTACATACTGTAAGTAGAATGATCCAATATCAACGTAAAAAATTCATATGGAAAATATCATCAATGAACCAATTATTTATCAATATCACTTGATGATCCATTCTCAATACCCATTGTTTTGGAAAGACAATTCCAATTATAATTTTTTTTGATTAGTCGATCTAACTATTTCATAGTGTGTTTCATCTAGAAAGAACTCATTCTTTCACCAAAAATATTTGTTTGGACGCATCATGAACTTCTCCTATGATTTATCATCAATAAATAAACAAATTTAGAGGCTTGAGATTTATAAAACTCTAATTGTTTCACTATCTACCCTATATGAATTTCCCCATTCTAGAATAAGCCATTTCCCCCATTTTAAATCTTACCTAAGGTTAGTCTTTTTGGGTTTTTGGCCTGGTAAATAACATATATCTGCACATATGGAAATAACAATTATACATCACTAATAGGGAGACCCATATTTATAACATTATAGTGTGGGGATTCAAATTGAATATATGATCTAGTTAATGTCGTTCAAATGATTCTTTGGGAAAGTAATTATTTTATATTTCATTGTAATAATGTTTTATAGGATCATACTCTATCATTACAAACCCATTATCAAATTCAACCTTGATAAAATGATTCATGAGTTCAATTTTCTTCATCTATGAGCTATAAATATGATTTGTGCAATGATTTATAGCTCCTATATTTTTACATCTGAATATAATTACATATTTCACTTTACCCCAAGTCATATATATTTTTACTATTACACAATATTTTTGGTGTATTATTTTATGGTAATAACATATTCTAAATCTTCTAAGAATAGTGAAATGCATAATTTTATCATTAAAAACTATGAAATAAATATTATTCCATGATAGAATGGTCTAACTTTTGTTAACTTTTTATAATATTTTGAATAGGTCCAACCAATACAGGTTTAACATATTAAGTCTAAATTTATTTTTCATTGTATAGAAAATTATAATATAGCATTACATGGATATAATAAAATTTTAATTTCAATATAATTTAGTAAATTTCCCTAGATTTATATTTATACCATGTGAATTTGAATGTGGAAAAAATAAAGCTTTATATACTTTTTTTGTAAAAAATACTCCAATTAACTTTATATATTTTGTGACTTTAAGAATATTTTCATTATAATCCCATGAAAATTTCCATATATTGAAAATTGGAGTTATCAATACCTTGTTGTTTTCCAGTACAAATATTCTCACATCTATCTTATCATATTCAATTTGTAAATGACTATATTATTCCTTTAATGTCTCACTTATAGTCTATAAAAAGTGCCAACTCATCAATCACTAATATATCATAATCATGATCTGTGACATTGTAAAGCAATTTGCACCACTCTATATTCAGTCCAAAAAATATCATGCTATTGGAAAAATAGGAACCATTAAAATTTTATTACACTAATTATTTAGATAGATACTAGAAAAAATCCCTACACGGGAAAAAAATACTCATTATATACTAATCAAGTCATTAATATTATTATCATAGTTCCAACATTATTCTATACAATTACTTCTTCAGAAGATTTCCCATGTAATCAACTTCATGGAAATTAAAACAATCCATATCATCAATATACACCACATTTATTATAAATCCATCAAAAAATGCTGAATTTATATCTATATGAAGTCCGTTGATTTTTCATTTCAATTAAATAACATTGAACAGTCAAATATACTTATGACATGAAAATGGTGTGAATGCCTCATCTACATTGATTCTCTTGATCTATGAGAACCAGATTCTCCCTAGTCATGGTTTTATTGGATAACCATGTTGTTTATATATTTTTTTTCTTAAATATATATTTTATCCCAATAATGTTATTATCCATTGGCTATGGAACAATCTCATAGATCTGATTCATTTTTTATTTGAAAGCTCCACATTCATCATATGGACCAAGTTCTTATATATAAATCCTTCCTAAATTATTTGTTTCTCTAAATTTGATGATAAATATTATTAATATAGTAAATTAATTCTCTCTATTTTCTTTTTTAATATCTGATCACCAGTGATGCTCTACCAATCAATTTCTTCTCAAATCCTCAGTTTTTTTGTGCTGATTGACGTCTCAAATCACCACTGACCTAAACTGAATTTTCCTTTAAATTTTCCTCTAAAACACCCAGTCATATATATATATATATTCATCACTTTATAAATATCATCATAACACTAATTAATAGTTTACTGAATAATTTTCTTATTATCTTCCACATAAACATTATTTCACTCTATAAAAATTCTTAGATTATTATTGAAGAATTTATATACTTTTTAATTTCCTTATATACAAAATAAAAACCCTTTAAGTTTATTGGGATTAAATGTTTTTTTGTTCCTCTTAATTGAGAATGAAAAAATTATATTTAAATACTCGAATGTGCTTCGGCACTGTCTTTATTATATGATAAAAATTGTATGTGTTTTACAACAAGAGAGTGTGTGAATTGTGGATTACAAAATAAATAAATAATTTTTTAGTAAACTATTAATGAATATATTTCAGATGAAGATTATATCAGACTCATTATATTATAAGATATAGAATGGTTTTTTATAAAACTGTATAAGAATTTTCTTATAAAATTTCATATAATGTTATGAACTTTTAAAAATAAGTAATAATGAACATTTACATATTATATAAGATAAAATAATAATTTTTAAGATAATATCAAAATTATACCCTTTTCATTAAAATAATAATTAAACAGAGTGAAGATAACCACAATAGTAACCTTTCCATAATGTTCAACCTTCCTAGACACATATTACATGATAAAAATATTGAACATGTCCCCTTTTTACTTATCCTTTGGAACACTTAATTGAAATATCCAAATAACTTCTCTCTTATTTAAAAATGTTATCCATATATCATTATAGATTATAAAATAACCATTATAAATGAATATTTATTAAATAATTTACAAAAGAAATCCTCACAATTAATACTTCTAAAATATCTCTAAAAGATATAGTTGAATCATAATCAAGAAACAATATTATTCACATGCTTCAAAAATATTTTGATAATCAATTTTGTAAAAATATACCTCCTTCTTAAATATAATATTATTTTTGGAGTATTCCCAATGGTTTTGTTTCTCATTTGTATGATGTGGTGTAAATGGATTCTTATAGACTCCTTCTTCATTTGAATGATCAGTACACTCTGTTCATTAGATAGTCATCATGATATAGAACCTTAAAAATGAATTTATATTTTATCTGGTAGAATAAGGAATTTTTTTGGTGGAATGTATAATGTTCTTCCATTTGGTAGGATTTAATACATGCATCTAGAAATATTTTATTCCTCCATTTGATAAAATCTTTTTTTTGATTTAATATAATTTTTTCAAGAGTGAAGCTGTTATACTTTATCTTCTATTCATTATAAAAATTCATCTATCAACATTTTATTCATTCATTTTATGTTAAATAAAAATTACTATCGAATAAGGATGTTCTATCTAATATACACAATTTCTAAATATTCTATAGTGTTTCATCCATTGATATAGATATTACATTTATGTTAAAATTACCTTCCTAGAAAAACATCTTAAGTGTCTGGGAAGTAAAAATGTTATAAAAGAAAAAAAGAATAAAGAACTAATTTTTTATTTTCGTAATTATGAGTGGAAAGTGTTGAAAGAATATATTAGACACATAAATCTCCTTATTTTTAATATTCATAAAAAATACATTTTAAGTAGAAAATATAATGATAAATATTTCAATTAACATAATTCATATATTTTATATAATATTTTCTATTACATTTTTCATGATTGATTAGAAAATTTAACAATTCTTATAAATTGTTAAAATGATACCATTATCCAAAAAATTAGATCCTTTAAATAAAACCATTCACTTTCCATATAAAAAGTTTATATACATTCACTCTGTTAATTATTTTAAAAAAATATTTAGGTGGTTTTTTTCCTGAGATTTTATCTGAAAATTTTAAAATAATTATTTTATATGTAAATAAACATTCATAAAAAAATTTAGGAAGAAATTAATCCATGAGAATCAATAAAAAAAACGATGAAGATAATTCATCAAAAAATAGAAAAAAAAATTTAGCTCGGTCACTAATATAAAATTGATGATTTAGAAAAACCAATATTTCATAGAAATATTCCAGAATATTTCATCCATCTTTTGACATAATCCAAATATTTTTTAGAATCAAAAGTAACTAAATTCAACATTTAAATTTATTTATCAATAACCTATATGTTTATTACATGCATTTTAATCTATTCTTCTTCAATTTTCTTTATTTACCTCTTTATCATTTTGTATTGTAAGAGATTTAAAATTATCATAAATAATTAATATTTCTCAATCTCTAGAGTTGGTGTTTCTCGAAAAATTTGAAAATTAATTTTTAGCTTTTCTAACTCCATAAACATGATCGTAAAAATGATTTATATCTCCGTAAGTGTCCATTTTCTACTAGAAATTATTTTTTAGCATTCCTGACACAACATTCAATATTAAATTGAATCCATTATACTCGTTTTCATTCTAAATAACTAATTCAACATTTTGTTTTTTGGAACCTGATTTTTTTTACAAGTCTACAATTCTTTTAATGTACATGAATCTAGACAGTATGTCTAGAAATATTTTAAGGAAAATATCAAGTTATAACATCATTATAATATTTCATCTTCATCTCCATTATCATTATAATTTTTATTATGGTAAAATTTCTAGAATCTATATAAATATCTGAAATATAAGGTTCATAAATTATATAACATCCAATATCTTCTCATTCACTATAGTGAATTTTGGATACAAATAGAACACCAAATTTTATATAAGGCACATATTTTTTTATTCTACTGATTGAGATTGTTTATCTTTATTGTATCAGTATTCATCATTGTCTTGGTGACTAATATCTAATACTATTTAAAATTAATAGGATAAATAATTTCCATTTTTGATATAATTTCCATTGAGGTATAGATATTTCTTAAATTCTTTAGAAATATCATATTTCTTTCACAAATAGAACTTTCCTGGTTTAAAAAAATCCCATCTTTTGTTTGAATATTTTATAACTGATTTTTTTCAATATTTAATTCATTGTTTTTTTTCTATTAAATAGAAAAAAATTTATTGAATCATGAGGTTTTTATTGATATTAATGGGAATTGGATGTTCCAATCGAATAGACCAAAGAATTTCTGGTGTATAGGATCGAGGAACCTTTCCATTGGTAAAAACATTAAATCATGATGGGATTTTTTCAATCTAGTATATGAAATCTCTTTCAATTTTCCATTTTATTTTTTTCTGTTCTAGAATATTTTTATTTTTACCTACACTGATATTCTTATTGGTTTTATCTGTCATATCCATATCCTCGACATTATCTAATAATTATGATAAATTATCTTAATATTGTAACGAATTATTAAGAAAATCTGATTGTTTTACAAATTGACTTTAACATATTCTTTGATGTTTATAAAGACATTTCACTAGATTTCATTTCGTCCTAAAAATTTTCCATATATATTTTTCATTTCTCTAATAAAACCTATATATTTATTTTTTTACAAATTTTTTAGTGAATTTACATAATCCAGCCTCATCATGTCCATGGTTTCTTCTCAAATATTAAAATTCTAATGTGAATTGCTTCATTATTAATATTTTGATACTCAATAATTATTACTAACACTCAATTTATAAAACCTTTATAATTTTTTGTTTTTTTATAGTAATGTGATGGGTATAAAAATGTATATAAACAATAATTAAATGACTACTAATCCAATATTTTTTATTATATTCAAATATATCCAAATTTATCTTTTATATAAAAGTATCGAAAAGTTAAAATTGAATTCCAATGAATTTTGAAATAATATATAATTTTTATTTTAATTTAAAGGAAATGGTGTCATATATATATGTTTACAACTTCTGATTGTTATATTGGGTTCTTAATAAGATATAGGAAACTTGTTTTATCACAAAAAATATGATTTTTAATAATACTAATTCCAACATTTGTGAGTGTGTGTTGAATCCCCAACACATGAAAAACAAATCATAAATGTTATAAATATTCAACATCAAAATTGGAAAGTGCTACTGAATTATACATCATTGAATACAAATATAAAAATGACACTTTTATGAAATAGCATGTTGCCGATGTAATTTTATTACCAATTATACATCCAATAAATTTAGTATCTAATTTTTTTTGATCAAAATCATTTCTAATACAGTAATATAGTCAATGATTCATATTAACTTCAAGATAATAGAAGTTCATATAAACGTATTTTATTTTAAAAAATATTAGATCATTTGAAAATATCTCACATGAGCATAATAATATTTCTAGGTGATTTGTTTTAAAGAGTAGTAAAAATTCAATTATTACACTTAATTTTTTGGATCTACATGTTTTCTATATTCATTACGATCTATTTATTTTGAGGTTTTGATAAAATGAAAAATATTTATATAATTTTAAAAACCAATTTATATAAATGTTTATTCTATATTTTTTATAATCTGAATACCAATATTAAATTTCATTTCACCCATCATGATAATTTAAAACTCATTATTCATAATAGACACAATGGAATCCAAATTATATTTTTGATTTTGGTAAAAATAATTTTCATAAATTTAAATATTGATTATTTCATTAAATAATAATAATAAAATGATTTGGATTTGATGCTCCTTTATAAAAATGATTTTGTGACAAAAATATAATAAGTTTGTCATAAGAGTTACTTGGGGATTGTTTAATTCTATATAATTACATATTAATCCTTAAAAATTATATAATGATGTGTTATTTTTAAATAAAATGCGTTTTCCTAAATAAACATCAACTTGAACAAATATTTTACAAAAATAAAATTTATCATCCATTAGAGAAAGATTGAAAATTTTGAATGTCAAATAGGATAAAAGTATTTATATATATTCAGGTCTACATAATAGGTTGAAATATTAATCATAATCTATTCCCCCTTTTTTATTATAATAATTCACAATAATTAATTCCATATTTTTTATAATTAATCCATTTAAACCATGATTTTTTGTGGGAAAACCAACTTTACTCCAATTTTGGGAAAATCACTAGAAAATTCTACCAAAGTCCAAACATAGTTAATTTTGATTTTATTATGTTCATAGTACATTTATGTTATCCAATATTCATCACCTAAATCATAACCTAGATTTTTTTTGAATTTTTATAAAAATGATCAATTTTTAAAATCATTTCAAAATAAAAATCTAGTTTTGATCGGTTGATCTATATCATAAATGATATTATTTGTGGGCTGATTCCTTCATTTTTTTATTTCATTGGGTTTTTAAATGTTTTTCTTAAATTAAATTCTTCGTTTCTTCAAGAGTTTTAATATGTAAATCTTTTTATTCATTATATCATTTGAATAATGTTTTATGATGGATTGAAAAATATATTTTGAAAAATCCATTAAAGATGTTGTTTTAATATGTTCAAAAATAAAAGGGTCAGTTTTATCAAATTTTACATGAGCTATTTCTTTACTAGTACTTGTATATTTTATTCAAAATGATAAGACAAACTATTTAAAGAATATCCAATGTTAATTATATCATTTTCTATTGGATAAAATATATTTAAATTATATTTACTAATCAAGATGACTAATTTACATCCAATGAATATAAAGTAAGAAAGGTTTTTCATTCCTCAAGTACAAAACTCATAATGGAATTCATTAAAAGTAGGTATAACTGAAACTCTATTTATATTATAAAAATTATTAATAATAGCAACAACCGATAATTATTTTTAATTGAGTATTCAATAAACATGGATCTAGTAATTATTTGAAGAACTCCATTTCTTAATTCAATTACATCATTATATAGAGGAGTTCAGAGAGATGATATTTTAGGTGTAATACCATTTTACTATAAAATGTTTCAAAATACGAATTTACAAATTTTCCTCCATGATAACACTGAATAGTTTCCAGAGGTATATTTTTATAATTTTTCAAAAGGTATTTAATATTTTAAAAATAGAAATATAATTTTAAATTAATCTATATAAAGAAAACACATACATTTCTAGTGAATCCATAAACTAATAGATATACACAATTTTTTCTTATAATACATCATGTTTGTGTCAGACCAAATAAATCCATATATAATAAATCTAATTCATTAGTAGTTGAAATGGTACTAATATTTTTAAATAATTACATATATTGATTTCATTATTAAAAAGGATTAAAACCATTTTATAAAATAATATTTAGGAGTATTAAAAATTTAACTATCCATTTTATTGAATATTTGTATATAGTTAAAACATTAAAGTGTATTATCCTTCTAAAAAAACCATGATTGATCATCCATTTCACTATGGAAAGGTATATTAGGGATTCTAATGTCTAAAAATGTTTAATGTGTATAGAATCAAAAGCATATCAGATAAAAAAATAAATTTTCATTATAAAAATTGAACAACACATATTGAATTAATAATGTTCAAAATGTATCGTTCATAAAATAAATGGAATACTCATGTAGGGTTTTTTATATTATGCTATAAAACAATACACTTCCAGATTTACCAAGATTACTATCGAGTATATTTTACCTTGAGAAATATCTCTGAAAATGAATTTTCAACATCTCATCAAGGTAATTAAATGGAAGAACTTCTTTTATTATATTCATATACTACGAACATCAAATATCCCTATAAAATAAATAATTTATTTTTGTACTTTTTCCCTGAAATAGAAAATATAAGATTTTTGTACCCAAACCGCCTAAGGTGTAATACTATTAGAAAGATGGACTTTTGGAATCTACATCCTTTTTACTATTTTAAGTTATATAGGTGATAATTATTTTAAAATTTAATCTCCATGAAAACAAAAGTAATAAATTTTTTTCAATAAAAAAATGGTATTCCAATGACCACCTCACTAACATTTCCTATAGAAGGATGCACTTTTTCAAAAAAGTAATTATTTTGAAATTGACATTTTAGGTTTATAAACCCAATTTTAGATATATTTCTATGATATATCATAATTATGTACAAATTTTCAATATTATCATTCCCATAATATACATTTAATTGTTGTTATTTTCAAACAAAAAAATTTAGTGTTCTGTTTCAAAACTAAATCGTTATCTTTATTTGATGGGGTGGAACTAGATTTCTTATATATATATATATAATAAATTATAGATGAAAATGTATTTGGAATGTCTTATAAATTTATATTTTTTATTTACATGTTTTTTTCATTAATGTTTCAAAAAAATGAAAACCCTTATTATTTTATTTTTCATATAAAGTATCATATATAGGAACTTCCTCAAATCTTTTTATGGTATTAACATCATCGTGTGTAATTTATTTTTCTTCATCATTGGATGTAAAAATTTAATAATCAAAATTATAATAATTTTCAATTAATGTCATTTTTTGTATTTGACTGATAAATTATCCATGTATAATTTATTTTAATTCAAAATACTATCATAATATCCAATAAATATATAATTATAAATTCAAATTTTCAATAATTTTTCCCTACAACTATCACAACCACATTCAATTAATATTTTAGATGATTTATTCACTATATTTTTGTTGAATATTATTTACTTCTTATCCTTCTCATTTATTATAGGACAATCTCATCTAATATGATAATGTATTTTGCATTAATAAAAAACAACATTATATGTGTCATTATTTTCAACATTATATAATAATTTTTCCTAAAATTGTTTTGAAAATAGTAATTTTCAAAAAATTTATTCACCAATTTTACAAATGATCATTTTTATTTTATCTCTATTCAGATGAAGATATTCTAGTATCAAATTTTAATTTCTTTTAATTTGGTGAAATGTTCTTCCAAATTATGATTTTTAAGATGATTATTATTTAATAATCTATTATATTAGACACAAATTTATAATTCCAGTTATCAACGATCATCTCACCTAGTTTTCCATCAGTTAAGTATTTATCTCGAAGATATTGTACACTATTAACAATTTTATTATTTAGTTATTGTAGTTTTGGAAATGATTCTCCATTTTTGAAATCAAAAGAAAAATATTATACTCTTAATATAGATCATCTAGTTTAGAAATCATTTGTAATTCCAATGTTATTAACACCATGTTTCTTTCATATATTGTGATCTTATTTATAGGAAGAAATATGAATATATAATCTTATAGTAAATCAATATATTAATGTTTCTCTATCATTAATGTCGAATGAACATTTAGATTTAAATTAATTAGAAATTTTTTTATCACTTGTTCAGTAATTTTATAATTTCAAGTAATCATGAAAAAAAGTTCGACACTAGGTTAATAACCAATGTATTCATGGGATCTCTCTAATATTCCAAATTAGAACCATCATATATAGTGGGTTTATATGGATTTATATTCTCTAATTATCTAATGGAAAAAACTTCAATCTTAAACAAAAAATATAATTTTCTAATTATATATTGAAATAGTTATAACTTATTTAATCATTATTTAGTACAAAATATATGTTTGAATGGAAATAGTTTTTACTACAAGTTGGGGTGGTGAGTTTTAGTTTAATAAATAAAACAATAAATTATCTATAACATTATTAGGGAATTACATTTTATGAATATTAAATGTTATCAAAATGATAAAATTTTGTGTCATAGAATTCTTATCTGGACTAAATTTATCTATGGTATTTCCCTTACGATAATATAAATTCTTCATTATCCTGGAATTACATAATTTTGGGATAACAAAATCCTATATTTAACCAAAATCACAACCCTAGATCGAAATATTAGTGTGTCATCATTCATCCTTAATAATGAAATCAATTGATCGTAATATATTGGACATAAAAAATCAATGAAAAATATAGATGAATTTGAAAAATTAAATGTCAAAATAAATTCAGTAAGAAAAAGACATTAAAATTGTTACAATTGATGTGAAGACATTTAATAATATATTAGAAAATATTCACAGTAACTTTAGATCATCGTAGTTATAAACGGGTCTTCTATACTTGAATGTAGATTATTTATACTGATATTCCCACTAGTTATATTTCATATATTTCAGTGGTAGTTTAAATGGAATTATAAGAAGACATTATTTGCATGAAATTTAAGTACATCATCATCTTCTGATTGTCATGTTGATATAACATCATTGAAATCACTATAGATTATATATTTTATAAAGAATAAAGATTATTCAGTTGAATATATGATGTTCTTATATCTGGTTGGATTTATAAAATAGCATTTAATAAGATTTTTTGGCATTATCTGATATGTTCCATCTAATGTATTTTTTACATATATGTTCGATGGAACATTGGTAAAAATTATCTTATAGAAATTATAAAACTTTTTGTAGTAAACATTTTATCTAACCATATGATGTTAAAATTACAAGTCTATCTAATAATAATGTTTTATAAAAAATCTTCTTGATGAGATTTATTATGAAATTTTATTCCATTAGAAATTATATTCATATTACAGTAAAAAAAATTCCTGCAAAATCATCTTAAGAACATTGGAAATAAAAATGGTAAAATATATAATATTTTATTAAGTTGTTGTGATTTTAAAAATTAAGTATATAAAGTGATGAAAAATAATTTCAAGTCAATATTATTTACATACCACAACTTTTATTGAGCACCCTATTCATTTATAAACAAAAAATATCTGTTATATAAATAAATTGATATTTATAATTAAACATTCAAAATAATTTTTAGCTGGAATTTTTGAATTGGCATCATTATGTTCTTGTTTTGTATGATCTAAAAAATCCTATCAACCAATATATTTTAGTCAATAGTTTTCACTACTAAAACATGGATATTTATAAAATATTTTTGATATAATACTAAATGTAGATGTTGTAATATTCTAAACATTTATTTTTTTACAATCATAGAAGTTTTTTAAAAATTAACATTTTCAACATCATTTTGATATTATGTTGTGAAACTAAATATCAAATTCTTGGGGGTGATTATTGAAATTTTAGCCAACATATTATAATAATTATTGAAAATTACATAAAATCTATTCCCATTAATGGCTCATAGATATATGGTTCCAAACAAATTAATAAGCACCAGTTCTTGTAATCTTGTAGGCATCCACTATTTTCCCTTAAAATTAATTCAAGCGTTCTTCACATATTTGTATGAATCCATTGTGTTAGTAATATCTTGTGATAGATTAGGGATATTTTGATCTACATATATTTCTTAAGATCTTCAACGTGTGATTGGATAAAATATATAATTCATTGATGTTATATCCTGTATTCTTTTTTTCCTTGGGATTAAATAAAATTTCCTCTTATCAAGTTACATGGTAGATATTTTCCTTCATATATTTTCCCTACATCACCATTTTAACATATTTTACCTTAGTGATACAAAAAGTACTGTAAAATATCATTAAATTACCAATCCACACAATTAATTACATGCTTCATGATTTGGTTGAGACCCTTAACAAACAATGAATTTTCACATCCCCTATCTTTTCCCACAAACAAAGATTTTCCTAAGCTAATATTTTATTCCTTCATCTTTTCCAATATATAGTGAATAATAACTTATCATATTTATGGTTTTGACTAGATCTTTATTTCTTTTCATGTGGGATATAAATCCACGATAAGTGATAAATACATTGGATAGATCAGATGATTCAATTGAAAAATTTTATATAACTACATACTGGAGTTTTTATTTTTGATCTATGTAATTTACTTCACACATAGTATAGAATCCTGTTCTTGATATTTTATATAGTATAATGGGATAACATTATATTGAAAAAATGATGATTTATTTTATTTTTTCATCTCATTCAATGATTCCATACGATGTTGTGTACAACCACATTTGGACTACATTGGAACATTTCACAACATATTTTATAAGATATATTTATCCTTTTCTAAAATCCTCCACACTATAAATAATGAACTTCAGAATAATTCCTATAGTATTGTATAACGATTGGTTTCTTTTGATGAACTTTTTCTTTATGGTACCCATTTTCTATGGAAAAATTATTTTGTTAATTTACCCTCATTCCAAAATAATAACACCTAATATGTTGTGTGTTCATGGTTATCATTTCTAAAATAATCGGTTTTAGATGGGTTCTATGAATGATATGATTATGATTCATTCCAAAATCGACAATCAAGTTTTTAGTTGTTGTGTTTTTTCTAAAATTAACAAATACTAATTTCTATTTATTGTTCATCCCCATACAATAAATGACATTTAGAAATGTTTTTTAAATTTGATGATAATCATATATCAATTATAATGGAATTTTGTACTCCACATTCACCTTTTTTACCACTTGATTGATTTTACATCCCCATGTGACTCTAAATGGTATAATTCAACCCTAATCTACATCCATTCATCGTGGTCCAATTAATTCCTTGAAAATAAATTTTATATTTCTGAGCTAATCATTCACTGTCTTAGTCAATCCATCAATAAAACTCATCTATTCATCATCATTAAGCTTATATTTAATCAATATCTCTGAGTTTTCAACATTTTAATATTTTTTAGTTCAAACATGTTCTTTCATATAAAAATTTTCATTTTTTTGCATATATAGTTTGGAATAATCAAACAATCAAATAAATTTATTCATTTGGACTCTTGAAATATACAGCTTTTCAAGAGTGGACTCTAGATAAAACTACAGATCAAATATTTCATCCACATATCCATTATCAATTTCAATCTCATTACTTATCTGTAAATTTCCCTCAAAATCCATCATATTTTTTCCTATATGGTCATTGTAGTATTCAATTTATTACACTGCATTTTCTTAAAAAATATTATTTTCTTATGAAATCATGATCATCACCATCATGAAATTATATTTAGTGATTTTATGACCTCCCACAATAACTTAGTACCTCATTATGTTAATTTAATCACACAAATCATCATTATATTTAATATTTCTAGAAAAATTTATTGTAAAATTCAGAACCATTTCATATAAAAATCAAAATACTTGATGTTTTACACTACACTTTAATTTGTCAAATTTCATTTCTTTGGATATAAATGATTTGAATTCTTCTATAACTTATACTTCTTATCTGTACACTACAGTAAGATTTTTCATTTCCTCGAATACCATCTCTCTAGACTTATATTTTTACAGTTTCATTATATTCATTCATCATTTAGTAAGTAATAAGAGTATATTATAAAATATGACTTATTAGATCATTTGGATTATTCACATTTACTATATAAAATTTAATATATAACTATGGTGGTAGTCTTCTCAAGATTAATTTGTTGATCTTTATACAAATGAGGATTTATATGAGTCCTCGAATATCATCCATAAAAAATCCCCAAATAAAATAATGCATCAAAAGACTCATTTGGGTTGATCGTGAGGCCGTTATACTTATTCAACGTAACCTATAAATTTTCTTCTAGATCCTTTGAAATTCGTTCATTAAATATTTACAATATTTCAGACACGGAATAAGGTAACATTCATGGATTCACCTTTAGGTAGATTTTTTTTACCTAAACCTACATAATGACCATTTGTTAATGGGAATGAACATCCTATTTTCTTTATTTTATTTATGATAAATTCAAAATTTAAACACTAACTGAAATACCAAGAATTTCATATATAATAACATCCATATAAAATTATTAGATGAATTATTGTTTCAAATTCATCTATAGTTGAAAATTTCTTCCACAGAAATTTAAAATAAATTTGTGATTAATAAAGTTAATTACTTCCACTAAGTGAGAATAATTAACTATAACCATACATATTAATAATAACTATTAGACCCACATGGTAATATTTCCAATGAGATAGGTTAATGAGGATATGGAAGATTAAAACATCCACCTCATTATATATTATTTCTTTCTTAAACAAAACACTATTGTCTCCAGTTCCCATAGTAGTATATGAGATAAAAATTAAGAAAAAGACATGGCACTTTAACAAGTGTAATTATTAATAGTGACAGTATAAAGAGAATAAAAAGGAAATTTTCAAATTTAAAAAATCATCTCTAAAACACTAATGTCACAATGTTTGATGCAGACATAGTTCTCCCCATTGTTTATAACTATTCACATACTGGAGGATCACTTCTCTATTAGTTATAATAAACAATCTACTCCTCTAGAAGAATATTCTAATGATCTAAACCCCCAATAAAATTATTTCCTATATATGTGAGGGTTCCATGAGAATCTACTTACATTATATAGATGAAATCAAACATACCACATCATATTTTCTTTTTATAAACCCTTATCTTAAACTTTTTTTATTCTGTCATGAACTATATTAATCCCTTTGGGAACTAAATTTATCAATGTGGCATGACTGTGTCATGAAAACATTTTGACTCAAAGGTGAAGATCACCTCAGTAAAAACAATCCATTGTGGGGTTTAGTTAACATTAAACAAAAACTCTTTTAATAAATAAAATAAATTCATGATCCTACATCTTTTGGGAACACAACTCAATTGAATATCACATTCAGACATTACTGAATTTCACTTATGATGATGCTACATAATGAACATTTCTCACCAAAATAAGGATATTAGTGGTCTATTATATAGTAAATAGAACCTGAAAAATTACTAATCAAATTTAACCACAATCCTTTTGTGTAAAATATTTATTTGGGTATTAAAAGGGAAATGTGATTTCTATAGTGTTTAAATTCCATTGTGGTATCCATTGAATCAAATAATTTTTTGAAAATTATTATAACCCCTTATTAATTCCTCAAAATCCCCACATTTCTTCCAAAAATGAAAATATTACCTTGTGAATTTGTTTTTTATTTCAAAAAATACAAATGCGAGATCAAATATAATGTAGATTTACCTTGATGTATTTGCATACATGCTATAAAGTTCACATATCATAGCACCTAAATGAAATACAATCAATTTTAAAAAATTGTTTTGTACACCTTAATGTTGAATGAAATATTCTCATACTGAAGTAAATGTTACAAGAAACCCTTTATTATAAAAAACTAATTATTTTTTTACAAAAAAATATGTAAAATTTTATCAAAATCTTTCACCTTAAAAATTTAGGTTAAAAAACATATGATGAAACATTACCGACTGGACTTTTCAACAAACACAATAAACCCAAAAACATTCAAATACTACTAAGATAGATATATTCCTATAATTTGAGATAACATTTAAGTTAATCTTTATTATCAATATTTTGTATCCTGAAAATATTCAAAAATAATTTTTATAAATGAGTAAAAACCATGAGGATGTAATTCTTATGGGGGTATAATTTTAAATCCTAGAATTAAAATGAATATTTTAATGAAATTTTTTCCTTTAATTAAATATGTAAATCATAATTTATTTTCTATAGTTTTTCTAATATTGTTAACCAGGAATACATTTACATATTTATCACCTATGTTGTTTCCTCTAAATGTTTTCATTAAATTGCTAATTAAAGTATAATGAAATTATAGTGATTTTTAAAATATCAATAACTATATTAATTAATAATTACAAATATATTACATTTTATTTATATAGTTATTATGTCATTGTAATCTAATGGTTAGCATAGCATGACCCATGTTTTCCAAGCCACAATGTTGAGACATAACAAAAAACATTCTTATAACCATTTATGTTATAATATTTATAAATGGTAAAATATAATTTTTATGCTAAAATAATTTGATATCATTAATTTTTTGTTTAATAATAGTAAATTTAAATTATATGTCTTTTTATTCAATTAATATATATTTTTTAGTACAATATATAATCTTAAAATTTTTAGCATTCTGGTAAAATAATATTTTTAACTATTTTTATATTAATTTTAAAATTTCATTACTATTGTGAACAATATATTAATATCACAAATTAATTATTATGTTTCAATAGTTTTTTATGTTTAGAATATTACAATTTTAATTAACCTAAAATTATATCCTTTGTGTATATTTTTTTCTCTACTAATCTCTTTTTTCTCGATGATCAATTCGAATGGAAAAATTATACTTAATTAAAATATTAAACAAATAAAAAATTTATGATTTAGAACTGTTGATAATTAATTATATATAGTGTAATAAATAGGATTTAATAAAAAATTTAAATTCAATCACTCATTACAAAAGAAATATATTTTATTTTCCTTCAATATATT
Source organism: Viscum album (assembly GCA_963277665.1). Lineage (NCBI taxonomy): Eukaryota > Viridiplantae > Streptophyta > Magnoliopsida > Santalales > Viscaceae > Viscum > Viscum album. The sequence continues at coordinate 743,811,696 of OY728128.1, forward strand.
ATATGATTTATTTAAAATAAAACTTCCAAATTTTTTGAATGTTATTTCAATAAAAGAATATAATTTTTTAATTCATCAAATCACAATTATCAAAAGGTGATATAGACAAACATTTCAAATAATGTCATATTGTAGGATAAAAATTAAATAGTATTTGAATATATCTTAAGTTTTTTTAAATCATATGGACATAAAAGTGTTATAATAAATAATATAAGAGTATTTATTAGAAAAATGGGTTTTATTATTAGAATTTTATAATATTATTTTTAAAATTATATAATGAATCATCAAAAACCTAAAATATATTTACATATTAAATCAATTTCATTAAAATGAATATTCTACACATATAGAATAATATATAATAAATTTGTTTCACCACATTAACATTAATTTTTTTTAAAGAAATCTCTTTTTAGAAACCATTGGATGAAACCAATGTTATCCTATTTTTTCAATTTTTTAACTAGATTTCCAATGCTTATGTTTATAAATTAATAAATAATTCCCCCACTTTTCCTTTAAATATGCACAACTAAATCCCATTTTATTCAATCAGATTATCAAAAAAATTTACCTTTACCTATTAGTCTCCCAGTAAGACCGTTTTAGAAAACCTTAGTCCCTCCATGTGTCACACCCCAATATATATGAAGTGATATTTAATGTAAGGGATACCTTTCCTCCACATTAATTTTCAATTACAACTCCTTTTTTATAACGTGTTCTTTATTATTTTCATACACAACCATGAATTTAATTTCATAGAATTATCATCCACATGATATATTTTTAATGAGATTGTTTGTATTCCCCCTCAATATATCGATTTACTAAATCATTATTATTTATAATTACGGTTCTTTTCTAACTATTTAAATATTTATATACACATCTCCTTTTTTCTAGACATTTTAATTATAAATTAATTTCTCATGTGTTATATTTTTTTCACTTTCTGTGGTTTCCTTATGTTATATTATATCGTGGGTATCTATCGCACTCACATCATTCCATATTCATAAGTTATTATTATAAAATATCATTCCCATAACAATTTATTATCCTAGAATTTTGGTAATGTATGTAGGGTATGTGGTTATCTACAAATGACATTTGGTAGCACATGCATTTTATATATGTATATATATAATAAATCATTTTAGAGAAATATTTAATATATTTCATAATAATATAATCCTCTTGAAATTAAATTTGAACTGTATTTATAGAATAAATACATACTCCCCTTATTTTAAGAATGGTCTTCAACATCACCTATAAATATCTTCCCAAAAATTTCCCTTCTCAGATATACCTAATTTAATACCAATATTCAAAATGATGAAAAATAGAAACATATGAAAGGTGGAACTAAAATACATGGTATGGATAAAAAAATATAGTGGAAATCAATGATCTTATGTGATCATAAGGTATCCATACAGGTAATATAACATGATCCTAACATGCCAAAGTCTTAGACATTCAGTCAATGATCATTAATAATGAGTCATGGAATAATTCAATTTCATAATAATCTAGATAATTCATGATCGTGTTTATTCATTAATAATCAATCCCGATCTATGCTAACATATCATAATTATAAAACATATGTTTGTTTCTTAAAAACATGTTTGGAAAATCATTTCCCTATTCATGGTTCCCTATAAAGACTATCAAATTATAAATAGGCCCATATTGGATTAGGTTCACACCATAATCAATCATTTTATTATTCAAATATCACTACCATGACAATCATAGTAGACAATGTCCCTTACTAAATTGGGATCACTTCCCATTCAATTCCATATATTCCAATGAGATATAAACCAATACCCTATACATTAAATTTATATATAATTGTGAACTCACGCATAACATATATTAATCCATAAATATGTAATCTATATGATTATAATAAAATTCTTCACTTCATAACCCTTGGAAATGTTTTTGATTTCATAATTATTACATGATAAAATAATTGACATGTTTGATGTTAATGAGATTTGATGAATCATCCTTATAAAAATTTCATTATAACCCATCCTAAGAAATAAATAGGATGGTTTCATAATATTATATCTTTTGTGAAACTCATAAATCCATAAAAATATGTTTGAAATGATAAAAAATGTATATTATAAATTTATTTTAAATATTCTTTGAATATGAATGTAAATAATAATTTTATTTTAGTAAATTTTAGAACTAAATTTTTTTAGAGTAATAAAAATGTTGTCATCCTTGAAAAACATTGAAATAATTTATATAAATATTCATTAAGGTTTACGGAACTGACTGTGGGAAAATATGTTCATGCAATATATATTAAAATATATCATTATATTCACACTTTTTAAAAACGTCAAAAATAAATTGTTTATAAAAACATTAAAAAATAGTACATTGATTTTTTTTAAATAAAAGAGAATATAATGAAAATTAAAATTTTAAAACATTTCATTCATAGATAAATACATTCATAAAATATTTTTATGGACATGGAATTTGAAGAAAAAATTTAACCACCCAATAGAAAAAACAAGGTCAATATTTTTTAAATAAATATTGTTTATTTTATATAATAATGATTTGATAATGTAATAAATTCATGAGAACAAAAAAATTAACGAATGGATATGAAATACATGGAGATTAAAATATATTAAAAATATATATTTCTCTCATTTGAAATTTGATATAGAAAATCTAAAAAATAAATGAGATTTTAATGTAAATTCTAAAAGCATTATTATCATTTAATTCACAAAACCATCAACATAAATAACCTAAAACTAAATATTAAATGCCATTAATATGAATATATATATTATTTAATCTGTAAATTTCATTGTACAAAAAAAAATAGAAAGTAGTAGGTGCATAAAATTAAACATGTTTCTATAAAACAATATAAATATTAAAAAACCATACCTCATGCCCTGAAATTATTCTTATACATTATCATCCTCTTATAAAAATATATATATTTATTTAGCATCAATCCATGAATCATATTAATTTTATATTCCTATATGTCATTATAAAATAATTTCCAATTACCCATTAATTCAAATTTCATTATGAAACTAATATTTGAAGGAAAATTGTCTCATTTTCAATGAATGTTTTAGTTCATTGGTTACAACACATTGTAACAACCTGAACTCTAGAAAAATCGTAGGAGGAAATGAAATTACATTATTATAAGACACCACATGGAAAAGTTATGAGATCATATATAACCCCTGCAACCATATCCTTGGAAATTAAGCATAGTTATCCTCTATGTTAAAAATTAAAATTTTAAAAATAACGGTGAGATCATTTCCATATTAATGGTTTTAATAAAATAGAATTTATCATATTGTAATCATTGAATAAGTGGTATAAAAGGAACAAATATATAAAATGAATCCATAATCAACTAAAACTTAGGTATAGATATATCATTGAAAATAAAATAAAACGTGAATAATAGTTATAATTTATCTCATTCCAATGGAATTAAAAGTGATGAATTAATAAAAGTGTTTCCAAGTCCTTGTTCTAGTACACTATACCTATATTGGAAGAGGTATACCCCCAAAACATGTTTTTTTATTATAAATATTGATGCAGTAATGGTATTTATAAATTCAATACCCACCCTTTTCATTAATGTGTCCAATGTACTCACCCTAAAAGTCAACAATACGTCTCATGCCATTCCCAAATGAACCTAGCGTCGAGTGAAATCATGGTTTTCTATATAAGGAGAAATATTGAAAAAAATACTTCCCTATTCAATGGAATATTGTATATTTTAGCGATATCATCCCTTAATCAATATAGAAGTTGATGGGTATCAATAGAGTAGTAATAATTACCCTTATCCAAGAAATTTAAGGGAGATGGTTCTTTTAATGTATTTGGTTATCCATGAATGATATTAATTCGGTACAATAGTATGAATTGGTTGGATACAAATGAAATAGATAGAAAAATAATTCCTAATTATTCCTCAATAAAATGGGAATATTAATAATCATTACCCTTATGAATTTCATTCCATGTGTAGAGTTTTTGGTAAGCACATTGTCCATCGGAGTTATGATTGCATCAATTATCAACTAACCATTTTAGGTGATTTACCTAGTCACATCAATGTGAATACCACATCAATATTCTAGTATCCAAAATGGGATAATTTTTTTGGTATCTACGTAGACGTTTAACAAAACAATCAAATGAATATGAGAAGGGTATAACAATATATATATGTGTAAATACTATAAATTTCATGATGAATATGTATTATTTCATCACTATTATGTAATTAAAAATGTAATATAGGTGGTGAATATGATGTGAGTCCCATGTAATGAAAATTGAGACGGAAAAATCCACTTTTGGATTATGTAGAAATTAAATCAAATCCTATTGAAATATAGGTCATGAAATTGATTTTAAAAGACCATAAAAAATTTCATTTTGTTATATAAAATATTATATAGGAAATATATACACAAATAAATGTTTATTATTTTAATAATACAACACATGTCTCAAATAGATGAATTTGAGCCGTCAAACCCTTACCTATTATACAAAAACCCATAAAGAAACATTATCCACGTGTATGAAAACATAGATATTATAATAAATTAATTTATGTTATTTATAATATCTATTTTAATTTACAATATTTATATATTTTTAGTATATATAATAATTTTAGTTATTTTAACAATTTTCCCCCATCCTATGTTTATAGTTCCCATGTTTTTAATAGTTTTGGAAAATCAGTATTGTTTATTATTCCTATCACAATGAAAATAATTACATGATAATAATAGGATAAGGAATAGATAAATTTTATGCTTTTATAATTCTATTATATCATTCCATTAGTGTTTTAGTTATGTTGTGGGACAGTGGAATTGGTTTTACCAATTTTTGTATTGTTAATGATTAAAGATGATATTTATATAATAATTTCTATACATAATATATCCATTACATAAAAATAAATAATAATAATATATTATTATTAAATTTTATTAAATTTACTAAATAACTTCTCATAGTTATCCATGAAAGAGTTTTATAGCATTGTTCATGTAATTGGGTAAGAAAACACAAATGTTAACATAAAATTGTTAATAAATGTTTATGATTGGGAATGCGGATTATTTTTTACATTATTTAATTAATATAGGATAATAATAATAATAATTTGATAATTTTATGATATTTAGTTATATTTATGGTGGTTTTAGTAAATTATAATATAACTATGTGAAAAATGAGAAATGTGACAATATTAAGGTTGTAGTCCACCCAAGACATATGTAATGTTTTAATTTCATGATTAAAGAATATGAAATAAGGTGACAAATAATTTGACATTTCAAAATAATATTAATTGTATATATCTAATATTTATTCATTAATACCATCACTAAACCCATCTATGATAGGTTATATTGTAGAAATGGAAGATGGTGATTTTTTATGGTAGTCCACACATACACACTAATGAACAATTTTATTTTTTCCCATAATGGATGAAGAGTAATAAATAATTGTTGATATATTAATTTAATTAAATAATAGTATAATGATTCCAAAGGATAAATTATCTTTTTGTGGATGTGTGATGTTATGAATAGGAATATTAAAAATAAAATACTAAATATGAGGTAATACATATATCGTGACATTGAGATTTCACTTAGAAATATCCTTATAATGGGAGGGATGAAGCATAATAATTTTAAATAGATTTCTAAATAAGTTACAAATGTATGTAGTAGATACAATATTGGATATTTTCAATAATAAATTATTTGTGATATGCCGGGTATGATATTGAGTAAGTGAGTAATCTTTCCATGTGAAAAAAACTTTTGTTACTAAACATTACTTTTTAGGGATGTCATTACACTATTAAAATGTCAATGACACCAAAGGATAAAAATGATGGATTTTTATTGAGTCAATAGAATATGAAATCAACAAAAATGTATTTCCACTAATATTTTGGACATGTTAATCTTTTATTATCATTTTTTGTTTATGTTTAATATTTTCTGTTTTTAAATTGACAACATGTTTTTAACTGAGCAATTTATTTTTTATTATAATGAATAGTTAACCAATGTTACCAAATTCATGATTTATGAACCAAAATGTGTCATATAATTAATATAAATAAATTTATATGTATTATAAATGTATGTTTTAAATTTTAACATATAATATATATAAAAAATATTCTTTTAGAAAAATAATATTTTCAATATTATGTGTTCCTAATCATATTTACTAATTATTACTAAAGTAATTCATGTTAATATATTTATATATAAGATTAAAAATTTTATTATAATAACAATTTATAAATTTTTTTGTTGTTTTATTATCTACGATATATATAATTTTAATAAAAAATTCATTGAGATAACTATGTTTACCATTTTCTTAGTAATTAATAGTATTCGTCATGATCATATTTTTATGTCTAAATATTAAATTTATGTTATTAAATTAATTTGAAATATTGATATAAACTTTGAGAACTGTCTTTTTATAATATATTCCTAGAAGTGAAAAAAATAATATAAAGACATAATTTTTTTATAATGAAATATTTCTTATGATTCCAAATTAATAAACATGGGTTTTAAAAATATAACATAGAATTTGAAAATGATTAAATTTAAATTATAAATACAGACACACTAACCCACAAACAGATATATATATATATATATAAGATTAACTGTAAAAAATGTCATTCTCGTTTTATGATATTGTCATAAATGTGATGCATATATTAAAATCGTTAACATTTTACACTCTACTAAAAAAAGTTAATTCAGAAAAGTATTAGAAATTACTATGAGGATAGTTTTTATATTTTAAACTAAAATATGAATTTATTTTGGAAAAACTAAAGTAATTATATTTAAAATTTAAAAACATTAATGGATAAAGGGTCTTTTGAGTGTGTATTGTATAATAGTTTAGGGAAAAATATTACCAACTATTTTAGGGCCTCAAGTATTAAATCCTTGATCCTTTATCATGGTTACACACTTTCTAAAATATAATACAAGTAATATATATAAAATTTAATCCTTATATACAATTTTATAACTATACATATATGTTTGTGATGAAAAGGTTATTACGTTAATTCCTATAGACGACAGTTCGTATGTATGCATGATTGATGTTTTAATTTTCCAATGATTGGATTGAATCAATTTTAATTTACAATATATATTTTAAGAATAATAATATCCTACATATAAATTAAATTTATAAAAAAATAAATTTATTACCTACCATTTAAATCATACATTATTAATGAATCATATCACATCATGGAAGTGGTAGTTTAGATGTAGGCATAATTGAAATTATCGTTTTCCAAAAAATGAATGGATAATAAAGAATATTGTGATTTATATTTATATAATCATAATTTTATAATAAAAATTATATATTTATATATGAAAAATAAATCTATATAGCCATCCATTAGAGACTATGATAAATAATAGAATACATCTCTTCATGGTGATTTGAATCAATATGTACACAAGAAGGATGTTTTTATTTTCTATTAGATAAAAAGAAGATACAAAATGGATGTATCATTAACATAAAAACATTTAATTATATAAATAAAAATATATTTATTATTTCTATGTTATTTTTTATAGAGTAATTTTAGGAATTTAGGGAAGAAACAATGTCGAAGTAGATTTGTTGAGAAAATCACATCTTCATTGAGTATATTCCTTTATCTTGCACCATAATCCATCTTCACATGGTTTTCCTGTAAGACCAGGACCCATAAGAGGGGATATGAGTGTTATAAATGCATTGCATTATGCATTTCCTTGATTTTGTTCTCACATGTTGTGGAGAAATGATAATAGGGCATTCTATTATATAAATTATGTGGGTGGGAAACAATTATATACCTGCAACATTATTATATATTTAATGTATTACAAATGTCATGTTGTACCGAGTTGTCAGATTTTTTAAAATAATAATGTTTAGGAGGAAATAAAATAAACAAATTAGATTTATCTAAGTGTTTTATTTAATTTAAAACCTTATCTATTAGGTATTGTTTAATTTTACCCCTTTAACCCTTACTATGGAAACAAGATTCCTACACTGGTAAAATTAATTTTGGATAAACATTTTTTTTGATATTATTACATTATATAATATAATCAAATTATAAATATGGAATCCTTATAATTTTTTTAAAATAATTTAACAGTTTTAAATTAATTATAACACCATCTTATAAAATGTATAAAAAACACTTTTAGAGAAAATTTATTTTTAAGCATAAAATGATTTTTTATCTCATTCTATTTCTAGTGACAACCATTTAATGAATGTTGTAATGTTTTATTGAATTTTTTTTTTAATATTTCACTAAAATAATTTATCATCAGTGATTAATTCAATTTATTATGATAAACTATATTGTTCCCAAAAAATTAGTGCACTTAAAAATATCATTCCTACCTTCATTTGTTTTTATCATCATTTATAAAAAAATTAATAAGAAAAGTTTTAATGGTTGTTCCATTGTTTATACACATTATCAATTAATTTCATTATTTATCAGTAGTGATAAATATCATTTATATAGAAAAAATACATAATACATAATAAATATAATTCATTAACAATTTAGGTATTATATGATTTATAATCATTATTAATTTTTTTTACTGATTTACGATAAATTAAACTAAAGAAATGACTTAGTAAAAAATTTACACATATTTATCTATATTAGTTAGCTTTTTTTTGTATAAAAAAATCAAATATATATGTAAAAATATTCCAATAAAATGATAATATTTTAATATTATAACATGGTTTGTTTAAACTCAATAATGCATTTAAAGTAAGCTATCAAATAGATTAGAAATTTTAAAAAGAAAAATAAACATTATAAAATAATATAGGGTTATTTTTAAATAAAAAAATTAATTTTTCCCTTTAACTTGTATTACATTGATATAAAAAAATTAATATACTTCTTCATCATCAAATTTTTTGGTTCCCATGTAGTTAGATTAAATTTATATTTTCCCATAATACATATTCTATTTGTGTGGAATTATTCCATATCACATTCATTATTTGATCTAGAATAATTATCGATTTTTATACATAATAAATATAATGACCTAATTGTATTACCTTTATTTTTAATTTATATTATGAAACCTATATGTAATATATATATGTATAACAATTTATGGTCCACATCGTTATGTAATAACTGATTTTATTAAAGTTCTAAATGATATGAAACCATCACAATACAATCAAAAAAATTTAATCAGAAAATAAATCAATCTCTAAAATTTCTATTTTTCAAAATATCATGACATTATTCCATATCTATATTTGTGGGATATATATAACCATCATCGAAATTAATTTATATTAAATGATTGTAAGAATTATTTTTCTATATTTTTTAATCTAACTACTGTGATTTTGAATGAATCAAATATTTTTTACCATTTTCTCATCAATCGTATGTTCTAATAGATTTCATTTTCAAACATTATCCAAGAATGTTTTAGATTTACACTTCATACCATATAGGACTTCATAAGGAAGAATCTGAATTCTTGACTGAAAGATATCACTGTCATAAAATTATACTAGAAGATAGTATTGATCACATCAACTATTGAAATGAATAGGTATTAGTATTTGAATATATTTTTAATGATTGAATATTATTCGTAGAATTACTATCTATATGAGGACCATATGATGTTATAATTTTTTTCTCTGTATACCTAGAACATAAATGAATTATTTGTAACATCATGAATTACCTTAGATTCCAATTATATACAACTGAATGTGGTTCCCCACTCATCCTTGAATATTTATTATTGTATAACATGAATATATGATCCACAAATAAATATTATCTAGTTACTATAAAAGTTTCCTACACCATATGGTCTTCAACTACATCCCAAATGGTGTTACCTATTTTCTATGTCATTGGGATTTCTATTACGAAATACAAAAGGATTTTTTCCCACAATCTGTCTTCTATGGGTTATATTAAAAAAATATCCTCAGATATCACTGTACTATCCTTAAATTAATGAAATACATGGATTATATATGTAAATACGAAATATCTATTTTTTGTTTTCATTATAGAAATTACTTTTCAGATCTCTAGATGTCATTGTACTTATATGATGATAATATAATATCAAACTACTCCATTAATTTAAAAAAACCATATTCAAGTCAGTTATTTATGGGATGTATATTCATTTCTAAAACATGTTCACTCCATCACTATATTAGTAAAACCTAGGATAAATTTTCACCTTCATTAATAATTCAAAATTCCTCTTTTAGAACTATTTAATTTTTAAATGTATAGATGATTGAACACTCATCTAGTAATTATATAATATTTTGCACATCCCCAGTATTTCACGATCCATCATACTAAAAACCATATGTATTAGATCAATATTAATTCAAATCAAGTAAAAACTATCATGAACAAACAAGCAAAACATCAACAATTTTCTTAAACATACTACAATTGTACTATATTAAACATTCATAATATTTATTCAACTCCAACCATATCATTTGTTACACATTCAACAATTTTATGTAAATAAAAATTTCATTATTTTATGATCAATATAATTATTAAAACATTAGATATAAAAATTATTCCTCTATTTTTTAATTATTGGGTCTCTCCAAAAACATTTTAGATAAATACCACTTGTGATATTGTAGTAAAAGGCATATAATTAAACAAATATATATTTTACCAAATAGTACTTATATACCTGCGGCATGATTAACATAACATAATTTTTTAATAAATCAATATCTACACCTTGAGTTGGTGATGTGACAAAATTAACAAATAACAATGTATAAAATATTGTGTTCAGAGAGAATAAAATTAAAAATATTACTTTTCTGAGTGAATTGTTAGTATACATTTCACCAAATAATTCTCTCATCTCATGATAAAAATTATGATCATATGTGATTTCACATTATCACCATTTTTAAAAAGTTTAAAAATACAATTTTCCACTGAACCATTTATTCCTTAACTGATTAGAAATATTTCAATATTTCATAAAAATATAGAATTGGATTGTCGGTGGAAGAACCAGTTGTGATTTTCACCACCCATTTTATTGGTTAACATTTTCACAATTCTTCAGCATTATTTATATTTATATGATTTTTTTCCGATAGAAAAAACAATTTTGATACCCCATAATGAATTTTACTGAATTTTTATGCATAAATATCCTCCATAAATGAAGATTATATTTCATTCACTAGTTCCTATTTAATTATAATTTCATAAAAACCCATCTTTATATTATTTTCACTAAATCCATGAGAACTACGAAAGTATCCATAATAACCCATGTCATTAACACACCATTTTTAATTATTCATTACATTTATAAACACTGAAAACCATCACAATGCATTATGATTCCATGTTTATTTGGGTAATTATATAAATAGAGTAATAACATGAAACATTTGTAAAAAAACCTTAATTAAAAACACCAAATAAATCCCTTATATTTCCTCAATCTTCTAATTTTACATGGGATAATTTAGGGATGCATTTAATAAATGGTTAAGTTGTAAATATAGGAAAAGGGATAATCAATGAATATCATAATGAATGTAATATATGTTATGGAAGAGGCATATCAAGGTATCCTAGTAGGGGAGATAATCATAAACATGAACATTGAATCATGATATAATATGATGACATAAAGTTAATATATGAATGTGGAATCAACATAAAACATTTCATATTAAAAAAAAAGTAAATGATAAATGTTGATAAATTATAACACATTGTGTATAATATAACAAATCATTCACCATACATGTTATCTCATTAGATAAAAACCTTACCCAATTAATTATAGGGCTATATAATTTTTTCCCCACCTTTCTCATTCAAATCATGTACATTAATTATTGTGAAACATAGATCATAAAACATAAGAATGAATTTAATCATTTCCCATCACATAATTAATGAGTGTGGGTCAAATAAATGGATTTACACAATCAATTAATGATAGTTACATCTTGGTGAAAACCCTTGAGTATAAATGGGTATGGGTATTCACAACACTAATGCTTATCATGGAAACTCAAAGGAAATTGTTTTGTACCATGAAGGGCGTATATAAATATTCCATAAATGTTTTAATGATTGTTAATGGTTGAGTTTAATTTCTTGGAAATCATATGTATAGTTAAATGTATTGGTGAAAAAATATTCAAACAAGAACAATTGGAGATCCAAAGGAACAATAAAATTAATGTTCTAGAATAAAGAGGATGATTTAATCCCATTACTTTGACATAGTAACAACATAGTTAATGGTTATAGATAGAGGGGGTAAATGACCAACCATTCATAGAAGATATATTTTAATGAATTGGTATATTTATAAATACAGGAAAAAATAATAAATTTATATTCAAATAATATAAATACAATGATTTTTCTTGAATGTAAATGAAGAGATAGAGAGAGAGAGATCCCTTATACTGACAGGTCAGATCTAAAATATCTAAAGAACCTATTATGAGATTTAGAAAATCATAGGATTGATATGGAGAGGTATATGGAGAGGAACTTCATTATCATAGTATTTTGAGACAAGAGTAGTGGAAGGATGAGTTGGTAGTTATTTGAATTGATAATGCAATGATTTTTTAATTACTAAATATTTTTTTTCGATTCTATAAGATAAATAAAATCTAATCCAAAAAATGACCCATGTTTTTTCCAATTTTTCCATTCAAATACTATTAGTTTTCAATATTTTAGATGTTTAGGAAAATAATAATAATAAAATAATATCATTGGTGATGGAGAAGAGAGTCATGTTCATAAAAATATGATTTAAAAAACATCAAATATAATATATATTTGGAGGACTCTATAAAGGTTTATAAAAAAAATAGCGTAAAACACATTTTTTAAAATGTGAAATATTAATATCATCATTTATTCATTTTATAATATATATTGCATCAATTTTGGGACATTTTGATGTCATTATACATATTGCATAATTATATCGTACATAATGTTTACCCAAAAATACACTATCATATAAAATTTTTAAAAACAAATGATTCGATAAAATAATGATTGTTATAAAAAAATAGTAGGGTTGAAAAAATAATTATATAAATATGTGATTTTACTCTTTAAAATAAATATCTTTATATTTGGAAATTATTTTTCATTCAAAAATATTAATTTTATAACCCTTTTAAAAATTAAATTGGAATTATTAAAATATACTATCATTTTCATATAAAAATTATATAAAAATAAAATTATTTAAAAGAAATATTTATTTTAAAAGCTTTGAGATTATCCAAATGTGTGTTAAAATTATATATTATCACAAAGAAAATTCTGGGTTTCTTCATATCAAAATATATTTGTCATCATCCCATATATAATTGTATATAAGATGTAATAATGAAATTGGATATAAATATTATTTATTTTATTTCAAATAAAATATAAAATTAATACTACAAGGGTCCAGATACATAACCCCATTTTAAGCTACTATATTCCCAATGATCACATGGTGTGATGTTGGTATATTCTCGGTGTGCCTTCAAGAACATAGTTTTATTGAAGATATAAATAATAATTAAAATCATTGATAAATTGTTTCATTAATGTTCTAGTTGTTTAATTTGAACTTTTCATTTGTCCTGGGAAAATCCAAGTGGATCCATCTCCCTCAAAATCTCATATAATTGAGCATCACATTTTAAAATCCTATATATTGGGGAAATAACTTCTTCCAATAGATTCATTTATACATTATAACAAATATAAATATAAATTAATCCTAAATATAATTATACAATGACTAAATTATTAATGGTTATGATGATTAACGGTGCATTAAATTTTACATGCAATATTTTAGAAAATGACAAATGTAGTGAATGTTTTTTCTATAACTACATTAATTATATAAGATTTTATTTACTAAAAAATATAATTTTATATATAAATTTTATATTTCTTGATTTCTTACCCAATCCAATTAATTTCCCTCAAACATGTTGTTCTATAAAATAGTTTATCTAGGTGAGTTTCCTTGTTTCATACAACACTGTCTCTATGATCAAATATCATTATTGGTTATTTATTAATAAAATTATCATTATATAAGGGCACCGACTCCCAATATAGTAAATTTGAGGGGTTTTATCAACATACTTATGGGTGATACATTTCACACATCATATACTTAGGATAGTATTGGTGGGATTACCAGTCGATATGCCTCATAGTTGTTATGATCAAGGATCTCAAAGGGGACAATGTATCTTGGACTATTATTTACCATATTCAGAGACCACTTAACATTCTTTAATGGAGATATATGAATAAATACCTTATCTATGACATCAAATTAAAAGTGTCATTAATGATTGGATTCATAGATTTTATGTCAACATAATGTGTATTTAATAGAATGTTTAATGCATTAAACCATCTATGTTGTCTCACTGATAAGATCAGGTTCCATAGGCTTCCACTCTCTAACATCATCTCTGTATGTTCGATTGAGGAGCCTCATCCCATATAGAACCACATAAGGTGCCACTTTATTTATATAATAAAAACTAATATAATATGAGAACCTAAAAATGTCATGGTGTTAATCCCAATATCACTTGAATTCCATTTATAATGATCATATCACATAATATGGAGTTTTAATGGTTCTATAAGACTAAAAACCCATATGAGGGAGTTAATTAGTACTAAACCAAAACTCTATATCCAATTCTTGCTGAAGGATGCTTTAAAAAAATGAGTATATCCTTAATTCTAAATCACATGACATGTATATTGGCAATATATAGGGTATTATGACTTAATTTATATATATATACGTAATATGGTCATGAGATAACAAATCCATGATTGAAATGAAATGTGATGACTTAGTATGGTGATCGATTACCTCCCAGATGTAGTTCTTTACTATATATTCCTAGGGTAGTCCAAGAATTAAATTCATGGTTTTGATTTTTCATTTTCATTATGGTATAGAATTGGAATCATTACACCCATAGAATTATTTAATTCATCCTTGACTTATATTCATGGAATGTATATATAATTTCTTTTTAATATCCCTCTTCATGTTATCCAGTAAGAATTTATCCATCAAATCTCAATAAATCATAGAGCTCGATGGATGATTAGGGTAGGATGATTGTTTCACATCAACAAGGTGTTCACATTTCTGTCCTAGTATTAAAGGGACACATATCTGATTTTAGAACCATATAACTTATTCTTTAGAAAATATTATCTCTCCAATATTCTATACTTTTTATGTACCACATAATCATATTTTTTTATCTTCCTATATGATATCTAAATTGTATGGGTGAGATGATATTTGAGAAAAGTAGGATGATGTTACTTTTATGATTCTCATGTCTACACTTTTCATGTCTAAGAAAATTTGATCACCTTCAATCTTCATCATTTATGGGGTTTTGGGATATTTACTACCAAGAGAATTTTCAACATAGTTCACCTTCATGGGATGTTAATCAATTGAACAATAATAATAATATTTTATTAGCTATATCCACCGTCATTGGTTTATATTGATATCATTTTTATTCGATATATACATGATAATTTTATTGTCTATATATATGTTATAATTCTCATTATAGAGATAATGTCATTAAAAACATAATTTGAATCTCTCTAAAGACAATTAGAGATCAAAGGATGGTTAGATCTACTGATGGATATTTAATTAGTTGGAGGAATTGGATATCAACATTCTATATTTCATGGGCACACAACCGATTCGTTTTTTGGATTCATAGAAATATATTCAAAATACTTCCCCACAGGTGGGTAATGTTAGAATATTTGTAGTATTAAGCCTTTTATTTTACTATTTAAACCTCTCTTCACATTAATAAGTCCAAAAAACATAACTCCATCTTGAGTTGTCATAATTAGTGGGATTGAAAATCAGGGGATTTTTCTCATAAATAGATTATAGTAAATATATTATCTAAATAAACTGTGGAACTCCATTAATTATTTTGTTCTTGTACATCCTTCAATTTTTTTAGACTACAATGGATCCAAAGATACACTATTACTGAAAACATCATACATCTATAATTTTATTGGTTTCATCCAAAAATCACATTTTCAATAAATAAAATGTAACTCTTTATTTTGAATGGTCGTTTTTACCACATTGAAATTAACCTCATGACACACATTTATTTTGTTTTACATATGAATATAGTCTATAATGAATACAAAAATTTTATTGAGGTGAACACTAAAGTCACAACTAATAATGTCCAAGATGACACATTGATCATTATTCTATAAAAATTGATTCACTATAAAATCATTGTGAATGTACCTTACACAAAATGAATTCCATGTGATATTCTATTTTTTCACTATTAGTTAATAATATACTATTGTAATATCGAACTTACATATGTACAAGGCCTCAGTTTGTTTATTGAAAAATTTATCAATATGTGGAAGATGTTACTAGATCATCATTGTGATCTTGTTCAGCTCACAATAATTAGGGAAGATTCACATTGTATAAGATCATGGATTTTAATTAAGATACGAAACCTTTATATCTATATCTTAATTCCTTGGTTTTGACCTGTTGTGGATTCCATGTAAGTCTACTATTTAAAATTGGGTGTTCAAGGAATTTTTAGAGCCCATAGCCTAGGTTTCTGGAAGAGGATGCTTGGATACGTGGTTAGAAGAAATCATGCCTCTCATACCACATGGATTGAGTAAAACATTTGGAGTGGTATAACCCAATATTTAGGGCTCATAGTTTGAGGAAATAATGAAACAAAGGCCTAACATATATATAGGATGTTGTAATTTATTATTGAGGGAACTAGCACAGTTTTATATTAGTTTTCAAAACTGTGTACATAAACCATGTGAGTCAGATTTGGAGGATGGGATGTATATATGTTTAGAAAATTGTTTTTCCCACCATGTGTAAAAATATCGAGAACATTACTAATATGGGAAATAAATTTTTTTTCACTAAATTAATATATATTTGTACAGTACACCTCTATTATTTATTTTTTATTTTTTAGTGGAAAACCTCTAGTCCCATTTATTCCTCTCATGAATTATATTCTTAGTATTTTCCATAGATCCTTATTCAATAATCTTATAGCAACATTGGTCATCTTGTTAGATTCACATTGGTGCGATTTCTATTCCTATTTCACCTTTCACTATTTTTCATTATATAAATGATTCTATTGTAGTACAAGATATTGTTTTATATATTTATGGAGAATATTCATTATTTTATTTTACTTATTATCTCAATAAAATTATAGGATGAGACATGATGAGTGTTCCTCTACCATGTTAAGGTAGGTTTCCTAATTATTTTCTAATAATGTTTTTGTTTTTATATATTTTGTCGTTGTGATGCATTCTAGTTATATAGATTCATTAATATAGATTGAATTATTATTAAATTGAATGAATGAGAAAGAATTATATGACACATGACAACTACTGCTCTTTAATTATAAGTCCATGTACTTTAATTATAACCACCCATTGTGTGCGTTTTCAAATGAGATTAAAAATCTCATGGGTGGCCCTTGTTTTTATTCACCTTAAGGTGTGGTCCATTTCCCCTTTCTTAAGGGATGAAATATAAATCTGTAATTACCATGAATTTCAATGTATTTTTTTTAAAATATATGAGAATTTTATGAGACTGCAAAAATTGATGGCGTATGATTCTGAGGCCCGGAGTACCTTGATTGAGTTTCTAAACATCAGTTCTGGTACATTCAGTAAACGTGGGAGTGGGTTTTTCTAACATTTGAATCGGTGCTCAGAATTGAAATATGAGTACATCGTTGAACTCACAGCACCGATATTTTCTTAAGGATACCATCACCTCGACTGTAGTGGGTTGAGAGTGAAATATAGATTATGGGTTTTTTGTGAAGGAATAAAATAAAATAAAATGGTGTAACATTTGATTTTTATTTTATTTTGAAACCACCCATGTGGATATTTCACATGTGGGGAACAACTGAACTAAAACATCCCAAGAGAGGTTTTAGATGTAGGGACCACCGAGCCTAACCTCTCATGAGAGGTTATGGTGGTGGGGACCACCTGAGGTTTAAAACCCCTATAAATCCCTCAAATGTGTAAGGGAGCCTCTTAAACTTTCCCCACATAAATGGTGCCACCCCCTTAAATTTATTATTCCAACCTATGTAATTTAATAACCCAATTTGAAATTGTGACTACAGTTAAATTTTAGAATCATATATTTTTGGGTACTTAATTTTTGGTGGATTTGGGGAGAGGAGAGATATTGGGAGGATTTCACTTCTCCAAAAAAGAACGCCATCAAAGAAAGTTCTTCATAAATCAAGGAAAAGGAAGATGATCGAGCACGAAATCGAAGCATGGTTTCAGAAGTGACAATCATTGTAACTCTCTTCACCTTTATCAACTTCCTTATTATTCCAACGTCAAAGAAAAACCCAAAGTAGGGGTTTATTTCAATATGATTATCACTTTCCATGTACTCCCCTTCTAATTATTTTGTGGGATTTTTAATAGAGATTGACGAGGGTTGGGGGGATTGATGTTTTTAAATATCTTCGATACTCATTCTTGATTCATGATTACATTGATCCTCTTTCAACCACTCTAATGCGGAGTGTGTGGGAAAAACAAACATGGCCCGCTCTCTCCAAAATGTTTGTGATGATATGTGGTGTTCTTTGTGACGGGGGAAGATGGAAACCAGAGTGGGTTTAAGTCATATGTCGACAGGAGACAGAGACCTCTGGAGTTTGAGGTTGGTGACCATATCTTTCTACGAGTCTCACCCCGATGAGGTATGCATAGATTTGGCCGAGGTGGAAAGTTATCTCTGAGGTTAATTGGACCTTTTCAGGTCCTTAGCATAGTTGGTGAGGTGGCACACCCCTTAGCTCTTCTACCTAAGTTGCACTAGGTGCAAGACGTCTTCCACGTATTCTAGCTAAGGGAATATGTGCAAGACACTTCTCACATCATCGACCATGGAGAGTTGGACATTGATGATGGGGTGACTTTTACAGAGGTTCTAGTAGAGATTGATGATCGACAAGACTGGGTCCTTCATGGACGGTCGATACCTCTGGTGTGCGTTTTCTGGTAGCACAAGAACCTCCAGGAGTGCACATTGGAGCGGGAGTCTCAAATTCATGCTAAGTACCCCCACTTGTTTACCTAGTTTTAGTTGTGGCTTATGGGGACATAGAGCCCAAAGGCTGGGAGAATGGGATGACCTGAAATTTACATGTAATTTTTTTAAATGTATGTGAATATTATGAGTCTGTGAAAATTGACAGCGTGTGATTACGAGGCCCGGAGTGCTCGGAATGAATTTCTGAGCATTTTTTCAAATACGTTCAGTAAATGTGCTGGCGGGTTTTTCTAACATTTAAACCGGTGCTCAAAATTGGAATCTGAGGACATCGTTGAACTCGTATCCCTAGTATTCGCTTAAGGAGACCTTCACCACGACTGCAGTGGGTCGAGAGTGAAAGATAGATTTTGGGTTTTTTGTGAAGGAATAAAATAAAATAAAATGGTGTAACATTTTATTTTTATTTTATTTTGAAACCACCCTTGTAGATATTTCACAGGTGGGGACCACCTGACCTAAAACCTCCCATGAGAGGTTATGGAGGTGGGGACCACCGAGCCTAACCTCCAATGAGAGGTTATGGTGGTGGGGACCTCCCGAGGTTTAAAACCCCTAGAAATCCCTCATAAGTGTGGGGGAGCCTCTTAAACTTCCCCCACATAAATGATGCCACCCACATAAATTTATTATTCCTTACTATGTAATTAATTAACCCAATTTAAAATTGTTCCAACAAATAAATCAGGGGAAAATATATTTTTGGCTACTTTTAGTTTTGGTGGATTTGGGGAGAGGAGATATATTTGAAGGATTTCACTTCTCCAATGAAGAATTCCATCGAAGAGCTTTCTTTGGAAATCTAGTAAGTGGATGAATAGTGAGCCCGACATCGAAGCGTGGTTTCAGAAGCAATGATCGTTGGAAATCACTTTTCCTTTTTCGACATCCTTCTCGCGCCAACGTCAACAAACAATCCAAGGTATGGGTTTATTTCAATATGATTATCACTTCCCATATACTCCCCTATTATTATTTTGTGGGATTGGGAATAGAGATTGATGAGGGTTATGGGGATTGATGTTTTTAAATATCTTCTATACTCCTTCTTGATTCATGATTACATTGAGCCTCATGCTACCACTATAATGCGGAGATTTCAAGACAAACATACATGGCACATCCTCTCCACAATTCATGTGATGATATGTGGTGTTCTTTGTGATGGAGTAAGATTTCAACCAGAGAGGGTATTTGGAAATGATGAGGCATGAGAACGACAGTCAGAAACCCCTCTAGCAGCGACGGAGGCGAAGGCGCGATAGCTCCGCCCTGTAGCCGGGCCGCTGCCCCGCGGCCGAGCTGCCACCCTCCACAGCTGAGCCGTTGTCTGTGGCCAAACCCTGTGGTTGGCCACCCTGCTACTGGGCTGCCGCCCCGTGGCCACGCCGTCTCCACGCCACCTATCCATGGCTGAGACACCACCCTCCATCGTCGAGACGCTGCCTCGCGCCCTTGTGGAACCCCCATCCAAGCCACCCCGTGACCTCTGCCCTCTAGGACGAACCACACCGGGTCGGGCCGAGCCACCCCGCACCCTCGTGGCACCCCTTGGCTGAGCCACCCCACGACCTCCACCCTCCTGGCCAAGCTTCACCAGACCGGGCCGAGCCACACCGCACCCTTGAGGCACCCCCGCGACTGAGTCACTGTCTGTAGTCGAGCCGACCCATGGCCTCCACCGCCCAGCGGCACCCGTCGTCTCTGCAGCCCATCACAGCCCTCGTGGCCTATCAGACCGCCCAGCTAGCCAGGCTGCCCAGGGGGCCGGGCTGCACCACGTGCCGAGCGTGACCCAGTGGTTTAGGATGGGTCGAACCCAACGAGGTCGACCCATGCGAGGTCGAGTCTGGTCGGTCCGACCGGGTCAGACATGACCCAGACCTGATACGAACCTATACATTACTTGGGACATAACATTGGCACCAGATGTTCGTTTGATGAACCATATGCGGCATTGGAAATCGTAGAGCGAGATGGTCCCTTTGATTATACCCCACTTGTGATTTGGATTATGATGGGATATGGTCAGGTTGGATCAAGCACAAATCCAACCGGGCCGTCATGACTAAAAGGATAGTAACTCACATGACGCACATCTGATTGGCACACTGTCTATTGCATTGAGACCCCAATGATGTGGCGGTCCTTTGAGATACTTCTTTGTGAGACTTCATGGCAGTTGGAGTATCGACCATTGACTTGTGATGTGGATCCTCCTGGAGAGGAGCGAGCATATTTCAGGAACCCAGTTGCTGGCTGGGATGAGTAGATTGACCAGCGAACCTGTGTGGGTCAGCTCCTAGTGATCCTGTGTGGGTCAGATCCAATGGATCCAGTGTGGGTCAGCTCCTAGTGATCCTTTTTGGGTCATCTCCTACATATCCTATGTGGGTCAGATCCTACTGATCCTCTGTGGGTCAGCTCCTAGCGATCCTGTATAGGTCAGTTCCATGCAATCCTTTGTGGGTTAGCTCCTACCGATCTTGTTTGGGTCAGCTTCTAGCGATCCTGTGTGGGTCAGCTCCTAGAAATCCTCTGTGGGTTAGCTCATAGCAATCTTATATGGGTCAGCTACTAGCGATCCTGTGTGGGTCAGCTCCTAGCGATCCTGTGTGGGTCAGCTCCTAGAGATTCTGTGTGGGTTAGCTGCAGACCCTCTTAACAGAGTTAGATGATTTAGTAGATATAAATAATCATATCTACTACCATTCCTATGTTATAACTAGTCTGGAATGAGTTTATACATGTGTGGTACTTTCCTTTTTGGAAATAACTTCGTGGTATTCTTCTATTTGGAGTACCTGTGTTGTACTTGCCTTTGTGGTTTTCCTTTCCTTATGGAACATTTTAGCTTTGGGCTTTTGGGTTGGACCCTATGTTTCCTCATGATTGAGATGGATATACTTGATATCATAGGTATATGTATGGGCATATACCTAAGTGGCGTTGACAGTTGACTTCATGCGTTGAGGTTTATCCTTTGTAGATTTTGCGAGACATTGAGGGTCTCAGGGTCCCTACTGAGTATTTTTATACTCAACCCTGCATGGGATATTCCCGCACTTCGTTTTGTTTGGTGTATATGATGGAAAACAATGACTAAGGATGAGAGTACCAGGACATGATGGTACACGGAGGTGGACCATACAGCGTGTCGTTATGCAGAGGAGACGGGCGGATGTGGAGTGCAGAGGAGGTGATCTGTACCTACCCTTCAGGTAGGAACCTCAAAGGATGACCCATCTACTATCTTCCTTTTTTCTCTTGTTTACTTATAATTTCTGTTTCTTGTAATTTCTAGTTGGTCTTGTATTCTGGCCCCTTTTTCTTACTGTACTCACTATGTTTATTATTCAGTTTACGTGAGTTCGTATCTTGTTGTATGCTTGGTTCTGTGTGATTACAGGTTATAATGGCAATGCCTTCGCAGTTTTAGGGATTATTCCTTTCGGTGCTAGTCGCCAGCCCTTGTCCTATGGAAGGCGGGCTTGGGGTAGTCATGGCACGGGCCCCAGGGGACAGGTCCTCACAAAATTGATTAAATTTTACATTTCATTTAATAATGATAAGAGGAAATGGATTACCTTGTCTCTAGTCCAAAGTAAATTGTTCTTGATGACATATACATGAGGTGTTTATTATAATTATAGTGGATAAAAAAAATAATGGAAGAATTTTTATGATGCTAGGCCTTCATGGCCATTTAAATTATCAAAATGGCCTCCTAGGGGGTTTAAATTATTATAAATGTTATATAAAATAGAATTAAAATTTTAGATTATATGGTATGGCTATACATAGGTCCCATGAACATTATTTATGACATACCAATAGTGATAACTGGGATCCAACATAGGATCTCCATTGACAGACTAATCAGGTGTGATTAATTAAAATAATTGTGATTAACTAATTATTATATACGACTGAGTGACACATGGACTCCTTTATGTATATCCAAATATGGACTATGATGGATTATTTGTATAAACTCCATGTGTGAAACTTGGTCTTCCTTGATGATATGCGAGGCACAGACTCCATTAGAAGTGATGTTTTACCACACATAGTGTGATACAAAGATTCCATTGATGAATTCCTAGGATAGAAATTTATGTTTTTTGGATCATGATGCACCTACAGTGATATGTTGGATCAAAATTAGGAATGATAAGGATGGGATTAGGTCACCTTTTCTATTGTTTATTAATGCGATGACTCTTTAACATGTCCTAAATGTTAAATCCAATGTTTGGAGTCGATCATATCCATTTCATAATATTTAAGGTTTCCTTATATACATCGTATTAGATATTATCATGAAGGATACCTGGGATATGCACATTTTATAGCTGTTTAGTTATTATGTAAAATCATTATTAATTAATTACTCAAGGATAGTTTATCTTAGGCCTAAGCAGGTAGTATATGGTGGGAGTTCCATGGGAACCTAGACCAATGTGGGTTATTTATATAATACACATTCTTTAAAGAAGTGTTATTATATATTACCAATTTATTATATATTCACTAACTAGATATAATTGGTCACCATTTTTGGTGGGATATTGAGTTTATATCATACCCTTCTTAGCTAACCTTTATAGTATCTAAAAAATTAACATTAGTGAAGGTATGCATAGGGGAAAGATCCTGCTTGTAGATTCATGGTTGACATGTTCATTTGAGAAATGGATAATAGGATGCTCTTGGGGTCATGATGATATATGTGGATAATTCTTTTGGGTTTTATTAAATTTTATACCTATATTGTATATATTCTTGTCTACCTATATTACCTATTCTTTTCTTGCATGACATTATCACCATTTTATATGAAACTGCTGGATGATATTATATTATTCTGTATATAATGGATGTAAATTATTCAATTGAGTTATTATATTATTTCATTAAAGATTGAAATGATAATATATATTTTCTACTTTCTAAACATGATTGTATAGTCTCCCCACTATTCTACCATGGACCCTCTCCATTAGTCGATGGCCTACATAATACTGGGTGTCATGCTTGAGGCCATGTTTCTATTTCAGTTTGATTACTATTGAGTGAACTGTGTTTAAAATGTCACAATTTGGTATCAGAGGGGCCACATTACTTTTCTCTTACCATTTGGTAATAGTATACAAAAGGTTATTAATGTATTTGAATTTGGTAATGTGTTGTTCCAATGAGTAGAAAATTTATGTATAAAAAGGGCCAAATTGCTTGGAATGGGATATGTTCTTCTCGATTTCACTTATTAAATTTTTTGTTATATCACTATTGGGTTTCACACTTCATTTATCATGTTTGTTTTGATTATGTATTTATTTTAGGGACTGAAATGGAAAGGATTTATTTCATCATGAATCATTATAGGAAAGTTAGGAAATATATTTCATACATTATGCAATGAAACTTTTATATTACTATGTGTATTTCTTGTAGCATGTATTGGTTACTTATTGATATATCCATTAAATTATGATAATATATCCATGAAGGACATGATAGATGAATGGTTTAGATTAAATGGATCCCACAATTCACTTTACATGTTATATGGGACCTTTGAAATTGGAAGTGGTGATCCATATATTTCATCCATTTAATAATATATATATATATATAAGAATTAATTTAAATGAAACTAAAATTTTATATAAATTGTCCACCATTGAATATTGTTTCCAATTAAAATGCAAATGGTGATTTCCTCTACATGATTCAATTGAAACTCTATATAATGTTACCTATGAATTATTGTATTGGACATGACCATGAATCATTTTTAGTAATAGAAAATAGGTAGGGTCTCTTTCTAATAATTTGATTCTTCTATCACCCAAACCACAATCATTGAGTAGGGAAAGGTGTTGGACCTTTATATTGGAAGGATTTTACCTTTCCTATTAATTTATCTATGTTCTTATAGGTTGATAAATCTTGAAAAGAGTCATGTGTTTTGATTTGGTAGAGAAAATACATCACACTAGCCTCTAATCATGTGATAGTAGGGTGGTGAAGATCATCATTCAAAGGGGGTGGTCTCGGGTCACCAATAGAACATCCAGTAGTTCCAATTGTGTCACCAACAGTTATACGTAATATTTTAAAGAATTACCATTTTCATGACATGTTCCAATGCCTTATGAATATGGTTTAGGGGTCACCAAGACCTCCCTTGACTATGGAATAGTTTATGTGTGAGTTCCAGCAGATGTATCCACCAATGTTCTTAGGGGATGATAGGCCACAATATGTGGATTCATGGAAAATGTTCATGATATATATTTTCATGCATGTTAATAAAACCCCTTTTAGGAAAGAAAATATCACCACATATATGATTCTAGGTTATGAAATTATGTGGTGGGATGTTATTACTTAGATAGAACTTAATCTAGATATTTGATGGATGGATTTTAAAATATGGTTCTATGGCTATTACCATCAGGAGTTGTTAAGGGAAGATAAATCCAGATATTTTATTCACTTGGAGCATGTAATCATATTATACATGGACTATTCAAACAATTTATCTGATTTGTAGTATTGCATACCAATTTTACTAGCTCACCAGTTATCTAAATGCAAGAGATTTGAGAATGGCCTCGAGTATGAATTTTTATTGTAGGTAAATTCATTTTTTCTTACTGACATATGTACAATACTGAATTAAACCCAAATAATTTTTTGTTACATAAGAGAGGTTAGGGGTGTGATACATGGCACTTAGTCATTGTTAAATAGAACTATATCGAGTAATAGTAGGAATAATTTCCTAGATCATCCACATGTTGATATTATTAGACAAGTTGCAAACTATGATTTCCAGGTGAGGTTACGTCAGTGTACTAGGTAGGTACATATGAGGCCCTAATGTATGAGGGACTTAATGGAGTGTTAATATTATGTCAAGATGGTATATCTACATCTATTTTGATTTTATTTTACCCAAGTATCTAGGGATAGAGGGTCTCAACTAACTCCACATTTAGGAGAGATGTTGGCACCCTCTCTTCAGGTGTGGAGTTGGATTGGGGTCAAACGATCTGGATGAGGAAATGTTTATAAACATGGTATCACTGCAGTATATTTTCATCCATAGTATAATAGACCATATAAGTGTAAATTGGATATATCTCATAGTGTATATTCACTCAGAATGTATTCATTGTAGAGGATACTTGAGGATCCAAGTGTCAAACCTTCTATAGTGGGAGGTGCTATTCTGGTATACACTATAATGGTTACTGAACATTTCAAAATAGGTGCATATTATTCATTCATATATATGCATGTTATGGAGTGCCTTGGGATAATGTTCAATTGTTATATTGTGTGATTACACTTGATACTTCATTGGGGATTCATTTTGAGACTGAACACTAGTTTAGGGAGTTTCCCCTAGAGGTGTGTAGTTGTCACTCAGTATGGGACATATTTTTCCTCAAGATTTTAGGGTTTGAAATCATTATTAGGATGTAATGGTTATTTCTCTTTAGTGTAGTTGTAGATGATAATCACTGAATGGTAAAATTCACATCACCCAAGGGTAGGGTTTTTATTCACAATGTTTAATAGTTTATCCAGGTTACTCAAGATGAACATGAGAATCATGGTTTGGGTAGGATGGAGACCCAAAATACTAACTTATATATGGATTAACATGGAATGTGTTTGGAAGATTTACCTCTGGTGGTATATCATTTCATTAAAGTTTTCCTATAATACTCTTCATGTCTACAACCATAAATATATGTATAGTTTTCCATCGAGAAAGATCCAATAGCTTCACAGTTATTCATTCCTCCTTATAGGATGGCTATAACAATGTTGATGGAGCTCAATAGATAGATAGATGCATGGAATAAAAAGGTATTTGTTTGACCCATTACTTATCTATGGGGTTCTCTGGCCTGTTTTTCCATGAAAGAGGATGGGACCCTTCATTTATTAATGTATGACTAGAAATAGAAATATTTTAATGTTACAAACTTGAATCCTTTACCATATAGAGATGATCTCTTTGATTAAATCATATTTGATATGGTTTCCCCATTGTTTTATCTCATAACATGACATCATTGTGTGCATGTTGGACCATAAGACAAACATATTATAGATTTTTATAGTATTTATGGTCTATATGAGTAAATATTTATGCTATTTTGTATTACAAACATTATAATAGTTTACATGGAACTAAAGAGCCTAGTTTTATATAAATACCTGGATTCATTTGGTGCGGTATATGTTGATGATATCTTGTTGTATTGTCACACTCAACATTTCCAAAACAAATTACGGGAGATCATATTGAATACAATGACAGAGAATTATTTATATGTTATAGTCATCAAGATCCACTTTTGGATGGATAATATTAACTTCCTAGGTCATATAATCTAAGAGACGGGTGAAGCAGTTAACCTAGAGATGGTGAGAGCAGTCGTATCTAGGGAGTATTCACGGAATGTATTCGTTATACAATATTTCTGTGGGAGGGAAAGATACTACATGAACATCATAAATTACTTCCCACATAATTACACACCACTGATGAAATTGATAATGATGGGTTTGAAGTTTATATAGGCATAAACATCCAAGACATCCTATCTAGAGAGGAAAGGGATGCTGACCTTAGTGCTAATACTAATTCTTCTAGATTAATAGAGATGTTAAAATTTTTATTGTGATGAATCAAATATTGGGCTAGGAAATGTTTAGATGAAGGAGGAGAGAGTAATGGAATATGGGTCTCATTAGTTGAGACCAAGCGAGAGGATGTACCTAACACATGATCTAGATTTTTACACTTCATTCTTGACAATTTGAATGGGAATAGAAATGTAGTTTTCGATTCAACTAGTTGGAGGACTCATAAACATGAATTTAGGGAGTACTTTAGTGGTTCGAAGCATATTGGCACATTTTTAATGATGAATATTGAGGATCAGGACTCAAAAATACAATATTTACTTTAGCAGTGATCAATGAACACTTTACTTTTGGAGAGATTTAATATGTGGAAGCTATCATATTATGATGTATTGGTCTAAGGGGAGGTAATTTTAGGTGATCTCTGACCTCTTAGTAAGATAGTTGTTGAGGATGAGAACATGGTCATCCACCTATGTTTCAGGCTCCCTATTGAAATCTGGTATGAGTTGATGTGAGTATATCATTCACTGATAGTGGCAGTACATCCCAATCATACCAGGATGTATCATTATGTACATCATCAATACAAGTTATTGGGGATAAAGTGAGAGATAAATGGTATCTGTATTTTCTATTACACTATTAAGTAGTTCAAGGAATAACACCATCGACCGCTAATGATTTTATAGTGATTACCTACTCCTTAGTTGGAATGAAATGAAATCACCATGGATTTTATGATGAAACATCACAGATAACCTCAAGACAGTGATAATGTATGGATGATAGTGGACAGGTTGACTAAGGATTCCCATTTCATCATATTTAGGAGACACTATATATGGATGAGCTCTAGAGGCTCTATATTAAAGTGATTTCACTCATCAAAGTGGTCCCACATTCTATCATATCAGACAAATATTCTTATTTTATGTCACAGAACTAGAAGGGGGTCAAAGGGAATTGGTATAACACATAATTATAAGTTCAAAGTATCACCAATATACTAATGGTCAATCTGAGCATGCTATATAGGTTTTATATGGCATTATCTTAGAATTCATCATTTGGTTCAGAGGTTCTTGGTAGAAATAAGTACCTCTCCTTGATTTCTCTTATAATAATAGATTCTACGCCACAATACATATGAATCCATATGAGGACCTATATATTATACCATCTCATTGACCCTGGTATTGGTTATAGGCAATATAGTTAGCACTTCTTTGTATTCATCTCATTCATGAGTAATTAAATATGGTTTATCTTATTTTGTAGTGGATGTCTACAAATTAGTCTAGAATTACTTCAAACTAGGATTTTTGACATTGTTTATTATATTTCAAGGTGGGAAGTCATGTTTTTTATGCTTTTACCCTATATTGGTGAATAAAATATTTCAAAAATATGGATGTTATTACCTTATTATGTTGGTACCTTAGTGAATATAGAGTGATTCGGTCCATTAGAATATCAGTTGTAGTTACCTCAGAGGTATTGGTCCATGCATGATGTCTTCTACATATATCAGCTTCACCGATATCATTATTATTTTCCACATATTCTTAATTCATATAATGTTGAGTGGGATTTATATATTTCCTTCGAGGAGCATCATATTTTTTTTATTGAGGTATAATGTTTCTATGAGGCCAGTCTATTCTACGATAATGTGTGCAATGAAGACAAGCTCCAGTGTAAGACATTTAGTTATAGTGGGATGTTGATTTATGTGCCCTGGGACCATATTTATTCTTTGATGATTCTTATCCAATCAAAAAGGGTAAATTCCTGAATGAATTTATTTATTGGGGAATGTCTTTATTACACTAGATTTTCTATGATTTATGAAACCATACAATTTCATGTGTAACACCTAGGTTTTAATTTATTATAGATTCTTATAAATTATAATGAAGAAAAATGAGTGTCTAGTTCTTATTGGGATTCAAAAGCCCGATTTATTAGAAAATGAATCTAGGAATCGTGGTCAGTATAAATTGATCTACCCAGGCTGCGTGGTGTGAGTAAACTATTCTGGTGGTCCAACCCACTTCATAGGGACTCTTGTCTTGATTATAACATGAAACCAGGGCTATATACCCATGAGAGGATATTTTATCTTTTTATAGATGGAAATAGAAAACATTGGCGATGGTTTCGCATACAATGAGCATGAACAATGGGAGGAAGGATTCGAGGTAGAGAGGAGTACACGGTTGGAGAACGGTTTGGACAACCATGTAGAAAAACTATACGACACATTATTCATATAATATATAAGAATTTTCCATATACATGATTTATTTTTTAACTCAAATCAACTATTATTTATTTTTCTCTAGCAGGGGAAAACATCAACATCCTTTGAGTGTTTTATTGAATCCTAATCCAAGGATTTTCCATAACTCCTCGATATGAACTCTGATTCAAACACAGTTAGTCTTGTTGGATCTACATTGATGATTTCTCTATTCAACTTTAACTTTCTTTATTTTCCTTTCTATCAGTGACAAATTTTTAGTATATGTTTTTATGACATATTTTTTGGGTTTATGTCCATTATTATATTTAATTCTAATCTAAATCAAATTAGAGGCTGATACTAGATGAGAGTTCCGCTACCGAGTTAAGGTAAGCGATCACATGCTTTTCCATTATGTTTGGTGTGTTTATATATTATGTTTTTGATATTATCAATCGATATTCTAGATGACCCTTGTAAATATAATTAATATTAAATATAATGAATGTTAATGGCCTATATGACCCATGAGACCCATTGAAGATTAATTATAGGTCATAGGCGTTGAATTTCAACCACACTTTGGGTGTATTTTCCAATAAGATTAAAATACAATGGGTGTCCATTTATGTTGATTCACATTGAGGTGAGGAAAATTTTACAATGATCGTGTAATTTCATGTATATTAATTTAATAATTAATTTAGATGAATAAGGATAAAAGGGAATTTGTGTCCATGTCCTTTGGTCGTTAGACATTTTCAGGAGCGATTATTATTGATATTATTCATATAATAATAAAATAAAATTTTAAAAATGGATGAATTACTATAAATATAAGCCTTTTGATCTTGTAATTTTATTTACCCCACCTCATTGTATGGGTATATTTATTATAAATTTGATGGAAAATAGAATTAAAATTTGAGATTCTATAGTTTGGACAGAATTCGTTCCCATAACCATTATTATCGACATGATGAGTGTGATATGTGTGGTACAACTTCATATTAACGTAAAAATACAATTAATTTAGGATTAAATAAATAATATATGATGAAATGATTATTATATGCACTTGAGTGTTAATTGGACACTCTTATAGACATCCAAGGGTAGAGTATGAGGACTACTTAATATATATGACACGAGTGACCCTTGGGATTAATTTATGGTCCGGAAATGAATGACTCAGTGGGTGTTTACATTATAACACAACTTGAATGATACCAAGATTATATTAAGGAATTAAAATGAATATATTCTATGGTGTTGGATTCATGATACACCTTGATCGATCTGTGGGATCCAAATTATGAATTTCTGGGATGGGTGTACATTTTCATTGTATATTAATTACGGTGATGATTATATGGTGTGTCTGACCACCCAAAAAATAGGTTTTAATTCAGTTATATACATGAATTTTAATTATGGAATTCATAATTGCATCCTTATGAATATAATAATTGGTGACATATAGGCTATTTTCCAGGTATTTATACACAATTATTTAATTAAATCATTATTGATTGATTACCAGGAGACAGTCTGGATTTAGCCAAACTGGTAGAAAAGGATGTGTATTCTGCTATAAACCAAACCTATGTTGGATATTTATATAAAAAATATTTACAGATTTATTTTTACTTGCACACTGGTTGTTACATCTTTGCCAACTAGATTTCATTAGACACTCTTGGTGGTAGCATTAAAAGTTTTTCTAAAACCCATCTCATGCCACCTTTATGGTTCCCATAAAGACGTCATGGATATAGTTATGAAATGGTGAAATATCCTAGATTCATATGTGTGATTAAATTTCTCATAGGATAATAGAGAATAGTTATGGGCTTAGGGGTCATGATGATATTTAGGGATTGTTCTTCAATTTATTTACTTTTGCAACATGTATTATACTTATTGCTTGTTTCTATATATTACGGGTAATTTTTTTTATATAAATAAATTTTAATCATTTCATATGACTCTGATGGATGAGATAACATGTTTATTTAGACAATGTAGGTATATTCCATAGTTTTTAATTAGTATCTACTTCAGTTCTTGATTGATTCTATTATATAGTTATGCTACACTCTAACCATTCCGGTCTAGTCACCCCACAATTCCAATATAGACCCTCACTACTATAAGATTGCCTATGGAATATGGTGAGGTGAAATTGAGGCCATGTGGATGACTAGGATCAGTTATAGTTGAGTGAATTGGGTCCTAGATATCCCACATCGACTGATCCTTCTTCATGATATAGAGTATTATCACACCCTATGGTGAAGATCAAGGGTGTATAATCCCATTTTCCATTTTATCTTTTTTTATACATCAACTATTCAATCCTGAATGTTTCCATGATATATTAAATATTGGATAATATAAAATATGTGGTTATTATATTTATTCTGATCAAAACCTCATAGATTGGGGGAAGAAAACAAAATTATTCTGGAAACACATCGTATATTTCATAACAATGTGAATTTCAAAAAAATGAAATTATCCTTAGACTCAATCAGTAGAGTCATGTAATATTTATCTTATGGAAATAATATATATACATGAGATGGTGATTCCAATGTATATTGAACCACTAATTACTGTTTTATGGAATCAGAGGGAAATTTGGGAACATAGGAAAATTTCCTTCACTCAGTATTATATGTTTTCCATATACAAGGAAAACCAATAAACATCCATATTTCATAAAATTATACTAAATTTGGTATCAAAAGTTTTTCTGGGAAGTTCATCTGAAAATTCGGATATAGGATAAGTTATATACTTGGGATGCAATAATTTTCCTTTTTACAATTTTCCACAATATATCATCAAGCATGTTTTGAGGAAGATGTAAAATAGTTCTAATAAACATTAGTGATATAGATGAATGTGTAGAACTAGAATAAAATAATATAATCTATATCCAGGATACTATAATTTGAATACATATCATGAAATCATTTTCAGGATCCACCTCAGTAGTTGTAATATAATAAACATCCCTTTGGTCAGTATGCCTTATAGGTTTTTGCAATCAACTATTGTCGGAAACCTTTATCATAATGCATTTATTTTCAAAGTGTCGTTGTATCATGTAGTTTAAAAATTTGATACAAGGTTTAAGGTATATTGAATCATTCCTTTATTAAATCATATTGGTGGGTCACTCTTATTGTAATTCACCACCAATGTGACTTTTTTTTCTATGCCCAATGAATTTAAATACCCCCATTATACAATTTCAAAGTTTATTCTTCCCAAATTTTTGTTACATTGGATATTAGAATTTATCCTCCAGGAGATTTCTCAATCTCTGAAGTATAATTGTTATCCCCTAACTGATTTTTATCTCAAAACATCTGATAAATTTGATATTTGATTATCTAAATTTGGTATTTAATGTCATATCAGTCAATATTCATATAGTTTTAATAATTTTGAATCACTAAATATTTTCATAGAATTTCCTTTATCCCACTAAATAATGTTTCAACATTTATTTCAGGATTAATGAAAATTTCATAGGCATGTCATTCAAGTCTTGTGAAGTACTCATTAGATTACCTAATTGATTATTTATATATTTTTATTCCTATAAATTCTATCTCAATATTTTTTTCAAATTGAGGGAGGAAAATATTTATTTAAACTTTTTCCCCTAAATTACATCCACTCCATTCCATTGTGATCCTCCTCAATATTCACATATTTGGTTAGTTAACATCATTAATCTAGTCCCCAAAATGATAAACATCATATCTGACCATATCCATCATAGTTAATTGAATTAAAAAAAATTAAATTTTCAGTAGACATGATCCAATTTTTCATTATTAAATAATAAATTTTTTCGCTAAAATTCAACAGATTTTGTCACATGATGATCTAAATTTCATTTTCTCTTTATTATTGGGTGTGGGATTTTAACCAGATTCATGTTTTTATTCAATTTTTTTTATTGATGGTGTATTTTAATGAACATAATGAATCTTTCTCCAATCATGTTACATATCTCATTTGGGAATTTTTTATTTTTATCATCAAATTGGATGTTGACTCGGTTTCGCTGATTTCCAGCCATTGAATAAATTGGAGGGAAAATTAGGGATTAGAATTTTAAAAACATAAATCATATAAAAAATAAATCTATAAAAATTAAATTCATACATATTTCATACTATACAATAAAAAACCTAGGAATTTATAGGTCTAAATCTATGTTAACCATGTTATATTTCATACTATAATTTTTAGGCCATTTTTTTCTTTATACAGGTTCATAATGATCTTATAAACTTAACAAATAATTTTCCATACGAGTTTCTAACTAGGGTTGTATAAAGGAATATTTTTCGTGCACAAGGTGATGACTGAGTTAATATGCATTTCCCCCTTTCATTGTTTTTTTACCCAAGTT
Source organism: Viscum album (assembly GCA_963277665.1). Classification (NCBI taxonomy): domain Eukaryota; kingdom Viridiplantae; phylum Streptophyta; class Magnoliopsida; order Santalales; family Viscaceae; genus Viscum; species Viscum album. The sequence continues at coordinate 743,846,497 of OY728128.1, forward strand.
AAAACATTTCCAAATCCATATGCACATGTAGTATGAAGGCGAATATTTTATTTCTTGTAAAACACATTAATCTATATATTACCAAAATTTATTGAAGTTTTAAAATGTTTAGTCTTATCCCCAAGTCATTAAATTGTTTTTTCTAATCCTAATACTCAAAAATAGTTAGGCTTTCCTCTGATTCCAACCATTATAACCCATAACTATTTTATTGTGTAATTCATAATTTATTACGTATAGATACACATAATAATTTCCAATAATTTCATGAGGCCTTGTGTCATTATGTAATTAAATACATATCTCAATAACCTGAAACATGGTAATAATAAAAATATTTTAAAATTACTACAAATTCAATTATATTCTATCGAAATTTTAATACTACACTTAATAACATTTTAAAGAACATAAGATATAGGTGATATTCATATCCAAACAAAGGAATAATAAATGAATAACATGATGAATGTTATAAATGATAGTATATAGGTTATAAGTTTGATATAAAATGTGTGATAATTTTAAATATTAATATATATGTATAATATAAGATGATAATATCAAGGAAACATTAGAATTTGGAAACAACATAAAACATGAAATCATAAGTTTAAGTAAAGAATAACTGAAAATACAAAAAAAAATATTTTTCATGGGATTATATATTATTCACTATATATAGTATATCATGTGATAACAACATTACACAATTCATTTGGGGGATATTCAATTTATGGCCTACTCATCACATATATATCATGAATAGAATTTTTTTTCCATATAGATTACAAAAAAAAGAACACCATTCATCAATTAAAATAACATTATTATGAAGGGAGGGTTATGTACATATATTTATTTAATTGATTAATGATACATATATCTAGGTGAATAACCTTTAGTAGAAATGTATATGGGTATTCACTACAAAAATATTTTTCATGGAGAATCACATGATTATTTCAGCAACAAAACATTACAACATAATTATTCACAAAATATTTTAATGAGATTGAATGGTGCTGTATCATTACATTTTCTTCAAAAATATTGTAAAATAGAAGTTTAAAACATATTAAAACATTATCAATTGTAAATACAATGGAATAATACAGTGAAAGTTATTGAATAATGATGAGTGTATAATCCATTTATTTCAACATTGTAACAGTTTATGTAATGATTATAATAAATGGGGATAAAAGATGTGAAAATTTAGAATATAAACTATAATGTAAAGGAAATTTATAAATACATCAGAATATAAAAATTGATATTTAATAATGATAAATATAAATAAGGTGTTTGAATGGAAAAGAAAATGGAGAGATCCCTTAACATAAGAGGGACCATATAAATTATAGGGATAAGTTTCCTAATATATGGGTTAAACCATAACTAGGATATAGATTGAGACAATAGGGGGAACATAGTTATATTTTTTTATAGAGACATGTGGGTAGGGTTGTTATTTATAAAAAATGGTGGGAAATTGTATTAAATTTTAAAATTATCATTTATATTATATATGATGACATAATAAAAACAAAAAACCAATAGTTTTTTATAGTGGGTTCTACCAAATATTACTGGTTTTAAAAAATTATCACGTATATAACCCAAACATATCAAAATTATATCTTTTTTCATGGATACATGATTTATTTTCATAAAGAATTTATCATTAAACCATATAATATAGTATATACATTAGAAGAATCATTAAAGGTATAAAAAATTAAACAAATTACAACAAAAAATATTATTTTTATTGGGTAAATAAATATTTGGTATTTTATTCCATTTATAACATATATTACATCTCTTTTAGGTCATTATGATGTCATAATACATACTATATATTTATATTGTATTTATTTTTTTCCTAAAAAAATTTATTTTCTCATAAAATTATAACAATATAACTATTGGATACATTTGATGTGAGGTTTTTAAAAATATTTTTTTACATTATTATTTTATTTATCTAAATATAACATTTTAATATTTTAAATAAATATACTTATTAAATAGAAAATAATTATTTTTACCTTAGTAACAATGTTTGAAACCTTATAATGATAACATTGGATTTATTTAAATTATATTATCTTTTTTAATATAAATATTATTTAATAATATTATTATGTAAAATGTATATTTTTTTCAAACCTCTTTATTTTTTTTTAAAAAACAACATTTATTTTGCAAGAGGGTAATTTTTTTCATCTTATCAAAATATATTTTTCATCACAACATATAAAATTATATTTATAAATTATCAATGAAAATAGACAAATATAATCATTATTTTATTAAAAAAAATTGCCTATAATGGATTAGATACAAAACATCTTAATACACTAACATATGCCTATAGGGTAAGATGTGTGATGGTGGTACTTTTTTAGGTTGGTTTTGAGAACATTGGTGGGTGTGATCTTGATAAACATGAAAATATATAGGAATATTTTATATTAATTTTTCATTTATTTAATTTAATCATTTTATTAGTCAAGGTAAAATTAATGTGGTTCAATGTCCCTAGGATGCTTAGATAATTGGGCATCATAGGGTATGATCTTACTAGTCAATGTAATTTCTTCTTCTGTCTGTGTCATTTTGAAATTATCATAACTCTTAATATTAAATAATTTTATAGAACACGGTAAAATATCTATATTATAAATTTTAATCATTATTAAATGTATTTTAAATTTAATCAGATAAATTTGATAAAATAATAATAGTAACACATGTATTTTATATAACTAAATTTCTAAATTAAGTATTTATTTTTTGAAAAAGGGAATTTTATTAGTAATAGATTCCATCGTCAATGTATCTAATATCCACTTAATTATTTAGGGAGAATCAATTTATTTCATAATTTATATCAAATTCCTTATTTATAATAACATTCAGATATTTTTCTTATGAAATTAATGAATATTTTTCTTATTCTGTGGTTGATGATTAAAACCAATGTGTACATTGTACATTTTGTGAAATTTAAATTATAGGTATTAATGGATTCATCATCCATCATCCTAGGTACATTATATTTTATCTCCGTTTTTGTGCAAAAATATTTCGGCAAAAAACTAAAAAAATAAGTTTTTATACGCTTCTTATATATTATACTCAATTTACAGACCTGGCCTCATTATAGTGATAACATTCTCCCATTGATCTTCTTGACTTCCCAAATGAAATGCAACCAAAATAAAATTAACATGATATGAGAACAATACAATGGTGAATATATTTTTAGTCATAAAAATCCATTTTAGGGAAATTAGTTGATTGGAGTACCCAATAAAGGAAGAGGTGACTTTTCCAATGAAAGACTCAATAGAGAGTTATTCATTCATTTTTTTGTTTGGATGTCTATTATGATTACTGATCAAATTCATGGCTAGAGTGCTTTGTGGGATAATTTATTCAATATTTTTCATCCCAACTGAAATTTCATCTTTTTACTCATTGGGGTAGTCATTGAATTTTTCATTACATTCATTCTTCACGTGAATCCACTTAGTTATAGAAATTGTTTTGAAAAAAACTAATAGTGTGAGATTCATGAATCATTAATAAATAAATTTAATCATAGAACCAAATTTTGTTTTTATAAAATGTCCGAAATTATGAAACCATCATATCATCCTATTATACTTTAGTTCCATTTGTTATCTCCATCTATTTATCAAAGAATATATTAGGTTACATCCTCATTTTTATCATAAAATAAACGCTTAAATTAAATTACAACTCATCATATACCAACTGAGGTAATCATGTCAGTTAAAATATAAATATTACATTATTTTAGATTAATAGTCAATACATCACCCAATAATAAAATATGATGAACCATAACATTTTATTTCTTACATAGAAAGGTTATATAATCAATATATTTTAGGAATGATCATAAACATCCCACAAAAATATCTTCCCATATAATGACCTATTATAAATATCCCATTTAATATATTTCATCGCAACCTGTGTAAATGGAATAGTAAAAAAGTGTAAGGTTGAATATTCAGTATGGGTAAACATAAGAAATATCATTCAGTGATCATAATTAATTATTAGAGAATAATAATGTTATGATATCATTATCATAACTAATGAAAGACATACATAAAAATTTAATTATCATCAATAATGATTTAGGGAATAATTATCATTAATAAAATTATAAGTAAGTTGTAATATTATAGAATCATCAATAATCAATCGTGGCCCATGAGGACATATCATAATAATAATACATATGTTTATGGAACAAACTTAATAATATTTTTATTTTCTATGCTAAAGGATAACATCCAAGACAATCATAATTGATCGATTCCAAAATTGGATTGTGTTCACTCCTCACCCAACAATTCCTTAGGTAATGTTCACCGTCAATCCTATCATAGTGGATATAGTCCATATATTAATATGGTTCACTACGAATTTTATCTCACATGATCTCATGTGATATCAATATTTACCAAAAACATTAGAGGTTTATATAATTCTAGTTCCACCCATCACATAATTCAATCCCTCTATAAGTGTGCTATAAGATAGTATAAACATCCATTACATCATAATGTATGTATAAAAAAATGTACCCCATTGATTTAATCATAACACAATATACCCATGGGAATGTAAAAGATATCATATAATAACATTTAAAACATTATTGTGAAAAGATATAGAGGTAATTATGTTTTATGGAATCATAAGAACATATATCCAATGAGAAATAAAAATTATTTAATACATCAACAATGATAAAACCTATTTTAAAATGAATTGAAAATATGATTCTAAAATCAATAGAAAACATCCTTGTTCTTTTAGTAACATTTAAAATGGAAAATTTATAAAATAATAGAAATAGTGGTTTTATTGAAATTATTATTGAATAATATGATGAAATATTTATGAATAATAATGTAAATTAAATTATAGTTATTTATTCATGTCATATGCATTAAATGATTTTTTTTAATTTTCTATAAATTCAAAAATCATTAATCCGAAAAAAATTAAAATATAAAATTATAAATCATTATTAATGTAGTAATATATTGTGAAAATAACTATTTATAAATTTTAATTCATAATAAAAAAAATTATACAATATTTTTATGAATGTAGACATTTAATATGAATATATTGAACTCAAAATGAAAGGCGAGGTTGTATTTTATTAAAAGAAGTTTCTCAATAAATTTATATAATAATGAGATGATAAAAAAGAAAAAATAGAAATCAAAAAGAATCCAATGAAGGTTAAAATATATTTTTCTTAACTGATAATTATATTATAATTTCAATAGTTTAAAATTTAACATAGATAATACCCAAAATTAAAGAAATTATAACAGAAATCCTTCTACCCTGGAAACAATTGTACAATATTCTTCTATAAAGAAAAAAAATTAAATTGAAAATTAAAGAACATAAATATTAATATATACATTATATAATAAATAAAATTGGAAGTATAAAAATAATATAAATTGAAATATGTTCCTTACAAAAAACATTTTTGAACGAAATTGTATTGAGATGAAAACCCCCCACCTCAAGTCAAGATGTTATTTAATTGCGTTCTTAGCCTCATTTATAATAAATTTAAATTGATCATAAATATTAAATATTAAAACATACATACTTATATTTCAATATAATATTCAATTATATTTTTTAATTACTTATCCATTATAAATTCATCGTTAAAATCCATATTCTTCTGAAAACTAGTCCTTTTATCATGAATATTTAGATTTCAGGGTTTAAAAAAGTACATGCCATTAATTGCGTCATACTTAAAATGAAATTAATTACTGAATAAAACTAATATTTATTACTCTTCTAAGATTATATTCTCAACCATATGTAGTTGTGATGATAAATGAATTAAATCAAATCATGGATATATTAGAAAATAAGTTTTCAAAAGTGACGTTTCAATTTTCCAACGAATGGAATTAATGAATGGAAACTAATAAACATTCATTTAAGAATTACTATAAAATAAAAAATATAATATATAATCATTTTATAAATACATTCATCAGTATTTTTATGTAGAAATGATAAAATGAATCACATCACTTGGTAGAGGTTCTAGTCCACATGTACACACCATGGACATTATCGTTTTTATGTATCAGATGGTAATAAGGTAAACAATATATTATCTTTATAAAATGTTAATTATTTAAAAAAATATTATATATCCAACTAATCCACTATTACAAACATCAATGATATAAAATAATGAAAAATAAAATACATCTCTACATAGAGATAATAGTCTGTACATACCCATGGGTGATGTTTTTATTATCGATTAGATATAAAGAAGTTAGAAAATGGATATACCATTAAAATAAAAAAATTAGTGTATTAAATATAATTATTTAATTATGTTAACATGGTTATAGAATATTTGGAGGATTTTAATGAAGATATAACCATTAAAAATATCAATAAAACAATAACCTCTACTTCAGGTGTCTTCCTTTAGCATAATCCTTAAGAGTTATGGAGTTGGTTTTTTTAGGAGACCAAGACCCATATAACATTGGCAGTAATTTTGAAAATGTATTTTTTAATTTCTTGTTTCAAATATATTTCTCATGTTGTGAAGAAATTTTAGAAGAAGAGGTGGCCTTTTATAGGTTAGGTTGGTGGAAAACATAGATATTCAAAAAAATACGATGTAATATTTTTCATAATTAATTAATGTGGCCCCAATATGTCATATTTATTATGATAATATGGGTATGGTATAAATTCATTAAAAATGTGATTTATTAATTTTTATATGTTATAGTAAGATTTTTTTCTTATATTAACACCCTCATAACATTATAACGATCACCGATGGGATTATTCTTATACTATGGTATTTTTTCATTGTGGAAAACAATTAATTTAAACTAATTAAAAAATATTAATTCTTCTTATTCAATTTTTATAATCTATTTTATAATATTTTATTCCTATATTTTTTAATAAATTATTTCTGATATTCATGGTCAAATCCTATAAAATCAACTTTTAGAAAAGAGTATATTTTTAAGCATAAACTGACTTCATTATGCTCATATTTCTAGTTATAATAATTTGATGAATGTTTATATATTTTTTGAATATTTATCAAAAAAAGTCATTAATTTTATTAATCAATAGTGACTAATTAAATTTTTAAATGAAAATACACTATGAATAATAGAAATATAATTCTGAAAAATATTCATGTTTACCTTCAAGTTGTTTTATCTTAATTTCTAATATATTTATAATTATTATAAAATTTATTAACCCTTTGGTTACATTAATTATCAATATATGTCACGAACCCTCCTTGGGGCCCATGCCATGACTACCCCAAGACCGCCTTCCATAGGCCAGGGGCTGGAGACTAGCACCAAAGGCGTAAATCCTAATAAAAAGGGAAGGCATTAACTTTATAAAAGTAAACAAACACAACAGAGTTTGCAAAAAAATAAATAACTAAATAATACTAAATACAAAAGTAAGTTCTGAAAGGAAAGGGTCCAGAAATACATGGACAACAGTAAGTACAGTACAACTGAAAATCTAGTACAACTGCAGAAAAGTAAAACAGCAACCACTGAGTCATCCTCCGGGAATCCCACCAGAAGGGTAGGTACATATGGCCTCCTCAGCACCTTGGGTCTGGCCGTCCTCTCCGTGTACATATCTCCAAGTGGTCTACCTCCGGGTACTGTCTAGCTCCACAAGCCTCCACCTCGATCAGTGTTGTTCATATTCTGCATCCAACACAACATAGTAAGGGAATAAACAATGCAGGGGTGAGTATATGATACTCAGTAGGGACCCCGAGACCCCCAAAGGTCTCCCAGAATCCACGATGGATAAACCACAGAAGGAATATACAATCACAAAGTAACAACCAACTCTTCTTAGGTATATTCCCATACATATACCTAAGTTATCAATCACAGTTTGACTCCAACTCTCAAGCCCATTGTAGAGACCCTAAGCATGACGTACATGAACATTACATTACTTTTTCGGAATACTTAATACATAACAAAAACAGACACACAAGGACAGTAATAGTATAGTGTCTTTGGAAACTTGGAATGTACTCTTCTAATCGTGGTGAAATATCTTCAACATCTCCCATAAGAACTTCCCCTTTCGTTTTCTTACCTAAAACATTTCTCTATATTCTGGGGAAAATAAAACATATAAAGGGTGAGCTCAAATGCTCAGTAATGGTAAGCATGGATAAAATAAAACAAACCATATACATTTGAACATAAAAACATGAACATAATGTTTAAACTTCAAAAGCTTGAGAAATGACATAAATCATGTAAGTACGCAAGGAATAGATCGTAAAGAAACATTAAGCATGATAAAATAGCATGGGAGTAAAACATGTAAGTGTGGAAACCATTAAACACATGTTAATATTTCCATAGTATCCATGACATTGCTGCCAAGACCATCTTAGTGGACAAAGTCCCTTTCTGAATCGAGTTCACTCCTCATTTCAGTCCTGTAACATTGAACCGGATTAACTTACCGTTCCAGCCATATCTATCTCACGAGATATAAATCTTTACCCAATGCATTGGAGGGAGATATAGGCCCCACCCATCTCATAATGAAATCATTCTTACTCGTGCCACAAAATAAACATACATCATTCATAATAACCCAACGAATAAAATGGGTTTCATAAACATCATACCATAATCACATAATCCATAGAAAAGAAATGGATATAATTTCTTAATAAGAAGAATCAAACCATGTAAATCATAGAGATATTATACTTGAAACATACACATATGAAATAATGTCATCTTAGATGAAAAATGGTTTTGGTAAAACACTTGAAATGAATTCTTGAGGAAAATATCCTTTCATATTCAAAATCATATTCTTTTCACAAAATGTCATGAAATTTTAAAAGAAAATGATTTTGTTGGAAATAGTCATGAAATATTTTGGAGTAAGCTTCATGAAAATAAATCTTTATAAAACCATAAAAATCCTTTCATGCCGTATACGTTAAAAAAACATTCTTATCGTACTTTTGTCGGAAAAGTTAAAAAAGTGACTCATAACGTAAAAAAAAGAATGATTCCTTACATACCATGTAGTAAAAGTCAAAAGTGGTTAAAAAGGACTTTAAACATACTTGAAACCATTTTTAGGAAACATGGACATGGATGATAACAATAACCCCAGTAAATAATTAGGAATAAGCAATCTCAGATAAAAATGAGATTTGCAAAATTATCCCTTACCTTAGGTCCGATTTGCTTCGTAAGTGTCTGAAACTCCTGTATAATGATTTAAATAATGTTATTGACTTATTAAATAATCATATTCATTGTTATGATATCATATATGGTTCACTTATGACTTTATATTACCCGTTCTTTTGTAAATTCCATGTTAAAGAGTGTTTTGGTTAAAATCATTTCATTTGTCATCCATGTTTTGATTTGTGATTATTCATATGATTACTTAGATCATGATTACTTAATTCCATAATATAAAACATGATTTATATATAATATATATTCAGAATATACATATATATAATATATTGATAAATTGAAAGAAATACACCGTTCATGGAGACGGTAGGCCGTACGTACGCATGAATGCTGTTTTCGTTTCCTTATTGAGTTGAATGAAATTAAATAGATGAAATAAATATATATATACATAAATAAAGTAACATTATTGTTCCATATATTTCATTATTATTCATTATATATACTTTATAATCATTCTTGAATGGTTAATCATGGAACATGAATCTCATCGCGTTCGTAGAGACGGTAGTCCATACGTACGCATGAGCGATGATATCATTCCCGTGATCATGAAATTGCATTGAAGTGAATGTATACTATTTTATAATCAATATCACTTTACAATAATCATATATAGTCATTATTTACACCATTATACCCATCCAAGTAAGGTGGTGGTGGAAAATAGATTACACCACGGCGTGGAGACGGTATTCCGTACGTACGCACGCGCGGTGATTTCATTTTCCGTAGGATGGATAGATGGTGAAATAGGGATGTTTCATACTTATAATTACATATCCGTATATGAGTGATACTGATGTTATTACTTCATAATGAAACAACCTAAGAAGAATAACTGGAATAAGAAATAAAGTTGAAAGAATCGGTAACGAACATTACCTCTTCTTTGAAGCGCCTCTTTGAGACCTCCTCTTAGGGCACTAAAATTGGTCTTTGAAGAGGACCAGGACCTCTAGGATGTTTCTAGGGAAGTGGAAAAGAGAATTTGGCAGGGGTTGGCCAAGCTTTAAGGCTCAAATTGGTGTGAGGAAGAGACAGAGGAGGTGCCCTTTTATAAGGGAGGGGAGGGACACCTTTGGAAATCTTAAAAATATTAATTTATAATAAATTTAACCCCACTTAAAAACCTCCAAAAATGACTAATATTAAAATATTAGATGATATAGGGTTGTAATCTCATAAACCAATAAAATCTAGACAAGTTAGGAATTTATTTTCAACATTATCAACTTGATTTATCCTTATTTAATCAATTTAATTTTATTTGGGGTAATAACATTCTAAATTTAAATTAAAACAAATAATTACTTATTTGTTGTGAATTGTCCATAATTCGATACTTTATAATATTTTATACCATATAAATTTAAATTTATAATTTATAATTTTTTTTGTGATTTTAAACAATTTTATAATATGTTATTTTTATAAAATAACTATAGTGTCAAATTTGACACTATTCATTTATTTGAATTTAAATAAATTATATACAGAAGATTTGTTCGAAATAAAAGTTTTAACAGATTCATAAACGGTTATATGTTTCTAGAAAATTAGTGGATCACATTAAATAGTTTATATAATCTTTATTTTATTATTTTTAAAACCATTTATTTCGTTTAACTCTTAATAAAATAATTACTACAACATTTTTGTATAATTATTTAATATACTTATATGTTGCATAAAGATTTAAAATAAAATCCTATGATGCAGATAAATCTATTAAATTTCACAATAATACTTTTACTCTAATTTATCATCTTAAAATCACAATAGTTAAATTGTTATATTTATTAAATTTTGAAGGTGACAACATTGGCATCATTTAAAATAAAATAATATAAGTGTCATAATCACCTTAATAAGGATACAAATGGTCCAAAATTCGTCCAGTGGATGATTAGGGTTTATATATACATTAATAATAAGTTTTATGCTGATTTCTGGGCATTTTGATTTGTATTAATATTTCAATAAAAACTATATTATTGATTTTTCACTAAATAAATAATTTCTGCATCATTAATATATAACATAATAAGGTAATTAAATAACTCTTAAAAATTACAAATAAATTACCATGAAAAATAAAAAAAAATTATATTTCAAATTAGTATTTATAACCGAATTTATATTTTGTATTAACTTATATTAAAAATACTTTAATTATTAAAGTTGAGTGACACATATTTCACTTTCCTTTAAATAAAATAAACAAAAGGTCTTAATCACCTCCAAGTGGGTTCTAATGGATTCCATTTCAACCCAAATACGACTTAGGACAAATTATAATCATCCAATTGTATTAAAACAAGTATTAGGATAATTTTATAATATTATATTTACCCTTAATTACCCAATTTACCTTTTACTATGGTAAATAAAATTTACTGTTGTTACTATTCATAAAGCCGAAAAATAAAAAGTAGTCTATTAATATAATTTGGACCCACTAATTCCAAATATGGAGTCCATTTTTCCAAATTCAATAAACATAAGTTTCATAAATTAAATTAAAATTAATCCCGTTGTCGAAAGAAAAGGGGTTTTTGTTTAAAACATTGCAAAAGATTGAATTTATTTGACCTACAAATTCTATGTAAAATCAAGGCTAATGACATAAATTATATTAAATGATAAAAATATATTCTATTTATTTGTTAAAACCATTCAATATTATTATTTAACCACATAAGTTATTATGATGAAAAAAGTTATTTTTAATTAAACTATAGCGTGTTTTTACTATTCATTAAAATATGAAAGTTATCAGAATAATATGAAAAAATTATCCAAGGTAAAATTTTATATCTTGATTCCAAATAATAATTTTATTTTGAAAAATTGAACTTATAAACATGTAAAAAACTAGATTTAAAGTGGGTGCACCATCAGAAGGCGGCAAAACTGCATTTTTTGAAAAATACTTATTTTACCCGAAAAATTTATTTTGGTCTCATACTATGTTCTAGAAAATGTGTAAGATGAATAATAATGTTTTAAAATTCAAAATTTAGTTAATACTATTCATAACGTCTAGTTCATAATAATATTATAATAATATATCATTGTTTAGTAAAACCCGATATTGCGTACAACACACACTATCGAGGAAGGTCGTGATTGCGTGTAATGCAAGCCAAGTGAGGGTTGCGTGTTATGAAAGAATCCTTCATTGTTTCGTATAATAGAATCCAAAATTATTTCATTTATATATTGAATATATATATATATACACACACTCAACATTGCGTAGAATGACTATTATAAAACGAACATGAAATTGTGTGTAACATGATCCAAGAATAGCGTTGCGTATACTGCAAGCTAATACGGTGTTGCGTATAGTAAAATCTAAACATGGTGTGATGTATAATAAAAGACATCAATGAAAGTAAAAGAATATTTTTCATAAAATCTCGGCGTGTTACATTCTACCCCCTTAAAATGAATTTCGCCCTCGAAATTCGTCAGGGTTATAAATCGTTTACTATTCATAGAAACCCACTTCATAAAAAGGAATAATAAAACTTAATTTTAAAAACTAAAGTATGAAATTAAATGATTACCCAAAGTAACTCATCATTGGGTTTCCATATAGGAGAACATAGGTGAAAATATGGATATGGAAGAAAAATCTAACCATCAAGTTCTGATGGAGAGTGGTAGAGGACATGGCTATGAAAAATCCAACAATCACAAAGCCATAAATTTGTGATGATCTAGGGTACCATCTGATTCATTAGATATAAGGGCACTAGGACAAAATTTTTGGTTTTCAAGATCATTTTCCTAAAGTTGAAGAATTTGAATTATAATAAATACTTACTTTATTTTGGTACAATCTCACTGTTGTTCGTTCCTTGAACAATTTCCACTTCATCTCTTAAAGAAATGAAGTTGAATTTGTTATTCGTGAAGTGTTATCAGATCATATGATAGAATGATGGGTCATTTCATCTGTCTCAAACAAAAGGTTAGCAAAAGTTATTAAATATACATAAGTTGATCTATAGTGAGATTAATTATATATGTTTCCTAAAATGGACTTATACTTCATATATCATACTACTTAATATAATAAAACTAGTTTCTACTAACCAGGGACTTCCTGTAGGCCAGTGTTATGCGATAAATCCCAGTCGTACTTCGGTTGTGGGTTCGATTCCCACATCCTTGTCCGACGCGATGGGTTGTCGTCCGTCCTGCAGGTTGTCCTTTTTCTAAAACTACATTACTATAACAACCCATCAATAATATGAAAAAAAGTTATATCCTTAAACAATACTAACTTATGTCCAACATAATCCATTCCAATCTTTAGGCTTATCTAAAATACTTCGGTCCAAGATCATTGTATAAAGAAAACTATTACTTGAAATGTCACATAAAAATCACAAGAATTCCATCATTTATCCCCCATATATCATAAGATATATCTTGTTGGTCAAATTACAAACATGTTAATACCTTAATCATGTATTATCTTGAAGAATGAATACCCATTGGACCTCAGTGAAAACATGAATGCTTTCAAAAGTTAACTCTTTCCACATACCAAAATCCAAAAATTCTATATACTCAAACCATGATATAACCTTCTCCTTATATCAGTCATGAGCTCATGAATAAAATCAAACATCTCATTATCTTCTTATCCCTTCATTATGTGCATATCATCTACTTTCCAAAAATACTGGTACTATTCATCACACACTTTTAAAACATAAGGAAAGACAACAGTGTAATAATCCATAGATGTCTCTTTATTCCATAGTACCATGAGATTACTTATACAACATTACACTTGATAAACATGTAATCATTCCACTACCTTCTTAAACCATTGACCGAGCTTCAACAATTCTTTCATCTCACATATCATTTGTAGTCTCTTCATCATCAACAACATAAATATTACCCATACGACCATACTGATTCTCTTCATGAGACTTACCCTTAGGGAATTGGTTTGCATAATGCCCGTACATTCCAAATTTAAAACATTTAACCATTGTTGATGTCGTAGAAATACCATTATCCTCATCCATGGTGTTAACTGATCCTTTTCCTTTGCACTTACTGGCTTTATGTCCTTCTTTTCCACACCCAAAGCATCTTCTAGTTCCTTTGAAACATTCTCCTTGATGCCTCTTCCCACATGATTTACATAGGGTAAATTGAACTTTCTTTCCTCTATGATCATCATGAAACTCCATCTTTCTCTTATTAGCCGAGTCAGGAAACTTACCAAATTTGTGTTTATTGATCATATTATGAGATTTCGAATTCGGCATAATAATGATGTTTGGACTTCCAAATTCAGTTTCATTTGGTTGCTCATGAAGAATATCACTCCATTGTCCGTTATATCCTCCATTATCATGAATCTTCCTATTTCCAGCCATTTTCTAAAACCCAAAAAGAATAGTGTGAGAGGAAAAAATCATGCTAAGGAAAAAAACATAGTAATAGGGGAGTACCCTCAATATATAACATCTTAGGTTAAATTCTATGATCATTAGCGTAGTTCTAGGACAATATCCTATACGTATACTAATCCTTAGGGATATCCCTAGACATACCTTAGCAATATCTCTAGGGATCTCACTAACGTTTTCACATCCTAGTTTCCAAAGGTTGACTAAACCTTTTCTCTGATACCAACTGTAGAGACCCTAATCTTGACGTACATGAACATTACATTACTTTTGCAGAATACTTAATACATAAAAGAAGACACACAAGGACTGTAATAGTTTAGTGTCTTTGGAAACTTGGAACGTAATCTTCTAATCACGGTGAAATATCTTCAACATCTCCCATAAGATCTTCCCCTTTCGCTTTCTTACCTAAAACCATTCTCTATATCCTGGGGATAAAAAAAATATAAAGGGTGAGCTCAAATGCTCAGTAAGGGTAAGCATGGATAAAATAAAACAAACCATGTACATTTGAACATAAAAACATGAACATAATGTTTAAACATCAAAATCTTGAGAAATGACATAAAACATGGAAGTACGCAAGGCATAGATCATAAAGAAACATTAAGCATGATAAAATAGCATGGGAGTAAAACATGTAATTGTAGAAACCATTCAGCACATGTTAAGATTTCCATAGTAGCCAAGGCATTGCTGCCAAGACCATCTTAGTGGACAAAGTCCCTTTCTGAATCGAGTTCACTCCTCGTTTTAGTCCTGTAACACTGGACCAGATTAACTTACCGTTCCAGCCATGTCTATCTCATGAGATATAAATCTTTACCCAATGAATTGGAGAGAGATATAGGTCCCACCCATCTCATAATGAAATCATTCTTACTTGTGCCACAAAATAAACATACATCATTCATAATAACCCAACGAATAAAATGGGTTTCATAAACATCATACCATCATCACATAATCCATATAAAAGAAATGGATATAATTTATTAATAAGAATAATCAAACCATTTAAATCATAGAGACATTATACTTGAAACATACACATATGAAATAATGTCATCTTAGATGAAAAATGGTTTTGGTAAAACACTTGAAATGAATTCTTGAGGAAAATATCTTTTCTTTTTCAAAATCATTTTCTTTTCACAAAATGTAATGAAATTTTAAAAGAAAAGGATTTTGTTGAAAATAGTCATGAAATATTTTGGAGGAAGCTTCATGAAAATAAGGCTTTATAAAACCATAAAAATCCTTTCATGCCGTATACGTTAAAAAAACATTCTTATCGTACTTTTGTCGAAAAAGTCAAAAAAATACCTCATAACGTAAACAAAAGAAAGATTCCTTACATACCATGTAGTAAAAGTAAAAAGTGGGTAAAAAGGAATTTAAACATACATGAAACCATTTCTATGAATCATGGACATGGATGATAACAATAACCCCAGTAAATAATTACGAATAAGCAATCTCGGATAAAAATGAGATTTGCAAAATTATCCCTTACCTTAGGTCCGATTTGCTTCGTAAGTGTCCGAACCTTCTATATAATGATTTAAATAATGTCATTAACTTATTAAAGAATCATATTAATTGTTATTATATCATATATGGTTCACTTATGACTTTATATTACCCGTTCTTTTGTAAATATCATGTTAAAGAGTGTTTTGGTTAAAATCGTTTCATTTGTCGTTCGTGTTTTGACTTGTAATTATTCATATGATTACTTAGATCATGATTACTTAATTCCAGAATATAAAACATGATTTATATATAATATATATTCATAATATACATATATATAATATATTGATAAATGGAAAGAAATACACCGTTCATGGAGACGGTAGGCCGTACGTACACATGAACGCTGTTTTCGTTTCTTTATTGAGTTGAATGAAATTAAATAGATGACATACATATATATATATACATAAATACAGTAACATTATTATTACATATATTTAATTATTATTCATTATATATACTTTATAATCATTCTTGAATGGTTAATCATGGAAAATGACTCTCATCGCGTTCATTGAGACGGTAGTCCGTACGTACGCACGGGCGATGATATCATTCCCGTGATCGTGAAATTGTATTGGTGTGTATGTATAATATTTAAGAATCAATATCACTTTACAATAATCATATATAGTCATTATTTTCACCATTATACCCATCCAAGTAAGGTGGTGGTGGAAAATAGATTACACCATGGCGTGGAGACGGTATTCCGTACGTACGCACGCGCGGTGATTTCGTTTTCCGTAGGATGGGTAGAAGGTGAAATAGGTATGTTTCATACTTATAATAACATATAAGTATATGAGTGATACTGATGTTATTACTTAATAATTAAACATCCTATTAAGAGGAAGTGGAAGAAGAAATAAAGTTGAAAGAATCGGTAACGAACATTAACTCTTCTTTGAAGCGCCTCTTTGAGACCTCCTCTTAGGGAACTACAATTGTTCTTTGAAGAAGACCAAGACCTATAGGATGTTTCTAGGTAAGTTGAGAAGAGAATTTCTCAGGGGTTCGCCGTGCTTGAAGGCTCAAATTGGTGTGAGGAAGAGAGGGAGGAGGTGCCCTTTTATAAGGGAGGGGAGGGGCACCTTTGGAAATCTTAAAAATATTAATTTATAATAAATCTAACCCCACATAAAAACCTCCAAAAATGACTCATATTAGAATATTAGATGAGATAGGGTTGTAATATCATCAACCAATAAAATTTATAAAAGTTAGGAATTTATTTTCAACATTATCAACTTGATTTATCCTTATTTAATCAATTTAATTTTATTTGTGGTAATAACATTCTAAATTTTAAATTAAAACAAATAATTACTAACTTTTTGCGAATTGTCCATAATTGGATACTTTATAACATTTTATACCATATACATTTAAATTTACAATTTTTAAATATTTTTGTGATTTTTAAAAAATTTTATAATATGTTATTTTTATAAAATAACAATAGTGTCAAATTTGACACTATTCATTTATTTGAATTTAAATAAATTATATACAGAAGATATGTTAAACTAAAAGCTTTAATAGATTAATAAAAGGTCATATGTATCTAGAAAAGTAGTGGATCACATTAAATAGTTCATATAATATTTATTTTATTATTTTTAAAACCATTTATTTGGTTTATCTCTTAATAAAATAATTACTACAACATTTGTTTATAATTATTTAATATACATATATGTTGCATAAAAATTAAAAATAAAATCCTATGATGAAGATAAATCTATTAAATTTCACAATAATACTTTTACTCTAATTTATCATCTTAAAATCAGAATAGTTAAATTGTTATATTTATTAAATTATGAAGGTGACAACTTTGGCATCATTTAAAATAAAATAATATAAGTGTCATAATCACCTTAATAAGGATACAAATGGTCCAACATTAGGCCAGGGGATGATTAGGGTTTATATATACACTAATAATAAGTTTTTTTCAGATTTTTGGTCCTTTTGATATGTATTAATATTTCAATAAAAACTATATTATTGATTTTTCAATAAATAAATAATTTCTGCATCATTAATATATAAGATAATTAGGTAATTAAATAACACTTAAAAATTACAAATAAATTAACATGACAAATAAAAACATTTTATATTTCAAATGAGAATTTATAACCGAATTTATATTCTGTATAAAATTATATTAAAAATACTTTAATTATTAAAGTTGAGTGAGACATATTTCACTTTCCTTTAAATAAAATAAACTAAAGGTCTTAATCACCTCCTAGTGGGTTATAATGGATTCCATTTCGACCCAAATATGAATTATGACAAATTATAATCATCCAATTGTTTTAAGACAAGTGTTAGGATAATTTTATAATATTATATTTACCCTTAATTACCCAATTTACTTTTTAATATGGTAAATAAAATTTATCGTTGTTACTATTCATAAAGCCCAAAAATAAAAAGTAGTCTATTTATATAATTTGGACCCAATGATTCCAAATATATATTCCATTTTTCCAAATTCAATACACAGAAGTTTCAGAAATTAAATTAAAATTAATCCCGTTGTCGAAAGAAAAGGGGTTTTTGTTTAAAACATTGCAAAAGATTGAATTTATTTAACCTACAAATTCTATGTAAAATCAAGGCTAATGAAATAAATTATATTAAATAGTAAAAATATATTCTATTTATACTTTAAAACCATTAAATATTATTATTTAACCACATAAGTTATTATGATGAAAAAAAGTTGTTTTTAATTAAAATATAGCGTGTTTTTACTATTCATTAAAATATGAAAGTTATCAGAATAATATGAAAATTTTATCCAAGGTAAAATTTTATATCTTGATTCCAAATAATAATTTTATTTTGTAAAATTGAACTTATAAACATGTCAAAAACTATATTTAAAGTGGGTGCGTCATCAAAAGGCGGCAAAACTGCATTTTTTGAAAAATAATTATTTTACCCGAAAAATATATTTTGTTCTTATACTATGTTCTAGAAAATGTGTAAGATGAATAATAATGTTATAAAATTCAAAATTTAGTTAATACTATTCATAACGGCTAGTTCATAATAATATTATAATAATATATCGTTGTTTAGTAAAACCCGGTATTGCGTACAACACACGCTATCGAGGAAGGTTGCGGTTGCGTGTAATGCAAACCAAGTCAGGGTTGCGTGTTGTGAAAGAATCCTTCGTTGATTCGTATAACAGAATCCAACCATATTTCATTTATACAATGAATATATGTATATATATTTATATATAAACACACACTCAACGTTGCGTAGAATGACTATTAGAAAACGAACATGAAATTGCGTGTAACACGATCCAAGAATAGCATTGCATATACTGCAAGCTAATACGGTGTTGCGTATAGTACAAGCTAAACTTGTGTGTGCTATATAATAGAATACATCAATGAAAGTAAAAGAATATTTTTTAGAAAATCTCGGCTTGTTACACCCATGCACAACCCAGTCCACATAGGAAAGAAAGTCAATCACATCAATGATAATGATTGAAAGTCAAGACTCATCTCACACAGGTATACACAACTTAAAGAGATTAGGAGATGATTAGTTATAGAAACTGAATCATCTTTCACTGTCGAATGACAGATACCCGCGGAATCCTAAAAAAACAGTCTGTCTTTGATGTCGAACCCACATAGGACTCAGTCCAGTCTCATTGCGGTCGATCCCACAGAGGATTCAGTCCAGTCTCATTGCTATCGAACCCACAAAGGATTCAGTCCAGTCTCATTGCTGTTGAACCCACGGAGGATTCAGTCCAGTATCTTTCGCATCGAACCCATGAAGGATTCAGTCCAGTCTCATTTCTGTCGAACCCATGGAGGATTGAGTCCTGTCTCGTTGCTTTTGAACCCACGGAGGATTCCAGTACGACAGTCATCACAGTCGCAGCGAGCTCTAGGGTTCCCGCATACACGACGCTCGATTCTAGGAGGGCCCACTCCACGATCCAAGGGATCGATACATCAACTATCACTAATTCCATAGTTGATGTTTGTCTATGTTCCGTCTCATCAAAAGGAAACCAATGCGATGGACGACGCGTCAATCGGACGCCCGATCTAAGAGATATTGGATTTTCTGTTCCAGGGGCCCGGTTGAATTTTTCTCGTTCCAAACCCAACCATTTTCCAAATCCGTCCAGAACTCACTTAGAGTATCTCAAAAGGACCATCTCATCACAAGAATCCTAGTGCCGCAGACCGTGAGTCGACCGAACAAACGATCTTAAAGTTAATCATGTTTAAGTGAAAGGAGCCCGACCCGTCAACCCCAGTGGGATGGTGGGACAGCCCGACCTGGTTCGGTGGGTCTGACCCGGCAGGGGGGTCGGCCCAGCCCGGTGGAGCGCAGCCCAGCCCGGCCAGGCGTGTCCTAGCCCGCGGCTAGACGAGCGGTGTAGGGGGGGGGACCCCCCGGTTTCCCGAACTGGCGGTACCGAGCAGCCGGCACGACCGGACCACGGTTCTCCCGCACGACACTTGTGGGTGTCGCGACCTTCTTCAACCCAGCCGGTAGGCGGCCAGCCGGTTCGTCGCTGAAGCGGCCCGTGGAACGCGGGCCGCGGTCCTCCACAGCATGAAACCCCTTGTGGAATCACGGTATTCGTGTCCGGTATGCTACGGCCGACCGGTTCTCCTTTTGCCGAGTGGCCCGCGGATTGCGGGCTGCCGTTCATCCGCAACGCGGCGCCCTCATGGAGCCATGGTTCCTTTGGCCCGACCGACTTTAGCCAGCTGGTTCCTCTTCTTTCGAGCATCCCACGGATGCATTCCGCGGTTCTTCTCTACGCGGCGGACACTTGACCACCGCTTCCTCCAGTCGCCATCTCCTCCGATTACCGCCACCAAAATACTCAAGAACCATCAGAGGGTCGTCGGTCCGTGTTTGTTCATCCCACTCCCTCCCCGTTAGGCGATAACATAAGGCCTAATAAAAACCGTGGTTTTCAACGAAGAACAAAGTATAATTTAATAACTTAAAATAATACAACCCCTACCTTGATTCCGATCCTTGATTTCCCATTTTGCGGGAAGAGGATCCGAAGTCGATGTCGATTCGTTGACATTGTGGTGCATCCGAGGAGGAAGCGTAGTCGTTGTTTCCTCGTGGACAATGTATCCTCCCTTGGCGTGGAGGAAGAAGAAGAAATACGGTGTTCCTCGTGAGCATCGGCTCACGGTGTTTCCTTGGTCGTCGAGAGGATATCAATCCTCCTGTTCATTATTGGTGAGGGATGAAGCTCTCCTCTATTTCTCCAAATGCTCCACCACCAAATATCTTCCAAGCCAATATAATAGAAAGGCTTCCCCAATATAAAAAAAATAGAATTTCCATGCAATTCAAAACAATTCAAATGTATTTTTGACACCAAAAATTAATTAATGAAGTCATTAATTAATTGTGTTGGCATACTTAATGATAGGGAGATGAAGAGGCCTCACTATAATAAAAGAGGGGTGTTGATGGGGAGTTTATGGGAGTTGAGGGGAGGTGAAAGGGTTTGGGTTCGTGTGGGCCCAACCACACTAAATCCTCACATCGGAGGTTATGTGGGGTGTGAGACCCACCCCTAAATTCCTCTTGGAGGAAATAACCACCTCTTAAAATAAAGTTGTGTATCATCACAATTTTATTTAATTTAAGATTAATCCCCAAATTATAACTTTCATTCCGCATAAAATGCAACTGCAGTAAAGGTCCCCTTAAGTGAATACCAGCGATGCGAGCCCATCGATGTCCTCATATTTCAATTTCGAGGAACGGTTCTAACGATAGAAAACCACGCACGTACGTTTACTGAATGTACCCTATCAAAATATCAGAAATTGATTCCGGGCACACCGGGCCTCGGAATCAAGCGTCGTCAGAAACTGAAGAGTCGTAAAATTTCAAATAATTAAGAAAAAAAATTCTTTGAAATTTATAGGTCTTTACATTACCCCTACCTCAGGGCTTTACGTCCTTGTAAAGATATAACATACACTAGGGAATCAAAAGTTGGTACTAAGCACGCATCTGAGTCTCCCGCTCCCATGTACTCTCCTGGAGGTTCCTATGCTGCCAGTGAACTCGCACCAGAGGAATCGACCGTCCACGTAGGACCCACTCCTATCGATCCTCGATCTCTCCTGAGACCTCCGTGAATGTCGCCTCCTCATCTATTTCCATCTCCCCATGGTCGATGATGTGGGACGGATCATGAACGTATCTCCTCAGCTAAGATACATGGAAGACGTCATGCACCTGGTGTAACTGAGGTGGAAGGGCCAGGTAGTAAGCCACCTCACCGACTCTACTGAGGACCTGGAAAGGTCTGATGAAACGTGGAGATAACCTGCCGCCCTGGCCAAATATCCGTACACCTCGTCGAGGTGATATCCATAGGAAGACGTGGTCTCCATCCTCGAACTCTAGTGGTCTTCATATCCTATTAGCATATGACTTATGTCTGCTCTATGCAATCTTCTTCCACTCCTGGATGATCTACACCTTCTCCGTCGTGGACTAAACCATCTCTGCTCCTACAAGTGCTGTCTCCCCTAGGTCAGTCCAACACAGAGGTGATCTTCAAGGTCGTCCGTACAGTGCCCCGTAAGGTTCCATCCCGATGGTGTAGAGGTAGCTGTTGTTATACACAAACTCCACCAAAGGTAGATGATCCTCCCAGCTGTGAACAAAGTCAAGGACACATGTACGAAGCATGTCCTCAGGAGTCTGAATGGTCCTCTCAGTCTAGAAATCTTTCTGAGGATGGATGGTGGTGCTTAAGCGAAGCTGCATCCCAAAATCCTCCTGTAACCCCTTCAAAAGCCGGGAAGTGAAACAAGCATCTCTATTGGAGACGATAGCTGATGGCACACCATGAAGCCATACGATATCCTGAATGTAGAGGCATCTTAATCCCTCTACTGAGCCCTGCTCTCTGATCGGTAGGAAGTGGGATGAATTGCTGAGTCGGTCGACGATCAATCAGATAGAGTCGTGTCCTCAGGATGTACGTGGAAGCCCTATCACGAAATCTATAGATATCCCGTCCCACTTCCACTCCAGGACATCTAAGGGATGTACCAAGCCTGTTGGTACCTGGTGCTCCGCCTTCACTTACTGACAAGTGAGGCGTCATGAAATGAACTCTTCTACTGCCTTCATCATACCCAGCCACCAGTGCTGCCATCTGAGGTCTTGATACATCCTCGCCACTCCTGGGTGTACTGCCAGAGGGGAAGTGTGAAACTCCCTCATCACCTCCTCCTATAGTGCAACTGGTACCATGGTTCATCCCCTGAAGAGGATGGCATGCTCCCCTCCTTTAGAAAATCTATGAGGCACATACCCAGTGGATATCTGAGCATGTCACATCTCACAGTCAACGTCCCCTTGCTGTGCCTCTCTAACTTTCTGAAGTAGTGGAAGAGTAACTGTGAGAGACTAGAGAAAGGCTGATCTATCTCTAGCCACAAAGGATATCTGCAAAGCAGCCAACTGCTCTATGGCCTCCCCTAGAAGCTTATTTCCCGTTCTTCTGCTGAGAGCATCTGTTATAACGTTCACCTTCCAAGGAGTATAGACTATCTTGAAGTCATAGTCCTGGAGGAACTCGAACCAACATCGTTGTATCAGGTCCAAGTCCTTCTATGAGAAGAAACACCTAAGACTTTTGAGATTATAGAAAATAGTAAACCATTCACTCAACGAACTATGGGTGTGACTAGCCATTTTTAAGGAACTCGACTACATCCTTTTTCACTTATGTCCTACAAGATATGCTAAGATTTATCCTTCGTCGAAAATTGAAATATTGTCTCATCCCCTGGATGAACAACTTGCTTTTCCTAATACATTCAATCCTAGCATGAACGGTACTATTTCATGCCAGGGATGGCGTTGTATGACCTCGATGCTACTACCAAGAGATCCAACCGTTACTCTTGCCTCCAAGGGTCGATTCACACTGTCGGAAGCAATGGGTGGTCACTGGGTCTCCTCCAGTTGGAATCTCGAATATGAGGGTCAAGTCAATGGTTTTAACCGGGACCTCTCAGTATAAACCTCATAAAGATGACATGGAATCAAAATTCACAAGGACAAATGTTTTTATTACTACAAATCAATGTAAAAAGACACAAATCATCCGCAAAAATCGACAACAACAAAGATATAATCATCATAAACAAAGGCCTCCATGTCGAGAGCTTGTCCCGCTCCTGTCCACTTGATGCTCGACCAGCTCCTCTGCCACATACATCTACTCCCAGCGGACCTCCACGGACGAACCTCTACCTCTGCCTAGAAGGTCCCTCTACTACCTACTGCTCATCTATAGGATGGGTTAGACAGTCTCGATCTATGTGACCCTGCTCGTCACATGCATAACACTGCCTTCTCCTCTTATGGCTGGCTCTAACTCATGTTCCCCACACAACCATACCTTTATCCTGGGGTCACCCACATGTTGCCGTAGTCCGCTTGGACTTCTGTGTCATCTGTATACTGCCAGTTGCAGAAGACTCCGCTACGGTCGGAAAGCCCTGCAGAAATAGTAGTAGCTTCTGAGCCCGCACAGAGCGTAGAGTCACTGGTACAAACTCCGCCCTGAAAATACTCTCGATGTCTCCCCAGGTGAGAGTCGCCTCATCGAAAAATTGGAGCATCAGGCTCCACAACTTCTCAGCTACTCCCTGAAAGAGACTAACAACTAGTTACACCATCATGTTAGTAGGTGTCCCAACTGTCTGGAAAACTCATGCTACAACCTCCATCCAGCACCCGAATGTCTGAAAATTTGTCTCGCCTCGACACCTCGGAGGACTCAGTTGCTGGAACTCGTGCAATACACTTAGGAGGCATGCACTCTCTACTTCTAAAGTTGATGGTATCGGTGGCCCAGCTAGTAGTGGTACCGCTGGTGCCTTTGCTGTGATGGGGCCCTACACCAAGGCCTCATAGCTCTGTGGGATACAATCTCATACGTAACTCAGAACCCTAGCTAGCTGCCTTCGTGGGGCTAACTTGAAAAGGAATAGGTGCACCAAAGTTTAAAAAGTATACCTGGTGAGATGACCCAAAATAATCACGAAGAGAACTTTTTCAAAGGAAACACACATGCAATCAGTGTTTTCGTGCACTATGTCAGAATTCAGAGATCAAGGTCCTAGTGTATGGATATGTCAGCTGCCGCACCAACACTGGACTCCCTAGACTGAAAAACACACTCAATACTCTTAACACTATTGATTCATAGAAAAGAATGATCAGAGTCCTGAGTTCTGAGGGAGAACCGACTACTCTGATAAAAATTTGTCACGAACCGTTCTTGGGACCCATGTCGTGACTAACCCAAGCCCGCCTTCCATAGGCCAAGGGATGGTGACTAGCACTAAAGGCATAAATCCCAATAAAAAGGGAAGACATTGCCTTTATAAAAGTAAACAAACACAATAGAGTATGCAACAAAATAATGCACTAAGTAATACTGAATACAAAAGTAAGTGCTGAAAGGAAAGGGGTCAGAAATACAGGTCCAATAGTAAGTACAGTACAACTAAAAATATAGTAAAATAGCAGTAAAGTAAAATAGAAACCACTGAGTCATCCTTTGGGAATCCCACCTAAAGGGTTGTTATAGATGGACTCCTCAGAACCGTGGGTCCGACCATCCGCTCTGTGTACGTCTCTCCAAGTGGTCCACCTCCAGGCACCGTCCAGCTCGACAAGCCTCCACCTCGATCATTATTGTCCCTCATCCACATCCAACACAACGTAGTGCGAGCATAGCCCATGCAGGGGTGAGTATACGATACTTATTAGGGACCCTGAGACCGCTGAAGGTCTCCCAGAATCAATGAAGGATAAACCATAGAATAAAGATGCAATCACGAAGTAACAACCAACTGTACTTAGGTATATTCCCATACATTTACCTAAGTTATCAATCACATTTTGACTCCAACTCTCGAGCCCAAGCACAACCCATCCCACATAGGAAAGAAAGTCAATCACATCTATGATAATGATTCAAAGTCATGACTCAGCTCACACATATATACACAACTTAAAGAGAGTAAGAGATGATTAGTTGCAGACACTGAATCATCTTTCACTGTCAAATGATAGATACCCGTAGAATCCTAAAACAATAGTATGTAGTTTCTATTGAACCCACGAAGGATTCAATCCAGTCTCGTTGCTGTCGATCCCATGGAGGATTCAGTCCAGTCTTGTTGCTGTCAAACCCATAGAGGATTCAGTCCAGTCTCGTTGATGTCGAACCCACGGAGGATTCAGTCCAGTCTCGTTGTTGTCGAACCCACGGAGGATTCAGTCCAATATCAGTGCTGTCGAACCCCGATAGGATTCCAGTACAACTGTCGTCATCTTCGAACCCATGGAGGATTCTAGTATGGTAGTTATCGCAGTCGCAACTAGCTCTAGGGTTCCCGCATACAACACACTTGATTCCGGGAGGGTCCATTTCTCGAGCCAAGTGGTCGATACATCAACTATCACAAAGTCTAGATTTGATGTATCTTGAAGTTCTATATCATCAAAAGGAACCCAACGCGATAGACAACATGTCAATCAGACGCCCGGTCTGAGAGATATTGGCTTTTCTGTTCCAAGGGCCCGGTTGGAATTACGCTCGTTCCAAACCCAGCCATTTTCCAAAGTCATCCAAAACTCGATTAGAGTATTGAAAAAGGACCGTCTCGTCACGAGGATCCCAGTACCACAAACGGAGTGTCGATCGGATGCACGGTCCTAAAGTTATTTATGTTTAAGTGAATGGGGCCCGACCCGCCAAGCACAGTGGGTTGGCAGGTCGGCCCGACCTGGTTTGGCGGGTCCGACCCGACAGGGGGTCTGCCCAGCCCGATAGAGAGCTGTCCAGCCTAGCATGGCGAGGCCTATCCTGCGGCTGGTCGCGGCTTGGCCTGGTGGGCCGAGCAGTGCGCGGGGGCGTGCCCCCCGGTTTCCCAAACCGGCGGCGTCGAGCGGCGCCGCCCCTCCTGTTCGGCCGACCAAAGCCATCCGGTCTTCCCAGCGCGAGTAGCGCACACGAGAGGGCCATGGTACTCCCGCACGACACCTTCGTGTTCCAAATCATTCTTCAACCCGGCCGGCAGGCGGCCGACCAGTTCGCCGCCAAAGCGGCCCGCGGAGCGCGGGCCGCGTTCTTCCGCAGCACGATGCCACTTATGGCGCTACGGTCTCCCTGTCCGGCTGTCTATGGCCGACCTGTTCTCCTTTATCTAAGAATCCCATGGATTGCGGGCTGCAGTTCTTCCACAGCGTCGTGCCCTCATGGTTCTACGGTTCCTTCGGCCCGACCGACTTTCGCTGGCCGATTCTTCTTCAGCTGATTGGCCCGTAGATGCGGGCCATAGTTATTCTCTACGCGGCCGTCACACGGCCGTCGCTTCCTCCGGTCGCTGTCACCTCTGATTTCCGTCACCAAAATAGTCAAGAACCATCGGAGGTTCGTTAGGCCGTGTTTGTTCGGCGAGCGCCCTCTGCGTTAGCCAATAACATAAGGCCGACGAAAAACTGTGGTTTTCAACGAAGAACAAAGTACCATTTAATCACTTAAAATAATACAAACCCCCTACCTTGATTCTGATTCTCACATTTCCATGTTGTGGGAGGAGGATCCGAAGTCGACACCAATTTGTTGACGTCGGGGTGCATACGAGGACGAAGCGTAGTCGATGTTTCCTCACGGACGACATCTTCTCCCTTGACGTGGAGGAAGAAGAAGAAAGACGGCGTTCCTTGTGAGCATCGCCTCACGTTCTTTCCTCGGTCGTCAAGAGGATATCATTCCTTGTGTTCTTCGTTGGTGAGGGATGAAGCTCTCCTCTAATTCTCCAAAGGCTCCACCACCAAATATTTGCCAAGACAATATAATAGAAAGGCTTCCCCAATAAGACAAATAGAATTTCCATGCAATTCAAAACAATTCAAATTAATTGTTGACACCACAAATTAATTATTGAAGTCATTAATTAATTGTGTTGGCATACTTAATGGGAGGGAGGTGAAGAGGCTCCACTATAATAAAAGAGGGGTATTGATGGGGAGTTTAAGGGAGTTGAGGGGAGGTGAACGGGTTTGGGTTCGTGTGGGCCCCACTACACTAAATCCTCACATGGGAGATCATGTGGGGTGTGGGCCCCACCCCTAACTTCCTCTTGGAGGAAATAACCACCTCTTAAAATATAATTGTGTATCACCACAATTTTATTTAATTTAAGATTAATGACAAATTATAACTTTCAACCCACATAAAACGCAACTACGGTAAAAGTCCCCTTAGGTGAATACCGGCGATGCAAGTCCATTGGTGTCCTCAGATTTCAATTCCGAGCACCGGTTCAAAAGATAGAAAAACTCGCACGTATGTTTACTGAATATACCCGATCAAAACATCAGAAATTGATTCTGGGCACACCAGGCCTCAGAATCAGGCACCGCTAGAAACTGCGGACTCATAAAATTCCACATAATTAAGAAAAAAAATTTTCTTGAAATTTCTGGGTCTTTACAATAAAATTTAAAATTTGTTATTATTTATAAGTATCTTTAGTTTAGATAAAAATACATTATATGTAGAAATATAATTCATGGAAGAAATTGGTCTCATGATATTTTATTCTTGTTATTAATATTTTATTACATATTTCATATGATTTAATCAATAAATATTAATATGGAAAATTGATCCACATATTTTTAATAATACATTTAGTCCAATATACAAATTCCAATCCAATGACAATGCGATAAGAATTTTATTTAATAATAAAATTTACAGAGTATATCACGGTTCTTTTATGGTAAAATATTCATATAATTCTATCTTAAAAAAAATTAATTTTTTTAATGGAAATAAATATTATAAAATTTTTGGTCTCTTCGAGATATTTTTATCTTGATAACGACTATTGATGTTCCCCTAGAATAGATCCACCTAGGGGTGATAACACAAAAAATGTTTGGTAATGAACTAAAAGAATATTTTCTTTAGTGCACGACATGTGGGCATTACAACACGCCTGGATTGACACTATCAGAAGTTATACATTGGACAACTCAAATTTTAATTAAAAATAATGAATTATAATTTCGTATTTATATCCCTATGTCATGAATGTTTTCTACACTACTAACTTGTTATCATCTCCCTTCTTGTACAAATTCACATATTCATATAATGGTGTGGGAATGAAATCATTCTTTAAATAATGAGTCTTCACTACCTGTGTCTGATGTTATAATGAGTTATTTATAACTGTTCATCAAATTTCATTCCCCTGTGGATACCCCTGTATACTTCATATGTTTGAAGGGTCATCACCTGGATACTCATACATTGTCTGATTAATGAAATATTAACATAAACATATACAAATTACACATAAGGTATTAATTACTCATTATTAATTATATTTATAGATGGTTATTTTTATATATTGATACTTAATTAAATCATAAACCCATTTAATTTCTATGTGGTCATCATGTTATAATTACATGTGTATTTTTATGTGTTATTTCTTTTATGGCACACATATACATATACATATAAAAAGTGATGGGTGGGACTTGAATTATATAACCATCTAGTGAAATGGGTTATGTTTTTATATAATGAGAAACTGTGTATGATATATATATATATATATATATATATATATATATATATAACTTCATCATACTATGTTATGATTCCTTAGGGGTTATCCTTGACTAATGCGTATGATGTCAGGATTTATACTGCTTCCTCATTCCTATAACCCTAATTATTACAATATTCTAATGAATTATTTTTCCTTAATCCATATTTCTATGATTTATTCCATTTTATTTTTATTTAATCTCAAGGAATAATTCCCAATTTTATTCATTAAATTAAGAAAATTATCTAATTATTCTTTTATAATATCACATATACTACTCATTTTGTAATACCATTTCTCACCTGATCAATTCTATTATGGATTATTAATTTTTTTTTCATTGAAATTTTGTATCATCGTAATGGGAATTTCATCCCAACCCTTCCTAGGTTTCTCTATTTCCACATAATTTTATATAAAGTCATAAAAATGAATTTTTTTCGAAATATTTTTTTTTAAATTCTGTATCATTCAATTAGATATAAAGGATATAAATCTAGTCCCAAATACACAAAACACTGGATCCTGATATTTTTTTTAAGATACAGATGATGTATTGAATGCATGAATGTTTTTCACAATATCTAGAACTATTATTATGGGTAATCTCTAATTAAATTATTGCATCAAATTCAATGAATTATTTTGATAGGAAAAATAATTAGATGAAAAAACTGTGGGAAGTTCCTTGAATATTATGCAATATAGATTAATATTATGAAAAAGGGATTTAATTTTTGAAATGGATCTATGGACCTAATAAATGTAAAAAAACATTCCTCTAATTTATCAAATCATTATTTATATTAGTGATTGAATATTATATTTTTGCAACTCAATATAGAAGATAATATACGGGTTAACTGAAAATACTAGGGAAAAATATTTTTTGGAATGTCCAGTTCCATGAGTAATCAATATATAAACGTAATTGGTATTATAATAATATATTATCATGTTAATATTGTATAAAACATGTATTCGTAAAAAAAAATTTAGTTTAACCCTAATTGAAAAATTCTACTTTATCATTCATTCATGTGGTTAGTATTTAAAACATTATAGGGGAAATATACTTATCCACCTAGGGAAAATCTTTGATTTTTTCCTAACAATTATATTTCATTGAATATGAATGGTTCTGTTAAATTATTAATATTATTTTGTTTAGGGACATTCATAGAGATACAGTGTTCACAGTTGATTCATAATTTTATATTCCTTATTTGATAGTAATTCAATGTTAAATCTCACTAAAAATCTGGAAAAATTTATTTTCTATATATTAGTTAAATATCCCATTAATTGGTTGTGATAATGAATATTATTTTTTAATCAATCCCCACTAATAATTTAATTAAATGATATTTATATTAGAGGATGACGAAAATACCTATAATTTTTTAAAATGTAAATCCAACATATTTTAATATAATGGACATTGGAAATGTCTTATGTATGCGAAACACATAATTGTCTTTTACTACTATTATTAGTCACTAAAATAGGGCTAGATATTATGATATAAAGATAGAATTCTCATATCCCTAGATGTAGGACTTGATTGTGGAGTGAAATCTATAGATCAGTGAATAAGGAATTCATAATGATACATATATTTGAAACAATACTAAGTAATACATTATATTCGAATTGTTCTTCATATAAAATTTGCAGTGCTAATGTATTATGGAGAACTTTTGATTATAAAATTATTTAATATGTGGTAAAATCATTGAATTAAGGCTTCTTCTATTATGGTTAGGTCAATATATGGGTAGATTTAATACCCAAATTGGAAGATTTACAATCAATGATAATGGATGATGAAATTAGTTAATAAGAATTTACACAATGTACTTCTATATAAATAATATATTTCATGATACTGTGAACCTAGTAGTTGAAAATATGAGATGAATAGGAGTAACTCTTGGATTAAAGATTAATCTAACATGATCTAATGGAGAAAAAACTAAAAAATAAAAAATTATTAGATCTTATGAGGTTGCCTAATGATTGTAAGAATTTTTGTAGATCACATTCCATAATGGGATGTGGTTTATTACTTCCTTTAATAATGTATATTACTTTCAATATATCATGTAATCAATACTATGATGAAATTAATAGGTATTATTTAAATACAAATGTGATTCTAGAAATCATGATTCTAAAAAAATGTCATTTGATGCAAGAATTTATTGTTCAATGCAATTAAATCCCTTTTTCAGAAGGCGAATTATGATCCTTGTAGAGCCAATAAAATAATCTTGTTTGTCCAATTAAGGAGAAAGGAATAGAAAATTTTAAATCTATGAAATATTAGGAGAAAGAAAATTCACTATGTTAATTAATCTAAATATAAAGAACCATTATATGATGTAGAAGTTAATTCATTTAAATATGAGGTGGTTATTGTGGTGTCCAATGAAATTCTAGTTGAAAAAATAATGATCAATAATTATCTTAGGGACTATATTATATGTAATTCATAAATACTGGTGAACATATATAATTATAATTCAAAGTATTCAAAATAAAAATAAATGATTAATTGATTTTGATATTAAGATAAGTCATAGGAGAATAGATGATGAGCTCAATAAAATTTTAGTAGAGACCAAATTCAAAATCACTATAACAATAAGGGGTCACTTTTTATAGTAACACTATCAAATTATTATTAGTGTTATGAAGGTGATAGTATTGGAAGATGATATGTTTTTTTGGTTAAAGAATAATCTACAAGTAAAATTTTGAAAAGAATGAAAAATAAATGGTTCATAAATACTAAAATAATGGAAGAAAAGTATATTTTTAAAGTATTAATCACTTAATAATATTTAATTTATGAATATGAAAATGAAAAATGTGATGATTTATAGTGATGTATTTGAAAATAATTTCACTAAATGATTTTAGGATAATTATTTTTTTGATGATTTGGACTTGATGATCATAATGACAGAGTTTGTGAATCTTGATGATATATCATGTTTATTTGGAATTATAGTTGATTTTGATGATTTTTAGTGGATTTCAATGATTTATTCATGACAAATAATTTATATAATGAATGTCATAAGATATAAAAAATTATAACTCATTAATTTTAATTTTCAGAAATCACTAAATTTATCGTTAAAGTTTAAGAATATAAAAATAATTGATCTCATTCTGAGTTATTTTTATGTGAATGATAGGGTAGAAATTCTAAGAATATTGGAATTAAATATGTTCTTTGTATCATATATTCGACCAATGATTAAAATTTTTTATGTCTAGAAGATTGGATGATCAAGTAATAATGAGTTCAATGGCATAGTTGGATTCTAGTGACATAAAAGAGGAGTGATCAGCCGAATTCAAGGTATATACTATGGAAGTTATTGATATAAATGTTCCTGATATTTTAATGTATTTTTTACTTATATTATCAAAAGAAATATAATTTTACATTAATGTAATTTTAATGTATAAAACAAGTCAATCAAAGATCCATCCACAATGATGTTCTGGAATAAAAAATGAATAATTGTGGGTCCAATGTAAAAAAAAACCCCTAATACAAGGTGGTATAAGGAAATTTTTGGGAGATTGATAAAACACATGAGTAATATTATAGTAATAAATATTACGATAAAATTTTATTTGTGTTTTAAGGAAAATTTCGTGAACCAATGAAACACATATAAGAACAGTGAAAGCATAATGATCATGAAAATAACTACTCATAAAAAATCATCAATTTCCTTCATTAAGACTAGTACATTTAAAAATCCATGTGATTTTTTTCATTAATTTACTAGCATTAAATTTGGTATTATGTTTTGAGGGAATAAATAAAACATATATACATCCTAACTGATGATATATGTTTGATCAAAAAAATATATGAATTTTTTTAATTTATACTTAATTGGTATAAGATAGTCAACTATACTTACACCCACTTAGGATAACTATAAATTCCATTTGAGATAATTAGTACAATAAGAGATTACTGGGTTTAATTTTTTGGATATATCATTTTGACTTTTTCAGAGATATAAATGAATGAATCATTTCAATATATTCAATGAATAACTTTTTCATAGGATAAATAAGTTGTGCATGAGGTGATGAAAAATCATGTCATTCATGTTTTAATCTCCATAAAGGTTTGGACTAAAACATAGAAAAATAATAAAAAATATTCTTTGAAGCAGTGGTTGTTAACCTTTCAAATTTAATACAATGAGGATCTCATATTTCATGTAGTAACACATAGTAGATGATACATTGATAATCTTTTTGAGTTAATCCTATAGATAAGGCATGATTAATTTTTAGCAAGTATGAATCTGTTGGAAATGTTGATGTATTTTAATCTAAAATTAGTGATTATCTGAATAATTTCCCATATTTAGGTTATCATATACATACATGAATATATCAAGGGATAATGAGAATAAATTACACATTGAACTGAAAATTCAATTAGATGGATCATATATTTCTAATTAAATGAAGATAATGTAAATACAATATTAATGTAATAGAAATAACTATTTAATCATTTATGCTATTAAGCTATTTTATTGATCTAGTTAAGTAATAATTGAAAATTAGTTATCATGAAAATTATTTTTCTAATTTTTTATATTAATTACTATATCATGAATAAGATGTAATAGTTAAAAATGGATCTCTCTGTTGAAGATAAAATCCATAAAAATAAAATATATTGACATATCATTGTTTTGAAAAATTAATATGCATGAAGTTAATGTTTATAATATGATGCATACGTAGGATGGTGAAATTAAATTCATTAATGATCATAAAATAACATAATGTCTAAATTCTCTTGATATGATAATAATTTTGAAAAAATAGAATTTTCATAAAATAAATGTCAATATGAATATGAAAATTATATTTCTACCTCAATAAAATCATATCAATGTTTTAAATCATTAAAGACTTATTAAATATATGTTAATAGTCCTAAATAATTTGATACTAAGCCATCCAGTATGATAAATAAATGGTAACAACAATATTAGTTAATTTTTTTGCACTTTTTAAACTTCTTGAGTACTGTATGTTACTACTTAAATTATGCATAATTATAGAATAAAAAAAGTTATGAGACTATCTATTTTGTGAAAAATATCATATACATATTTATATATTCAAATATAATAGATGAAATTCTATATTCTCTCTAGATCCAGATGATTCCATATAATAGTTAATTATAAATTCTTTAATTTAGCAGGAACCATGGAATAATTATTGGTGGGGTTCACCCCTTTAAAAGAGTAGTTATATATTAGGTATATTCAAAGAATAAATAATATCCGAATTCAATTGAAAAAATATTGACAACCAAGGATCAATGTCACCAGATGTAAAAAAAATATGATGGAATAATAAATAGTGATCCTAGAGTTAGAAGATCTGGATTATGATAAAAACGTTCAAATGATTAAATCTATTTAATTGATTTTTCCTCCCTATGTTTTATTATTACTTCTCATATCAATATTTGGATAATTATTTCTTTGAAAAAGGTATATGCCATTTTCATTCTATAGAAAATTAATGAGTTTTTTTTTTGAAATTTGGAGAAACAAATATTTCTATATTTAATGTATTTAGTCTATTTTTTGAGATTAATGTAATATATTCCTGGAAAATCCACTGTAATTACCTTATGAATTTTAATTTATAGGCTCATATCACATGATTATTTTATTTGTAGATTTTGGGTCCATGTAAGTCACTTAATTTTTTTTAATGATAATAGGCCACATGAACATAGAGTCAGATAATTTATGGATAATTTTTTAGGAAATGTGACCATATCCCTATCATAGGAAGAAATAGTTATTTTCATTTAAACTTATGTTAATGGGAGAAGAAGAGAAATGATGAATATTATACAGTCAAGGTTCATAGATTACATATATTAGAGAGACATTGAATTTATTTTCAAAAGCTGGAAAATAAAAAATTTATTTCAAAAAGAAATCCGTATTGAAATAAAATATAACATTGAATTTTGAAGATTCTATTTCACGATGATAATAAAGTGTTTCATTTTTTTCTCATAATGCTTTTACGTTTAGTCAATGATATTTATAATAGGGGATGTTTAAGATATATATAGGTTTTCCAAATGTGTGTTTATAAGATGCTAATAATCTAAAATGTGGAACCATAAGATGTTGAACACTAATTTTTCATGTTCAAATATATAATTAAGACAATAAGAAAATGCTTGATAATATGTTCAAAATAGTGAATTATTGTTTCATCGTATATATGGAATAAAAGAAAATTGAATTGTGATGATTGATTATAAAGGAATGTATAGAGATATATATATCCATAAGCATCTGAAATATCTCATGATTATATAATTATTCCCAAAGTGAATGATAGAGTTCTAAATATTAATGTATAAAATTCTAGGATAATAATTTTTAAATATTGATCAAATGGGATATTAAATAGTTTCCATTTGATGTTGAACTAAGTAGATAAGAAAAATGTTGACCCAAATAAATATATTGGAGATCATAGATCAAGATAACTGAAATGAACTAAGTCAAGGATACAAAATATACTTTTAGAGATATAATAGTTTCTTGTATGATTTGATTTTAGATGATGGAATCATAATATGACTGGTAATTACCATGTGATGAAATAAGTATCCTGGGTTATTAAAAGGGCATTATAAAGTAGAAAATTGATAATTATTATATTATTTGGATTTATCAATATAGAATATGAATTTGTAAAATTGGAATATAAAATTTTTATACCACAGTAATGTCCATGGGATCCAGATGGATATTAAGAAATTTCATTATTCTATAACTTTGATGAATTTCAGAAGTATTATGAATGAAAATAGAATCAATAGAATTGATTATATTGAAGAATAAATTATTGGTGATGTGTGAATAGTTTGATCAATAGAAGTATGCCACATTTACTTAATAACTACCATGATCCCAACAAAGTGAGTCATATGCTTATATAGATTTAAATAATCGTGATGGAAGCATAATTCAAAAGGAATTAGATTATTAAGAGATTAAAAATAAATTAGTGACGTCTCTAGATGATTATAAATCAATATACAAGAAAGATATTAATTATATATAAGTTATGGGGGATGTCTGGAGAGATAAGAATTTGGCAGTTTCATTGATAAAATACCAATCATGAGTTAAAGAAATGAATTTTAATGAATTGAGACATACTGATGATAGAGTATTTTTATGAACATAATGAATATTTCTCCAATCAAGTTACATATCTCATTTGGAAATTTATTATTTTTATCATCAAATTGGTTGTTGACTCGGTTTTGATGATTTCCATCCAACGAATAAAATGAAATGAAAATTAGGGATTAGAATTTTAAAAATAAAAATCATATAAAAAATGAAACTATGAAAATTAAAGGCTTAAATAATTCATACTATACAATCAATAACCATAGAATTTATAGGTCTAAATATATGGTAACCATGGTATATTCTATACTATAATTTTAGGGAATTTTTTGCTTTATATAGGTTCATAATGACCTTATGAATTTACGAAATAATTTATCATGTGAGTTTCTAACTAGGGTTGTAGAAAGGAATCTTTTTCATGCACAAGGTGACGACCAAGTTAATACGCATTTCCCCCTTTCATTGTTTTTACCACTAGGTAAAAAATTTCAAAATCCATATGCACATGTAGTTTGAAGACAAATATTTTCTTGCATGTAAAATACATTAATCTATATTTTACCAAAATTTAGTGATGTTTTACTATGTTTAGTCTTATCCCCAAGTCATTCAATGATTTCTTCTAATCTTAATACTCAAAAAAAGGTAGGCCTTCCTCTGATACCAACTATTAAAACCCATAACTTTTTTATTGTGTAATTCATGATTCATTACATATTGATACACATAATAATTTCCAATAATTTCATGAGGCCTTGTGTCTTTAGGTAATTAAATCCATATCTCAATAACCTGAAACATGGTAATTAAAAAATATTTAAAAATTCCAAAAAATGCAATTATATTCGATCGAAATTCTAATACTACACTTAATAACATTGTAAAGAACATAAGAAAGAGGTGATATTCATATCCAAACTAGGGAGTAATAAATGAGTAACATGATGAATGTTATAAATGTTAGTATATATGTTATAAGTTTGATATAAAATTTATGATATTTTTAAAAATTAATATATATATGTATAATATAATATGATAATATCAAGGAAACATTAGAATTTGGAAACAACATAAAACATGAAATCATAAGTATTAGTAAATAATAACTACAAATACATAAAAAAATATTTTTATTGGTACTATATATGATTCACCAAATATAGTATATGATGTGATAACAATATTACACAATTCATTGGGGTGATATTCAATTTATGGCCTACTCATCCCATATATATCATGTATAGAAATTTGTTTGCCATATAGATTAAAAAACAAAAGAACACCATTCATCAATTAAAATCACATGATTAAGAAGGGAGGGTTATGTACATATATTTATTTAATTGATTAGTGATACCTATATCTAGGTGAATAACCTTTAGTAGAAATGGATATGGGAATTTACTATAAAAATATTTTTCATGGAGAATCACGTGATTAATTTAGCAACAAAACCTTACAACATAATGATTCACAAAATGTTTTAATGAGAGTGAATGGTGGTGTCTCATTACATTTCCATCAAAAAGAAAAGAAAATATATGTTTAAAAACATATTAAAACATTATCAATTACAAATAAAATGGAATAATACTGTGAGTGTTCTTGATTAAAGAGGAGTATATAATCCCTTTATTTCAACATAGTAATATGTTAAGTAATTATTATAGTAAGTGGGGATAAAAGATGTAAAATTTTAGAACATAAATTTGAATATAATGGAAATTTATAAATACATAATAGTATAAAAATTGTTATTTAATAATGATAAATATGATTAAGGTGTTTGAATGGAAAAGAAAAGGGACAGATCCCTTACCTTAAGAGGGACCATATAAATGATTGGGATAAGCTTCTTAATATATGGGTTACACCATATCTAGGATATAGATATGGAAAATAAGGGGAACATAGATATATATAGTTTTATAGAGACATGTGGGTAGGGTTGTTATTTATACAAAATGGTCGGGAATTGTTTATTAAATTTTAAAATTATCTTTTAAATTATATATGATAACATAATTAAAACAAAAAACCCATAGTTTTTTGTTGTGGGTTTTACCAACTATTATTGGATTTAAAAAATTAACATGTATATAACCCAAACATATCAAAATTATATCTTTTTTCGTGGGTACATGATTTATTTTCATAAAGAGTTTATAATTAAACAATATAATATAGAATATATTTTAGAAGAATCATTAAATGTTTACAAAATTAATCAAATTATAACAAAAAAATATTATTTTTATTGGGAAAATAAATATTTGGTATTTTATTCCATTGATAACATATATTAAATCTCTTTTAGGTCATTATGATGTAATAATACAGACTATATATTTATATTGTATTTATTTTTTTCCTAAAAAAATTATTTTCTCATAAAATTATAACAATATAACTATTTGATACATTTGATATAAGGATTTTAAAAATATTTTTTACATTATTATTGTATTTATCTAAATATAAAATTTTAATATTTTAAATAAAAATACTTATTCAATGGAAAATAATTATTTTTACCTAAGTAATAATTTTCGAAACCTTATAATGATAACATTGGATTTCATTAAATTATATTATCTTTTTTAATATAAATATTATTTAATAATATCATTATGTAAAATATATATTTGTTTCAATCCTCTTTAATATTTCAAAAAAATTAAAAACCTTTATTTTCCAAGAGAATAATTTTTTTTATCTTATCAAAATATATTTTTCATCACAACTTATATAATTATATTTATAAATTACCAATGAAAATAGAAAAACATAACAATTATTTTATTAAAAAAATACTTCTACAATGGATTAGATACATGACATCTTAATACACTAACATATTCTTTAAGGGTAAGATGTGTGATTTTGGTACATTATTAAGTTCGTTTGGAGACCATTGGGGGGGATTTGATCTTGATAAACATGAAAATATATAGAAATATTTTTTATTCATTTTTCATTTATTTAATTTAATCTTTGAATTAGTCAAGAAAAAAGTAATGCGGTTCCGTCTCCCTAGGATGCTTAGATAATTGGGCTTCATAGGGGATCTTACTAGTCAATTTAATATCTTCTTCTATCTGTGTCATTTTGAAATTATCATAACCCTTAATATAAAATAATTTTATAAATCATAGTAAAATATATATATTATAAATTTTAATCATTATTAAATGTATTTTAAATTAAATCTGAAAAATTTGATAAAATAATAAAAGTAATAAATGTATTTTCTATAACTAAATTTCAAAATGAAGTATTTATTTTTTCAAAAAGGGAAATTTTTTAGTAATGTATTTTATAATTAATGTATCTAATATCCACTTAATGATTTAGGTAGAATCAATTTATTTCATAATTTATATCAAATTACTTATATATAATAACATTCCGATATTTTTCTTAAAAAATTAATTGATATTTTTCTTATTCTGTGGTTGATGATTAAAACCAATGTGCACATTGTACATTTGGTGAAATTTAAATTATAGGTACTAATGGATTCATCATCCATAATCCTTAGTACAATATATTTTATCTCTGTTTTATTGAAAAAATATTTAGGAAAAAATTTATTAGAAAATAAGTTTTTATATGCTTCATATATATTATACTCAATTTACAGACCTAGCCTCGTTATATTGAGAACACTCCCCCATTGATCTTCTTGACTTTCCAAATGAAATGAAACTAAAATAAAATTAACATGATATGAGAACAATACAATGGTGAATATATTTTTAGTCATACTAATCCATTTTAGGGAGATTAGTTGATTGGAGTACCCAATAAAAAAGACGCGACTTTTCCACTGAAAGACTCAATAGAGAGTTATTCATTCATTTTGTTGTTTGGATGTATCTTATGATTCTTGATCAAATTCAAGGCTAGAGTTCTTTTTGTGAGAATTTATACAATATTTTTCTTCCCAACTGCAATTTCAACTTTTTACTCATTAGGGTGGTCATTGAATTTGTCATTACATTCATTATTCACATAAATCCACATTGTTATAGACATTTTTTTAAACAAAAATTAATATTGTGAGAATCATGAATCATTTATCAATAAATTTAATCATAGAACAAAAAATAATAATTCATAAAATGTCCTAAATTATGAAACCATCATATCATACTATTATACTTCAGTTCCATTTGATCTCTCAATCTATTTATCAAAGTATATATTAGGTTATATCCTCATTTTTATCATAAAGTAAACCCTTAAAAGAAATTACAAATCATCAGATACCAACTGATGAAATCATGTTAATTAAAATATAAATATAACATTATTTTAGATTAATAGTCAATACATCACCCAATAATACAATATGATGAACCATAATGGTTTATTTCAATCAGATACTGGTTATATAATCAATATATTTTAGTAATGATCATAAAAATACCACCAAAATTTCTTCCCACATAATAACCTATTATAAATATCCAAATTTATATATTTCATCCCAAACCGTGTAAATGGAATAGTAAAAAAGTGTAAGGTCGAATATTCAATATGGGTAAACATAAGAAATATCATTTTGTGATCATAATTAAGTATAAGAGAATAAAAAGGTTCTGATATAATTATCATAACTTATGAAAGTCATACATAAAAATTTAATTATCATCAATAATGATTTAGGGAATAATTATCATTAATAAAAATATACATAAGTTGTAATATTATAGAATCATCAATAATCAATCGTGGACCATGAGGACATATCATAATAATAAGAAATATGTTAATTGAAGAAACTTAATTAAAATTTGATTTTCTGTGCTAAAGGATAACATCCAAGACAATCATAATTGATCGATTCCAAAATTGGATTGAGTTCACTCCTCAGCCCATCAATTCATTAGGTCATGTTCACCGTCAATACTATCATAGTGGAAATTGTCCCTGTATTAATAGGGTTCACTAAGAATTTTATCTCACATGATCTCATGTGATATCAATATTTACCAAACACATTAGAGGTTTATATATTTCTAGTTCCACCCATCACGTAATCCAATCCCTATATAAGTGTGATATAAGATTTTATAAACATTAATTACATCATAATGTATGTAAAAAAAATGTACCCATTGATTTAATCATAACCCAATATACCCATTGGAATGTAATGGATATCATATAATCACATTTAAAAAATTATTGTGAAAAGATATAGAGATAATTATGTTTTCTAGAATCATAAGATCATATATCCAATGATAAATAAAAATTATTTAATACAACAACAATGATAAAACCTATTTTAAAATAAATTGATAATATGATTCGACAATCAACAGAAAACATCCTTGTTCTTTTAGTAACATTAAAATGGAACATTTATAAAATAATGGAAATAGTGGTTTTGTTGAAATTATTATGGAATAATATAATGTAATATTTTTGAATAAGACTGTAAATTAAATTATAGTTATTTATTTCTGTCATATACATTAAAAGAAAACATTATTTTTAAATTTATATAAAATCAAAATTCATTTATTTAGAAAAAATTAAAATATAAAATTTTAAATCATTATTAATGTAGTAACATATTGTGAAAATAACTATTTATAAAATTTAATATAAAATTAAAAAATTTAATCCATATTTTGATGAATGTAAACAATTAAGATGAAGATATTGAACATAAAATGAATAGTCATGTCGTATTTTATTAAAAGAAGTTTCTCAATAATTTTATTTAATAATGAGATGATAAAAAAGAGAAAATAGAAATAAAAAAATTCAATTAAGGTTAAAATATATGTGTTTTAAAAGATAAGTATATTTTAATTTCAATAGTTGAAAATTTAACATATAAAATACTCAAAATTAAAGAAATTATAATAGAAACCCTTCTACTTTGGAAAAATTTGAACAATATTCCCCTCAACAGACATAAATTTTAATTGAAAATTAATTAACATCAATATTAATATATAAATAATATAACAAATAAAATTGGAATAATAAAAATAATACAATTGAAATATTTTCCTTACAGAATACATATTTGAACGAAATTGTATTGAGATGGAAACCCCTCACCTCAATTCAAGATGTTATTTAATTATGTTATTAGCCTCATTTATAATAAATTTAAATCCTTCATAAATATTAAATATTAAAACATACATACTTATAATTCAATATAATATTCCATTATATTTTTAATTACATGTCCATTAAAAATT
Source organism: Viscum album (assembly GCA_963277665.1). NCBI lineage: Eukaryota > Viridiplantae > Streptophyta > Magnoliopsida > Santalales > Viscaceae > Viscum > Viscum album. The sequence continues at coordinate 743,890,061 of OY728128.1, forward strand.
CATCATTAAAATCCATATTCATGTTAAAACTAGTCCTTTTATCATGAATATTTATATTTTAGGGTTTAAAAAATTACATGCCTTTAATTGTGTCAAACTCAAAATAAAATTTATGAATGAATAAATATAGTCTTTATTTCTGTTCTAAACATATATTCTCAACCATAAATTGTTGTGATGATAAATTAATTACATCACATCATGTATATGGTAGACTATAAGTCTTTAAAAGTGATGTTTCAATTTTCTAATGAATAGAATGAACGAATGGAAAATAATAAATATTCATTTATGAATTTCTGTAAAATTATAAATATAATATATAATCATTTTATAAATACATTCATCAGTATTTTTACATAGAAATGATAAAGTGAATCACATCACTTGGTAGAGGTGGTAGTTCACATTTACCCACCATGGACATTATCGTTTTTGATGTTTCAGATGGTAATAAGGTAGACAATATTTTATCTTTATAAAATATTAGTTATGTAATAAAAATATTATATATCCAATTAATACCTTATTACAAACATCAATGATATACAATAATGAAAAATAAAATACATCACCTCATAGAGATAGTAGTCTGTACATACCCATTTGTGATGTTTTTATTATCGATTAGATATAAAGAAGATAAAAATGGATAAACAATTAAAATAAAAAAATTACTATATTTATTATAATTATTTAATTATGTTAACATGGTTATATAATATTTGGAGGATTTTAATGAAGATATAACCATTAAAAATATCAATAAAACAATAACCTCTACTTCATGTGTCTTCCTTTACCGTAAACCTTAAGAGTTATGGAGTTTGTATTTTGAGGAGACCAATACCCATATAAGATTGGGAGTAATTTTGAAAAGGTATTTTTGATTTAATTTTTTGAAATTTATTTCTCAAGTAGTGAAGAAATTTTAGAAGAAGAGGTGTCCTTTTATTGGTTATGTTGGTGGAAAACATTGATATTCAAAAAGATGTAATATTTTTCGTAATCAATTATTGTGGCTCCAATATGTCATATTTTTTATGATAATACGGGAATGGTATAATTTCATTAAAAATGAGATTTATGAATTTTTATGATAATATGGGTACAATATAATTTCAGTTCATGATTTATTATGGTGTTCACTTCCAAGGTGTTTCCCTATAAAAACCTAATCTTTCAATGTGATTATTTCCCCCTCTTAGTGTTTTATTTTCTTCTAATCATTATAAAAATATATTATAAGTTGGTAAAAATCATGAAATTAGTATCATTATTATACTAATATATAATTATATTTTATATAAAACTAATATTCATTCCATTACAACCAATATGTAAAAAAAATATGGATCATTGGAATTTTCCAACTTCCCCCTCTAAAACATGATGTAATTTGTTTGTCATAACCATCACTCAAGGATTGTAAAAATTATTGGTATGATGAATAAATAAATTTTATATATCAAAAATAATATTAATAAATTATAATTTTTATTATATAATCATTCTTCTGATTCATTGAGAAATGGGATCATTCAGCATGTGTACGAGTGGAATACTTACTCTATGAAAAATGAATTTCATTTTTCATAACCATCCACAATGGTTGGTTATAAAAATGAGTTTAAGGAATTTATATAATCCCAATTAAAATTTCATGATTCTTGAATATTTATGTTGACATTATATAAGTTTATTCTCTTGGTTATTCAATCATTATAAAATACTCTTGTTTAGGTTTTTTTACCAAAAACATGAGTGATGTAGTAAATCATTTTTAATGGAACATTAATGAATGTTATATTCCAGTAAAAACCTTAAATAACAATTCTTTTTAATATTAAAAATTGTTTATGGACTAATAATGACAATATTCTATGATTTTATAAATATATTACTTATCTATTTGTTAGACTCCACAGAACGAGGTCATCATCAATTTCACGATCCAAAATATCATAAAATAACTTAAAAATGAAATTATATACTTATAAATAATTATAAAAAATATTTTTTTGGTACCTAGTATGATATAAGAGTAATTAAATTTTAGAGAATAATCATAAAAACATAAAAATTACAAAAAAATTGTTTAAAAATGTTCATGTATTCTAACACCTAGTTTTGAAAATAGAAGAAAATACTTAATAAATACCAATTGAATATAAAAAATATATTATAGAAATTATTAGTGTTTTAAAATGTGTGGTTTAGATATTTATTTAATTGATATAAGTGGATAGATTTCTTTTAATTACACCTGCGTAAAGGTAATGGGTTTTATACTCAAATCCTTCCCTTAGATCATAATCACTCGCTTTTTCCAAAGAAATCAGTCATGGTCTTATATAACCTATGAAGATATGATATTTTATATCCACCTAATCTTTTTGAGAAATCAAGTTCCACACCAATTTTATCTTTCATGATGAGTCAATGATTTTTTGAAAATGAAATTTTGTTTAGAACAATTTATGTCTCTTTTAATGGATTTAACCTTTATTAAAATATTTTCTTTATTTCTCACCAAGATTATAATTTTTAGATTGGGAACTCAAATTATTTTTACTTTAATAACCCTTAAATTTACCTTATTTTTAAGACCACATTGTCTATATGTTTTTTATAATGCGGGTTTTTCAAAAAATATATTTTCAAATATTTCAAATGATTTACCACTTAATCATAATCTATTATTCCATTATACATATAATTTTAAATAGTATTTAATTTTATTAAAGGTTTCATTATAAGAATTTTTCATCCTAGAAATGTTGCACGATGTTTTATCTTCATTAAAAAAATGGGTATATAAATGTGACTCGAAACTCATGACTTTTAAAAATGATATTATGAAAAAAATTAGAGAAATATTTTTTATGGTATCTCTATTAGTTTTAAAATAATATTTTCTAATAATGAAATGGTTAATAATTTACATGATGTATTTTTTGATTATTTTATATTTTTTTTGGAATAAAATGATCATGTTCTTTATGTGATATTATTTGGAAATGTAATAAACCCCATTATTCTCCCCATGGGTTTTTTGCTAATATGAAGAATTTAATTTAGTATGTCGCTCATATAATAGTAAGATGATGGATAGGGTCATACATCTTCCTCCAATTCATTGGTTATGATTTTATTTGATAGTTGATAATTATTTCTGTATATACATTAATTTGATCAAAAAATAATGTGAAAAAATTCATAGATTTGTTCATAAAAATACAGGGTTCCATACCTGGGTTTTTTCATGATGTTTTCATATGTTTATATTTTTCCACCACATTGATAAAATGATCCTGATTTTTAACCCAAAAATTTTGTATGATATTAAATTTTCTAATTCCATTATACATTCATATGCATTGACTTCATGGTCTTTTTTGTAATCCTAGTTTTATGGCATTTACTTATTATTGTCTTTCTATTTCATGATAATTGCTGATAATTCGTGATTTATAACTGTTTCATATGATATAATTTTATATTTTTATTATATTACCCATTTAATTATGTTTTCCCTCAAATTTATTATCTAACTATTATGACAAGTTGATATGTTTCCTTTGCTGAGCATTCGACCTCAATATTTTTATATTTTCTTTCCCTAGGATAAGAATAATGTGATGTCATATGTTATGATTATAGGATGAAGTATAGGAGAATAGATATAATTCAATATTCAAGAGAATTACCAAATTAGTTTTTATGTATCTATTATCCAAGACATTAAAACATCTTATCCTTGGATTGTGTAGATGTGTGTATATTGTAGTAATTATAAAATGAATAAATGTGTTAATTTTTTTATTTTTCTTAGGTCACTATAATTTAGTGGTATATTATTGGCATATTACATTATGATTTCATTTCTAATACTTCCCTAATCATTATCTAGAGAATTATTTTCTATTTCATTCCCTAAACAATTGGTATTTTAATCTCTCTAGGGGGAGGGGGGTTATTGACCTTGGAAAACCAAAAAATCACATGTTACTTATTATGGATATTAAAAATGATCATTTCAATAATGGTGTGGTGTCCTATATATCTAAATGTCCAATTTAGAAATTTTATATACCCATATAAAGGGGATGTCCAAGAATATACTAATAAAAGAAGTAATTAAGAGTATATGTTTTAGAAATTAAGTGAGAAATGATGGTTGAAGGGCCTCATTATTGAATAGTGAATCGATATGAGATAATAGAATATTATGTTTAGTATATTATTATTAATTAATGAGATAATTCCTGTGAGGGGGGGGGGTTACATTATGATATAAAATCTATTGACTTTCCCCACCCTAAATGATCCTGACATCATTGTCAGTAGGGTCACGCTTAAGTTATTATTTAAAAGTTTATCTAATTGTTATTTACTTTATCCTATCCTTAAAATTATTTGATATGTGTTCACATATCATAGAGAAACTAATTGTTTTCATTCTAGAATAAGGTAAATCATGTAAAAAAATATGAAATAATTTTAGGCTATTCTATGTAAAATAATACATTTCTATGTTAATGTATTCAAATCCACTAAAATAACTATTTAGTGGTGGATTTAGGAAGGGAAAATATAATACATTGTTCACTAGCTTTATAGTGATTTAGTAATTTTTTACTAAATCCATATGGTTACTGCATTACACCTCTCTTTATCTAACAAATCTATAAAGGCAAAAAATAATTCTGCAACTCAATAAGACTAAATAAAAAAAATTATCCAATCTAAATGTTAATATATGTTCTTATTGATCTTTATGTATCACTACTTCTAAGACCGAACATGAATAAAATCAAGAAATTGTATTTAACATCCATGAAATATATTGTAACCCCCCATTGGAAATATCTTTTACGAGTTAAAAATCATTACTCTCTCTAATATGATTTTTTAAATCCATTTATTATTTAATCATTCAATTAGTTTATTCAATAATAATTTTCACTATAAAAAATTCTATAATTTATAGGGATATATATCTATGTATTTTTAAATTTTCCAAATTATATTCTCCATATTTAAATTTATATTCTCTAGGTGTCCCTAATTGATGATATAAAATTAACTATTAGTATGATGGGAAAATTAATCTGATAATATTATTTTAATATAACCTAATGTCACTCATTTAATTCTAAAATACCCTTACATAAGGATAGTATATTAGAATATTTAATATATTTACTTTACTACTTTTTTGGGATGAGAAAAAACATCACAATGTGATACTAATTCCCTTTTAAAACCCAAATCCAAACACTTACAATCATGAGAAACACAAAAATGTGATACTAAACTTTATAGTGGGTAATTAAAAACCACTAATGTTCTTTTATTGCACCCCAAAAACACATCGGGGAGAAAAAAATCACATTTACCATTTTCTACTACACCATAGTTTCACTCCTCATTTAACATATCTATCTCATAAAATATAATAATATAAAATCCTTCATACTGAATCTCTTTAATATGAATTTTATCAATGATGTTGATATCTCTAAATAGGCATAACAATAGAAATCTTCCTAAACCTCTTCATAGAATGACCACCTATCCCATTATATAACCCAAATTTCATAGAACATTAATAATGGTATTACCATTACGTATTAGAAAATATAAAATATCCTTTAACAAATCATTAATATCAATTTTATTTTCAGTTACATGTCCATTTTTTAGCCCAAAATATATAACCTACACCATAAAAGGTATTAATTTTTTAGTGTAATACATTTCTCATACTCTATAGTATTTTTACATTTCCAAATTCCCAAAATATTTAAGATATTATGCATCATAAAAATATATTACATCTCAATTTGAATATATTACACCCTTATAATTAACTTATTTAGATTTATGTGTACTCACCATTTTTGTTACCATACATGGATACTCCCAGAATACCTCTAATTTTTATTCACTAACATAGAGATAAAAAATGTATAATAAACATAAATTTCATTCAAGATATAATTATATGATTATAAAAGTCTCTAATATCTACCATTATTCAATAAATTTATTTCTTTGAAAAACACCATTGTTTGATAAGAAATCAAGAACCAAAAAAAAATATGATGACAAAAAATCCAATAACTACACAAACTCCCAATTAGATACTAAAAATGAACTACATTTTATTTTATAGAAACACCATAATGAATCAAATATCATCAAAATCTAAAGAAACAAATCTGATGAGATATAAATTTCAAGACAATTTTTTTACTTCTTATGAATTTAAATTCACGGTTCCTTTTTAACATCTTCGAAATAAAATCTAAAAAAATGAATATATTTAATGTTAAAAAATTATATTCCTTAAAAAATATTACCATATGAGAGAGGATCCTTACCAATATTCATTAATATCATTCTTCCCATTTTATTCTATTTAAAAAACTACACATTTTCCAAACATTGATACCACTTCATTATTATTCAAGGAATCTATAAAAAATATTGATACCAGTGACTATTGGGAAATATTCACTTTTTCTATTGATCATATAGGTTTCACTAATATATCTTTTATCCCATTATATATAATTTATGTTATAAAATTAGTAAATATCTAGCTCCCCAATTTTTATATACTTTAATGATGTGTTGATTCCTTGTATAGTATTCACATATTCTGCACAATTCAATATTTTAAATTCAGGCTAAAAAATGTATCTATAGTTTCAAATAATTTTTCTGAGTGATATTACCATATATAAATTATCCTCTAACAAAACCTCAAATCCAACTTATTAATAATTTTTTTTTAAAAAACAAGAAACTATGTTAGTAACACTATTATACTCACTTACTTCCATAATGTTCATGGGTCTATATAATTAGTAATTTCACAATAATATTCAGTTGATTCTAATAGAACATTAAAAAACATTATTGAACACACATGGTATCTTATAGTTTGGGATTCATTCAATATTTCATGTTCATAAATAATCTCATGATACTAAACATATTTATTCATTCCCCCACTTGTGGCTTTTCTATTATTGATAGGTATACTATGTTAAGATAATCAAATCAATACTCCCCATAAATTTTCAATCTGCACAACTTAGTATTGAATTAATATCCATTATTATAATCATCCATATATAACATATTTCTAAATCATGAGAATAATCATATGGTATCACATGTAAGATCAAAAAAATAAATCATGGAAACTATTTTTTTATTTAAAACATCAATTTTTCTTCTTCCATATCTATGGTACTATGCTTATGGACAATTATTTTTTCATTATATCATCAATTTATTGATTCCTTAATTCCAATTTATGATTTCTTTTAGACCGAATTTTACAATCATGTTTTTTTGAAATCAGATTCATGAACATAAAATATGTATTACTCAATCATTAACTAAAACTTCATAACACATATTTATTCCACTATAATTCTTCAATTAACTATTCATATGTATTATATATCCCTAAAAATCGAAAACAGGTCAATAATAGCTTTATTATTTAAATACATGGGGAGTGGGGAGATTCCAATTTCCTCAATTTGAAGAAGCTATATTGTCAAGATGGACCAATGTTATTATTTTATTCAATTAGAATTGAATCAAACATTATATCCAAAATAGTTTTCATAAAATATTAGTTTACTTCATTTTCCTTAGGTTTACATACTATTCATTTCCCAAATCAAATTCACTTTCTGATTTGATTCACAATATAATTATAATCTTTTTATATAGAAATGATTGGAAGATTATTTTCCAAATTGTTGTCCATATAAGATCAATGTTTTCCATAGACATATCATTATTGGGGAAACTTCATTTAGATTAGATTTTATAGTTTCATCCACATACATATGTCCCCCCAAGATTTGAATATGAGTTTTAGATTATATATATACTATATTAAATATTTAATGATCTACATGACACCAAAATAAATGGATTCATACATTATATAAAATGGATGGTAGACATAAATAAATTATGAATATAAAATGTCAAAAAATAAAAAAAACACACATTTGTAATTTATATGACATAATATTAAGAGGGTCGTTTTTCTGTAAATGATGTTTTACTACTTATTCTGTGTTTTCATTTAAAATATAAATTCTTCAAACTAATAGAATTAAATTTATTAAAAATATTCATAATATAAATTTTAACTAATTAATAATAATTCAAATATTTATTATAAATTTCTTATAAATGAATATAAAATCATATGATAGTAAAATGATATATTTTTCAGAAAACATTTTTTGTGTGAAATGTATTTTTATCATATAAAAATAAATTAATAACTATATGTTAATTAATTTTATCCAATTTTTAGGTGATTTATTAAATAAATTAAATTTTCATTCTACTAAATTTTATTACATGGAATTGAATTGCAATATACTGATTTATTCATCAAATTTGTCTTTTCAAATAAAATTATTACACTTTTTTTGAGTGGATATTAGAATTTTTTTCACCCACTATTCATAATTTTAGGATAAAAAATTAAGACTTTTTTATTTCATCAAATTATAACTATCTTAGGAGGATATTTTTAATCTTTTGAAAAATATTGAATTTTTTGATGAATAGTGAAAAATAACAATTTAACAAATACTGCTAATTTGATCTCATTATTATGGCCTAAGAATTAAATTTATGTATATAGAAATATATATTTTTTTTTAAAAAAATATATTTAAATTGTAATATAAATCATTTTAAAAAATTATTCTAAATTTATAGATCAATTTTTGAGATTTTTGAAATATAATTGTTGTTTTTGATACAAGATAATATTTTTAGGTTACTCACTCTTAATTATATATTGACAAGTTTATTTTATTTATTAGATTTATTTAAAAGTGAAATAAGTATGGTTCTATTTAAAATAAGTGAAAAATTTATACTTAATTATAATTTAAAATAATGTTTATACTTAAAAATATGGTTTTCTAAAAATGTATTTTATTACATTTTTTTAAATAATATTGAATGAAATTTTTACCATTTTGGAAAATGGAATATTATAAAACTAAATATAAATGTGGAATAACCATAATTATTCTTTGTTTATAAGGTTGACATTATTTTTGGTAAAATTGAATAGTAATAGTGGAAAATATTTATCAACTTGCTTAGGTTAAAAATGAGTTACTTGGGTTAAAATTAAGGGATAAGGTTTCACAACGACACAAAACACGCGATAAAATATATTTTCATTGTTTTATTTCAATATAATGTTAATAATATTTTTAAATATAACATTTTGGATCCCCTTAACATTGTTATGAAATTAATTATATCTGAGTGTTTCAATTATTTACATATCTTCCACCCACCACACTTATAAATGGGATCCTTGTCCCCTTTATTATCCACAACTCATGATTATTATTTTTTAATATTTCCTTCACAAATTCCTTATATAATTTCACGTTCATGACATAGAGGTACTTTTCTTTGAAAAATACCACTTCAATAATGATTAAGGTGTATGAAAATAGTGATTAGAAAACGATGTGATATATGATCGTGCATAGATTTTCTGGGGTCCTTTCTTCTTATACTTCCTCAAAATATTCAATAAAAATTTAGCCCGACTAAATATATATATTTACCATATTAATATGTTTTTATATTAATCATATATCAATTTTGTTTCACCGTTTCATTCCAATAAGAAGTTAATTTATCACTTGTTCGTATGTATAGAATACAATCTATAGATTGGTGGAATTTTTATAATCAACACCTCACTTGTATATTTATAAAGTATTATTTAATGAATATATATGATATTTATAAAATAATTATGACATAAAAAATATAATATATCATCTTATATCATATTGTACAGTCCTTTGAAAAATATAATGTCACTCACGAGTATATGTAGACTACCTAGTTCACAGAACTGTGTGATTCTTTTTCCTATGACAACCATGCATTGATGATTATAATATTTATTTAAAATATAAAAAATTATATTCATGAAATTAATAAAATTCAATATATTATGTTACAATTTCATGAAACCATTAACCACTATATCGAAGTAATTTTGGAAAAATTTACTAAACAACATTTAGAGTTCTTTTTAAGAAAAAAATATTCAAAAAATGTTTGTAAAATTTATATAAAATTACCTTAATGGGAATATAAATGAAAAAACGTTCATATTAATGAATATAATTAATTTAAAATAAATATTTACTATGATATAATGCATCAACCATGAATAAATCTATGTTGAGAATCATTTTCCTAAATTAATCATTAAGGAGACATATTTTATATTGGGATAATAATTTCCTTTATATGAACAATATATACAACCCCTTTGAAATTTTTTATAATTAATTCCTCATTATTCTTCTTGATTAACATTTCGATGCCTTTTTTCACTTTTATGAGGTTTTGATAATAAAAATATTCCTGCTACCAAGGGAAATTTTAGAATATCACCCTTAATTTGTTTTTTTGTTTTAAAATATATGATACAATATTTTAATGATATTTAATTATAAAAATTTATATATATTATTATCCATTGATATTTCTAGGTTTTCCTAGGTTTATCAACCATATTTTCTCCCTTTTAAACATAATATAGGAAAACAATTATGAATAGAGACATTATTTTCTCTTTTATTTTAGGAACATTTTTCATACATATCAATATTTGTAATATTATTTGGGAACATAACATATTTTTAAAAATGAAAACTATTCTTGCTACTTTATATGATAAGTAACACAAAGCTGAAAAGAACCATGATATTTCATGATCGTTATAACCATGCTATTTAATTTATGTGTCTGAATATAATTAATTACTTTATGAAATGAATATTTTAATCACCTGATATAGATATATATATATATATTTATTAGTAAATGATAATTACATAAGAACCTAATTTTTTTGAAATACATTATATTATTCAATAAATTATTTCCATACAAAATGATTTTTATTAATTTTTGTGGGACAATATTATAATTCATTAATGAAAATTTTAAAAATAAAATTTCCCAAAATAAATAAAAAATTTAAATTATAATATATAAATTTAATTATGGTGTATTTTTATAATATTTAGAAATTTTATTTATTGAATAACATAAATTACCATCATTTCAAATATTTTAATTTATTTTCAATAAATAAATTTATTTAAAAGATACATTATATTTTAAATATGTTTAAAATATGGAATATTAACAATTTTTTTAAAATAATATAATTAATTTCATTTTAGTCATCAAAATTTATGATTTTATTGAATGATTATTTTATGATTAAAAACACAGTTTTCTGCATACTATTTTTCTGTGCATAAATTCATTACATTTATAAAAATAAAATTACACCTGTTAAAGAAAAATATAAATAAAATTTATAGAATTAATTTCTATTTATATGAATTCAAAATCATATAATTACTTTTACTAGTCATTTATTTATTCAAATATATTCTTATGCTTGGAAGTCAATTTAAATAAAAATAATTTTTTACATATTTGGAGGGTTTAATATTAGATTATATTGTATTTTTTTTGAATTTAATTTGATGAAATTGACCACATATTATTAATAAAATAATTTAATATTATATAATATGTTCATATTTTCTTTTGTTCATAATAAATAACTTTAATAGAAAAAATATCTTACTTTGAGTAATGGTAAAACTGGTTTATCATGGTGTTAATGTAAATAGGTAAAGCATGTTACATGTTTAAATAATGTTTCATATTGAATTTTGGAGGTTTTTGTCAACCACTGTAATGGCCCGGACCTCTCCGGCCCATTCCTTTGTCAAAAAGAAAGTCACGAAGTGTTCTGGAGGGTAAAATGGACTTTTCCCACACTTTTCAGAATTTTGAAACTACATGCCGTGTAGTGTTAGTACACGCCGTCTACCCCCCTCGCCGGGTATACCCCGTGTTCAAGGTCGTGTCCTTGCCGTGTGAAATAAATGGGTACAGGCCGTGTACCCCAAACTACACGCTGTGTAGTCCCTCCCCGCGTATGCGTTACCCTTGAACCGTGTGTTGACCATTCAACCGTCGTGTTCCATGTTGGAACCGTTTCCTTTCCGTGTGAAATAAATGAGTACATGCCGTGTATCCAATAATACATGCCGTGAGGTCCCTCCCCGTGTATGCGTTACCTTCAAACCGTGTGTTGACCAGTCAACGGCCGCGTTCCGCGTTGAAGTCTGTGTTGGAAGCCGCGTGGTGACCATGTGAAATGGCCGAGTACACGCCATGTACCATAAAGTACATGCCGTGTAATTTTTTTTTTCTCACCTATAAAAGGAGGGGTCCCCTCCTCCTTTTCAACTCACCCCTCTCCTCCCCATTCCTCTGAGAAGAGCTCTCCCAAGAGACTCGAAAGATCCTTTTCTTCCATAACTTCTTCGTCCGAGCTCCAATTTACCATCCATCAGCGGCCACGAGATCGTAATGATGAGGCGGAACTTCTGAGCTTGGATCCATTGTCTTTCCTTCGGCCTTTCGTTTCCAACTTCCTCCTGAGGAGGTTTTTCCGGGACTCGATGGAAGTGACGAACGCCGACAGACATATTCTAAAGTTGATCCGGGGGAGCGTTGTGATCAAAACCTGTTGAGCTAGGGATATTACCTTTGTCTATCTAAATTGTGCATCATGTGGGGTGTGTATCCTCTTGTTTTCATGAGAAAAGTTTGAACCATTAAACGAATATAACAACTGGTTAAATAACGAGGATGGGAAAGTTATTATGTTTATCTTTATATCCTTTGATATTATGTTGTGAATTGTATATGCTTATGCCTACTTAAAATCACGGTCGTTGGGGGACTTTTCATGCACAATTAAATGTTTCCCTATCTTTCTAGATTGTTTTTGTGAATGGAACATTTTTGAATGTGGAATTTGGTTAATCACGTAAATTTGGATGATTAAATGAAAATCTGGAACCCTTGTGTGATCACCCCGGTTGACCAAACTGAAATAATAAACATGTGGGTGATGTTTAGGGTTAATTTATGTGAAGGGGGTGTTTTTGTGGGTTGTTGTGGATCAGGTGAGTAGCAGGGATGCGGTTGTCTTGGTTGTGGGTTGGTGTGAATGCTATGTTAGTGATGGGCAGCGGGGCTGCGATAAATGGTATCAAGGGGTGATGATGTATGGTGTGGTTGTGGTTATTGGAAGCGAGGCTGCATGGTTGGGTTTGGAATGTGAACGAACTATGGGTTGTGAATAATAAATAAAATGTGGAAGAGTTAATGAATGGTGGGGCTTGGTAATGGAATGTGAATAATAATCAATGTGGTTGGAAAGTTAATAAGAAGGGACTTATTTGTGTTGCTTGTGTTTTCCTAACTTGATTTGTGGATGTCATGGATATGTTTTACGAACGATTGATATGGTTTTTTGCAGTTGTTTCCCCAGTATTTAAGGAACTAATAAACTGATTCTGTTGAAACATGAAAACCTAAATGGGTATGGGGTTGTTTGTGGTATGCATGCTTTGTAGTAGTAGTGCCGAGGCACGTGCTCAGTTCTCTGTTTAGAAGCCATAGGTTAGGCTGAGTGTTTGGTATATATATATCTGTATCTTTTTGTTTTGTCGCACCCCACCCATGTTGAGTACTTACTATCGAATGCTCCCATTTCATGGGAGAGGGTGTTTTCTCCATAGTTACTAGCTCCTTCCGTCTCCTTCTTCCATAGGCTGTGATGGATTGAGGCAACCTTACTCCCAAGACTCTTTGGGTAGGTTTTGATTGGGGTGGTTTTATCCCAAGACTCTTCGGGAAGGTTTTACTATTTCCCAAGAATCATCATGATGAGGCCCAGGTGTGTGCGGGAGGGATACATGGTTGTGAGGCCCAGGTGTGTGTGGGCGGGGAGAGTGTGGTAGCGTCAGGATGTTCGCTGTTTGGAAGAGAAGATAACTAATGGGAAATGGTGCGCGGTACCCAATACTCTTGTTATTATATACTACTACCTGTTGTGATTGTGTTTTTGGTGAGTGTGGATGGTGAGGTTGGGTGGATAGATTTCCTTGCTAGGTTTCTCTTATTGTTCTCACGGGACATTAGGATGTCTCCCCACTTGTGCATGAGAGCTTTAGGTTTCCCTACTGATTATACTTGAATGCTCACCCTACGTTTACTTTCTACTTTCCAGGAGGACTACCAGGGCCGTGCGGGAACCTACTAGTCGGGACAGTTGGAGTTGTTGCAGTTGTTGTTCTCTTGTTTCTTATTGTATTATACTTTTGAGCTTTCTTTTACTTGTACCTTGTTTCAGAACTATTTAAACTTGCATGTGGGATTGGTTTCAGTTTATTTCTATACACTTGTTCTTTTCCTTTTTGGTGGTTGACTTGTCCTATTTCCCAATATTAAATAATAAAAAGGGTAATGCCTCCTATATTTGTAAAAACTTATACCCTTGGTGCTAGTCGCCACCCCGAGGCCTACAGGAGGCGGGACTCGGGGGTCATTATCTCCCTTTCACCATTGCTAGCTCAAGAGGGTCATATTTGGTGACAGGAGGTCATGACAGAATGGTATCAAAGGCTAATGGTTGAGAGATAGGATGGAGTCTGGAGTTAGGAACAGTGAGGATTTCATGGGATTGTTGGGAAATAGTGCTAGTTAATTTTGGTGCATGTCATAGGCTAGGGAAGACTGGCTAGTACAGAGGATTTTAGGGCCCCCCGTGATCTGATGTAAGGACTCTGAACCTACCAAACAACCAAGTGAGACTACATTGATTGCAGGGTAGAGACCCTAGGGATGGTACTTGCATCATCAGGATTGTGTTTTCCTTGATTTGGGTGTTCTGGGAAAAGAAATTGAAAAAAATGATAAAATGAAACCCTGAGAAATTTCCTTATTAATTGGGATTAGGAGAACTTTGTTTCCCATATAGCTATGGCACCTGGACGTCATCCTCGGGTGGCTCAGATGGCCGAGGCCCAACAGATTCAAGCAGTCGATCAGTTGAGGATTGGCCGAGAGGAGGAAGATAGCCAGTGGAAGAAGACTCTCCATTCCTTCCAGCGTCAAACCCTCAAGAAGTACGAGGGTAGTACTTTGGATACGGAGATGGAGGGGTGGCTTGAGGAGCTAGGGATCACTTTTACCTTGATCCGTGCTCCAAGGGAGTACCGGGTTCCCCTAGGAGTCAGTCAGCTAAGAGGTGCGATGCGACAATGGTGGAAGCTCTACCTCGGAGAGAGGATAGATGCAGAGGTTCCGTGGGATGAATTTAAGAAGGAATTCCGAGAGGAATTCCTTTATTCCGTGATCAAGGCAAAGAAGCGGTCGGAGTTACTCTCCCTTTAGCAGGGGAGTATGCCAGTACGAGAGTTGGGGATAAAGTTCAAGGATCTCCTACGCTTTTCTCCGAATCTCTTCCCGGATGAGGAGTCTTGAGCGAGACGTTTGGGGGAGGCGCTTCTTCCTTCACTCCAGTATGTTGTCACCCCCTTCACCCTTCCGATGTACTTGGCAGTACAAAAGAAGGTAGAGGTTGTAGAGAGGATGCACTCGCAGGGAGTTCAACCACAAGAGGGGATCCATCTGGGTTCGTCGAAGGGGAAGGCAGTCAGCAGCAGGTTTCCTGTGACAGGACCTTCCAGGTTCAGGCCAGTGGGGAGAAGACCCCAACAGTTCCAGTTTAGATATTCAGGCCCTCGTCCCTTTTTCACGAGCCCAGAACCTAAGTGTTTTTCTTGTGGAGGTTTCAGGCACGTTCAGAGTCGGTGCCCGACCTGAGCTCAGTACGGTGGCGGTGGGCAGGTTCAGCGCCCACCTCAACAGCACCAGTTTCCAGTGAGGCCCTTCCAGAGGCAGCAGGACCATGCTCCTCCGAGGGCAGACTTTGCCGGAGGAGGCCAACCTTAGGGTGCTCCTCAGGGACCACGACCAGGGCGTAGTCGGGGAGGTGTATGACATCAGAGAGGTAGAGGAGCTGGGCGTGGACAGTTGCACACAAAAGAGTTGACAGCTCCGGCGAGACCAGAGGTGGTGCGAGGTTTGATTTGTTTGTTCAACACTTTCGTTTTTACCTTGTTCGATTCAGGAGCTTCACACTCGTTTGTTGCATCTGGTCTAGCCCATTCTTTGGGACTAGACGTAGAGATACTTTCCATACCACTGGTGCTGAGTGCAAAAGTTGGAGGCCAGACCAGCGTATCTTGTGTTTGCTGGGGATGTGAGCTGATGTTGGGACCACATCGATCTAGTGGGGACCTTCTTCTGTTACATATGCAGCCATACGATTTCATCCTAAGCATCGATTGGTTGTTTTCCGTTAGTGCCATTACCGACTGCTTTTGAAGAAGGGTCGTGTTATCCGACGTAGATAGGAAATGTGTAGCTTTTGTTGGCGAGAGGAGCTATCAGGTGGGAAGCCAGCGTGTGGAGCCTCTCCTTTCCTTGTTAGGCGAGTTATCATTGGTTACATCTGATACAGATATGATGGATGTCCCGAAGGTTGTTGGGGAGTTCCTCGATGTTTTTCCTAAGGATTTTGTGAATCTACCCCCCTGATGTGATGTTGAGTTTAGGATAGAATTACAGCCTGGTGCCTGTCCGATTTCGATGGCCCCTTATCGGATGGCACCTTAGGAGTTGCCGGAGTTGCGGATTCAGATTGACGATCTGATGGAGAAGGGTTTTGTTCGACCCAGCGTATCGCCATGGAGTGCTCCAGTTTTGTTCGTGAAGAAGGCATATGGTGGTCTCAGCCTACACATAGAATACTGAAGGTTGAACCTGGTAACATTCAAGAACCGTTACCCCCTTCCAAGGATAGATGATCTCTTCGACCAACTGATGAGAGCAGGTTGGTTTTCTAAGATTGATCTACGATCTGGATATCATCAGCTGAGGGTGAAGGAAAGTGATATATCGAAGACGGATTTCAGGTGCAGTTATGGGCACTTCAAATTTGTAGTGATGCTGTTTGGAGTTATGAATGCACCAGCTATGTTCATGGGACTTATGAACCTTGTCTTCCGAGAGTTTCTGGACCGGTTCATCGTCATGTTTATCGATGAAATCCTGATATACTCAAGATCAGAGGAGGAGAACGTTGAATATCTCAGGGCAATCTTAGAAGTCCTTCGACACCACCATATTTTCGATAAATTGTCGAAGTGTAAGTTATTTACACAAGAAGTACACTACCTTGGGCACATAGTGTCTCAGTATGGAGTGTTAGTGGACCCGTCGAAGGTGGAGGTAGTTGTTTCTTGGGTGGCACCCAAGATCATGGCGGAAGTTCGTAGTTTCCTGGGGTTGGCAGGTTACTATTGGAGGTTTGTTTTGGACTTCTCTCGAGTTTCTTCTCCATTGACAACTTTGACTAGGAAGAACCAGGTCTTCCTTTAGAGCGAGCAGTTCCAGAAAGCTTTCGACTTCCAGAAGGAGAAGTTGGTCAGTGCTCCAGTTCTAAGGTTTCCAGAGGAAGGGTTGTTTTATGAGGTGTTTTGTGATGATTTTGGCCTTGGTCTTGGGTGCGTTCTGATGCAGAAGAAGGGAGTGATCTATTATTGGTCTAGGCAGTTACGCCCTCACGTGCGTAACTATGCCACCCATGACCTAGATCTTGTAGAAGTAGTGTTCACAATGAAGTTGTGGCGACATTACTTCTTTGGTGAGCTCTTTGTGGTCTTCTCAGATCACAAGAGCCCGCGTTATATCTTCTCTCAGCGTGACTTGAACTTATGGAAGTGGAGATGGGTTGAGTTCCTCTAACACTATGATTTCAAGATCTCTTACAGTAAGGGTAAGGGCAACGTTGTGGCTAATTCCCTGAGCAGGAAGTCACATAAGGAAGTGGTTCGGGAATCCACTGATGCTTGGAAAGTGATGGGAGAGTTGGCCGCCTTGCACATGGATGCAAGGGTAGAAGGTGTTAGAGGCTATTTGTTTTAGATGACGGTGCAATCCTCCTTGTTGTAGCAAGTGGAAGAGTCTCAGTGGGGGGACTCCGAGGTAGAAGTGATGCGGGGTTGTGTCGATCAGGGGAACGCTCCATAAGGATGTTCAGAGGACAGCCGACATCAGATGCTTTTCCATGGAAGGTTGTTTGTTCTAGAGGCGATGCGTGAGGGAGCTCTCCGTGATATCCATATCTCAGCCTTGGCGGTACATCCAGGAGTTTCAAAAATGTACCGACGCCTGAGGGAACAGTTTTGGAGGCCCGGAGTGAAATGAGCAGTGGCAAAGTTTGTGGCTGAGTGCTTAGTGTGTCAGCAAGTAAAAGCCGAGCACTATGTTCCCAGTGGTTTGTTGCATCCATTAGATGTCCCTGAGTGGAAGTGAGTTGACATCTCGATGGACTTCATCACAGGACTACCTAGAGCTCAGGGAGGATATGATGCTATCTGGGTGGTGGTGGATCATCTGACGAAATCAGCTAACTTCTTAGGAATTAAGGAGTCGGTCCTAGTGAGTACCTTAGCACAGAGGTACGTAGATGAGGTGGTGCGTTTTCATGGAGTTTCGAAGACTATCGTCTCAGATAGGGATACTCGGTTTACCTCACGAGTCTGTAGGGGGGTTACAACATGCTTTTGGCACCCAGCTACACCTTAGCACTACTTTTCACCCCCAGACCGATGGAAAAACAGAGCGGACTATCCAGATGTTGGAGGACATGTTGTGAGCATGCATTCTAGATTTTAGAGGAACATGCATACGACACATCCCTTTAGTAGAATTTTCCTACAACAACAGCTTCCACTCTACTATTGGCATGGAACCCTTTGAGGCTTTTTATGGAAGACCATGTCGTTCAACCATTTTCTGGACAGTGGTTGGTGAGACAGGTGCTCTTAGGCCAGAGGTAGTGTAGAGCACCACAGAAAAAGTTCAGCTTGTACATGAGAGGATGAAAGCGTCTCAGGACTGACAGAAGTCTTATGATGATCGTCGGAGGAGGCCCTTGGAGTTCGAGGTGGGAGATCATGTGTTCTTGAAGGTTTCCACTCAACGGGGGTAGCAGAGGTTTGGGAAGGGGAGCAAGCTCTCACCTAGGTTCATCAGAACCTTTGAGGTGCTGAGGTGAGTCGGTGAGGTGGCATATCAGCTAGCCCTACCACCTCAGTTGGAGAAGGTTCATGACATCTTCCACGTCTCCCACCTACGTCGATACTTACACGAGGACTCTCAGGTTATCGACTGGGGAGAGTTAGATATGGGAGACGATGAGACCTTCGAGGAATGACCAGTCAAGATCGAGGATCATAAAGAGAAGATGCTCCATGGACGGACCATTCCCTTGGTTCATGTGTTGTGGAGGCATGGAGGCCTTGAGGAGAGAACATGGGAGTGGGAGGCCCCGATGCACTCTCAGTACCAGGATTTGATTTGAATTGTTTTTTCTTTGTTCTTATGAACTTTGTTTTGATGTTATATTATGTACCTTTGATATATGGAATGCTTGGCTTGTCGGTTATGAGGCCTTTTGTTTCCGTGTTCTCTAGAAGTGTGTAGCATGTCCAAATGTGTGGAGAAAGGAAAAAACCTGACCCTTAACCGAGACACATTAACGTGGATGTGATTGAACTCGTGCGGGCGAAACAGTGCCACCTAAAGCGGATAATATCTCGACATAGGAGAAGGAATTTTCCCCAAACCATGTGTTCAGGCAATGTGTGGGTTGTATGGTGTTGGGGGTAGTGTAAGGTGAAAAATACTAATATATGGAAGTGGTAAGGCCCAATCCTTAATCAAGACGCATTAAGGAGGATGCGATTAAACCAGTGTAGGTGAGTCAGTACCAGATAAAGCGGATAATATCTCCACATAGGAGAGGGAATTCCTAACACCTATGATTAGGGTTGTAGGTTGGGTTCATGTTATAACGAGGGACTTAAGAGGTATATTTTTGTGTTCCTCTAGGTTGGATTTTGAATTCTAGAGGACGAGAATGTTTTAAAAGGTATCTGACGTAATGGCCCGGACCTCTCCGGCCCATTCCTTTGTCAAAAAGAAGGTCACGAAGTGTTCTCGAGGGTAAAATGGACTTTTCCCACACTTTTCAGAATTTTGAAACTACAAGCCGTGTAGTGTTAGTACTTGCCATGTACCCCCCTTTCTGAGTATAACCCGTGTTTAAGGCCGTGTCCTTGATGTGTGAAATAAATGGGTACATGCCGTGTACCCCAAACTATAAGCCCTGTAGTCCCTCCCCGCGTATGCGTTAACCTTGAACCATGTGTTAACCAATCAATGGATGTGTGGCTTATTGGAACCGTGTCCTTGACATGTGAAATAAACGAGTAAACACCACGTATCCAATAATACATGCCGTGTAGTCCCTCCCCACGTATGCGTTACCTTCAAACCGTGTGTTGACCAGTCAACGGCCGCGTTCCGCGTTGAAGGCCATGTTGGATGCCGCTTGGTGACTGTGTGAAATGGATGAGTAGATGCCGTGTACCATAAAGTACATGCCATGCACATTTTTTTTCTCACGTATAAAAGGAGGGGTCCCCTCCTCCTTTTCAACTCACCCCTCTCCTCCCCAATCCTCTGAACAGAGCTCTCCCAAGTGACTCGAAGGCACCTTTTCTTCCATAACTTCTTTATCCGAGCTCCGATTTACGATCCGTCAGCGGTCACAGGATCGTAATGAAAAGGCGGAACTTCTGAGCTTGGATCCATTGTCTTTCCTCTGGCCTTTCCTTTCAAACTTCTACCTGAGGAGGTTTTTCCAGGTTTCAATGGAAGTGACGAACACCGATGGATGTCTTCTAAAGTTGATCCGGGCGAGCGTTGTGATCAGAACATGTTGAGGTAGGGATCTTACCTTCATCTCTATAAATTGTGCATCATGCGGGGTGGGTATCCTCTTGTTTTCATGAGAAAAGGTTGAACCATTAAATGAAGATAATAACTTGTTAAAGAACGATGATGGGAAAGTTTTTATGTTTATCTTTATATCCTGTGATATTATATTGTGAATTGAATAGGCTTATGAATACTGAAAATCACGGTTGTTGGGGGCCTTTGCTTGCTCAATTAAATGTTGCCCTATCTTTCTAGACCGTTTTTGTGAATGGAACTTTGTTTAATGTGGAATTTGGTTAATCACGTAAAGTTGGATGATTAAATGAAAATCTGGAACCCTTGTGTGATCACCCCGGTTGAACAAAACTGAAATAATAAACATGTGGGTGCTGTTTGGGGTTAATTTATGTGAGGGGGGTGTTTTTGTGGGTTGTTGTGGATCGAGTGAGTAGCGGGGCTGTGGTTGGCTTGGTTGTGGGTTGGTGTGAATGCTATGTTAGAGATGGGAACCGGGGATGCGATAAATGGTATCAAGGGGTGATGATGTACAATTTGGTTATTGTTATTGGCAGCGTGGCTGCAGGGTTGGGTTTGGAATGTGAACGAACTATGGGTTGTGAATAATAAATAAAATGTGGAAGAGTTAATGAATGGTGGGGCTAGGTAATAGAACGGGAATAATAATCAATGGGGTTGGCTGGTTAATAAGAAGGGACTTGTTTTTGTTGCTTGTGTTTTCCTAACTTGATTTGTGGATGGAAGGGATATGTTTTATGAACGATTGATATGGTAGGTTGCGGTTGTTTGCTCAGTAGTTAAGGAACTAATAAAATGATTCTATTGAAACATGAAAACCTAAATGGGGTTGGGGTTGTTTGTGGTATGCATGCTTCGTAGTAGCAGTGCCGAGGCACATGCTCAGTTCTCTGTTTAGAAGCCATAAGTTGGGCTGAGTGTTTGGTATATATATATATCTGTATCTTTTTGTTTTGTCGCACCCCACCATTGTTGTGTACATAGTACCGAACACTCCCATTTCATGGGAGAGGGTGTTTTCCCCATAGTTACTAGCTCCTTCCTGCTTTTTCTTCCATAGGCTGTTATGGCTTGAGGCGACCTTACACCCAAGACTCTTCGGGTAGGTTTTGATTGGGGTGGTTTTAGCCCAAGACTCTTCGGGCAGGTTTTACTGTTACCCAAGAATCTTTGGGATGAAGCCCAGGTGTGTGCGAGCGGGATATGTGTTTGTGAGGCCCTGGTGTGTGTGGGCGGGATACGTGGTTGTGAGGCCCAGGTGTGTGCGGGTGGGATACATGGTTGTGAGGCCCAGGTGTGTGCGGGTGGGGAGAGTGTGGTAGCGTCAGGATGTTTGCTGTTAGGAAGAGAAACTAACTAATGGGAAATGGTGCGTGGTACCCAATACTCTTGTTCTTATATATTACCACCTGTTGTGATTGTGTTTTTGGTGAGTGCGGCTGGTGAGGTTGGGTGGATAGATTTCCTTGCGAGGTTTCTTCTGTTGTTCTCACAGAACATTAGGATGTCTCCCCACTTGTGCATGAGAGCTTTAGGTTTCCCTACTGAGTATACTTGTATTCTCACCCTATCTTTACTTTCAGGTTTCTAAGAGGACTACCAGGTCTATATGGGACCCTACTAGTCGGGACAGTTGGAGTTGTTGCAGTTTTTGTACTCTTGTTTCTTTTGGTATTGTACTTTTGATCTTTCTATTACTTGTACCTTGTTTCAGAACTATTTAAACATGCATGTGAGATTGGTTTGGGTTTATTTCTATACACTTGTTCTTTTCCTTTTTGGTTGTTGACTTGTCCTATTTCCCAATCTTAAATAATAAAAAGGTTAATGCCTCCCATATTTGTAAAAACTCATACCCTTGGTGCTAGTCGCCACCCCGGGGCCTATTGGAGGTGGGACTCGGGGGGTCATTATCTCCCTTTCACCATTTCCATCTCATGAGGGGAATCATTGGTGTTAGGGGGTCGTGACAACCATAAATACCATTAGGTCCATTTTTTATCATTATTTCAGGCTCTTGGATGAAGAGAGACTTCTCATTATATTATAGGATCAACCTTTCAAAAAATGGCACTCCTTCTAACGTGAAAAACGTTAGATTTTATCCTCTCTTTTAGACACCAAAAAATCCATTTTGATAAAGAAATTATTATTATAACACAATCCTTACTACACTAAAAACATCCAACAGTCCTTTTCTTGATCTTAAATCGAATATAAGATGATTTCAACTATAATCTTAAAGATGGGGTCTGAAAAATATGTATCATTTTTAACCGATAATCATTGTGTTATTTCATCTAACACCACCATAAAATATTACTCAATGATTATGGAATAATAAAATCACTATATAACATATACTAATATATAATTATGTTAATTTAATAACCTCAATTCATCTTTACTTCTAGAAAATGGGATGTGATAACATCGTTCATGTGTATGGTGGACTACCACCATGAGAACTGATGTTATAAATTTTACATCATCCCATCTCATGATTTCTCAGGGTGATTTTTTTAATTTCAATATATCATATTCATAACATATTAATAATAATATAACATTAATTTATTGAAAAAATTCTCCCCTTACCATCCATTTATAAATTATAACATTGTTCGTGTGTAAGGTGGACTACTCCATCACGAAGCGATGTGATTCATTTTTTACCACGTCACATGGATGATATATATATTTTTATTTATATAAAATATATAACATTTATTATATAATTATCATTAATAAATTAATGTATAACCCTTCCATCATGATTTTTTTTATAAATGGAAATATTACTCACGCGTATGTATGCCTACTATATCTATGATGGCAACGTAGTTTTTTTTTCATAATCACCGATTATGGTTTGTTTTAAAATTATAAATGATCTAGAAAAGTGTAAATTATTTCAGGATTTTTATAATGTTGATGATAAAATAAAATTATCTTTGAACTTATAAATATTTCTAATGTAATTTTTATCATATGATCTAAACATCATGAAAATGTATGAGTTAATACTAAATGATTATATAATTTTATATGACAAGATAATAAATAAAAAATTTCAAAATAAACATGAAAAAATTTCATAATAAATTAAATAAATACAAAAATTTTATTATTAGAGATAAATAACACAGAAAACTAATTGGGATCAAGTTATGTAATCTTTGTAAACAATCATTTCATTTGTGTTATTAACATTATATCTCTAACTCAAATTTTCTCTCTATAATGAAATGGAATGCTTCTAAAATATATATATATATATATATATATATCTAAAATTTTAAATAGCATATTATCCCATCCTTTTTTGGATTAATACATTCCATTTCATGATTTTTCAAATGACTTCATTATGAAATTTCAGTTGATTATGATATGAGAAAAGATTATGGAGCCGAATTCATTCCACGGGTAATTATTATGTTATTCCATAGGATTGACTTAATTTATATGACTCACATAATTCATAATTCGGTTATTATAGTTTATCATAGATATTTCTCAAAATCATTGGGTATGACATAGTTCCATGAGGTGTCATGTATGGGATTAGTGAGTAAACCTATTCTATTGTGGGACATTTCCCATTATATGAAATTGTTTAGGAATTTTGGATTAACTCATAGTTATTATATGTAATATGTGGTAATGATATTTCATATGTTACCATCATATTATGATATAATTTTATTTATTTTATTTTTCCATGTGATTACTCATAAGAAATTTATTTTATGACATCATTTTTTACATTGAATCACACATTTTGTTTCTATATATGGTAATTTCCATTTTTGGGGGTTTCAGATCACTCATTTCTTTACTATAATTCATAGGTTATCCTATTAATTTTTAGAAGTTCCTATGTATATAGGATTTTATTTTGTAGAATACAATGGAGATTTCATGTTTTAATTTCTATTTTATGTATTATAAAAATTATTCCAATGACACTATGCCTCAAAATCCTTTGGTTGTAATTAATTTTTGTTTAGGTTAAAAATAATTTAATAGTTTGTGTGAATGGCATGGTGGTTATAAAAAATTATACATAAATGTGAAATGAATGATCTTTTTGACATATGAAACATGAATTTATATTCCTCTTACATTATTTTAATTATATATAAACATTCCACTAAAATATTCAATGGTGTTTCCATGAAAAATATTTCCCTTTATTATTTGAATTCTTATATTTATCATTAAAAATAATTATTTTCTTAAATATTGAAATTAATTCTGATTTTTTTATAACTTTTTATAAAAAAATTCAAAACACATTAAGGAATTATATTATCAATATTTCAAATCAATTTTAATCTCTAGTTATCAAAATTATTAAATTTATTTAGATCTTTGATTTCTAATGAATAGATGATCTTGAATGAATCTTTACGGATATTATATTATATTTCATTTATAATTCATTCAATTTTTTGTGACAGTTTCCAATATTGATCTAGTTTATTAATTTGACATTATTTGTCTCATTATAATCAATATTTTCAATATCAGGAATATATTTAATGTCATTTTTACTACATCAATATTTTATTTATAATATACAATTTTAAAATATAATTTTAGTTAAAGGAAAATTATTAATAATTAATTTAATTTTATGGGAAATTTTTGAAGTTTCATAATCTTCATTTAGTATGAAAATTTATTTACTGATATGTATAATTGATTTTGAATTATATTATTGATTCAATATTTAATGAATTCAGTGGAAATATTTATTTTAAGAGTGGGACCTAGTTATATATAACCCCTTAATGCATCAACAGTTCCCATGAGACAACAATTGTCTAAAATTGTCTGGTATTTTTTTGTATACCTACCCATTAATTAAGAATTCTTTTCAAATGGAATTGAGGGTGGGAATCGTGTTGTATTGGCATGATTTCATGAAGAAAACATTAGGATATCAAGAATAATTAATATCTTTCATTAATATATTGTTTAATTTTATTCTAATGACTGTTATGTTCTTCTTTTACATTGATACATTTTGATGATACATCTATTTATTAAAGGTAATATTTATTTATTATCCACTATTTCATATTTTTAATTATTTATGTTCTATAAGTAGCTTACATTTTATGTTTTCCCTTTACCTAGAATATAGTATCACCATTTATTATGTTTCCCTTTCCCTGTAATATGAAGAATAGATCATTGAATGTTCGTCAAGGATGAAAAAATTTATTTCATGGTGCATTTTGTTTTTACAACGTAGTATATATATTGTGCATATAACATATCTACCAAGACTAATAAACTGACTGATTTCCCAAGATTCAAACCCTTGTATCATATAGCAATGTAATAATGTAAAAAACATCTTATTTGTTTTATAAATTTTGAGGTTTTTAAAGTTGGAATAAAAGTATTATTAGTGGGTCCCCTGAGAAGTAGATTTTAAAATAACATATCAATCATGATCATTAAGATTAACCACTACAATGTTTAATAAAATTGAGATATTTTATGTTACAGATTCATATTCATGATTTTCAAAACCAATTTCAGGTCTTTCATTATTTTTAGATGGATCTTTAGCATAAGAATGGATATTTATATCAACAAAATAATTTAATGTTGAGATTTACCATAAGGGAAATTCAATATTTCTAGTGTCGTAGTTGGACATATAATGATTATATTTGTCATATTATCTTAGGTTATGAATAATAACCATTCTAGTACGAATTAAACTATTTATTTTCATCATAGTGAAATGTTGTTAGACAAATTTTGGTAGCGAAATACTTCATTATTCAATGAAACAACGAATACATTGACATATGAGAATTTGATAATGTCCCTTGAATTTTTTATTATTATTTTGGATGTTATGATTAATAAATTAATATAGTGTTAGAGTATTATATTAAAGTTTTTTTGATGAATGGTTGTTATTGATTTAGAATACTATGGGGGATATATATAGGGTAATGGGATAACATTTTGATGATTTTATATGAGTTGTATTTCCCAAAAAACAAATATATAATGGAAGATTGTTAATTAAATAGAGAAGGTTGAGGAATTAATTAATGTGGAATCAAATATAAAACGTTAAATAATATTTAGTTTTAAAATAATAATTAATTTTCTTAAATTTTAATGATCATTATGTTTCATAGTTTAAAGAAATTTTATCATAACCCTCACTTAATGAACCTATATAATGAAAAGTGGAAGCTTTCACTCCGAACTCATTTTTCTATAATACAGTAAATCTAAAATAGAACATGTTTTCCTTTCAAGAAAAATCATCATGATTTTCACCATGACATCCTCATAGATCCAACTCATCCATAAATTCTACTAATTTTTTTTAAAACATGGTAAAAGTTCAAAAAAAAACATTAAAGGACATATAAAAAAACTCATTTGTCTATTAAAAAACCATGGGATCATATAAGGGAGTTTTACTTTAACCTAATAAATGTTGAGTTCAAATAATCCTTTTGTAAAACAAGAAATCATCTTTACAACCCAATATTAATTAATAAATTTATTTATATGAAATAATAACATATATATCATAATCATGGGGTTATATTAAATAAATTAGGACCCATAAAAAATTTATAAAACATAATTTTTAATAATTATATAGAATAATCATTCATTAAAACAATTGATTAATAACAGACCTTGTGAAATAAAAACACTCCAAAGAAATATTATTTCCAGGAATATAATTTTATGTTAGTTCCTTGTAATATCATATATATATATATCCCTTATAAAAACTGTTATAAGAACCCTTACAAGTGGAATAAACTACTTGGATAATTTCCGCCATATTTTCTGGAGAATATAATCATTACCCAATCCAATAGAGCGTTATATTGGGATGAAATTTCCTCATAATCAATTTTAAAGGACTATAAAAAACATATGACTCATATAATATTTCATTTACTTCATAAAAATCATAAATTGTTATATTTTACACAAATATAGACTCACATTCATGCGAAATAAAATAATAAGGATATAAATACATTTTTTTTGAAAAATCATTAAATTATTTTTTTATAGAACAATTGGAAAATATATATTCATTGGAAAAAAACAAAAATATTTTGAGGAATCTTCATAATAATTAGAAGTCATGATTATGAGAAATTCCACTCATAAAATATACATTAAAAAATATTTCTTTCATGTTTAGTAAAAATGTAAGAAAACAACCCTTTTTTGAAACATTTAAATGTCATTTTAAAAATAAATTAATGAAAGTAAAACATTATTTAAATAGAATTGGAACAAAAAATTCATTATTTCATAAAAATAATTGAAACATTTTAAATCTATGTATGTTGAGGAATAAAAGGAGAATAAAATTAAAAATTTTAAAATATGTTTTCAATGAATAATATCATTGCTTAAATACAGTCTACAATCATATAATATTTAACTATTGAATAGTAAAACTATACTAGTTATTTAAGTGATAATGTTGACAATGGTAAATTGGGTCATTATTATATCATTATAAAATATCTAATAATTAAATAATTATAATTTCTATAAATTGAATAATGTTTTACGACTATCCCTTCATTATTTACCTGGAAACTGAATCAGGTCCCTTTGTGGAGGTTTTAGTCCACCAATATGTAGGAATTATGTTATAATTTTTTAATGAATGTAAATGAATGAAAATACATTATAGAATTTATTATAAAATTTATAACAATTTTATGAATATAATTCATATTAACTGAATCTTCCATAATAAACATCCTAGCGAGGCAGTGATTAAAAATGAATCACATTTCTTCATAGAGGTGGTAATCAACACGTACACTTGAGAAATTTTTTCATTTCCTATATAATGGAGAAGTTAATAAAAATGTGTTTTACAATAATTATAATAAAATTTTGGAATATGGATGATACTTATGTTATTATATCATTATTTTTAATAAAAATTTGAATGTTGTTGAAGGTGAGATAAACATGAAATATGTCGATTGTGAATTATACCTTCTCCTCGAAAAACCTCTTTATCATACACCATAATCCTTGTATGTTTAGTATTCTAGTCACAACAGGACCTCAAGGATGTGAATATTGATGAATTGGATGAATTTTACATGTTATTAACTGAAAATCCTTTCACGAATGATGCAAGGAATTGAGTATACCATGATACATTTTATAAGTGATGGAAAAAAGAACACATTGAATTAAATTATAGATTAAATAATATATAGATCAGAATAATGTATTTTGGAAATAAAGAATATAATATTTTAATATTTTATGTGATAGGGTTGATATAAAATAAACCAAAAATATTTATCCCTATATTTTGTATATCTTAATCCTTATCTTTTTGTTATTTCACATTAATCCCATTTTTACCTTAATAGTGAGAACATAAATTTTTAACACTATAAATTAATTATAAAAAGAAAATTTAAAAGAAGAAATCCAAAAAAATATAAGCATGAAGGTTCAAAATTTAGATTTTATTTTATCAAAGACAATTTATATAGGTTTCCAAAATTACTATTAATATAAGAATAGATAATGAAAAAACCTGGTGTAGGAATATACATTATTTAAGCATAAAAATCATTTTTCCTTAAAATCATGTGAAAATTTTGTTTACACAATTTTTTTGGTTATGTAATAAAAATAAAACGTTATTATAGTTGTAGGCCTATAATCAACTAAATTTATTCTTCGAACAAGACACTTAATTGAAAATACCCAAAAATAGTTTATAATTTTTACAAAATATAATATTTCATGGTAAAAATAAATATCAGGTTCCCAAAAACAATAAAATGCTTAAGCATATTCTATTTAACTCTATAAACAATTATTTTTCAACAAAAAACGCATTAAATTGGATAAATTAAAGTATTATAGATATTTTAATGTATTAACTATTAGTTTTAACAAATTTTACATGTTTTACCCTTACATTGGTGGAAAATATTTACTATGGTTACTATACATAATTACTAAAAATAATTAGAGCATATTAACCAAATTTTAACCTAATAATTAAAAATATTAAATTTATTTTTCAACATTCAAATTTTATAATTTTCATAAATGAATGTTAATATGAATTCCTAATGAATAATGAAAAACAATTATTAGAAGAATAATATTTTAATCCGAAAAATGTTATTATAAAAAAATAATGGATAAAGTTGATTCGTAGTTAATTATTTAAATTATGTACAATTAACATATAATTATATAATTTTCATTTTAAATTAAAAACATAATAATAATTTTTTATAATATTTAATAAAATAAAACATTAATTTTAAAAAACTATATTTTTCTATATTTTTGTGAAACTATATTCTTTTAAAAAAATAACAAAAAAAAAACACTATGATAATTATTAATTGGAGATATTAAAAATAAAGTTCATTTTCTCAGATTCAAATTATTATTTTTTTAAATTAAATATTTCCATAAAACTGTATAGTCCGTGATACACAATTAAAATAGAAATAAACTATTTTAATTTTTATTTGAATATTAATTAATATTCTTACATTAAAAGTTATTCTATAAAATTTAATTCATTAATATATATAATTAATTAAATTGTTCTGTTATCATAATAATCTTGGTTATTACATTCATCCACCCTTTTAGAAATGTCATTACCACAATTTTATTCACTACGTAAATAATTGGTGATATTTGTTTGTTAAACAATTTTTTGATTTCCATGTTTCTTAAAAAATCATATGAATTTTAGATGTATCCATAACCTAATGAATTAACTTATTATAAAACACCTACTCTATATTATCTGGAATATGAATTGATTTTTCCCCTTCAAAATATTCTATCATAATTGTACTAAATCAGTTAAAAAATAATGAGATTCATTCCTAAAATATATTCATAAAAATAAAACATAATACACATCGTGTTCCTCATAAAAAGTAGACTAATGGATATAAGGTAGGAAAATAATACAATATTATATAGTATATCATATGGTCCAATGAACCATGGACATAAGATTCCCTTTTACCAAAATGTATAACGCTTTTTTCTATAACTATATAATGAAGAAAAAAACATGATTTAAAATAAAAAATGAATGATATTTCCTCTTTTAACATATATATATCTATTCTAACTATTATAATCCATCCTATATATAGTTAAATTTAATACCATTCTGAATCATATCATAAACCAATTCTAGTCCCTGAATCATTCAACAACATAAATTATCCAATAAAGATGTGGTATGAAATCACATTCTATATAATTTCTCAACAGGATACATATGTATAATGAAATGATACTTTTTTCATAATAAAGTTCAACTAATGAAATATGTTAATCCCTACTACCCAGTTTATCTATAGGAAAATATAAAATCATGTTTTCAAATGTTTGAAACTTTCCCTATGAACATACATTTTATCTATGGTGTAAATATTACTAAAATATAATTTGGTACATAAGGACATATGAAGGTTTTTTCAAACATTATATGTAAATCATGGATCATGGTATGATACAATAAAAATAGGGAGATCATATAATCTGGTTATATATTTGACATCAATTTTATAAATATAATCCAATGTCATATTATCATTAATTAGATGAAAATACTTTTATTTAATCAAATGATCAATAATAACCCATATCACATTATTAATTTGAGTCTGTAATTATTTATTCAACTAGGAAATAAATGAATATATTCTTTCGTTTACATTATGGAACTGGAAAATAATGATGAATCCCCTTTATTAGTGTTCATTTCTATTTATCTACATAGAAGTTACACATTTCATATTGATTTCAAATATATATCTTTTCGTTAAATCTCATAATAAAATTTCCATAAGGTTTCTATATATCCTAGTAATATTTTGATGAAAAGAAAACATAGAGCTATGAGCTTCAATAAATAATTATTTCCTTTTATAGAACTCAAAATGAAAACATATTATATTTTATTGTAATGAACCGACCTTGAATACCATTTGAATAGGTATCAAAAATATTTTACTACTGGCACATTGAGTGTTCCCATCCCACAGAGGAAGGCCAATAGCTCCCAGGAATCATGAAACATTCATTGGGAATTACATCATCCAAAAAGATATATTAATAATAAATGAACATCATAGAAAATAAAAAATATAAATAAAAAAACATCCTCAATAAGATATAAGATGATGATAAAAAATCCTTCAAGAATGTAAAGTATAAAAAAATTACCTTTCCCTATTACAGGTTAGTCCAAGATCAACTAGCATGTCACATGTCACCGATTCATGGATAAACAATTATTAATCCACAATAAGAAGGAGAATAAAACAGAAGCACCTACTAGGGAAACATGAAAAATGAATACCCAAAATGGATCAATTAGCATGTGAATAAATAGTGTCCAGAAGGATTCAGCCAAAAAATCTATGCATTTACTTCGTAATAAAATCCAAATATTATAATATGTACTATAATATATATATTATAATGCCTTATGTTTTATAATAGGAAATTTAATTCATCAACATTAGATCACAACAATGATGTCAACAGAACATGATATAAATCATTTAAAAATCATTTTGTGAACCATGGTTAAAAGAATACATTATTTCACATAAAAAACTAAACCATTTATTTAAAATCATTAAAAAAATGATTTCACAATCTAAAATAAAATATATCATGAGATATGTATAGTAAAAGTTGGTTCCATGGACAAATGATTATCAATCCTATCGATTAATATTTCATATATACAACGATATTTTTATGATGTAAACTTACCATTATAGATTAAAATATTCAATTTACACTATTTAAATGCTAATTTTCATAGATAAATTTTCATATCAAAATGATAAATAAGATCCATGTTCATAATGTTAACCTCAAGATAAAATGAAAGTTATATAAAATATATTTTATATAGTCATGATACATCATAATGACTCGTCATAGAAGATATATGACTATTATGTGATCGCATATCATAAAAAATGAAAATTATTTAATGATGTTCATACATGGTAATCTCTAGTAGTTGAGATCAAGAGGAAAAACTATAAAATTTGAACAAAAATGTTTTTAGTGTCATTGGTAGATCGTATCTACATACATGTGTATTGGTCTCCTAACATGAGATCATTTCCAATGGGTTACATTTGATCTTGTACTTTGATACAAGGCAAGACCCATTATAATTAAATCATGGATAAGTAGCTTTTGTTGGGTGTATCATTACTGATATGACATTTTTGAATGGTCAATATACGATTTTTCTCTTCTGAGTTGCAGAAATAATATCTCAGGTAAGGCTGATTGGGATGAATGTATCTTCCTAAATCTATGTCTATCTTAGTTGGGGTTAAATTCTACCATTCTAATAAGAATATAATAAATAAATAATTGCTTATGACCAAGTGTGTGTAATTCTTTTTGATATATCTAATGAAAAATAGATTATATTAAACAGTGTGTGTCCATGTGTTGGTTGTCATTTCTATGACTACTTGTGATATATTTATCATCCTTGAGGGGTATCTAGGCTGCACTTTTGGTCTATGGATACTATTAAAAACTATCGAGATAAGTACCTAGATGGTCAATCATAATAACACATTAAATAATCAACACTATTTTGGTTGATATGAAAACATAACATGGTGATCCCACTATGGGGTTCGAGTGTTGTCACCCTTTTATTGATCACCAATAAATAAATAAAATACTTATTATTAATGTAAAGAACAATTGGTTTTAATTTAGTTAGTAAAATTATTTAAAAATGTTTATATAAATACCTGGAATAATATCATATGAAGAAATATTAGATTCATATTTTAGTTTAATATAATATTATCAGGAGTTATGATTCGAGTTAATGAATATTCATTATCATGTAATAAAATTAAAGTAAATTACATTAATGTGATAAAATATAAATAATATTTATGTAATAGTAATATAAACAAAACTAATTTATTTATATAATTCATTTAAGGGATGGTTATTAGATGAGGTTGAGGATCCCTAATCAGGTATGATGAAAATACACAACAAAAATTTAGAGATGATAGTACCATTGAACTATTCATAGGGGTTGAATTGATAGATTCTACCTCTAATTAATTTCTAGAGAGATAATCACTCAATTCGAGTGAATGATCCATGTTCTCCTTCGTGAATCAATGTTTTATGATTTTGGTGATTATCACAGAGACAATGACTTCATTAAAGATTCTCCCTAGAACTCGGAATCCGAAGAATGAGGTGCCCAAAAATTAAAGAATACTATCTGAATGATCTAGTGAGGTTCTACATCAAATCCTTTGAGCAATTATCACTTATGGCATGCGTCAGACATGTGAGCTTCGAATCAGAATTATGGACTCATTCATTTTCATTTTCCATCTCTCTTAGTCCATGATTGATCTTCATACTCTACTAGGGATTGGATCATCTGAGATGAGAAGAAATGGTATCCCAATGATAAAAACTTTTAAACCCCTTCACATTGGCATCCATTGTGCACCTAGGTAGAAATAATTGGTTTTAACGGGACCACATTAATTTTTTGAGGATGAAAA
The DNA here is from genome assembly GCA_963277665.1 of Viscum album. NCBI lineage: Eukaryota > Viridiplantae > Streptophyta > Magnoliopsida > Santalales > Viscaceae > Viscum > Viscum album. The sequence continues at coordinate 743,924,575 of OY728128.1, forward strand.
AATTATTTTGGTTTAAAACAATTTAGATAATAGGAAATCAGTCTCAACAGAATTGATAGCGTGACAACATGATTTCGAACACCCATTTAAAGTCCTTACAAAAATCAAATTATGTGTCAGAGGTAGTAGTTTTTATGAGTATCGAAATTTTAAATAATATATTTGATATCTGTCATTCATCATTTTTTATTATAAACAAGCATTCAAACCAGCAATGACTAGAAAAGTCTTCTATGATTTGGTATATAATTGAAAACTCATGTGGAATCCTTTATATTTTTAAAAACTTACTTCTTTTTGAGTGGTAATTCCACGTGGGAGAGGATGTTGTTAAAAATTAAAAAGTAAAATATAAAAAGATGTGGATATTTTTCAAAATGGGTAGGTATAAATTAAATCATGTAGTCATTATGGGAGATATGTGTAATACCACAGATGAAGAAAAAACCAAATAAAATAAATAAAATGAATATATTCATGTGGAAGATATCATAGATGGTCCATAAATATTATACATTTTGGGTAACTCTCCAGAGTTGATCTGCCTCCATCAGAAATGAGATCCTTGTTGGGATACCACATACCCTAGATTTTGTGCCTCGAGCCCACAGTACCACCCACACCAGTGGTGTTTTCCACAGTGGCCAGATCTGATGAGGTTGCCTCCTTCTATTCACTCTGCCAGACACAATAGACCCAAATGGATCAGGATATCATGTTCGTCTCAACCTGCAGGGATTCCACCTTCCCTAGACGTACGCTCACTTCCCTATCCATATGATCATCCATCTCAAGTTGGTCTGTAGTATGTTGTGGTATCACCCCCTTGCCCAGATCTAGTCGCCAATGGTCGCTTCCCCATTTCCCTTCCACTGGCCGTGTCACCTTTTTACAACCTTGTGACAATCTTGAATGTTGTGAGTGTCCGAGAATAGATCACTTTACTTGTTTTTGCGCCATAGTAAAAACCCATCATCACTTCTCCTCCATGAAATCATCCCACCACAGGACCCTACTGCTTTGGATTCAGAAAAATGAAACTGCCATCATCCCACTAACTTTCCTTACACGAGGAAACTGACGACACTAAAACCCTATATGATCGTGCCCCATATATGAAACACCAATTAGACATAAACCTATGAATATAAATGATATGTCCCAAAATAGTTTGGTTTGGGTCGGCCCAACACTTAACAGGTCTTGGAAAAAATGGTTGGCCTATATATCTATATTAAATCTTTTCATAGCCTAAAGCGAGCCTTTGCATGTTCAACCAAACTTGCACAAGGCATGCCCAGAGTTTGCGGGCTGTGTTAAATTAAAAAATTAAAAATTAAAAAATTTAAAAAATTTAATAATATATTTTAATTTAATTAATTAATTTTTTTAAATAATAATATTTTAATATTCTGATAGAAATTATTTTTATTCTACGTATAAAAATTAAATTATTATTTTTCCAAATTAATTAAAATATTTTATTAATTAATTTGTATTTAATAATTCATTTAATTTATTTTAATTTCACTCATACATTAAAATTTTAACAATTTAATTTTTGTTGTGTGATGATCGATGTTGAGCACATACTAGACAATATTTGTCGAGACTTATATTTAATTAATTATTTTTATTTCTTTTAATTACCGTAATTAATTAAAATAAGGTATGATAATAATCACCTTCTATCATATAATATGTATACCGGTCTATGTTTCCATGCGTGCTATTTTTTTGTATTATACATTCCTTATACACCCCCCCCTTTGTCTGAACATGTATTTATTATGAAAAATATAGAGTAAGATGTGGAGCACACTGAGATGATGTGGTATTCCATACTAGTCGATGACACATTAGGATATGGTATGAGTTGAAATATGAGTCAAGAACTGGCTCAGGTATTATACACCTAGGTCATGGTTTGTCTAATGAATTTAAATGTTTGACCAATAATATATTCTCAATATTAGTCTCATGGAATATTTAATCTCTACACTGTTTATTATTTTATTTAATTTGTAGGTTTATGCAATCACATAAATTTAAAAACATATAAAATGAATATATTAAATCATTTTATAATGTGATGAATGTTTATTTATTTATTTATTGATAAATTTTGAGTGAGATAACAAAATACATGATTATACTATATAAAATGATTTCATTTTTTTTGTAAATACATGAAAACACACAATGAAATATTATAATTCCTACTCTATCCCCATTAAATTTTAACACATGAATTTGTTTTTTGTGCTCGCACAACAATAGTGGAGGGTTCCTCATAGTACTGGGGAGTTATTAAGTGATTGATGGTTTTAATTAACTATAATCGGTAGCTAATGTCAATCCATAACTATTTTTCTATCACATTATTGGAAACCCATTGAGGGAATCAAGAATACAATTTTAATAACCTAAGAAATTACACATAAGATGAGGAAACCATTAGTTAATTTATTTGGTTAGTAAAAATTTCTACCATAAACTCTCTAAGTGGTGGAGTAGCCACAATTCATAGATTATGAGAGGTATGTTCATGGATCATTTACCCTATAATTATCAAGTAGTAGATTATATTGATTCTAGTAATGAGGGATGTGAGAATTTGATAAAATATTTTTCTATATTTCTTTAATTAATCAATTCCTAAATCAGTAATCAAGATAATAAAGAAAAAATATGATAGATTTAATTATTTATAAAATAGAATATAATACCCCAAAACATACTCTAATATTTATTTTTAAATGTTAATGTCATATCTATTAAGAGTTCTCAAATAGATTTACTTACACTTCCACACAATAAGATGATATATGAAATTTATGGTGTCTGTGTCCCCAAAATTTGTTAAGCCACCGCCAGAAGCAATAGTGATAAAAGAATCATATTGGAAACTCATGTATAAATCAAATTAACGTTCTTACACCATAAAATCATCAAAATCTGATGTGAGTGGTGGAAAATACATCATGAAATGGTAATTACACATTTTTTTTATTTTATTAGAAGATTACAGGAATAATGTGAATAGAGATATTAGGGGTGATGATTACACTAGATATGGGTAAATATGATAGAAAAACATCAATATTTTAAGGCAAAATATTCTTTCATATTTTTCACCCAATTTATGAATGTTTGATTATGATTAAAAAATATAGTATGATTAAATCACATTGATACCATATTAAAATGGTTTTCAATTCAATAAGAACATAAATTACGGTTTATTTTCTAATTTTTATAATATAGAAAAAGGTGAAAGAAAGGGATTAAATTAAAATGGAAATGGAGAAATAATAGTTACATTTTCAACATCCTTTAATGAATTGTAGTTAGATATGAAACAAGTGGTTATTTTAATCACATGAGATAATCTTGTGATAGTTTAAATGAAATGAGCTGAATCAAAGAAGAAATTTCTCTCTCCTACATCATATATATTCATAAATATCATTTAATATTTCAGTTATACATGGTTGTTAAATAATATATTCCCATAACAAATATGTCTTTCAATACGGTATCTATGTATAGAAATGTTATAAGATGTATTGGGTTTTCTCAATGTGGATAAAAAGGGAAGGTTCTTATGTCAGTGTTTGGAAACACACAACTTCTAATTGGAGGGGTTAATTATTTTGTTTTATCTTTCACTGATTTTTACCAAATCAATTTTCTCAATTTCCCTTTTCGTGAAAGTAGATATTATTCCTCATTTAGAAATGAATTTTGCTTGTGGATTCTCATACTAAAACAATAGTCTAGTGATTCAAGATTCATATGAAATATCTAATGAATATAAAAATATAATATGTATATACATATTTGGGGAATAATAATTATTTATCATTTAAAACAAGAATTGTACATCACTGATATACAACGTATGACATTTTTACTTTGTAGAGCTAAACACCTTTGGAAATATCTACGTATATACATATTTAGTTTAGAAAAAGAAAACTTTTGAAACAAATGTGTTTCAAAAATATTTTGTAGTTAGTTCATCTAGATAGAATAAACTTCTCCAAGGGTATGCTCATTATTCATATACTTCATAAGTTTCTTTTGATTGTTCAAGGAATATTAATGTCAAATATGATATATACATTATCAAAATATATATGGTGTTTCCAGATGGTATTATGAAGACTAAGTTTTCCATGTATTCATAGATCAATACATTGTGCCATGGATTAATTCATAAATGCCCATTATGTTATCCATGTCGGGGATATGAGTCTAATAATTAGGTTCGATGATATGAATTTTATTTTTACATTGATTAACAAAACGTATCATGGTGTAGTTAATAAAAATACATTTAATTATACACATCAAATACATGTTGTTAGTAAAAGGAGTATCAGTGTTTAGAATAATAAATCATTTTAGAAACATCCATTACATTTCATGATGTGATTGACACATAATGATGTTTTCCCATATCCATGTTCCATATATAATGAATAATGGGTATCATATTAGTTCAATAATTATGGTAAAACATTTTCATAATAAAACGAGTTTAGATTCAAAGAGATTTATAATATCTAAACAATATATCATAAAGAATAACACATTGTGCATCTAATTTATCATTTCTAAAAAAATCATAGGATATTTCCGAAATCCCTATGATAGAAATTTTTTTCATATGGTAATAGACTTCATTTCTTTAAAATGGTTCACATATTTACTTGAGATAGTAGGAGCATGCTTGACATGGATTTAGTTAATTCAATGAGATGAATAAATAGTTGAAATAGGAATTTGTTACACAAAAAATATAGAAGAATAATATCACGTAAAACACACAATATAGGAATGAAGAAACCATAATAGTGGTTTATTATTCACAATGGACTATAAAATATTATTTATTAGGAATAAAAATTCCAAAAAGTATGGAATATATAGAAAATATATATAATTGACAAGATAATGTAAAATTCAATAATTGAATTTAATTTTCAAATAAAATAGGGAATTTATATAGAATATTGTAGTGGGTGTCCATGTGAGGTGATATATGGATCACACATGTGACGTATCATTATGTCTTGATCATTAATACCAAGTCATTATAAATAATGAATTTATATATTTTCACGTCATAGAAAATTTATATAATCATATTATTGATCATTGGATGTCAATACCACCAATCGTGGACAGTTTCTACATAATGTAGCCCTAAAGGGATGGTGACATTAGAGAATTTCTATAAGGGGTACAAGTTACTGAAATCCAGTCAATATTTAATGTAACTAATAATATCCCAGAATACTCATTTGGAATGAATTCAATCCATGTCTCCTACAATGGATTGAAAAATTGAAATTTTTTCGAATAAATATATGTTTCTTAACTTATTAAAAATAGCTATTGGTATTGTAGTTAGCTCATACCATGATGATTTTAATTATCTACAATTATACATAAAGTAGCTACCTATGTTAAAGGGAACTTGATATAGTGAGGTAGATCTAATGGTTTCATCGAACTAGTAAATCTTACAGATAATGAAAATGTATTAAAAAATAAAATTAATAACAATTCAGGAGAGAATTATTACCAATGTCAGATGAAATGAATTTCTTAATGTAGCCATGCAGGGTAATATAAGGAGAGTAATGTTATATTTTCCATTCCTTATTATTTTTAAAAAGATAAATAATGTTATCCATGATATGTACAATATATGATATTCCCAAAATATACTTCTTATTATGAAAATTTCAGTAATTTTCCCGAAAATTGTAATAGAAGTATTTATAAGAATCCAATAATAAATGAAGAAGTATATATGATATGAACCATATATGTAGAGTGAAATATGTACAAATTTTAGGGGACAATAACTATTTTTCTTTTGATAAATGTGATCTAATATCATAGAAATATTAGGGAATTAGGGAGAAAATATCATATAAGATAGTGATAGCCAAACCTAAAAAACACCACATGTTTTCTAGCTTCAGAGGAAGCTAAAAAGAATTTTCAATATATAAAATTATTTTTTCTTGTTATTGGAATCCCACCTAGTTTGTATACTATTAAAATAATTTAAATTATTATACTCTTACAATCCTAGAAATCATTTTATTATAATTGAAAAAAAAACTAATACACATGCAGTTAGAATATCATGTGGAGAAATACATAAGGGGAAAAGGTTGCACATTACAGAATATCCATGTAGCTAAGATGATGATTAAATAAAATCTAATTCGGTGAATTGGTAAAAAACATATTGTAATCATGTGAGGGGTAACATGAATGTTTATAATGTTGGATCAAGTGAAAGTGGGATTGTCGTAAATGTGGTCATCATAGAACCAACATTATCATCACTTTTAATTACCAATTATTGTTTGTAGTGAGATATGAATGATGTAAACATACCATTATAGTGCCAATTTTTTTTCATCCACTATTAAAATGGTAATTTATATATATATTATATATCGTATAAAAATGTTATATAAGATCCCTTGATTTATTGAGAAACTTTAGATTCAATTAAATTCATCTTAAATATATATATTATGGCCTTGATACATCATGATGACTTTTCATATTAAATTTATGACTGCTAGGTCCTGGAGGTTATGGTTTTGTGGTCCCAACTTCTCAACTTCCACATGGATGCTTAGTTCTGGTGGACCCATCCTCCCAAAACCCACATGGGTGTTGAAAATAAAAAAAATGTCACACAATTTATTTTTATTTTATTTTTACACAAAAAACCCAAAAACTATCTTTCACCATCGACCATCTGTCGTCGTGGTGAATGTCTCCTTAAGCGAAAACTGATGCTGCGAGTTCAATGGTGCCCTTAGATTTGAATTCCAAGCACCGATTCAAATGATAGAAAAACCCGCTCATATTTTTTCTGAATGTACCCAAACTAAAGTTTAAAAATTCATTCTAGGCACTCCGGGCCTCGGAATCATGCACCGTAAATTTTTGCAGACTCGTAAAATTTCCATTTATTTTAAAAAAAGTCCATGGAAATTCCTAAATGTAACAGCTGGGCCCCTCCACCCAGTTCCCCACCAGACACATAGTCCCCACACTTGGCCCACCCACATGCCTGAACGGGTCATATGACTAATGATTGTCCCCACAGGCCAACACATGTCCCTTCCAGTGTGATTTTTCCTCACTCGCACACACCCTGGGAAACACCCCACAAGGTCACCCATCTTGATCACTACACCAGGCCAAACACACTTAACAGTGGAGTTCTAATCAAACAGGCACCCAAAAAAGAAGGTTCTCTTTGTTAACATGAGCCATATCATTTATTCATTTAAACCTTTATCATTCAGGGGTGTTATAATAACCTCCCTTTATAGCACAACGTCCTCGTTGTGGGACCGACATCTCAACCCAGGCAGTGCACTACACTTAAAGCTGGGTTCCTCCTTTTGATACCAATTGTATAAATTGGGCCCCTCCCCCTATGTTACCCCGCATACACATGGTCCCCACCCTGGTACCACCCACGTGCCCGAATGGGTCATATGAGTAATGATTGTCCCCACATGCTAACACATTTCATTTCCAGTGTGATTTGTCCTCACTCACACACACCCTGAGAATCTTCTCAGAAGGTCACCCATCCTGATCACTACTCTATGCCAAGCACACTTAAATGTGGAGTTCTAATTAGATAGGCTCCTGAAAAGGAAGGCGAACCTTGTTGTCATGAGTCATATTATTTAGTCATTTAACCCTTTATCATTTGGGGGTTTTACAAAGCAGGATGTAGTTTTTGAATCTTTGGTTGATTATTTAATGATCTGTTGTCGATTGGGGAATAGGGCCTCTTAATGTCATTGTGAAGATAGTAAAATGGGGATATTTGATCCGAAAGGGAGTCTAGGTAAGGTATTTTATCAAAGGAAGATGTTATCTATTGGAGAATGTCCTCGCACTGCTACTGATTCGTCGAACCAGGATTCATCGACCTTGGAGAAAAAGCAAAGGACACTCTCAATCTAATGGTTTCTGCAGTGTATGAGAGGACTAAGCACGATCTTAATTAGGGGGATGGTGTGAAGCAGTTTTTTATCGAGGGTAACTATAGTACTTGAGGCATGGAAATTCTCTATGGTGTTCTTGTGGTGGAATGGGATTCCCAACAAGATGTTTCATTGTTGTTGGTCCCTAACAGGAAGGTTGATCGTTGGCTCAATAGGCCGGATCTTGTGGTTAAGGGGAATCAAGACTATTTATCAAATGATGATGGTTTAATATTTTGGGCATAGAAAGTCTGTGTTGGTGACATACCAGGGCAGTCTGAGAGCGATGTATGTGAGATGATCACATTTTCTACTCATAATCATTTTCATGATTTTGAAAGTGAGAATGTGGGGGAGGGTGCTCCAATGAATGAAGGCATTAGTATGCTTCTAGGGTTCTCTTCTCAAGAAGATATAACTAGAAAGTAGTAATGAAGAAGGGGATACATGATGGTTAGGAGTTTTTGGAACTTCCGCATGGTTTAGAAATTATTGACACTAATATTCAATTTCAGTAGGAATGAGGAGGGAATGATGGTTCTCAAGATGTGGATATCCTTGGAAAATGGGGGGATATCTCTAATAGTGATAAGGAAAATCATGGTGGCATGACTAGGCCTTCATATAGTGACATTGTTCAGGGAGAGAAGAAGAATATGTTCAGAAAAAAGGAAGTTATTAATGCTCTACCACGAAAATGGATAAGGAAAGATCACTCATACATTCCAATGCTGGTGTCCACCAGGTCTTCATCCAGGAAGGAAGACAGGGCCTTCTATGGTTTGAATAAAGATATGAAATCTTTTAACGAGTTTCTATCATTAGAGGCGTTGAATCTAAGATGGAAGTATTTTATTGTTTTGAAGCACTATAAAATCTTGGAGAGGGAAAAAGTTACATTAGATGAAGAAATTTCCCAAGGAAGTGGCGGAATGTTTGTTTTTATGATATATAGCTTTCTTTAATGGTTTGTGGTACTTTTTATTGTAATTTAATTTAATTTTAATAAATGGTTAGTGGTTCACCACTGAATGAGATTTTCTGGTAATTTTTTGAAATCATTTATAAAATAAGTTTTTCAAAAATGGCACAAAAACGTTATGGAAAGTAATTTTTAATGTTTCTCCACCATATTATGCTCTAATTATAAAAATATTTCCATATATTTCAATCATTAATTTCTGATGAATTTATATTCTTAAATAATCCTTTTCTAGGATCTTTCATCAATGATTATTTTTCTCATAAATATCAATATATTTAGTATCATGGATATATTTAGTATCTTTTTTAAAACTTAGGATTTTTTCTTAATCATATAGTGTTTCAATATGTGGTGTTATTTCAAATAATATTTTAATGAATTTTATTTCATTTAATAGGTAAATATTTATGTTTTTTATTCTTTATTCAATATAGATATAGATTAATTAATAATGAATACTAATTATGAAATTTAACATTTATTTAGTGTATAAGGAACGCCTGGGAAATATTTTTTGTGAAGGGTGGGAACTAGTTGTTAACATCTTTTTGATACAATGTCCGGTCTCATCAAATTTTTTTTTGGAAATATTAAATAGTTATTTATTAAATAGATACCCATTCACTAAATGTTATTTATACTAAGATTTAACTATAAGGTTCGTAATATCATTTCCCAAGGACTTGGAAGAAACATCACGATGTCTGTCATTATGAATTTCCTTCATTAAGATTTTTTAAATTATTATACATGGGATTATGGAGTATATATTTTATATGGATACATTTAAAAAATAAATTTATTGATTAAATATAATATTTATTGATTATCCATTCTACCATACTATTAATGCATTTTTTATCCTTTACGAGTTCTAATATATACGTTTCCTTTCTAAGAATCTGAGGTAAACATTTTTTACGTTTTATTTTACCCCTGATTTGAAGAACCGACATTCGAATGATCATTTTAGATATAGGATGTTTTTTCAATCTATGTTTTATTTTTCTAATGTTATATAGAAATCATTTATGTATCTACTATGTCAAGACTAAAAATTTAATCAATTATTCGTGTTGTCATCACTTATATATTATATCATTTTAATAATTTAAACACCAGATTTATGTTACTAGAGTTGGGGTTTATAAAATATTATTCACTATTACATTTAAAAATAACATTCTTATGATAAAATAATTTTTTTGTTCAATAAATTTTTTTGGAACTCCTCTGTAAGGAAATTTCAATATTTTTATCTTCTCCTGTAAGACCAAGAAAACTATTTTGCCAATCAATAATTATTTTTTGAATTCAAGTTTATTTTCACAATTCATTCTAGTTAAAATCCTATTGAATTTTTATTAAATAAATCAATTTAATTGAAATAATTATTTGATTAAACTTTATCACTTAATTGATGTGATTATTAAATTTTTGTTATAAAATATATATAAATATAATATCACAAAAATATTATAAAATTATTCATAGAAAATTATATTTATTTGTCCATGAATCCCTTAATAAAATCACATTCCTTTTTACATTTTCTATAAAAAATACTTTTGAACATTATTCTATTAAGATACTTCTTGATAAGTTTTCAATACCAAAAATGTTTTCCGTTTTATTTAGAAATACCATGGTTATATATATAATGTACTTTTATGGAGGACCATAATAGAAAATATCATATTTCCCATTGAACATAATCCTTATGAAATAATTATTTTTTTCATGATGCTCGCCCAATATAGTATACACTCTTTATCAAAATATTTCTTACTGATGAAAAATTAGAAAAAAATATAATACATTTTTTATAAAACAATATCCATTGGTATTTCATTGTTCTAATAGTATCCTAAATAACATAAAACCATCTTTAATTTATTTATTTTTTTTCATCACAATTCATGTTGATTATTCATGAAATCTTTAAGGTAATTTTCTTAATACATAACATCCACCAATGCATTGGAAAACCCATCCATCATTTAATATTGTTATTTTTTTAGTTTTAATTATTTTAATATAATATTAATGGATAATGTTATATAGTTTTGGCCTTTGATTCTCCTTGACTAATTATTATATTTTTGTAAAAATTTCATCATTATTATCCAATAAATTTTGATTTTTTTAATTGAATCCTTTATCTGGGAATGTGACCTTAATATTAGTCATTTTGAATAAATATTCATTATTTTGAATACTATGAACCAATATTTTCTTATAGAACAATATTAACATCATCTAGTAATCTATTATGGATTTTTAATTTTTATACCCAATTCATTATTCCTCTAACAATAATCTCTTATGAATAAATCTATTATCAAGTTAACATTTTCTTTAACGATCCTATGATAAATCTACTATAATATATTGATGAATTCTCCCTTTAGATGTCTTCAAATCAAATATTCATTATTGTAACCAATATAATTTTTTTTATAATTCTTCAAAGCTAATACAATAGAATCATTTAATGAATCAATATATTGAGAGTAATAATTAATCCTACCTTAATTTCATAATAAGTTATAGCATCTTATCTTAATCAAAAATTGACCAAAAAGTATACTATTATATGAAATATCAGGGAATATTTTCATCATATTTATATTTATTCCCTTTTCTAGGTCAATAAAAGAATATAAAGTAAAAATTACAGATAACTTATAGAAATAATTAATAAAAATGAACAAAACATATCCAATAAAAATGATTTTTGGTCGAACACTAGTATTAAAGTACACATTTTCCATCATTGAGATATTACCTAATGGGGGGGGGGGGGGTGAGTGGGGATTTTAAACTTTTTATAACCTGAAAAGACTATATCAAACAACTACCACCAATCTAAATGATATTGAACTCATTGTTAGTAGGGTTACACTTTATTTCATCATTCAATATTTATAAGATATTTATTTTTGTAAAAAATTTGTTTTAATACTTTTTGACTTTAAAATATCCCAATATATTTCTCTATCAATATCCATGAGGTCAGTATTTTGTTTTGGTGTCGCAAAACCACATAATTAATATATTAAAAATAGTAACATTATATTAAATCATTCTGACATAAATTTTTTGGGAAAAATGTTTTAACATTGATTGGGACCTAAATTGGGAAATTTAAGAGAGTGGTTTAGTCTAAAATATGGGATTTACATTACTGGAGATAAAAAAGTGTTCATCATTGAGGGTTCAGTTATTGGAAAACATTTATGGGTTCATTAAATAAATAAATTCAATTTTTTTAATTTATAGAGTAACCGTAAACCTAATAATACTCTATAAATACACCAATTTCATGAATCTATATGGTAATATATGTATCCTTGGGAGAATTAGAGGAGCCAATATTGATAATCATTGATGAATAATGAAATATTTTTTAGCAACGATTGTTATGAAAATGATTTTTATTTTTTAATGAGGTTCCTGGGTCCCTCCATAAATAATAGATAAGAACAATTAATCATTAAATATTGATCTGAACTCTTTTTATTTAATTTTATTTAATGTTTTTCCACTTTTGATTTATTTTTAAATGAATGAGTTATTTATTTCCTGTTGTTTTTGGTGATTGGTGTTCTTTACACGAGACTGATAATTTATTTATATCATTTCTCCCTTGATTTCAACAAGGTTTTCTTATTATGTCACTATTAGATCAAATGACATAGTTTAATGTTGTAATTTCACAATATTTATGTGATTTCCCCCCACCATTCATCATGTTTGATGTGTTTTCATATGGGTTTGCTAGTTGAAATTTTCAGGACGGATTTGAACATGATCGGTCCCCTATATTCATGGAAAATTTGTATAGAACATAAAAATCAGGTTTTTTAATTCAAATCATTATTCAATGTTGGATTAGGATGTTGGAGACATGATTCAAAAAAAAATAACATGTTTCTTCATCCATGGCAGATGTAACACAACATTGGGGTGCAAAGGGATTGAACCACACATGATTCAACTATCCATAATATCACAACCATTGATGTATCGGGAAAGGTCATCCCAAGATTCATACCTACATTGTGATTTCAAGAAATAAAGTGGTTGTGTTAGAATAGTCTAGAAACATGAAGGATTATTTTGTTTCAAAAAATCCGGATATAAATAACATAGAGTTGAGGAACACAGACCAGGTAGTCCCATTACTAAGACAGATAGGGTTTCAAGTGGAGGTAAATAAAAAACACCATGTATGACCCCATACATATCATATAAGTTGGTATTATTGTGTCACTATTTACACTATGTGTGCATGGGAATAGACTTGTAAATATCTATTGGAAAAACAATAGTATAGTGGCATAACCACATTCTTTGACTTTTCTATTATACCCAGATACTTCTAGTAACATGGGTGCAAACTGTGTAAATATACATTGTCCATAAGATATAAGAAGACCTAGGGAAATCTTTAAAAACATGTGAATCTTATAAAAATAGTTTACATTCCTATGAGACTTTTACCTTATGTATATTATTCATCGATACTAAAATTTGGGCCTGTGAGTATCCAACCATTTGTATAATTACATGTAGGGTGTGATGATGGAATTTGTGATGGAATCAATGTCACAACATGAGGTTTTATGAGTGAGATGAATCAGTTACCGATTCATAGTTAATGAAAATAATTAGGTGTGATATTCAGTGTGATAAGGAGTTTGGAAACAATCATGACCCATCCCCCAGGGCCCGCATCGTGACTACCCCAAGCCCGCCATCCATAGGCTAGGGGCTGGAAACTAGCACCAAAGGTGTAATCCCCTAAAACTGGGAAGGCATTGCCTTTATAAAATGTAAAATCACACAACCAGAGTACAAGAGGAAGCAAAAACTATGTAAAAGAAACTGTATAACAAGTGTACTAGAAGTAAAGGGGGCCAGAATACAAGCCCAAGAGGAAAGTAAAACTAAAAAAAAGTACAACTGAAAAGAAAGGGACAAACAACTGAAATGTAGAAGCAGCTCTAGGATCATTGTCTGGGATTCCTACCTGAAGGGTATGTATAGATGTCCACCTCAGCACTCCAAATCTAACGGTATGCTCCATTTACTCTCTTGATGAGTAGTCCACCTCTGGGTACCATCCATTCTTGGCTCGCTCTCAGCCTCCATCAACGTTGTCCGTCGTCTGCATCCACCACAACGTAGTGCGGGCATAGCCCGTGTAGGGGTGAGTATAAAAAAACTCAATAGGGATCCCGAGACCCTCACGGTCTCACAAAATCTAACAAGGATGAACCAAAAAGCAAAAAATTCAACAGATAACCAATACTTTGGTATATTCCCAAACATATACCTAAGTTATCAAGTAACCCATCTCAATCATGAGGGAAAACGCAAAGGTCATTGACTCAGTTCAAACTAGGAGTTTTACTCATGATGTTGAAACCATGGATGCGGGAGAACTACTCCTCTGTCGACTATAGTGGGCATGCTGCTACAACCAAGTGCTTCCCACTAACCTTGGATTGCTGAAGTACTCAACCAGTCAAGTACTGTGGGCCTGCTGCAACAACCATGCACTTCCCACCATGGGTCTGCTGCTACAACTAAGTGATCCCCCTCATAGACTAAAGAAGTAATCCTTCTGTCGAGTACCACGGGTCTACCGCTACCACCAAGAACTCCTCTGATGTGGGTCTACTACTACAACCAAGCACTCCCCACTGGGCCATCCGGATCACTCCGATTCGATCTATCAGTAGTCGTCATGCCTCAGCCAGCTACTGGGTCTCTGCAATCTGATCACTCATCACCGGGAGGATCCCCTCCACATGCCACAATCCAATACTCCAAGTTCTATGAAAAATCACATATAAGTAACAAATGGACCACCACGTCATAGGGGTCTCAACGCAACAGACGTCGTGTCAACCAGACGCCCGGTCTGTGAGTTATTAGCTTTTCCGGTCCAAGGGCCCGATTGTTTTTTAAGCTAAACCAACCCAACCGTACTCCAACTATGTCCAAACCTCATGTGTAGTATGCCAAAAGAACTGTCTCATTAGATGGAATACAATGTAGTTGACGATACGCCAAACAGACTTCAGGTCCTTAAGTTATAAGCGAATCCGCTCCGGGGGCCCGGTTGGTTAAGGAATCGAACCAACCCAGCTGTACCCAAACTTCTCCAAATCCTTGAGTGTGATATAATGAAACGACCTTCTCGATCAAAGGATTCCAACTCAAATAGCGATGTATCGATCGGAGGTCCATAGCTCATGATATGGGCGAAAAACCGAAAACGGACCGAAGAGGGGGGGGGGGGGGTATGGGTCCGGTCTTACCCGACCCAACCCGCCCTGGGTTGGCCTGAACCGGGTCGACCCAACCCAGGTCCGGGTCCAACCTGGTTGGGCGTGGCCCGGCCTGCGCAGTTGGTGGCCCGGCTCGGTAGCTGGCCGCGACTTGGCCAACTGGCCGAGCGCGATGGGGGGGTGGGGGGTGGGGGGGGGGGGTGGGCTTCCCGATTTTGTAACGGCGACACCGAGCGACAAGCCTCTCCAGCCCTGCCGACCGAAGCTGGCAGGTTTTTTCAGTACGAGCGGCCCACACGGGCGGGCTGCGGATCCTCTGCATGCAGCGCCCATAGGCGCCGCAATTCCTTCCGCCCGGCCGACAACCGAGCCGTCCAGTTCACCCGCCGATGCGGCCCACCCAGTGCGGGCCGCTGTTCTCCACAGTGCGGCGCCAAGGGGGCGCCGCATTTTTTTGGCCAGCCTGGCTAAAGCGGGCACGTTTTTCGTGCCGGCTGCCCATGTATGCAGGCCGCACCTCCTCCGTGCGGCACCTGTAGGTGCTATGGTTCACCAACCCAGCCGGCTATGGCTGGCTGGTTCTTCCGCCCGAGCGGCCACAGTTGTGGGCCACGACTTTCTTCCATGCGACTAGTGCGCGGCTTCTGCCTCCAGTCGCCACCACCTCTGGTCACCGTCGCCTCTCTGAAACCGCTTCCGTCACCAAACTAAACATGGATCAATGGAGTGTCGTCGGGCTGTGTTTGTTCGGCCTGTGCCCTCTACGTTAGACGATATCAAGAGGCCAAGATGTTTTCTAAGTACACATCAAGAACAATTTTATAATTATTATTCAATTTAAAATTATAAAAACCCCTACCTCGATATCAAGAACATTGCACGTCGACAAATCGTAGATGACGAGTGTCGCAGAGGTCGGGCGTCGTGGATTACAGACGTCAATCCCTTTGATGTAGGGGTACGTCCGAAGAGGAAGCAACGTCTTCTCCTTTGTCATGGATGAAGAGGAAGGAATACACACCATCGTTCTTCAGTGGAATTGGCATTCTTCGTTGAAGAGATCATCGTTATTCATGGTCGTCGTCGTTCTTCGTCGAGAGAGAAACACTATCCTTCCAATTCTCGAGATCCTCCCAAACACAATAAAAGCCAACCCCAAAAATAATATCATAAGATATTATTTTATTCTGAACATGAATTTTCTAAATAATTCAAAAGGTTGAGAAAAATAATTAATTGCATACTGGACAATTACTTTTTTAGGGTGTTGGCATAATTAATTGAGAGAAGGGAGGTGGAGAGTTAGAATTAAAGTGAGAGGTGGAGAGATTTGAGAGGGGTTTAAAGGGAGTTAAAGAGGAGACCTTAAGGGGTTAGGGCTTGTGTGGGACCCACCACCATTATCCTCCTATGGGAGGTTATGTGCGGTGTGGGACCCACATCCAACTCCTCTTTTGAGGAAATAACCACCATCAAATAAAAATTATGTACACATAATTTTTATTATTTTTTAGTGAATCTCCAAAAATCAACATCTCCTCCCGATCAAACGCAACTACTGTAAAGGTCCCCTTAAGCGAATACCGACACTGCGAGTTCATCGGTGTCCTCAAATTTCAATTCTGAGCACCAGTTCAAAATATTGAAAAACTCGCACGTACATTCACTGAACGTACCCAATCAAAACCTTAGAAGATGATTCTGGGCACACAGTGCCTCTGAATCTGGCACCGTCAGAAACTGAGGAATTGTAAAATTCCAAATAAATTAAGAAAAAAATTTCCTTTAAAATTTAGGGTCTTTACATTTCCCCCACCCTCAGGTTTTTACGTCCCCATAAAGCTATAAAACACACTAGGGAAACAAAGGTGGGTTCTGTGCACACATTTTAAGACTCCCGCTCCCATGTGCTCTCCGAGAAGTTGAAAACCAGACCCCCTACTAAGAGCATCTGCAACAACGTTACCATTCCTGGGAGTATAGAATATATCGAAGTCATAGTCCTTGAGGAACTCAAGCCATTGCTGTTGTCTCAGGTTCAGGTCCTTCTGAGAGAAGATACATCTGAGACTATAGAGATTAGGGTAAACCACAAACTGTTCGCTCAACAAACTATGGGTGAGACTTGAAAATTGTAAAAACTCAACTTCACCCTTCCTCATCTACATTCTACAAGAGCTGCTAAGATTTATCCTTTGTCGAAAAGAGAAATATGGACTCCTCCCCTAGATAAACCATGACCTTTGCCTATTAAAGTCAATCCTGACATGAACGGTACAAATTCATGCCATGGACGACGTCGTATGGCCTCGACGCTACTACTAAGAGATCCAACCATTAATCTCACCTCCAAGGGTTGAGTAACACTGTCGACATCATTGTGTGGTCATTGGGTTCTCTCTAGTAGAAATCCCGAAAGTGAGGGTCAAGTCAATAGTTTTAAGCGTAACCTCTTAGTATTAACCACACAAAAGGTAGGAAAGAAACGTCATAAAGAAAAGTGTATTTTATTACTGCAGTTCAAAGTACAAAGGCAAATAACAACCACAAACAACAACAACAAGTAAGCTAGAAGCAGTAAGAACAAAGGCCTATATGCCTAGAACAAGTCCTGCTCCTATCCACCATCTTCCAGATCTCCATAGTTGTATACTTCAACTGCCTGTAGCTGTGCTCTCCCATGTCCACCTATTTCCTATGGTTGGGGTGGACCTCCGGGTGGTGGTGGTGGAAACACCTCAAAACGTCGTCCACCACTAGCTGCATGACCATGTCCTCTGCCTCGGTCTCCTGCTCTTTGCGGTCCGCCCCCATCGAACCTCTACCTTTACTTGGGAGGTCCTTCATCTATCTGCTAATTGTCTATATGGAGGGTCGGACAGTCACATGCCATGTGACCAAGCCCACCATAGGAGTAACACTGTCCGCTCCTGGTAAGTCGTTCTCCACCCCAGGTGACTCACTCACACGATCCTGAGTTATGCAGTCGACCACCTGTGGGTCTTGTCCTCTTAGACCTCTACGTCATCTGTCTATTTCCACCTGCATAAGACTCTACTGCATGTCGACTAGTAGTGGGTCCCGCTGCGAGTGATTGATCAGCAAGGAAACTCTACACTAGGAGGGCTCGCTCCAACACCCCTATCTACGTCGGGATTCTGTGAGAAACAATTGAAGCTCTAATCTCTTGCATGAGTCCCTGCATGAAGGTCCGAGCCCTAAAGAACGGGTCCCGTACCATATCTGTAGAGTAGCACAAGAGGTATGTGAACCTCGTTGAGTACTGTGCTACTGTCATGCTGCCCAGCTGTAGATGCAGTAGCTCCGGTATACGCACCACTCTAAGGGTAGCTGGTACAAACTCCACCCAGAATAGGCTCTCAAATTCTACCCCAAGAAGTGTCGCCCCGTCATGCATATGGAGCATCGAGCTCCACCATTTTCCTACTACTTCCTGAAGGAGGCTGTCAGCAAGGATCACCATAAAGTCTACTGGAGTCGCTACCAGTATGAAAACTGTCACCATAGTCTCTAGCCAATCCTCATCCGCATGTCGGTCCATCTCTCCTCGGAACATGGGTGGCCTCTGGTGCTTGAACTCGTGCAGTGCGATCAAGTGGTGTGCATCGCCTACTACTGGGGTTGGTGGCATCAGTGGACCAATGGGAAGTGGTACCGCTGGTGCCTCCACTGGTGCCTCAACTGGAAGAGGGCCCTATACTGAGGCCTTATCGCTTGGTAGCCTGTCAGTACTTAGAACGCTCAGGGCTCTAGCTGGTTGTCCACGGGGAGGCATCCTGAAAGAAACAGATGTGTCACAGTCAAAAGACTATACCTAGTGAGCTGACCTGGTTTGAGCTGACTTAAAGGAAAAACTTTTGAAAACACACACGCAATCAGTGTTTTCTTGCAGAGAGTCAGAAGGCAGATGTCAGGGTCTTGATGTATGAATACGTCGGCTGCTCGAAACAACACTGGACTCCCTGAAATGAAAACCACACTTAGTTCCCTTTAACACTATTGCTTCATAGAAAAGAAATATCAGAGTCCTAAGTTTTGGGGCAGAACCAATGTCCTTTGATACCAATTTTTCATGACCCATCCCCCAGGGCCCACATCGTGACTACCCCAAGCCCGCCTTCCATAGGCCAGGGGATGGCGACTATCACCAACAACGTAATCCCCTAAAACATGGAAGTCATTGCCTTTATAAAATGTAAACTCACACAACCAGAGTACAAGAGGAAGAAAACACTATGTAAAAGAAACTTTATAACAAGTGTACTGGAAGTAAAGGGGGCCAGAATACAAGCCCAACAGGAAAGTAAAACAGAAAAACAAGTACACCTGAAAAGAACGGGACAAGCAGCTGAAATGTAGAAGCTACTCCAGGATCATCGTCCGGGATTCCTACCTGAAGGGTAGGTATATATGTCCACCTCATCACTCCACGTCTAAGTGTCCACTCCGTGTACCGTCTTTCTGAGTAGTCCACCTTCAGGTACCGTCCATTCCTGGCTCACTCTCGGCCTCCATCAACGTTGATCGTCGTCTGCATCCACCACAACGCAGTGCGGGCATAGCCCGTTCAGGGGTGAGTATAACGATACTCAGTAGGGACCCCATGACCCTCAAGGTCTCACAAAATCTAACAAGGATGAACCAAAAATAATAAAATTCAATGGATAACCAATACATAGTTATATGCCCATACATATACCTATGTTATCAAGTAACCCATCTCATTAATGAGGAAAAACGCAAAGGTCATTGACTCAGCTCAAACTAGGATTTTTATTCACGATGTTGAAACCATGGCTGCTGGAGAAATCCTCACTTATAGAGTACAGTTGGCCTAACACTACAACCAAGTGCTTCCCACTAACCATGGACAGCTGAAGTACTCCAGTTGTCGAGTACTGTGGACCTGCTGCTACAACCAAGCGCTTCCCACCATGGGTCTACCGCTACAACCAAGCGCTCCCCCTCATAGCCTATAGATGTACTCTTTCTATTGAGCACCAAGAGTCTTCCACTACAATCAAGTGCTCCTCCGCCGTGGGTCTGTTGCTACAACCAAGCGCTCCCCACTGGGCTATATGAATCACTCCGAGTTGATCGATCAGTAGTCATCAAGTCTATGCCAGCCACTAGGTCTCTCCAATCTGCTTGCTCATCACCGAGAGGATCTTCTCCACGTGCCACAAAATGATACTCCAAGAGTCACAAAAATTCTTGTCGAAGTAACACAAGGACCTCCACGTCATAGGGGTCTCAACGCAACATACGACGCGTCAATCGGACACCCGGTTTGTGAGTTATTAGCTTTTCCATACCAGGGGCCCGGTTGGTTTTTAAGCTAAACCAACCTGACCATACTCCAACTATGTCCAAACATAATGTCGAGTATGTGAAAAGAACCATCTCATCAAAAGGAATCCAACGTAGTTGACGACACATCAAACAGACATCAGGTCCTTATGTTGTAAGTGTTTCCGTTCCGGGGGCCCGGTTGGTTACGGGATTGAACCAACTTGGCTGTACACAAAATTCTCCTAATCCTTGAGTGTGATATACAAAAACGACTGTCTTGATCCAATCATTCGGACTCAAATGGCGGTGCGTCAATCAGAAATCCGTAGCTCAAGATATGGGTGAAAAACCGAAAATGGTCCGAAGCAGGGGGGGTCAGGGTCGGGTCCGACCAGGTCCAACCCACCCGGGGTTAGCCCAAACAGGTTCGACCCAACCCAGGTCTGGGTCCGTCCTGGTAGGGAGAAGCCTGGCTCAGTGGTTATAGCCCAGGCCGTGCGAGGGCGGCCCATCCCGCACGGCTGACAACCCAGCCCGCGTGCTGGAGGCTCGACCCGCACGCATCCGGCCCGACTCGATAGCCAGTTGTGGCTCGTCCAGCTGGCAGAGCATGATGCGGGGTGAGGGGGGGGGGGGCATCCCCTGCAACTGAGTTTTGTAACAGCAGCGCCGAGCGGCACTGCCTGTCCAGCCCGATCGGCCGAAGTCGGCCGGTTTTTCCGGCGCAAGCGGCCCACACGGGCGGGCCGCTGATCCTCCACACGGGGCACCCTTTGGCGCCACAGTTCCTTCTGCCTGACCGGCTACCGAGCTGGCCGGTTCACCCTCTAAAGCGGCCCGCCCACCGCGGGCCACAGATCTCCGTAGCGCGGTGCCAATGGGGCAACACAGTTCTTCGGCCCCGACCGGCTGAAGCCGACCGGTTCTTCCAGAAGGTGGCCCGCGGTTGCGGCCCACACCTCCTCCGCACGGCACCAGTGGGTGCCGCGGTTCAGCAACCCGACCGGCTACAACTGACTGGTTCATTAGCCCGAGTGGCCATGGTTGCTGGCCACAACTTTTCTCCATGCGGCTGGCACGCTGCCACTACCTCCAGTCGCTGCTGACTCCGGTCTTTGTTGCTTCCGGTCACCATTACCTCTCAGACACTGCTTCCGCCGACAAAATAAACATAGATCAATGGAGGGTCATCAGGCCAAGTTTGTTCGGCCCGCGCCCTCCGATTTAGGTGATATCAAGAGGCCAATACGTTTCCAAAGTACAAATTAATAATGTGTGTATAATTTTTATTCAATTTAAAATTACACAAACCCCTACCTCGATCTCAATAACGTTTCACATCGACGAAAAATGATAGACGAGTGTTGCAGAGGTCGGGCGTCGCAGATTATGGACGTCGATTCTATTGACGTCGGGGTGCATCCTAAGAGGAAGCAGTGTCTTCCCCCTTGTCGCGGAGGAAGAGGAAGGAAGAAACATCATCGTTCTTCGGTGGAATCAACGTTCATTGTCGAAGAGGTCATCATTCTTCGTGGTCGTCATCGTTCTTCGTCGAGAGAGAAACACTATCCTTCCAATTCTCCAGAGCCCCCCCAACACAAAAAATTACAACCCCAAAAATAATAGCCTAATCTATTATTTTATTATCAACATGAATTTTCAAAATAATTCAAAAGGTTGAGCCAAATAATTAATTGCATTTTGGACAATTAATTTTTGAGGGTGTTGGAATAATTAATTGAGAGAAAGGAGGTGGAGAGTTAGAATTAAAGTGGGAGGTGGAGAGTTATGAGAGGGGGTTAAAGGGAGTTAAAGAGGAGAGTTTAAGGGGTTAGGTCTCGTGTGGTCCCCACCACCATTATCATCCCATGGGAGGTTATGCCGGGTATGGGCCCCACATCCAACTCCTCTTTGGAGGAAATAACCTCTATCAAATAAAAATTATGTACACATAATTTTTCTTATTTTTTAATGAACCTCCAAAAATTAACTTCTCCTCCTGATCAAACACAACAGTGGTAAAGGTCCCCTTAAGCAAATACTGGTGTTGCGAGTTAATCGGCATCCTTAGATTTCAATTTCGAGAACCAGTTCAAAAGATAGAAAAACCTGCACGTACTTTCACTCAACATACCTGAAAAAAACTTCAGAAATTGATTTCGGGCACACTGGGCTTCGGAATGAGGCACCGTCAGAAACCGAGGACTCGTAATATTCCAAAGAAATTATAAAAAAAATTTCCTTGAAATTTCCGGGTCTTTAAAGAAACCCCCTATCACACCAGTTCATAAATCCCACAAACACAATAAGTGGGCAAAGTCAGCACCACCCATAAAATATATGTGTTATGTCTTGTATCTATAGAGTTCCCCCATTATCAATCTTGAATGGAGATTTGGTCCACCAATAGAGATTGTTCCCCATCAGTTGTGTATCATATTATAAATTTGTGGGCCCTCCACATAGATTATTGTCAGATTGTGCATAATGCTAGGATTTAGTCATTGTCCAATATTATTACCCACTAAATCATCATTCTTAGCTGGGATTTGGTGATAGAGATCCCCTTTCTCAATTTTTTGGGTTTTATATGAGCATATATATTTTGTTTCATTTCAAAAATACATAATTTCTGAGATTATTTTTTTGACATTCTATTACTCCCTTCATGGTTTTTGAGGGGTCTTACTGGTTGGGTATACACTCACCCATGTCTGGGATATTCCCATACCTATTTTGTCTTATGTAAAAGACATGTTGATTTGAAGTGATAATGGTGGTCTCAGATTTTGGTGGATCCTAGATATACATAGTTGGGATGACCATGTTTTATATTAAACTTTAGTGATTATGATTTTGTCTCTCGTCATTCCCCTATTTCCAGTTCTTTTCAATATGGGGCCTCATTTCTACTTGGGTGTGTATTTTTCAACATCATGATTTTTTACTCTGATGATGTACCTTTCTACATTCCTAGAGGTTGTTTTATGTATGTCTTACAATTAATATGTTTAATATTTTGTTATATCTCCTCTATGTTTCATATATATAGTTTTTTTCATTTGTACATGTATATATGATATGTAATATCATTTTATTTTTTCCTTCCCGGTTCTTATCACATTACCCATTCCTATTTCATGAGGGAAAGGGGTGTCATACTAAGCTTACCACTGTGTAGAAGGTCCACAGTGGGATGGGTAAGGTTAGATAGGTATAAAAATAGGGTATTCCTTGGGGATAGTGTTTAGTGTTTTTCAATTTTGTGGGGATTTGTTTGAGAACATTAATAAACTGCCTTGTTGGGTCTCGATTGCAGCATTTTAGTGTAGGAAACTAGTGTTCGTGTGGAAGTTGGCATATCCATTCATTGAGACTCTAAATAAATTTTTATCTACATATAATATAATGAAAACCATTGTATGGAAATGATTGTACATCATTCAAAAAGATTAGGTCTCTTCACATTCATGTCCTTCTTGAGTTATCTTCATATACATGCGTATCAAACCATTGTATACCTTGTAACCGTTCAAAATTCCTTACAATAGATAGATATCTTGGATATCAATATAAAAATGTGATGAAGATCATGTGGGTAATGAGGCCTTAGTTTAGGATCCTACTCATGTGGTTTTTTTACTTAGTTTTCTAGGTGGATTATTGAATGCATGCAGGATAGATAATATCTATAGTTTCCCAAGATCATGATTCACATAGGATTAGTGCATTGTGTGAGTTCAACTGATAGAGACCACCAAGGTTTTACAACATTCCATTCACTCTAGAAGTAGAGGATAGGCAAGTGCCATTGATATGATCCTTCAGTGTGATCATATATGGACACACTATATTGAGAGGTTTATATAACTATTTTCATTTACAATAATATTGGTTGGTGATGAGGATTTTACTGTATTTCATAAAAATATTAGATTAATTCCAATAATATTATATCATATGGGAGTGTGTAACTTTATGGTAAAAACATTTGTGATCGATAAGATATTGATATATGAGTGTAACATAAAAAAAAATCATTATGGTAAAGGGACCCTTTAGGTAGGAGGTCTTAGTGGTGGACCATTACAAAGCATGAAGTAGTTGAAAGATGATAAGTAATGGAGTGACAAATTTGTTTCTCTTTGGATTGGATAATTATTTCCACCACAATGTGTTAGATATATATATGAATTTTTCTATTTTTATTGATCATGTAATTTTAAATATGGTTTTCATATAAATCCAATTGATTAATATATCTTTCATAAGTGGGGAGTATGTATAGTTATTTAATTTTTAAAAACATCAGCTTGTCAGTAAACATGTTCTATGGATGACACACAGTTCACTCACTCAATAGAAAAATAACACGTAGGTTGAATTTCATTTTCAAATTTGAGTAAGAGGAGTAATGTTAATTATAGAATCAATAAGAAGTCATACTATTGGTCATATATTTAATATACCAAGGTTTTTGGATCACGTTCAAAAAAATTAATGATCGTAATAATGTAAAATCTGATATTGTAACAAATAAAATGACCAAAAAGGTATAATCATAGTGAGGTTGAGGTTTGGTACTAAATTTTTAAATATATGTATATCCTACTCAATTATGTATTTATGTTTAATATATCATTTTGATATCCCAATATGGTTATATTCAGGTGTATTTTAAATAGAGAATATTATGATAATTAGTTTTAAACATGTCAATATTTAAATGTCACAAACTATCATTATTTGTATCTATGGATATCTATTATATTTTTAGGTTCATTAAAAGCGAAATTATGATATAATAACTACGTTTGATTTGTTGGAATATTTTTAAGGTCATGATTATTATAGCCAATTTAGTCTATTTATTTCTTTTCATAACTTTTAGTTTTTTATTTTAATGATGGAGGGTGATATATTGGATGGTCATGATGGAACTATCATTAGAAAGTTGGGATCCACCAGAGTAAAAGTCTCTTGTACTGTAGTAGTTGTGGCGGAGGGAATAAAATATATTATTTTACCTCTTCCATATTTTATCACAATGAGGAAATTTTGGAGTAATTTTAAAATAACCACCCTATGAGGGAGATTTAATTTTTGAATAAGATGGTTCTTTGTGTAACGATTAAATTAATTCCTCAATATATTATGGTTCAAATAGTATTATAGAGGATTATGGCATTAAATGATGTCATCAATGTGATTGTATTTAAATTTATGGTTATATATACGTGGGAAAAATATTTTATTTTCTAAATGGGAAAAAAAGATTATGAAATAATTATTAAACTGTCAATGTATTAAGCATTCAATAAATAGGATTTAATATATATTACATAATATAAATGAAATGTTTTATAAATTAATATGCCACTGATGGTTTTTAATGATTTATATGACATATATTTATCATTATCATAGGCTAAAAGCTGAAAATATTCTATTATATGAGATGAATTTATTTTAAAAGTATATTGATCAAATAAAAAATATATTACGCCATATGTATATTTTTCGAGGTTTTATTGGTAATCAATGATGTGTTTTTGGAATCAGTAATATGATTAAAATGATATACAATAAAATATTGTTTTATTTATGGTGAAAGATTTCAAGTTGTTTGTAATGTTATTTATGAGTGTTTTCTAGACCATTCCATCATGGATTTTGGGACATGCAATATTGGATGTAGGAAAATCACTATATTTTTAAAATATATAATATTTTACATATCATGATGAATAAAATAATATTATTTAGGGTTTTTATATATATTATTATGGTAGGATTCTACTAAATTTTTATTAAATTATATTTATCAATAGTAACACTGATGCCTTCAAAAAATTGAATGGAGTGATATTTTAATAGGATTATCATAGTGAGTTATAATTTTAGGAAATAAATTCCATGTTTTATATAGTATTGATATTGATCATACCATAGTCATGTAATACATACTTGTTATAGGGCGATGCATCAGATGTGGTTAGGTCATGTTTCCATTAAAGGTGGTTAAGTAGTGGTATTATGGGACTCATTAATTAATAAACCATTAGTTGAACTAACATAAACATTATAATAGTTTAGTGGAAATTATACATGTTCTGAGGTGTGTAGAAATTATATTTTTTGAGAGATTTTTATAATAAAATTTAATAATAAGATACAAGGATATATTTTATTACAGAATAAAATGAATCAAGTACAATATTTTCATTTAGTAACATTAGCATTTACAATTTCATCATATACATACAAGTAAAAATAATATATTTATAATATTATCAATATCATTAATCTTAGGTATAGTTTATATAAGAATGTAAATTGAATGTTTGTCGATTAATTTTTTAGACATGAATCTGAATATTTTTTAGGATAATGGGAACCGATCAATGTCACATAGACATTGTTTTATGGTGTTAATGAGGTTCAAAAGGATGACCATGAATGCACCATTATCCTTTGTTTGTTTGAAGGTGTGGTGATCTTACCCAGTTAAACTCGTGATATGAATTTTATTCTGTAATTTAGAGGAATTTTGGTTGTAGTTAATCACATTGAGGATGTATTAAATATGGATTTTGATTTTTTTGATGTGTATCTTATATTGGATTTTTCCAATATGTAACATGATATTAGGATAATCTATTTATAATTTTCTATAAAGTATGTGAAATTATTATTTATATTTAGATGTGTCGCCAGTCAACAAGTGAAGGCTACAAACTATAGGTTTGTATGTATTTTTCCGTAATTTGAAATTAAAATATACTTGTGGGAATTATATATGATAGATTTACAAATTTAATTTCCAATATCATCATAGAGGTATGGCATGGTGTCTTCAATTTACAACAAATTGTTTAACATACCAAATAACATTCTGATTCAATTAAATCAGAAAATGTATGAGCATTGGATGTTTTCTGTTTAAGTGATGGATATAATATGGGTTAGGGAAGGATTTAATGGATTTTAATATATATATTCAATGATCATATACTTCTTATGAGTAACTATAGGGTCATTAGGATCCTATATACATCCTAGAATGTCTATCATCAATATTATAATAGATTATCAAAAAATAGTATACTATTGTAAGAGGAAATGTTAAATAAAATAATCCTGAATTATTTTTGTTTATATAAGGACCAAATTTAATTTGTGTAATATTTTAATAAAATTAAATTATATGAATAAAAACATATTTATATTTTTTAGTATTATCAGAATAGACTATGTAGGTCAAAATTATAATAGATATAAAATACATAATTGTTTCTTCTAAGGTTGATACTGTTTTATAATATAATTTATTTGGTATAAGTAACTATTAATTGGTTGACCATAGTCTAGTGAATACCATGATCATTTGAATTAAGACATGTTAGTAGCTACTGTCTAGAACTTTTTATCAACTATTTCATCAAATTTTATCATTAATAAGACATGAAGGGATTGGGATGATGGGAAATATGGTAACTTATTTCTATGATACATTATGGATTCATATATAGAAAATTTATTCTGTATAACATTTCGACATTCTAATGAATTTAATTTTATGAATTATTTATTTCTAGTATAATTTATAGTTAAATTAATACCTAAACAATCATATCCAATTATGATATATCAAATTGATTAAGATAAGGATGTCTAATTTGAGTAGAAACTTATTAATGTCATGGATTTTGTTGTTCATAGTCTATTTTTAATGATTATAATAATTTTATGAGGTATTTAATGCTTTTTTATTTATGTGGAGTTCATTGAATGTGGATAAATATATATGATTAACAATAAGAGTTAATGATCGATATGTATTTTTGATATTTCTCATGGATAAGAATCATAGCCCTAGATACTTTATAATAACTCTAAAAATATGGGTAATCATATTGATTGTATTTAATAAATTTCATGATCCATTATGCATAAATTTGTTTATAATATGAGTTAAATATGACTTGGAGGATAATTTAGTAAAATTTTAAAAGACTAAGATATATGTTATATTAGATAATTATCACCAAAAACCATGTGAGAGGACATTTATATCCTAGTGGATAGATGTGCAGAAACATCATTTGCAAGTTTTATATTTTTTACTGATGGACTCAATTTTTTTAGTGTACTAGCATTACTAAATTTTTAATAGGGTTATTTTTTGAATTTTAGGAACTAAATATTTTATCTATATATCGGTTAAGGCATGAAATAAATAATTCCATTATGGATTTTTTTTCAAGTTAATAACTCATCAAAATCATACATTGGATAACGTAATTGTGAAACATCAATAGAATTTTTGTCATCATATAGATTCTATGGAAATATTATTTTATATTGATAATATCATTCACCGATTAATAATAGGACATTAAGAACTATATTTTATTCCATTTTGGAAGGATATACCTAATTATTTTGAAAAAAGTAAATATGGATGGTTTATGAAAGGGATAATATTATATTTAGACTATGTCAAGTAACCTTTACGATTTTTGTGAATAATTTTTTATTTCATATGGCGATGCTTGTTTGGAATTTTAGAGCCTACTCTAGTGAATAATATAGAATTATTAATCCTAAAAAAATTAATTAGTCAAAAAATGTAGTCTATAATTACTAGGATTCTACAAAGGTATAAAAATATTGGGGTTGATTATTGAAATATTTTCTAGATGATACATTGATATAAATAAGGGATAAATAATAAAATGGACAATACGATGAATTAAAAATTATTAAATGGGTTAGAAAGATATCACATCATCCAATGTTGTTTTTTTGACATGTGAATCAATTAAATTGGATAAAAATGTTTCATGTAAACAACATAACTTTTTATTCAAAATGTCATATTAATTTATTATTAATTTTTCATATTAAACCAGTATAGTAAATAATTTTATAATGAATTTGGTTATTAGGTAACACAAAATGGGATCGAGGGATACTCCATCAAGAAGGATAATAAATTAAATATATATTGACTATGAAATTATAAAGGTCCATTTAATTCCATTAATGATACCAGATATTTTGTACCTTTTGAATATAAAAAATGTAGTCTTCGTAGTTGTGTATTGGGGAAAATGGAATATATATCCATTGACAAATATGTAAAATATTACTGGTAGAGTAGGATTATACTGTAGGTCTTGTATAGATGAATAGTGGGGTATGGATATAACAGTTAGGTATGTGTGGTGAGATGTTAATGAAAGGGATAATATATTGGGGTCTCTGATGTATGACTAATTTGGTCAGTAAAATACTAGCTTGGTTTATATAACAACCAATATTATTACATGTTTTAAATTATCAATGGAATTTAAAATTTTGGTTTGGAAAATGGTTTATTTTGATAATGAGGACATTGAATGGAGTTAAGAGTGTTGAAATATACTGAATTTTTTTAATGGCCTCTATGGTCTGGTTGGTTACCTTGGTGTATTGGAGGGCACCGAAGGAGGGACATATGGAATGGATCCTAAAACAAATACCATCAAAAAGATCAATTCATGAAAATAGGGGTAAAACCATGAATTTTCGTGAAAAGGGGGTGTAGACACATAACAATAAGGCTCATGTACTAAAAATTTGGTTCATTATGTGGAATACTATTTGGGTTTTCATCATGAAAATGAGTGTTTGTTCCCCCTATTTTTTTGGGAAAATAAATTATATATGCGAGAGGAATATGTATGACTCTTATACTCTATTCATACCCATTATTTTGGGATACCTATTTGAATCATTTTAATGTTATTACATGCAGTTTTCTCCCTAAAATAATATTTCCCTTCACTATACCATAATTTTAGATTCTTTTTAAAGGCTATGGTTTGGATTAATCCATGTCATCGAAGAATTAGCTAATTCATATAGAGATTTTTCTCAGTCAAAATATCTGAGGACCCAACAAGTTATCTATTCACTACCCATAATAATTATATGGAATTATAATATATAATTATATAAATGTGATTATTGATGAGTTCTTTTAATCATGAATGAGTATGGGATTTTATTGGTGGATAGGGATCAATAATTATCTCTGAAGAAGTGATAGGGTGGACATTGTCTTATTACCCTTGATGTTCTCATTAGTACTTTGTATGATGGGACAACTAGAAAAATATTATGGAAAGGGGGATAGTGTAATCGTTAAGATAGTGAGAGGCATGATGGGTTTTGATATATATGGTGCGATGTTTTAATCCTTGTGTATTCTCTTAGGGAAAGAGAGTATGTGAATGAGTTCTTGATCTCTGAGATAACGATCATGATGGTTAAATGATTCATGGGTTATAAGAACTTCCTCTTGATGTTGGTGTGGGATCTTTGTGAAAATTATGATCTAGAGAGGTTATTCTATGTAGGATGAGCTGTTGGAAAAAGATGTCCTCCATGATTAGTTGGATAGGTCTCCCCTACCACATGTGGGTTGAGACAAAGGGTTTGATCTTGGACGTGGTCCTAGACATGAAATTATAATATCAAGGGTCTTAGAGCATTGTATGTAGGGAGACTTGGATGGAAGTTGGACATGTGTATATGAGGATCTCATTATGATGATATTGATATGGACATAGTGTTTGGCTCATGGAGAACCATTGGTTAGTGATTTCGTTGGTTTATGTTGATGTCGAGGAGGTATTGGTGAGGTAAGGCTTTTCCAGATATAAGTAACCCATTGTACATATGGGTGAGTGAGGTGTATTATGATTTATTGAGGGTTATTTTATAACGGACTTTCACCTAGGGATCAACCCATGAGAAGTATGGTGTGTTTCATCTGGGAATATATGATTTTAATTTTTGGAATCCTTAAAATAAATGGGGATGGAATAATGTTCATGATAACATAAGTAGAGTATATATGGTAGGGAAGGTGTGATTGTAACATCCATAAAGTCTATGGGTTAAGGCCAGTGTGATTATAATGCATTTACAATGGTATTGTGTCCTGGACCAAGCTAAAAATTGTTTTGGACGATCAAAATGTTATGCAATGATTCATCCTGTGTCGACATAGGTAATTTTTATGGATATATTAGGTTGATATTCATTATTATCACCTTTAAATTAGTATCCTTGGGTTTCAGACCACCATTGGGGTTTGATAAATAGAATATTCTTGATTAATGTAACTCCATCTAATTAGAAGGGATACATCATGGTTTATAGATATAGTACATTGCCCAGGATCTGTGGGTATTAGGTCAATGTATTAGACACTTAACTAACCATAATATACTTCTATATATTATTAAATGATACATTTAACTGAAGATATGATCATGTGTAATTATTGTATGTAGTGGAAGCATGTATTATCATGTACTTTGGTGGCCTCATTAGTAAATGGTGACCTGAACTGTATGGTGTTTGAGTATCATGGGAAGAACTTGAGCACCATTTTAATTTTGTGACATGTTTATTATTTCAACACACATACTTTTCCATGATGAAAAATATTATGCTCACCTTGTGATAACCTAATTCAATATATTTCTCACACCATACAATGGAAACACAGTTCTTAGAGAAACCATATTATGTACTTTCTCATTTAGTAGGGGACAAACATTGGGTCTGGCGGGTGCATCTCGTGGGTATTGGAATAAAGGGTTTGTGAGTCCTTATAATGGTATTAGGGAAATTATGAGTGATTTTTCTTTTATTTTATAGGTATGTTCATCTATGGGGTGATCATTTGTATGTTATTTTATAGGAATTCAATATTGTTGAAGTAAAATGTTTCTTTTTTTATTTGTACATATTATAAATTAGTAATGTGTTAGGTATTACTATTATTTTTATGACTCCGTGTTGTGGGAAAAGACACCCCATTTTATGGATTTTTCCATCACCACTGATCTATAATTTCTGACATATGGTGATGAGTTCATGATACCACATTCCTATCCAACACATTGTGTTCAGGGTCAGGGTTTTACAAACTTCTATCAAAGGATGGTCTATTTTTTTATTTGGAGAGGTGATAAATACGAAGTATATAAATACTTTTAATACTGTAAGAGGCCATAGACTAGTGTGTCATGAAAACATTTATGGTGGTATGTTCTAGTTAACATGGTTATATGATTTTAGTTCTTTCCTTGAAATGATATGGTCGAGATACTTTTTGATTTTGAGGTGCTTTCATGAGATATTAATTTTGGTTTTTTATCATTCACCTTGAAAATATGAATTCATATATTCATTTTATTAGGCACAAAAAAATCAGATGAAATCTACTTATATGACTTGATCGAATTTTCTAAAAAAATGGATTCTTCTTTTTAATGTGTTGAAAAATATTTATATGGTGTTATGATGTATAACATTTTTGAAAAATTATAATAGGTTAAAACATATTTATTTTTTATGGAAATTCTGGTGGATCTTAGAGCATGAGATTATATAATAGAAAAAAAGATGTTTTTTATGAGGATTTATTAAGGACCCATAGTGGAACATCTTTGGTATGATTTTCATTATGTATTTGGACGATCATTGGTCCTTAAAACTAGTTCATGAGAAAAATGTATCAACAACATCCTATTTTGTTTTCCCATATACATTCCCGATGTAATTTTACATAATGTAATTGGATTAGTGAGGATAAGGAATAAAAAAATTTCTTGGCCTTCAGAAGGTGAATCTATCATATCATTTTATGGTATCATGTTTGAGGATTGAGAATGGGATCATTTGTATTCATGACCTAAGAGGTTTTGAAGATACTATTTCATATTAAGTAGTGAGAGATGGGGTAGCACCTAATAGTTATTTAGATGACACCCATGTAGAATGTGTTCATGCAGCTAACATAATTATAGGTTGAATTCCTTGAGATGTTGGGGGCAACAAACATTCAAGTCGGTAGTGGTCATTACATTAGGAAGGTGATCCTGAGATAACTAGGACGTGACTCCTGGGGGATTGAGTTGGTGGGTATGATTAAGATAAACATGATCATATATTTTTTGAGTTAAATTAATACCATGTTAACTATTTAATGAGAAACTATTAATGGGTCCTTGTCCATTCACTTTACCATTGGTATAGGAGAGTGTGATACAATATAATTAATGGGAAAAGAATCTTTGTTCTATGGAATATTCATACTGGTTACTTGATATGAATGTTGAATTATAAATCAATGATTCTGTTTTGAATGGGTTTTTTGTGAATGGTTAATGATTTATACTTACCATAATAGTGTAACTATGATAAATATGGAGTTTTGTTGGTCTTGGTTAACTCTTATAGTGATGTGACTATTTTTTCTTGTGAGACACTCATATGAATGGAGGCATGGTATTTTTGTGAAGTGGGAGATGTCCCTTGATAATTATAGGTGACATTGGAAAAGTATTAGTGTATTGTGGTGTAGTCGAATTAAGATGGTTCATATATGGTAGGTGAAGGTTTGTTTTTATAGAAGGTTATCCCAACCCAAGAGGCCTGATACATGTGTGGTGTGAAGTTCGATTTGGGACTACGTTTGAGGATATGTGTAAATAAATAAATATTTTTGGTAGGACACCATTTTTTACTAAAGAATGTTATTCTTGGTGATACGGGAATGAATACTGGTTATTTTTTCATATTGGTACTCAGAGAGGAGTGAGATAGAAACATCCAGTCTTTGCGTGAGGTAATAGATGGATCATAGGTAGTGTATTATTGGAGTTTCAGTTATTTGGGTGATGATAATGATACACTTATAGTGGGTATTATCAGATCAGTCATGGTTGAATAACCCCATGTGCTGAAGTGATGTGGATTTAGTGAGATCTGTTATGTGATATTCAATATGAATTTGGGGTGAAGTTGTGATGTATGATCTATTGATCCACAATTCCATGGGTAATTCTAAAATTTGTGTTTGTATCATTTATTGGATGGATTTTATTGGTTTTCATTAAGAATGTGGTGGTCATGGTGTAATCCAATAGAAATCCATGGAGTGTGACATGATGCATGACATGATTCAAGGGATGAATAACAGTTTCACTCTTGGATCAAGGGGTGAATCGAAGATTCAGGTGTGGCTCTATGTTGACCCAGTATCATCATATGTTTTAGAAGATATATAAATTATAAAAAATTATGGTCAATGATTATGTCATTTCATAACATGGTTTTTTAGTTTGATCTGGATTCATCACATGACTAACAAGTTAATCAATTAATGAAATTTTTGGAGGCATTAATTGTCATGGAGATTCATGGAATTAAACAAAATTTTATGTTGTGGCCTGGGTAACTAGAAGAACCCCTTTCATGGGGGCCACTGAGGGAAAATATTGGGATGATGTAAAATGTTTTTTTTTAAGAAATATGATAATGAATTTGGGTACAAGTATGTAATGAGAGTTCTATTGGTCATATTTAATGATATTGGAAAGGGTGAGAGGTGAAACATAGTGGGAGTTTCATGTGTGACATGATTAGTGGGTCAGTGGACCACTAAAAAGTTGTTTTTAGTAGAAGATTCCTTTTCTAGGTAACACCATTTTTTTAAATAGGCTTTTTACGGTTGACTCATTTTGTGGAAAACATCATAAAACTCAATTCAAATTGTTTGATCACACCATGGAGTGTTTGGAGAGATGGTTGTGTTTAGAATCATCGTGGTGTTTGTGTTCAAAATGTGATAGGGTTCACCTTCTAGTATATGTGAGGTTTTGTGATTATTATTTTACATTGGGATCATGGTTGGAATTTAGAGATGGAATATAGCTAGTATGAGTGGAATAAAAAACAATTATAGGTTCATAGCATGATTTTGTGATCACCACTACTTCCCCAAGACAAGAAGCATTAGGTTTGGAGTTTATTACGACCCACTTCATTACATCTCATAAATTCTCAAGTAAATTTGTAATTTGTAATTAGTTAATTGATTTTTTATAACTTGGACCCATAAAATAGTTTTCATAATTGAAACATCCTTAATGGGGTATTTAACATGTTTTAGTGCTCGAGTGGTGACCCATGGGTGAAGGAGGGTGCTAGAGGAGGAGAAAATGGTCAGGCTATTAAAAAACTATAGAAATAGAGAGTCATCATTATGGTGTTTTTTATGCCATGAAATATAATAATATATTTTGAAGCACCACATTATGAAGGCTCACAAAATTAAACATTCATTAATTTAATTATAGGATGTATGTATTATATATAATAATAAGTGTTCTACCCCTATTTTAGGATTATAATGTGCATTGGGTGTGCAGAATAGTCGAACCTCCCACATTTTTCATCTCACATTGATTTGGGGGGGATATTGGTGGAGTTGTTATTTGGGATTCTAGGTAATATTCTATATCCACTATATTTTCCTTTAGTAATCTATAATTTTGGTGATTTCTATTCATTTATCTTT
The DNA here is from genome assembly GCA_963277665.1 of Viscum album. Taxonomy (NCBI): domain Eukaryota; kingdom Viridiplantae; phylum Streptophyta; class Magnoliopsida; order Santalales; family Viscaceae; genus Viscum; species Viscum album. Next base: position 743,960,653 of record OY728128.1, read on the forward strand.
TCTATCAAAGCATAGAAGAATCAACTGATTCATATAGGGATTTTAATTATCTTAAATAGAATAGGACTTGATGTGTTATCTTCCCATTGTATGTCAGGATTTTTGTAGACATTCTTATACAAGTAGTTTTTGAATATTTATTTGTTTTAATGAAAATATTTTGTGAATTACAAGGTGTCTTGTGATATGAATTTTTGATAGGATGTTATTGGTAATGTAATGAAAACCCTCTAGGTATGGAAAGTCAAAGTTTATATGATGTGATAATTATTTGTGAATTTTTTGAAAGTGATCAAGTGTTCTAGAAATTAATAATTAATAATATTAGTTTATATATAATTATTTAAATCATATTAAATGATGTGGGAGCTAAGGTTTAAGTGATTTCATAGTAATGGAATGAACGGTCGAGTCAAAGAATCAGTAGAGTATTTCAAGGATAATAACTCCTTCATAGAGGTAGGTGGTCGCTTTGATATACATACATAAACGTTTTCATTGATGAGTTATTTCATGAATAAATTTTTATGGGTTATTGTAGAGGTAATGGGATTGAGGATGATTGTGGAATATGATTTGGGGGGGGGTGTTTTCCCTTCTATGATCAGGATAAGTGCTAGTTATCACATCTGGTATAGGAATCGTTCAATGAAATCGTAGCGAAGAAGAAGATATAGAAATTTTAGGTGATGAGAGACCATGGGATTTCTTATTATATGATAGGAAATATGTTTAGCATGTGTATATTCTACTAGGGATAGTATGTATACAAGAGGATAAAAAGGATTTAAGTAGATGACCATGACGATTGAATGACTCTCATGTGACACAAAAAACCTCTTGAGGGTAGTGTATGATATTATTGATAATTATGGGAAGGATGAGTCCTTTTGAATAGGATGTTGCATCAGAGATGGGTTTCCTCTAGGATTAGGATAAGAGTTATATTATAGTACTCATTTTATAAGAAAAATTCAAGCATTGGGGAAGTAGTTCTAGACACAGAATCAACATTCCATGGGGATTGGAGAATTGTTCCATTAGAGGGTCCAAGGACAGTTTTTCCTAGGGTGATGAGGATATCTTAATGAGTATGTAGATCAGACCATGTAGTTTTTATTAAGGAATGAATTTTGGAATCCATGTCACCAATGTGTGAGGGTTTCAAGATAGTATTTATGATGTAAGACTCTGATGGTTTAGGAGAAACTAGTGAATGACTGGGATACTGAGGTATCATGTACAATATTTAGTGGCTATATATGAGTAACTAGTAACCTTGGACCAATACCTGAGCTTTTTGGAATGTTGCACCCTTTATTGTGTGAATTATCTTATTGGACTCTATATATTATATATGTATAGGTCAATGTGGTTAATTAACATCCGAATGTCTAGATGTATGTGATAGTGTTGTTAGGAACTCCACACAGTCTCTAAGGATGGGATAATGTGATAATCATTTCCAATAAAGGGTATTGTGTCTAGTTCCATTCTAGATACATCTTAGGTCATTTGAATGAATGATCCCTATTATTTTTGTGTGGTATTATGAGACAATTCTAAGATAGGATGAGGTCGGAGTTAAATAATACGTACATCACATTAGTAATATTGGATCACAGAATACCCCAGGGGCCTGTTCTTGGGATGAAATGAGGCTAATAGAACTCCAATGACTAATAATGAATTGTTAAAGGAACAAGGATATATGATTGTGCCTAGGGTATTTGGGTACTGGGTGGAGGTATTGAATGTATCAAAACCAGAATATTTTGAGTATGGACAAGGAATCTATGTAGTTAAGTGAAAAGATGATTATCTGGAATTATATTAGGGTGTTGAAGTATGCATGACTAGGTATCTAGGTGTCTTAGTTATCACTTGGTGACCTAGTGAGTAGGGAGTTTAGGTGGCCGGGTAAGCACGAAATACACATGGAACTTATGTGACATGTCAATTTTTCATCATGCATTAAATAATTTGATGAAATATACCAGGGGAAGCTAACGTGACCCTATTGAGATGTATTTCTAAAAAAACACAATGAGTACCATGGTGTACGTATAGACCATATTGTCCATTTTATGTTAATTGTGGGTCATGTGATTGTTCATGATAGTATATATCATAGTTATTTGTAGATAGGGTGTGTGAGGAATGAGGATGACATTATAGCCTATATTTAATCACTGTATTTTTATATTTTTTCGATCATCATGATGAGTGACTTGTTATATTTTTTTAGAAATCATTAAATATTTTTACAATACTATGTTTTTTATTCATAATCGTATTATGTTAAATTGATGTTTTTTTTATTATGTGTATAAATATGATTTTAGGTAGTAGTCTCCGCATTTTATAGATTAATCAATCACCACTCGTTGGTAGTCTCTTGAATATAGGGAGGCATTTTTGAATCCATGTTGCATTCCTGTATGAGAAATACAAAGTAGTTTAGGGTTTTTAAGTCATATATTATTATAGTACATGCTAGTTTGGTTGTTGAATGATAAATTATATTGTGTTTAGAATATGGTGACCAAGTGGGAGTAATTTTTTTTATAATTATCAAGTTATAGATATTGTCAATAAACTAGAATTGGACAAAGTATGTGGGGTGTGATGTTTTGGTACCCTTCTGAAATCATGAAGACTAAACCTTACATGTGTATAATGGAAATGAGATACTTAATTACTTAATAGGAATGTATAATGATTACATATTATTAGTATTGTTTAAAGGTGATATTATATTGGATTTTTGGACTTAAACAGTTCACATGTACCCAAAATGACATGTAATAATTATGGTTTTCAGTATATATTAGGGAATGAATGATGCTTGATAATAGAGGCTATTGCAAGGTCAATAAAGAGAATTGGATTACCTATTTTGGGATCACAGTACCTTGGTTTTTTTACATAATAAATTTTTTTATTATATTTTATATATGATTTGGTAGTTTAGCTATGTTCATGATTTATATTTATATGTATTTGAGACAACTTCATATATTATAAAATGGATATATATTTCCCACCATAAAAATAGGTAATTAATTATGTTTTTTATCACATGAATATACCCTCAAGGCTTTATAACATGAGTGGGGTTGGAATCATTTTTTAACCGATTCAAACAATACCACATTGGATCTTGTTTCTCCATGAGACAAATAACCCATCTCTCTAACTCTTTCTAAAAAATATAATCAAAATAAAATCATACATGAATCATAATAATATTACATGGATCGAAGAAAATATGATAATATAATGATCATAAAATGTAAAAAAGATATTAAATGAGGAAATGAATGAGAAGAATCAATTATATCTTATATTACCCACTCATAAGATGCTTTCATTGGTATCACACAACTACTTTTTTGTATGTCATGTTTCTACACAAAAAGTTTCTATTATCATTATTATTTATAAGAAAATATTGATGATATATATATACATTATGAAATTAATTTAATTTTCATCTTCTTCACATGAAAACAACATCTATATAATTATTGATGTTTTCATTATCATGGAATCATGCATTCCAAATATTTTATGAGCTTATGTAGTATATTTTAATCAAGGTACAAATGTTTCATGACATCTTGTTATAATTTGAAAAATAAGGGAAAATTTTATTTCTTGAATAGTAATCAAATATAACTCACACCACAAAAATACTAAAAATTGCCAAAAATTGGAAATTTATGATCTACAAATGAATATTTTTTCAACATATAATAGAATATTAATTCTTTCATCATGATATATATTAATAAAAAGAGTACAATCGAATTCATAATGACGAAAACCATGAATCTTTATATTCGTATGTGGTCCTATTTACCATGATCCTGGTGCACTCTTTATCACATAAATTGATTGTTTAGCCATAATTTTTTATATCCTTCAGTATAATAACAATTTTTTCAATGAGCTCTCTAAGTAATCAATTTGTGAATCATAATTTACATTCATCAGGTGAAACAAGATCATTCATTTCTTTTTTAAAACATGAATATATATATTATTTATATCTTGGTCATAGTATACAATTTTTCAAATATATCACTACCTCCAATCTAGGAGAACAGCCTAAAAAAATTCATTCCTTATTTGGAATCATAATTTTCCCTTAATTTAGTTTCTATGATAAGACAATTTTCTATAAATTATGTTCATATCCTTTGGATTCAAAATAATCTACCATGTCTAGTTATTCTTAACTTGGCTAATATATTCATGCATCGATAAACTGAATTCTCATATTTAAATTTTCTTCCATAAAACTATTTATTATACTTGAGATATGAATGATGGTTTTTTATAAAAGAATTATTATCATTATTTTCATTGTGTTATCATATCCCTATTGATATTCTTGTCAACAATTTCAACTCAATCTTGTTGTTTTTGTTCCATTTTTGTCTAAAATATATAAACTAAACATCATTGTATTCTAATGAATAAAAATTAACCAAATATTCTACCTGTGATTTGATCATCTCCATTGAACATTACCTGATAATTTTCACACCTTTTGTAAATACTCCACACATTATCCTCTATAGTGATATCATGGAATTGAATACTCATTATAATCTATTTTTTTAAACACTTTTATGAATTTCAATTGGGCGTTTATCCCTAAAGAATACCATTATCTTTAATATATCCAAAGATCGTCTTTTTCATCATATTGTGAATTATTAAATTACACGATCATGTTCAAAATAATTCCACCTTTTTGTTCTTCCGATATCATGTATTGTATGGAGTCATTTCTTCTCATAGTCATAATATAATGTGTTATAAATATGTAAGTCTATTCTAACCACCTATTTCCAAAAAATCATTAGAAGATATTTCATATAAAGAATAATCATAGCCTTGATTCTTATGATTTATTTTATCTTATATATTAAAGTACTTTTCATAGGATTTTAATCTATTGAAACATGGTTCGTTATCTAATGCTTCTTAAGATACTCCTCCACTCAATTTTTAGAACACCCAATAGAATTGTTAGTTCATGAATTTAGAATAATATTTTAAACAATATTTTCATCAATCCTCTAATACATCCAATGACTAATTGGTGATAACCATCATTAATTATATACATTTATAATCATTAATGAATAGGGAATACTATCTCATACCACAACTGGTTTTTGGTAATATTATTCAACACAAATTGATATGCCCCAATTCAAATAACCATATTGAATTATTTTACATTTCATCACATTTATTCCATATATTCTTTAATTTAAAATTACCATGAATTTGTATAAAATATCATCGGGTATTATATGGATATCAAGGGCTCCATCATTCTGCTCTATATCTTCCAATGAGGGCTGTATCAGCTAATTTTTTTGTTATCCCATAACCAATTTTCATCCTCCTTATATGGGAATAACATATCTAACCAAATTATAATGAGGTTGATATTCCCATTTATGTGCATCCCCTTAATCAAAACTCTTACAACCCTCTTGTTAATTGTACAACTCTTCATGGTGAAGTTGTTTTCATATTATAAGTTTTGTTATTTTAACTAATCTTTCATAAATGTGATGAAAAAATTAAAAAAATAGGATAATAATATATATCCTGATTGTGTGACTAAATTTTTTACTTATAGAGATAACATCCTTTAAGGCTTCACAATTTAAAAATATACTGATTATTTCCCTATTGTAATCAATTCCTACAAAAATATCCTTATTTACTTTCATATATGAAGTGTATCCATTACTAATGTTCCTCACTCTACCATGATCTATTTATTAAAGTGAAATTTCTACAACCACTGAACCCTTTTATCATTATTTTATTCGTATCTTTATCTTCAAATCCAATGATTATTGGAAAACTTGATCTACCTCTAAATATGATGGACGGACCTCTTCAGGGTAGTTTTCTAGATCTTCTAATGAGGTTCTATAATTTGTGTTACCAATAATGGGGTTTTAAAATTTGAATTACCAGGTCCTAACATTGGGGAAACAAATTCATCAAGACATCAAGGTGCCAGATATAGGCCACAAAGTGAATATTATCCCATATAAAAGGAATTGTTGGGTATGGAATAAATTAAACACATTTTTTGTTTCAATGTTAGAATGGGGTCCATTTTAGTTATTTTTATTTTATGTGTTATATTATTTTAAACCTTGGTGTCTACCATTTAGTGGATTTATCTTTTTATGTTTTATGTGGTTTCAATATTTGAGTTGATTTTGGATAATAAATCAAGGTATTTTAACTAAATAACTCCATAGATTGTACCATTTGTTCCTGTGATTTTAAATTCTCACAGGTCATGTATTTTTGGGGTATTCGTAGTCATAAATTTTTTCCCTAACATTATAGGTGTTTCAAAATTGTTTAATACTAATTTTTCCTTTCATGTTTCCAGGTTATTGTGTGTATTTAATGTTCTTGGTTAGGTGATTGTGGTGCCACTAAGAATGGATTTGTTCTTTAAATTCTTCATGTAAATTGATATTTTTTCTAATTAATCCATATAAACCCACTCTATTGGTTTTATTTATTTTATATTTTTCCAACATCCATTTCATTTCTATCTATGGGGAACTCCATTAAAATGGATGTTTCTTTTGGGAGGTTCTGAATATGTTTTGTGTGTATGATGTCATTTTTTGTTATTTTCATTTCCTCTTTATGATTTAATTTTTCATATGTTTGATGGTGGTATAGAATTTATAAATTTGTGTAAGAACATAACTCAAAAATGGAAGGGAGACCACCAAAAGAAGATCTCAAGTTCAATCTAGGATGGTTTGACCTGAGTATTAATATGTGGGGGAGGTTATCATACGGAACTATGGTATAAATGGATTCAAAGTTTTCATGTTATGAAACTCCCTTGTTTCTTCCCCACCCAACCAAAATAATAGAATTTCATATAGTTGGGGTAGTTTTTCAGAGGATGGATTATCTAAGAGATCGTGAAAATATTGTGACAAGTTTATTTCATGATTTATATTTTAGAGCGATGTGGTGTTCCTTTTTTTGAGGTTATATTTAGATACATGGGGTTTTTCACCATTGGTAAATTAATTTACGGGGTTAAGTTTCTGAATATGGATAGTTATTTATTTTTATATCAAGATGGTTTGATGAGGATGAAAATATAACATTCTCTAGGACTGGGAGTTCCATGTTTTTTTGTATAAGTAGTTTTTTTGTGTTTAGAAATCTAATGGTAGAGGTTTTTTTAATGTTGATTTATCCTTGATTTTTTCATAGATCAATCACGACTTATCAGATTTTAGGGGTGATGAAATTATCAATGTTTGGGATAAATGTTCCACCTTGACCATGAAAATATCTTTCATTTAATATATATTTTTTATTACATTTATTCTATGCATTTCACTCGGGTTATTAATGAAAAACATGGTTTTGGGAGAAATATAAGATGGTTCACAGATATCACATAGTAAAGAAAAAATTTAAACTGACCTATTTCAAATCATGTTTCCTACATAGTGGGACTATCCACAATGCACACCAAAGCACAATGTAATGTTCCTCCCCCTATTAGTCTATGTTGACCCTACCCTTAGTACAAAGGCAACCACAATGTTGGTTCATGGTCTGATAAACCACGCTTCCAATCCGTGAAGTCTCCACAAGCAATAGAAAAATGTCTTAATTATTAATTATTATAATTAGTATTTTTTATTATTAATATTATAGTTTTATTTTTTACAATTGATATCACTGTTATTATTATTATCACTATTATATCCCAAGCGTGTATTCTCTCCCCCTACTCATGTGGAAACCCCTCCCTCCACTCCCACTTTGTATAAATCCATGAGTGTATCCCACTCGAATGATACACCTCCATTTGAAATCAATAAATGGTCAATTTATTCCCCATATCCACATGAGATTTCAATTTTCAAGTTCCTTATATTCTCAACCTTCTTATTCATCCTCAATTTATTGGCTTCCCTTCCACTCCCATGTGGTGCAGATGACCCAAATAGATCTAACCACATCATGGGTATTTTTTTTGTTGAATATTTTTTCTTATGGATCATAGTTTCCAATTAAGGCCTATTTCTAGATTTAGTTGTGAAAGGAAATGGGTTTTACTATACATTCAGGTAGATTTTCTTCTGTATTATTTATTTGGAAAATTTTTAATAAAAGTTTTTTTATGTTCCTAAAATAATTAGGATATACCTTATATTTCCTTCTAATAGATTTCAACTACAAATGATTAAGGAAAACTTTATGTGGTTACACAAGTAATATATATATATATATATATATATATATATATATATCATACAAGTACATATTCTCTCATATATAGGGGAATATGTGCATCAGGTCTATATGTATATATTTGTGTGTGTGTGTGTCTAAAAGTGTTTATCTTTGTGAGTATGAAGTGGTTTCAATTTTCATTTCCCAAATTAGTGTGTTTTGATGTAGGTTTCTTATGTAATATATTTTTTTGAATTACATTATTTCTTGTCTATTTCAATGTGAGTTATTAATATTAATTAGTATGTATATACTAAGAAAAATAGTTTGGATTTTATTTATTGAAAATTAATTTTTTTAATATTTCCCTTTCTGTTTTTATGTATATTTATTATCTAAATTTTCCTTAACTGTGGTTGCAGAATGATATATATTTTAGTTTATTAATAATAGATTCCAATATTCCTTTGAGTGTGTAATGAGTATTTTAAAAAAATGCGTGAGTTCAATGTTTAATGATGAATTTCTCTCTGTAAAAGGTTGTTTGTAAATCGTGTTTTCAATTATTAAAATTGTGATTGTATAATACTGGTTTTAACTTGATACAAAATTAGAATATAGAAAATGGGGACTAGGGGTATCTATGTGGGTTTCATCTGACTAATTTGGGACTTCAATAAAATTTATAGGCCTCACTAGAAATATCACTCTATAACACAAACTATCAAATGATGATGAATTTGGGACTCTATAACATTATAAGTATCTTATTAAGTATCTCATGCATGATAATGTTCCATATGGATTGATCAATGAGGTATGAGGATCCATGTTCCCTAACAACCTTGATGTATGATGATTTCCTCTAGTTGTTGCATAAAATTACTAATGTTTTCTATTGTTCTCGTTTTTAAGTGCACTTTTTGTAATGTTTCCATATGGTGACCATCAGTTCATAAATTTTTTATCATTTAAAAATAATTTTTAAAAAATTTATTCCTATCATTAAAAACTATTTTGATTTTGTTGATGACTTGTTTTCTTAAAAATTGATAGATTGTTACATTATTTTTTAAAGAGTATAAAAACCAATTATTATATGTATTTCTTCAAACTAGAATGACTAGTTTTAATTTAAATGAAAATAAATATGGAATTTCCCTTTTGGAATTCATAATTATCATTTTAATTATCATGCCTATATTATTTATCATTTTAGTTCATTTTCTATACATATTTAGTACAATCAAAGAGTTTGTTCCATTATTGGGTTAATGGTAACATGAGAGGTCACTTAGAGGTAATTTTAGTTTATTTATATTCCACTACTCGTTATAGTTTTTATTGTTTTTATTGTTTTATTTATGAAATAAATAATTACAAATTGAGTTGTGCTTAGTGTCCAATAGTAGATTCCTGGCTGAGAGGATGGAGAACACCTCTATATCCTTTTTATGGGTGAGCATGGTGTCCAATTCTTTGTCAACATTGGTTGGTTTTTAGAATTATAAACTAAATATAATTTTATAACCATCACTGAATAGTTTTTTCTGAAAAATAAAGAATATTTTTTGAAGGAGATGGTATTTCATACATATGAGTGAACGATTTTCTCAATTAACTTATATGTGTAAAATAATTTTATTAAATAATAATATAATATTAAAAATTCATAAATATTTCGAAAGTATTTTTTATATTCATTTTATAAATAATTATATCCATCAATATGATTGAGTGATGAAAAATTAAACACATCACTTCGTAGAGGTGGAATTCCAAACGTACGTAGAAGCAAAGTGCACATTTTCAATTATATATTATACATGATTGAATGATTTTTAACATTGATGAAATAAAAAATATATATATATATATATTAAATACTAATTTTCTTATATATGAATGGAAATAAAAGTTCTTATGGATGTAGATGATCAAAAATCATTGACTAAATCGGTTAAGACATATACCTCAAATATTGATATCCTTTTTTTGATTGATCTTAAATTAATTAGAGAGATTTATAATCACATAAGAAGATATTTTATATTTAAATATATGTTTATATGGGGATTTTGGTATAGTTTTGAGTGTAAAATGGAATTTCTTTTTGTTTTGGAATGGTTGATGTCAGTCCCCTTTCAAGGTAATAATCAATATTATTTTCTAAATTTTTTATTATTTAAGGGGATACAAGTAATTTTAGTACATAAATGGGGTGTATATCTGAAGAATTAACATAATAATAAATAATGTTAAATAAAAAAATTATTATAGTTTTTTTATTATTTTAAAATGATTCTAAAATTATTTTTAAACAGTAAACACCATTTATGGTCATGTTCTGGATTAATACAATAATATGTCATTAAATATATACATACAAAAAGGAAATAAAAATAAATCATCATTTATCCATAATAATAATCTATAAAATTAATTTATCAAAATATTTAATCTAAATCCTACTAATTATAATTATTTTAAATTCTTTTACTAGTTTTCAATTATTTCCACAACCATTAAGTTGATGATGTGTAATGTTCAGGGTAATTATACAATCATTATAAATTTAAAAAAAATTGAAATTTATATTATATATTATTATTAATTAAATATATCATCTATACTTGTTAATATATGTTTTTATATATATATATTCATATCATGAAAACATAATAAGTTAACAAGAGTGTCATTTTTCAATTACTCATAACAAAATATAATATAATGATTATAATCATAGTAATTTTGAATGAATTGAAAAATTATTTAATATGATATGGTTTTAGAGAATTTAATTTCATTAAATTAACTAATAGTAAAATATGGATTTATTTTCAATCCCTTTCCAATATTTTTATCCTAATTTAACCCATTTTACCATTTTTGTTGTGATAAAAATTTAGTCTTGTTACTAAGAAATCTTACTAAAAATGAAATAAAGAAAAATCCTTTTTAAAAAATCATGATTCAAAATATGAAATATATTTTATAATAATAAATTTCAATAGGATTCATAACTTACATTTAATATTCGTTTACAAAACAATAAAAAAAACAATATGTAAAAATTCCCTCTGTTAGAATAAAAAAACATTACAAGTAATTGAATTGATTTAATTTAATAAAATTAACCATTTTTAACTTTAAAAAAAATTTAATTTTAAAAGATAAATTTATATTACATTGATTAAAAATTAATGGTGGTTTTTAAAAAATCCATGTTTTTCTCTATTCACTCAAAAAACAACCTTTCTATAAAAATCCAAATTTTTTTATAAGTTGATATTTAGACTATTATTTTGAAAATGATTTCCATTTTATTGAATAAATTTTTTAAACAGGTAAGAAAATAATCTTGATATTTTCATATTAAATTAAATAAAAACTTTTAAAAAAAGTATTTTCAATGTATAAAACAAATTTATACTTATAACATATATAGTAACAAAAATTATATGAATTCTATTTTATTTTAATTTGTATATGATCTGTTAAATTAAAAAATAATTATTCTAAAATTATTTATATAATATATTTTGATAAAAATACTTATATTATATTATGATTTTTCAAAAAAACATATATAATTTAATATAATATTATCATATTTAATGTTGAGTTCTTATTTATTACGTATTAATGAGTAAATTTTTATAATGGAAAACATTTCTATATATATTTGATAATATTATTTCTTAAATTTATACCTTCCAATCATACAGCTAGGGTTTATATTTCAAGTGCTTTAAAATATTTTAAAAGTATACCACAATTATTTTTAATCTCACTATTGTGTATACAATACACTATCAAATATATTATTATTATATAAAATATAACCAGTAATATTTTGGTGTTACATAATCATTGATTATAATACGTTACACTTTGATCTCTTGGTTCAATCATGAAATCGTTTAAATTATCCAAAATTCCTTATGATTTTCCTCTCAATAACATCATCCCATGAAATAACTATATCAAAATTATCATGAACTCCTTTATTAAATTCTAAACCCAAATTATGTTGAAACATTTATCAAATAAATTTTAAAATAACATGATTCCAATATAAAAAACAATTACCTACCAAACAACAAATCTTTAATCATAAATACCAATAAAAATATAAAAACATCTTTTAAAAATAACTTTAATAAAATTATTAGGAAATCCATTTTAAAATCCCAATATCATCTAAAACTCTACACATATATCCCCATCATGAATTATCACATTGTATCAATTATTTATAACTACTTAAATATCAAATCACACACCAACCCAAAGGTCTATTAAAATCTCAATCATCTATTCTTCTTAAAACATATTTAATATCCGTAAAAAAATCAACAATTTCTTCAAAATTAAATTGCATAAGACCATAAAAGGGTATATGGGCCTTGTACTATATGATCACTCTTAAACACATCAAATAATAATGCTTTCCAAAACTCTAAAAGAATCCCAAGGTGGTATCATCCAGACACCTAATTTTCGTTGAAACTTTATTTGATAGAAACTAAGGCCCCTCAAATTCACATAACCTGATATAGGGATAAATATATAATATTTATATAAATGATTTGAAAAAAACTAGAAAATGAATAATTAAACATCAATACTTATATTATCAATAATAGATATATATTTTCTAACATATCCTATTCCAGTTTGGATTAGTGTTTTAATAATATAATAAACCCATTAACAAACAAAAACAATATATTTCTTATCAAATAGAACTTCTTCCCACTATTCCAAATATTCAATATTATACAATAATTCTCCATCATCTCCTAAAAAATTAGACACATATGATATCTATCAGGGCATAACAAACCTAATACCTGTATTCATAACATGATAAAATTGAATACATAATAAAGAGTTTATCTAAAACTATTAGTATGTTATAGTGTTTAGTGGAAGCGATTATTAAATAAACGAGGCACAAAAAGTATGAATTTAATAAAAATAATGAAAAAATTATCTATATCTAATTACATGAAAATAAAATATATCTATGCATAAAATAATATCATAAATAATCACATGGAAAATACTAAATGATTTCATTATGATGGATTTCATAATTTAGGAATAATAAGTATACCGTCAATACCACATATAATGAAATTGTAAATAAACCGTTGTGGAAGATATTGAGTAACAAAACTAGTTTGTCTCTTGAGAACTATTTATATATCAAGGGGCTATATAATTTTGTTATCATTAATCACTAAATAAGTATATTTAATTAATTATAAGAAATTAAAGATGAAAATGACATATATAAGCAACATTCTTTGGTATACTATAACTATCAACAAAGGAATAAAAAATATATGGATTTTAAATATTTCAATATTCAATGAATGTAATAGTATCCTAGGTGAACCAACAACATAGATCATGAACAATAATCATACATAAGTACCTCAAAAACAAAAAATCCTTTTTAATACCCAAAATATTCAAAAAAAATGATAATGAAATCTTAATTAAAGGGGTAAATACTAAAATAATCCAAATGTCTAGGTTAACACCATGTAATTAGTAATATGAAATATAAGGTTCTCATGAAACATAGAAACATGGTATACAATTTAGTCGATAATTTATATTTTCAATCAATGTGTCTGGTTCTAGGTGATTACCCATTAATAAAAAGAAATAAATATAATGTATTAATAGTTGAAATGAATTATAAGAATATTAAAATAATTGTACAATGGAAGATTTGGAATGAAAATTCAGTGATGTATTATTTCTCTTATAGATAATTTATTTCAATCACTTTTCACAAATGTGAGAACATAGAGAGTGATTAAATGGATTACTTTGAAAGAGATGAAAAAAATTATCAAAACATAATATACATAACACTTTTCAATGTTATAAAATAAGAAAAGATAACGAGTTGTGTTATTTGATTCCACAAGTTCAATAGATCATAAATAACCATGTAAAATATCCAAAATGTATCCCATTAAGAGTATCAAAACCAATTTACAGTTAGACCCACTAGTTATTAATTAAGTAAAGATTAAGTTATTACACAATCATGATTTCGTAGTTATTACCACATGGAGTATCTAATCCAAAACCCAATCCTATTATTTTTATACATATGGCGATGTTATTTTTAAGAAGTCATAGACACTTTATATAAAAATATTATTAGATTTTATTATATCTTTAGATTTATCCCAAGGGTTTCCCTAAGTTATTTTATATTAATAATTTCTTACAATAATTAAACATTATGAAATAATTATAAATATAATAAATGTGCAGTGGATGATCAAGTAAAAAGTGGAATTAAATACTTATTTGTCTTCCATGAAAAAATTAACCGATAATTTCAAATTAAATTTTTAATGAAAAATGGGAAATTATTTTTTGTTGAAAACATATATAAAAATAGAAATGAATATTAATAAGTAATAACATACATGAATATGGGGAAATATGTCACGTAGTAATTTTTTTTGAAAATATTCTTTAATCAATGTTATATAGGAATTGAAGAATGACCATAAAGAAACCATTAAGATAATTACTTTGAAAAAATTGAAAATAAAATCCCAGATAGGGGAAAAGGATATCAAAAATTCATTTAAATATAGATAATAACTTTCAAAAAATATCATTAGTTTTTTTGGGAATGGGGTTATAATATTTGTTTAAATGTTATCTAAACATTTATATTGATGGATTAAAATAAAAACCTATGAGACTTTTAGAATAATAATCATATTAAAATAAATAATATGGGAAGACATATAAAATACCATGAGTATAAATAAATAAACTTCTTAATTTTTAACGAGGTATTATATACACTGTGTATATTAAAATAGTTACATCATTTTAATCCTTACTCAACAAAGTGAAATTGATTTTTATAAAATTTTACAGCTAAGGAAATTTTGAAATCATGTGCCCAATAAAGAGAAAAAAATATGTTGATGTAAAATTTCAAATAATAAAAAATAATTAATGTTATGTGGAAATATTTAAATGATGTCTAATAATAACAAATATATATCTTCAAATATTTCTCATGTAATTGAGATTCTAACCAAATAATCCTAACCATGAATCCAAATTATCAAAGAATACATTAAAATACTATTTAATAAATTAAGTAACATTAAAAATTATATCATAACTCTATTTATGGGTATTACTTAATGTATGAAATTTTTATTTCAATTGATTAACTAGTTATTATTTATTTTCCATTTATATTGATCATCTATTTTATGTATTTCAATAATTTTATCTCCAATATTGATCAATTATTTTGGTCATCAATTATTGTATAGGAGTTATTAAACTACATAATTATATATATTTATACTTTAACTTTATAACAATGGAAAATTACACACCATTTTATATTTTCCAAAAATTACTTCAATTATAAATGTTTTTCAATATGCTTGTTTTGGGAAGTAAACATTACTATGATCATTTATTAACAATGTCATTATTATAATAGAAATTTTCTCTTTATAATATCATAATAAATTCATAAATATAATATTTATTTACTTAATAAATTTGTTATAATCATCTATGTAATGTGGTGATGAAAAAAATACATCTTCCATGTATGCTTTCGTACCCTCATAACACATGCATAGTTTTCATGTTCCAATGGATATGAGGGAGGATTATAGTATTTATTCAATTAATATAATAACATATTTGTATAATAATGATTCATATTTTATTTTATTAGTGTTTTTATGATATATTTTTAGGATGATAAAGAAGAAATAATCATTAATGGACACGATTATGAAAATTACTCCTCATTTTGATACACTTCTTTAAACCCATCTTTATGACATCATATTCTAGTTTTAATAGAGGGAAAACACCACAAGTGTGTATCAGAATATGAGAGACCATTTTAGTATAATTTTTTGGAGATATAATTCATTATGTTTATATATAGGTGGGTTCATTTTATAGATTTTCGGTGTCGAAATTTTAGAAATATTAATTTCGTTGTATAAAAGTGGGATGTTATATTCTTGCAAACTATATCCATACTGGAAAATAAATGACAAGGGATAATTTATTGGTCTATAAAGCCTCTATAAATTAATTTATGGATAGTATTCTGTGATATATTGTGGCATTATAAATCAATTAACCCCTTTTATTCCATTTTATCCTTCAACCCGACAACAAATATTTACCATGGAATGTTATTATTTTGACCAAATAATGTTATTGATATAATAACCATATTTTTGTATGTTGGTTATATGTATGAAAACCGTTTTCCTATATTCAATTTCTATATGTGTAAATATTTAATTTTTATATAATTTTTCATAATATGATAAAAAATATTTTGAGAAAAAATTACTTCTATGGATGAAATTTTTTTTACATGAATCATGAATGGAATTGATTCCCCAAAAAATTATTTCTTTTAATTTATATTTATGTTACTTTAAAATTAATATAATATAATGTGGATCATAATTAATCATTAAATATTGTATATTGAGTAAAATAATATTTTATTTGAATAAAATATATATAAATTCCAAAAAATGAATATTAGTTTTATAAATTAACATTTTTAATTTTAAATTCTATAAATTCCTCTAAAAATTATTATTTTATTGATTTAAAGATCTCATATATTTTTATTTCATTCATATTTTATAATTATATCTTAAAATATATGGTATTTTTTATAAAAAATCATATTTCAACTATTCATATATAAAATTATCTAATTTAGAAAACTCAATAAAACTTTTTGGTATGTCAATTTTAAAATAATGAATCCAAAAATGATTTTAAATTTATTAAAATTAAAATTTATAAATATGTTAATTTATTTTTTATTTATATAACAAAAATATAATTTAATTTTATTAATAATAAATTTAAATATTAAACATTATGGTTTTTAACCTTATTTCATATTAATTATTTGTGGGTGTATATTCATTTACTTGAAAATTAAAAAACATTAAATTAATGATAATTTTAAAATAATAAATTTCATTTAATATTTATTAACGACACTTTAAAAACAACTCATTGAATAATATCCCTCTTGAAGTTAATTATTTAGTGTCAAAATCCGTTATAAATAATTATTGATATTCTAATAACTAAATTTAACATATTAATTAGTATTAAAATGAAAAAAAAAATATTTATTTAAAAATAATATTGATATGAACGGAGTTAAAATATATGTTTTCATAATAATTATCTTTATTTTATTTTTGTTTTGTGATGGTTTCAAACTTATTATCATTTTCCAAATGATGTTTAACATTTTCGGATCTAAATGGAACATTGTTTTCCTTATATTATATTAAATTATGTCATTATTAATTTTAGATTGATAATATGTGGGATACAATCTAGGAGAAAATGTATTTATTAATAGGAAATAACATTTTCAAATAATAGGATGTTACCAATATACTTCATTCTCTGACGATTATCATGTCACTAGTAAAGGTATTACTCAATTACACCAATCAATATAAAATAATTCCATCATCCTTGTTAATTAGTTACTTCATCTGAATACATTCTCTAAGGTGTGTTTATAACTATCATGATCAAATCACAACCACTAAATGATCATGGAATGATTATTACAATTTTCTAAACTACACTTTCATTTAAAATTTCATGGAACTATTGTAAATGTCTTATATGCTTCTTCATACACATTAAGAGGTAAAAACCTTATATATTAACATTATGTTCATCATTACCATGATAATCCCAATCATATTTGATTATTATGTCATTATATTATCTATAGAACATCCAATCATATATTTTCACTGTACTATTTTAGAAATGAACAAAAAATAGAAAAATATCATTTCAATATAAAAATTATTTTGTTTGATTGGACCCTCGCTACTATATTATTATCTTTTAAAAATATATAATTCCTCGGTTTATTTATTCCATATATTTTCTTTGAGTTTTTTATATATTATTCAGTTTCACTTTTTATTTTAATATATTATATGAATTTATAATATAATATTTATGATTATTATTCTACATTTTAAATAATACATTTATGTTATTAAGTAATGTAAAATATTTTACACATCATTTCAATGTAAGGTCCTAGATCATTCTAGACTATTATTTTATGTGATTTCAATGAATGAGGTTCTTGGTGGATTAGTAGAGTATGATTGATACATTTGTGAGCTAAAATATTAAATTAAGAAGTATTCCTTGGGTGAAGGGTTAATCATAATGTCAAAGAGTAGTTTGCCGCTAGAATGGTTATTCATAGCATGAGTAAGGGTGGTTCATTGGGTGTTATTCGAAGAATGAACTATGAGTTCATAGTGTGAATGGAAAATGAGTTTGATTTGGTAAGTATACATTTAAATCTACCTGACGTAAATATATAGCTGATGATGTTAATTGAACACATGGTTATAGGATTTGTGATATGTTTTATTTGAATGAGTCTTAAACATGAGAAATTCATGACAAGAATAACCCATTCACACCATGAATATACATATATAAGTGTTCTTATAAATTTATCCCACCTTTTACATATATTAAAACCTTATGAATTACATGAAACTCAAGATATCTAGAGGTTCCATTTTATGGTATTCATAAATCCCTTCCAATAGGGAATGATCTGTTGACGCATTTTCTAAATTCATAGTGATCTTAGGGGTGATTTCGTCATTCACTAATGGTTTTTATCTATTTATTTTTTCTCTAACATTATTTACATTCATGTAAAGGTCATTTATCTCCTTCATTATCATGTAATTCATTTATATATAGAGGATTTTTTATTGTGTGATGTTTATAGAGACCTTTGATTCCTTTATAAATAGGTTATTCATGATCTGCTCTTGTTGTTCTGTTCACTTTAATAAAATTCTAAAATACATGACTAAAGGGTTTTATTAATTCCCTTGTATTTATGAGTAATTGTGGAGTTAGAATAGATTATCTCATTATGTAACTATTCAATAAAAATTATTTATTATTAAAACAAAATTAAATTATGAATTGGATTTGGTGATAGTCATCAATTTATTTTATGTTGTGTGGATAATTAATCTATTTATATCTATACAACATGTTTTTTTAATTATGTTATAATTTTCCATGTTTTTATGACATGAAATTGGTTAATCAATTTAAATTTCTTAATTCTTATTAAACTATATAATCATGTGTCATGTTTAGTTATTATCGTTCTACCATGTCACTAATGGTAATTTATATCATGTTCAAAAAAAGTTTAACTAACATATAGATATTGGAAAATAATTCCACTAGATTCCTGTGTTATTTGCTTTTTCAAAATAAACAAGTTTAACAAAAACTATAAAAAATATTGTTTTTAATGATAATTGTAAGAGAATGGGTGGTCTCATATTCTATAAAAGGATGTATAACTTAGTTATAGGGTCTATACTCCATATTTTATTATTTTTTTCTTGTTCATTTGTTTTATTTATCTTGATATGTAACTTTATTATGTGTTATCATGTGATCTTATTATAGCAGGTGGTTTGGCATGAAATTTGTGGCGATTCCTAGGTTGTTCTAAGTTGATGGTCTATACAATGGAAACATATATGGTGATATGTATGGTGGTTTTGTGGATTTTACAAAAAAGGATGGATGGGGATGATGCTAGGATTTCTCATAATTCATTATGATGAATGATATGACTATTTATTTTTATGAATTTAAAACACAAAAATTAGATGGTTTTTTATTATATCCTTTATTCATTTTACCGCTATTCTTGTAGATGCTTGTTCCATTTTATTCATATTTTATAGATGCTTAGGATGAGTCAAATATTACATATAATTCTTCATTGGTAATTAATATGAAATGTTTTAACCCATGGGGTTGAGTTTCTAAGGCAAGAATTGGTACATTTGGGTAAAAATTATAAATATATGATATTTTATACTCATGAATTTATTTGAAATCACCCTATTAATTTCTCATGTTTCTATTGGGTATATAATATTTAGTTGAATTAGTTGGGAATATGATAGAGGATAACTATAGTTATGGTTAAAGCTATGTGGTATCCCTATGTTTGGTGGTGGGTTATATATTTTCTACATATCTTTAATGAATATTATACTCCATAGTTCTCAGTAGGGATACCTACACCCATTGGAATATATATGGTGTTTCCCACATCTTTTTTGTATAAATTTATGTATGAATACCCTATAACCCTTTTTCTATTTTCTGGGTATTATTATGTGATTGTAGACATGAGGGTAAACATTTCCATATATTTTTTAGAGTGATTTAGTTTCTTTTGGTAATTTCATAAAATTTAAACTTTTAATATAGTATCTAATGGATCATTATAGTTACATTAAGTATGGTATGTGATGGGTTGATTAATATTATATAGTTTATGCATTTTAGTGGATCCAAGGAACTACTTAATTATTTTCTAAATATTGGTATATTGATGTAAATATTAGGAGATTCATAAGTTGAAGATTTTTATACAGTTTACCTCAAACCATGTGGCTTATTATGGAGATATGGCACATGAAGTTTGACAATGGTGTGAAATTCTAAAACCCTCATAGAAGTGGTATTGGGGTACCTTTTGGTTAATATTAAGTTGGATATCAAATACTCTTTTGGATGTGACACTCAGTGAGAGAGTTATAGTGACCCTTAGAACATTTAACACATTGTAAGATGATGGGTTTGATTCTTTGGTTATTAATTTAGATTTAATATACATTCATCATAGTTTTAGGAAATGTTGTAGGCATGATAATACTAAATAAACCTATTATTATCCCCTTATACCTACATAAACTATTTTTCATGTCCGCATGGGATGGTTGGAAATAATGCAAGACATTAGTAGATCAAGGAGTTGTTCAAGATATGGTTGGGATTTAATGTTTTTCTTAAGGAAGAATTTATGTACATTTAGTTCCTTTTTAATGTTATTAATTTTTTTTTACAATACATACATTTACTGGGAACAATTATTTATATCGAGTGTGAGTTGTTTTGTGGTATTATCTCTCATTAATTATATTCTACGTAGAGGGTTATGCCTCATATTTCTAAGTACGGTATACATTTAGTGATAGTCACCAACCCATGGACAATTAAAGTTATTAAATTGGTTTTAAAATCTCACCTCAATCCTTTCTATCCTAGGAGGGGTACATTTTTCTGAGTGTGTTGTAACACCCTCAATTTTTATGGACCCTTTTTTATATTAAATGAATACAATTTTCATTTATTTATTTCAATTTATTAATAAATAAATTCCTTTCACATGGCACATATTTAGTGTACATCACACGACGCTCAACTTGGGATATGTTACATTGAAGAATAACTTAGTGCATATTACACGCAACAATAAGGTTTCTAAGAAACATCATTTTGTTGTTACATTTATTTAAATGATATAATTATATCATTGATGTTAAACATATTTATATAAATAATGATAAAAAAATAATGTATTTTTATCATTTTTTGTATAAATAAACCATATTGATAACGAATGATATGATTTTTGCTAGTCCTTTTATGTCTAAAATTATAGTTTTCTCATATAAATTGATTTTAATGTCCTTATGTGAAAAATAATAAAATTAATTTTAGACCCATTTAGAAATTAAATTTTGTAAAAAGAACCCATTTTTTAGTTTATAATTTCGATATTATCTTTGGGTGAGTTTATTGGAGTTTTATGAGAAGTCTCGTTTTGGGATAAATATTGAAAAATAATAGATTTTAATTCAAAACTAAATTTTCCTCTAATTTATTTATAAGGATAAATAATATTTTTTATAGGTATTTAAAGTTTTATTATACTATTTTTTTTTCAATTAATCCAATTTGGGTAATTTGAAACAATTTCACAACGAAATAGGATATAAAAACATTGTAATCTTTTGATAATTTTTACATTAAAAACCTGTATTTCTCCACCCGACTAAAAGATTAAATTTAAAGTAATATCATCCAAATTAGTTTTCAGAATTTGAAAAAATGGAATCCATATTTGGAATTATAATAATTTATATTGTATAATATGATCAACTTAGTTTTTTTACCAAAATTATTAATGAATGTAATTAAAATTAATTACTTCGATTATGGTAAACAAAAGCTTAACTAAGGATTAAACATTAAATTTAAGACACAAAACGACATAGAAACCCATCCCACTCACATTGGATAGATATTATTATTTAATTATCATTATATTTTTATTTATTTTTTGTTTTTATGACTTTATTTAGGATAAAAATGGGTACATATAACTTGTTTTCAAAAATACAATGTGATTCCTTTCCCATCCATATAAAGGCCACCATCTCTCTCTCTCTATTCTTCGCTCCTCCAAATCAAAATAGGTTTAGATTGAATATAGTAAATAAAATTCTCAAATTATCTCTCTTCTTGCTAGAATACTTCCCTAGGGGAATTAAAATATATGGAAGTCTTTTGGCACATACCTGAAGGAGTTACCAGATTAAGAGGTAATGCCTTATCTCAAACTCCATTAATTTATTATCCTTACCCACACCCTCCAATATATATTTATTCCATGATTGTATAAATAACTATATTTTAAACATACTAGTATGTCTTTATTCTTATGGTTATACATATACAAACAAAAACCTCCATCAAATGAGTAACATTCTTACTGTTTATGTGTGTGGTGAACTTTCACCTCACCCAATGAGGATTTCTCGATTTTCCTTACCACATATCTTGGTGGAATTTATGATGGATCATTATATAACTATATATATTATATTTGTTATGTATTTATTCTTATTAATTTCTTTTTCAATAGTTATATTTTTTCATTCTAATTGGCATAAATAAGGTAATTTATTGTAAAGAAGTATGAACTACCACCCCCTCAAAGTGATGTGATTCATTCAAAAACTACATGAAATTAATTAAGTACGAGTTTTGTGAACATATATGAAATATATATAACATTATAATTATTCTATAATGATAATACATACATATATAAATATATTAAATTTTCTATCATTCTTTCAATACGATAATAAAAATGGAAACAACCTTCTTGCATATGTACGAGTTACCGTCTTCATGAGTAGTGTATTCTACATCAGAATTATATATTCCATATATTATTAAAATATAGATATTATGGATATAAATTATATTTATATCATGGTTTAAATTTTGTAATCATTATATAATATTAAGGACTAATGATATAACATATGAAGCCACATGTGAAATACAATGTGAATATTATCCGAGATGAAACATTTTCTTGTGATGCTAACAAGTGGGTAATATAAGGTCATAATAAAACAAATATATGGACTTATATATAATAATATGGTTCAGTAAAATATGTATAAATATTTTATGTTTCTTATAATGTTGTTTTTAGTGTGTATGGTGAGTGTTAGGACACAAGGTCAGAGGACTTCATCTTACTTTTTATTTCTATGAGATATATTCCATGTTCACAAATCATTCCTTTTGTGGTATATTTTTACTACCTGTGATTGTATTATTCATATCTTATAATTAAATTTATGGTCCTTATCATATCTATTTAATTATTTTTATTTCATGGGTTTTATGATTCAAAAGATACCAAATTGGTAAAATAGTTTTTTCTCAATGTTCCTTCATTGAGACTTGAGTTCGTTATGCACCTAAATTATTTTTTCAAGGTTTATATAATTCAATTTTACATGATATATCCTGAATATAATTCTTCTAATTATATTTTATGCTTCATGTTATTTGATTTTCTTACATTGTGAGTATGATCCAATTTTACCATGTGGTAAATGTAGATTGAAACCGTCTCCTCGATTTCAATATTGTTTACGTATATTTTTCCATTGATGAAATAATATGATCCATCTCTTTTAAACATTACTGAATTTTCTAATACTCTAGTTATTAATGCTATTATCATTTATTAGTACTGTTTTCCACCCTTTGGTACTTATTATATTGTTGTAAGTTAAATTTGAACATCTCCCTTTTCAGTAAGAAATCTATTATAATAAAAAACCATGTTTATAATAAATATACCATTATCATTGAATCCTATTTTGATGGAAATTGGATTTTGAAAACATTTTTTTATTTTAAATACTTATTTTATATATTTTTTTAAATTATTTTAAAAAAAATGTTTTTAAAAAATGTTTAATGTTTTAAACAACTTTTATAATGAAGAAATGATATTTTTCACAAGAAATTAATTTATAATATCTTTCAATTTCTTACATTTATATTTATACTAGTTGGTGTTACCCATGAGTTTATGTGGATATTATTCAATGTTTAAATTCATATTTTTTCTCTTAATGGATTATATTTGATGAAATGATATTTATAAAACCTGTTGATTGTTTCACGGATTATATGATTTGGGAACCCGATTCATTTCACAGGTTATTATTATGATGAAAAGATTAAGAAATATATATTTTTACATCGTTTTATAATATTAATTCATGTTCATAACACCCATTTGATTTCATGGGTTATGATGTTATTATCAAATGGTCTTGTGCAATATGTATGTATGATTTCAGTGTGAGATTTTTGGGGCCTATATCTCCCTCCAATGCAATGTATAAATATTTATATCTCATGATATATACTAATATGGTCTTGGTAATGAACCATGAATACTAATATGGCCATGGGAGTGAACCATGACTACCAATGTGGGATGATGAGTGAACTAACACTACTAATATAGTTGTGGGAGTGATCCATGACTACTAAGATGGTATGGGGAGTGACCCCATACTCCCATGATATTCTTGGCAGGGATACCTTCGATACTATGGATATCATGTTATATGATTATATTTCTTCCTCAATTCCATGTTTTATTATTATGATATGATTAAAGGGAATAAGTTCTTTTACCTCTCTATAATTCATGTCGTGTGATCTTCTAAGCTTTACTACATGATTCATTTATTTGAAATTGGATATGCATGGTATGATATTCTATTTTCATGATCATGTTCTCATAACCATATGCGCATGATTATACTTGCATATCTCTCTTGTTTACCTTTACTGATCATTTTATCTCACCCATTTTAATGTTTCCTTAATCAGGTTTTTGAAGATATGTATTATGTTTTATGTGTCTGAGAAGGGTTCTAGTCAAGAAGAAACTATTGAGAGTTAATGTACCTCACTTATGTATTAGTGATTTTTGTTTTAATGATTCCAAAGGCACGATACAAGTATAGTCTTCTGGTGTCTATATGTATAATATTTTATGTATTTTTTAAATGTTATGTAATGTTAATGTATAAATAGTGAGGGTCTCTATTGTTGGTATCATATAAAAGGGTCTGTTTTCCATTGAAATATAGGATCATAAAACCATAGTGATAACCCTAAGAATGTGTATGTGGATATGTTTAAGGATAAGGAAAAGTATATGAAAACATACTAGAAGTATGGTAATGGATAGAGTTAGTGGTTTTCAAGAAATAAATCTCTTCCTGGAATCAATATATGGATTTGGTTCTAGAATATAAGTACATTAGGGTAGAAAATCTGACATGATTTTATATGATTGAATTCAGGTAATATGGTAAATGACAATGAGAATTGTAGCACACCTGGTTTGACACTCCCTTGGGATATGCTTTAGAAATTAACAAAAATTTCAGGAACCATGATTAAGTATTTAAATAGATTTGTCTATAGATAACATGACATATAAATAAGGTGTCATAGAATATGGAAGGTTTCAATATTTAGATACCCTAGAAGTAAATTTTCTTGATTATATGTTTCCTCACAATGATAACTATTTCTTACACTATTATTTTTTTTGTTTTCTTCAATGGATGAAACCTAAAAGAATCACATTAATGGTGGTTATGATGGACACTATAATGATTATCCTCTAGAGAAATATAATTATAAGGGATATATAATTAAAATCCTCATTTCTATGCTTGAATATTTTTTTTCAAGCTATGAATAATGGTGGATTTATAAATAAGAAAAGTTGGGTACAATATTTATCAATGTTTTTTAGAAGGAACCAACCATCATATTTCAAAGGGTCTTCTAACCCACTTATTGCTGAATAATGGATCAGTAGTACTAAAAAGATATTCTCCATTCTATGGTTTTTAGAGCAAGAGAAAGTCATTCTAGTTTTCTATCGATTTTAAGGTGAAGAATACCAATGGTGGACTGTAATCCAGAAAACAAGGTAGTAAGATGAAATTGTATCCATGGATTGAGATAAGGTCCGGAAATTATTTATCAATAAGTATATTATAATGATACTCTTTAACAAGATGAAGAAATAGTTCCTTGATTAGAAACAAATGGATTATGAATATATTGGTACATATGAGACTAATTTCACATGATTTTTGAGGTATTCTTCCGGAATTATCATCCATTCCAATTTAAAGATGATATGTTATTTAGTGGCTTAAAACCATGTCACATAAGGTAATTATCCAAAATAGAAATTTGTATCAATGGATAGATTTTTCATTCTGAAATCATGGTTGAAATGGAGGTGGTAGTAACATATTAATCTCATTGTTTTGACAATAAGAGGTTGGTTGAGGTTAAAGGAAAATCTAAAAACCACGAAGAGAAAAAGATGAGATTCCCATTAATATCTATATGTGGGAAGAAGAAAAGATGGAATTTCTTTAAGGGATATATCAAATGTTTTATGTGTAGAAGGGAAGTCCATTCAGAGTTTGATATCTGATGTGATGGGAAGAATATATCCAACACTTTGAAGGGGAAAAAAACTAGCGCATAATGTACCTCACACGATTCACTACTACAAGTTTATGGAGAATGAGAATTATTTTATCCACTGCCCAACCCCAAAGGATAGTGATGTTGGTCGACATGAGAAACCTCTAATATCAATGGAAAATGGAAAATGTCATGAAATCAATATTTTTGTTAATGGGTGTGATAATGAAATATTGAAAAGTACACATACCATCTACTCTATAAATGCTAATGTAATATTGGGATATAAATATTACTCCTTAAAAAATATTGATTTTTCTATGGGTGTTAATAATCCACCAAAATAATTTTATGAGGAATTACCAGTGCAAAACCCCAATGGAATGCAGACTAAATCTATATATTATGATTCCTCGCTAGTTGAATTTTGTGTGAATAAGCTTCCTGAAAATCCTACCATGTTTCCTTTGGTTATGTTTTATATCCTATTAGGAATGGATTGTCTTTATATGTCGAAATCAAAAGTAGAATTTTTGGGATGGTATGATACTTTTGATATTTTAAACACTCATATGATCATCCATTAATATGACGATAAGAATGAACATCCTATGTAAAATATATGTTGTTTATGGGTCATAATTATAGTTTTAATGAGTTGTTTTTATCAAATGGTTAGGGAAAATATCAAAAATTAGGATATTTCTATTGTTTTGTAAAGACCTATAAATTTCATGAAAATGTTTTTTCTTAAATATATGGGAATTTTATGAGTCTATGAAAACTGATGGTGCGTGATTCCGAGGCCCGGTGTGCCCGGGATCAATTTCTGATGTTTTTTTCAGGTACATTAAGTAAATGTACGAGCAGAATTTTATAACTTTTGAACATGTGCTCAGAACTGAATTCTGAGTGAACCATTGATCTCACATCTCCGGTATTCACATAGGAATACTTTCACATCAACGGTAGATGCTCGAGAATGAAAGTTAGTTTTTGGGTTTTTAAGAATAATTTAAATAAAAATAAAGTTGTAGCTTATTTTATTTTTAGTTGGTTAAAACCACCAACGGGGGGTTGGAGGTGGGGGCCACCACACCTCAACCTCCCATGGGAGGTTATGGTGGTGGGGCCCACCAGAGGTGTAAAACCCCTCTTCACGTGGGGTTAATTTTGTGGGGACCACCCGAGATGGAAGCCTCTAAAACTGCCCTCATTAATGAGGGGGAGCCTCTTGATCTCCTCTACACTTAATGGTTCCAACCCACACCATTTAATTAATTAAGACACATTAATTAACTATGTGCCTCAATTTTAATTTATTCCAATGAACATAATAGACCAAATAATATATTATATCGGGGGGGGGGGGGGGGTCTTTTCATTTGTTGGAAAGGAGGATTGAGGAGAAGAGGCACTCTTGGAGATTGAACGCCAACGAGGAAAGGCTCTCCGACGAAGAACCCCAACGGAGAACACCAACCTTCTTCGCCCTTTTTCCTCAGGATTTCTTCCCAATGTGGGGCATCCTCAACTATGACGAATGACGTCCATACTTCCTCCTTGTCACTGCCAACGAATGATATGAGGTAGGGGTTCAATCTTGTTATTTATTTCGTGTTCTTCGTTTTCCATCATGGTTTAGAATTTGAATCCCCTTGATATCACCATAACAAGGAGGGCATGGTCCAAACAAACACAGCCCCACCCCTCCACATTCTTTTTGGATTTTGGCGCTAATCGCAGCATGAGACTGGAATGTGCGACTGTCAACAACGATGACTGCGGATCGAAGGCAATGACCTGAGGAGAGCACGAATTCTTCCAGAATGAGAATCAGGCCACCAAAACTCATCCTGTGACCCGTGGAAAGATCACCAGTGGATGGAACCAACATGCAACATCGTGCGGCGGCGGTGGGAAAACCACACCGCCGAAGGAAAAGCAGCTACCCATGCTAGGGCGGTGCATCGGCGGCCGGCGCAAGGCCGACCGCAAATGAAACCAGCGGCTCAAGCCGCTGGGTCGACCGAGAAGGCACGTCGCAACCGGATCCATGTGGTGGATCGAATAAGGGTCGCGACACCTAGCTGCAGTGGTGCTGTAGTGGTTGGATCGAGCCTGACCGTGAAGAGGTCCGGCGGGCCAAGCCGCCGAGTCGCCGGAAGAGGCGCGTCGCAACTGGCGCCGCACAAGGATTTGGCTAGATACTCAGCCATCCGAAAACAATTGGACCCCCTAGGTCCTGTGTGCTACACCGGCGCTAGCCTAGAGCCGGTTCCACCTGCTCGAATGGCTAAGCCATTTGGGAACCGGGGGCATGGCTTCCCCCCTGGACGCAGCTACGGCAGACCCCCGTGGGCCGCCGGTCCAGACCCAACGTGGGACGGACTGCCAGTGTGGGTCGGGCCACCCCCTCGGGCCAGGTCCGACCTGCGGGCGGGGTCGGACCCCAGTCCAGATCGGGGTCGGGCTGGATCGGTCCGACCGGGCCAGACCGGACCCGGACCCGTTTGACTTGATTTCACCTTTTTGCCCATAACTTGGGTTACTGATGTTTGATTGGCGAACCATCTGCGGCGACAGAATTCTTGGAGAAAGACTGTTCTTTTTGTATACCCCACATTAGTTTTGGACATAGTTGGGGTATGGCTGGGTTGGATCCAACGTAAATCCAACAAGGCCATCTGAACCGAAATGCTAATAAATCACAGAACAGACATCTGATTGATGTGCCTTCCATTGCATTGAGTCCCCTATTAAGAGACGAACATTTGAGATACTTCTTCATGAGACTTGGGGGAAGTTGATGTCTAAAAACTTGGATTGAGGAGCAGACACTCCCGGAATCAAGCGTGCTTTTTGGAAACCCTGGGGCTGGATGTGCACTGAAAACTATTCCTGGATCATGTGGTAGTCTAATAGTTTTGAACACTATTCCTGGATCATGTGTTGTTCTGAAAAAATAGCTAGTCATGGATCATGTGTTTGTCCGACAGCTCTAAATACTATTCCTGGATCATGTGTGGGTTCGACAGTTCTGACTTATGTTACTGGATCTTGTGTTAGTTCGACAAAATAGCTGGTCCTTGATCATGTGTTGGTCTGACAGCTCCAACTATTGTTCCTGGATCCTGTGTGGGTCAGACTGTTCTAACTATTGGACCTGGATCCTATGTGGGTCCAAAAACTTAGATGATTTAGTGGCTATATCTGATCGTCTATATCTATCTATATAAGTCGTATATCAGTGTGAGTTGAGTCAGTATCTCTGCTATTCCCTCATGATTGAGATGGATTAATAGATAACTTTGGTATATGTATGGGCATATACCTAATTGGGGTTATATTCTGATTTCATAATTTTTGGTTTATCCTTTTTAGATTTTCTGAGACCTTGTGGGTCTCGAGGTACCTAATGAGTATTGTTATACTCACCCTTGCACGGGCTTTTCCCGCACCTCATTGTGTTGGTTGTAGATGACAGACATCACTGAACATGGCTGAGTGGAAAGGACTGGATGATACCCGTAGGTGGACCACATGGCGTGATGGTACACGGAGGAGACATACGTATGTGGAGTGCTGTGGAGGATTTCTGTAACTACCCATCAGGTAGGACTTCCCGGTGGATGATCCAGAAGCTGTTTACCATTCTTCAGTTTTACTTTTTTTTCAGTTTCCTTGTACTTTACAGTTGGGCTTGTATTTCTGGCCCCTTTACTTTTCAGCACTCCATTTGTACAAAGTTTTTACATAGTGTTTCCTTCCAGTTTGTACTCTGATTGTGTGTGGTTACTCTATATAAAGGCAATGCCTTCCCATTTTTAGGGAATTACTCCTTTGGTGCTAGTCGCCATCCCCTGGCCTATGGAAGGTGGGCTTGGGGTAGTCACAACACGGGCCCCGGGGGATGGGTCATGACAAATTGCTATTAGAGGAGTCAGTTCTACCGCAGAACATAGGAATCTGATCTTTCTTTTTTCTCAATAAATAGTGTTAGGGGTACTGAGTATGGTTTTCAATTCAGGGATTCCAGTGTTGGTGCGTCAGCCGACTTATCTATACACCAGGACCCTGACTTTTGATTTCAGACTCAGTGCACAAAAACACTGATTGCGTGTGTGTTTTCAAGATTTTCCTTTGTGATATCTTGAGTCAGCTCACTAGGTATAAATTATTAACCATGGTGCACCTATTTGTTTTTAGGATGCCTCCACGGACACAGCCACCCAGGGATCCGAGAGTTTTGCGTACAGATAGCCCACCGAGTGACGAGGCCTTGGTACATGACTCTTTTCCAGCAGAGGCACCAACGGTAGCACAACCCATTGGGCAACCGATGCCACCAGCCCCAGCAGTAGAGAGTGCACACCGCCTGAGTGCATTTCACGAGTTCCAACGCCAGAGTCCGCCCAGGATCAGGGTTGAGATGGACCCACATGCAGTTGAGGATTGGATGGAGGTTGTGATGAGAGTCTTCAGACTGGTAGGGACATCAGCCGACCTTATGCTGATCCTTTCCATGAGTCTTCTTAAGGAAGCAGCAGACAGGTGATTGAGCCTAATTCTCTAGGTGCATGATGAGGCGACACTACTCCAAGCAGACTTCGAGAGCCTGTTTCGAGTAGAGTTTGTCCCAGCCACCCTATGTGTGGTGCGGATACAGGAGCTACTACATCTACAACAGGGTATCATGATGGGGGCACAATACTCAGGGAGGTTCACCGACCTCTCGCGCTACTCTACAGATATGGTACAAGACCCAATCTTCAGGGCCCTGACCATCGAGTAGGGGCTCAGGTGAGAGATCAGAACTTCGATGATCTCCCTTAGCATCCCGACGCAGGCGGGGGTATTAGAGAGAGCCATCCTAGTGGAGAGTTCCTTGATGAGTAGTCACCATTAATGAGACACATCACTTGTCGACATGCATTAGAGACTTCATCACATGGCAGTAGACAGATGTCGCAAAGGTCCAAGCAGACCAGGCCATTTGGTTGACGACCTCATGACACAGGTTTAGTTGTGTGGGGAACACGAGACAATGCTAGTCATGCCAGGAGCAGGAAATGCTACCCTTGCGGTGTGCAGGGACACATGGCTCGTGACTATCCGACCTGCCGTACTGATGATCGGCAGACAGTTGAGGGACCTCCCAGGAATAGGTAGAGGTTCAATCGATGTAATAAGAAGGGAGCATGAAGACGTGGCAGAGGAGCTGGTCATGAAGATGGCGGTGGACAACATTTCTAGGTGTTACCGCCACCACCACCCGGAGTTCCACCCCTACCACAGTGAGTAAGTGGATAGGGGAGAGCTCAGCTCCAGGCAGCTGAGGCATACGACTGTTGCACTCTGGAGATGATTCGAGGTATGATATGTGTCTAATCCACCTTAGCTGCTATTCTAATAGACACAAGTTCCAGTCACCCTTTCATTTTCACTAGCATTGTTCGGAGCTCGGAGATTCCAACAGATTTGTTGGCTCGAACCTTATGGATAAAGACTCCAATAGGAGCAACCTCGATGGTTACGCACTGGTTCCGGTAGTGCGAGCTTACTATAGGAGGTGAGATCTTCGGCTGGGATCCTCTCGTAGCGGCGTTGAGGCCTTACGACATCATTCTTGGGTATGGAATGGTTATCTATAGTCCACGCACAGATTGACTGTATTAGCCGCAAAGTGTGGTGTGTCCTCACGAATGGGACACGGTTCACATTCACCGATGATAAGGGTGCCTTTTATGTGCATGATGGACTTACTCAGATGAGGGTTCAACTGGTCACTCATCAGTTGGCCTGTCTTACCCTCGGAGTAGTTTATGTGGAGAGTTCGAGCTTTCCTATAGTGGTGGAACAGTATGCGGATGTTTTTCCTGACAATGTTCCAGGACTACCTCCTCACAGAGAGATGGAGTTCTTTGTTGACCTATACCCTGGGATGACACTGATATCTACTCCAGCAAATCAGATGGCTCCTACTGAGCTTAGTGAGCTGGGGGTAAATCTTGAGGACTTGTAGGGGAAGGGATTCATTTGGCCCATTGTTTCTCCCTGGTCAGCCCCGATTTTGTTCGCCAAGAAGGAAGATATGAGCTTGAGGATTTGTGTCGACAACCATCACCTCAACCAGGTGACCATGAAGAACATGTACCCACTCTCGAGGATTGATGACCTCGTTGATCAGTTGAAGGGAGAGCGGTGGTTCTTGAAGATAGAACTTAGATCAAGCTATAACCAGCTCAGAGTTTGAGATGAGGATGTGCAGAAGATGGCCTTCAGATGTCAGTACAACCACTATGTGTTTTAAGTTATTCCTTTTGAAAAAACCAACACTACAAAAGTGTTCATGGGACTCATGAACAAGATCTTCTTGTCGTACCTCGACCGGTTTTTCATAGTATTCATAGACGACATTCTAATTTACTCGACTACTGAGGAGAAGCATGCCTACCATTTGTGGGTAGTACTGGACACACTCCAAGAGCACCATCTTTATAGTAAGCTCTCGATGTTCCAGTTTAGGACCCGAGTGTTTCAGTTCTTGGGACATGTCATTTCAGAGGCTGGAGTTGCAGTAGATCCAACGAAAATTGGATAGGTACTTTCTTGGGAGACACCTAGGAGTGTGACAGAGGTAAGAAGTTTTCTGGATTGGGATGGATACTATTGGAGGTTTGTGCCAGACATTTCCAGAGTTGAAACACCACTATCAGCCTTGAAAAAGAAGGGGAAACCCATCGTGTGGTCGGAGTGATGACAACAGAGCTTCCAGGAGCTAAGGAAGAGGCTGAATAGTGCCTCCATCTTGAGGCTTCTAGAGGAAGGCATAGGGTATGTAGTTTATTACGACACATCAGGGATCAGACTCTGGTGTGTCTTGATGTAGGAGCGAGTAGTGATCGCTTATGGTTCTCGACATTTGAGACAACACGAGTAGAACTACGCTACCCATGACCTGGAGTTAGCAATAGTGTTCTTCGCCTTGAAGATGCAGAAACACTATCTGATGGGAGAATGTATTACCATGTTCTCTGGTCATAAGACTCTCTAGTATATATTCTCTCAGAAGGACCAGAATATGAGACAACGACGATACCTTGAGTTCCTCCAGGACAAAAATTTCGAGATAGTCTATACTCTTGGGAAAGGGAATGTTATTGCAGATGCACTCAGTAAGAGTTTTGGTATACTACTGCTAGGAGAGGCAATAAAGTATCTAGCTTCTTTACAGATATCCTTTGTGGGTAGAGACAGATCAGATTTTCTAAATTCTATTACGGTCACTTTCCCACTCCTTCAGCGAGTCAAGGAAGCACAACCTGGGGACACTAACTTCCAGACACAACGTGCTCATCTCTCCACAGGGCAGGCACCTGATGGATTTTTTGAAGGCGGGGAGCACATCATCCTCTTCAGAGGACGTACTATGGTTCCAGTGTCACTTTAGGAGGATGTGTTGAGGGAGGTTCACACATCCCCTCTTGTGGTACATCCATGAGTGGCGAAGATGTTCCAGGACCTTTGGCGACTGCACTGGTGGCCATGTATGAAGAATGTGGTTGCAGAGTTTGTCTCTCAATGCCTCACTTGTCAATAAGTGAAGGCTGATCACCAAGTACCAGCAGGCTTGGTATAGCCTTTAGAGTTCCCATAGTGGAAGTGGGATGGGATATCCATGGACTTCATGACGGGTCTGCCACATACATCCATGGGTCATGACTCAATTTGGGTGATCATTGACTGACTCACCATGTCGACCCACTTCCTACCGATTAGAGAGCATGGATTAGTAGAGATCTTGGGATGCCTCTATGTGCAGGATATTGAGAGTTTACATGATATAACCTCAACAATTATCTCTGATCGTGACACACACTTTACTTCCCGGCTATGGAAGGGGTTTCAGGAAGGTTTCAGGACAGAGCTTTGTTCGAGCACCGCCTTCCATCCACAAACAGATGGCCCCACTGAGAGGAACATTCAGACACTTGAGGACATGTTGTGTGCTTGTGTCCTCAACTTCGGTCACACCTTGTCGGATCACTTGAATTTGGTGGAGTTTTCCTACAACAACAGCTATCATTCCACTATAGGGATGGACCCTTTTGAGGCGTTGTATGGACAACCATGTAGATCACCCTTGTGTTGGGATGACCTAGGGGAGTCTGCACTAGTGGGACCTGAGATGGTATGGGATACGACGGGGAAGGTACAGATCATCTGGGAGTGGATGAAGACTGCAACAGAGTAGAAAGAAGTCGTTTGATGACCGGAGATGGAGACATCTGGAGTTCGAGGATGGGGACCACATATTTCTACGGGTCGCACCCTGATGAGGTCTATGGAGATTTGGATGAGGCAAAAAGTTATCTCTGAGATTCATTGAACCTTTTTAAGTCCGCAGTAGAGTTTGCGTGGTGTCTTACCACTTAGCTCTTCCACATCAATTGCAGTGGGTGCACGACATCTTCCATGTATCTTAGTTGAGAAGATATGTGCATGACCCTTCACACATCATCGACCATGGGGAGCTGGACTTCAATGATGAGGTGAATTTTACAGAGGTTCAAGTGGAGACTGAGTATCTATAGGAGTGTGTTCTATGTGGATGGTCGATACCTCTAGTGCGCCTTCACAGGAATCACAGGAACCTCCAAGAGAGCACATTGGAGCAGGAGGCTCAGATGCGTGCTCAATTCCCTCATTTGTTCCCATAGATCGAGTTGTATCTTATGGGGATGTAAAGCCCTGAGGTAGGAAGAATTTAAAGACACAAAAATTTCATGGATATTTTTTCTTAAATACATGGGAATTTTACGAGTTTGCGAAAACTAGCGGCACGTGATTCCGAGGCCCGGTGTGCCCGGAATCAGTTTATAAAGTTTTGTTTGGGTACGTTCAGTAAACATATGAGTGAGATTTTATAACTTTGGAAATTGTGCACAGAACTAAAATCTGAGGGCACCACTGATCTCACAGTGCCAGTATTCTCTTAAGAAGACTTTCACCTCGATAGCAGATGGCTGAGAATGAATGTTCGTTTTTGGGTTTTTATGAATGATTTGAATAAAAATAAAGTGGTGGCTTATTTTTTAGCTGGTTAAAACCTCCAAGAGGGGGTTGGAGGTTGGGGCCACCACACCTTAACCTCCCATTAGAGGTTATGGTGGTGGGGCCCACCCGATGTCTAAACCCCCTCTTCATGTGGGGTTAATTTGGTGGCTAACACCCGAGTTGGAAGCCTCTAGAAATAAACTCTTTAATGAGGGGGAGCCTATTGATTTTCTCTTAATGGTGCCAACCCACCCCATTTAATTAATTAAGCCACCTCAGTTAATTAAATGCCTCATTTTGAATTTATGCCAACGAACATAATAGACTACATAATCTATTATTTCATGGGGTATTTTAATTTGTTGGAAAAGAGGATTGAGGTGAAGAGGTGAACTTGGAGATTGAACGCCAACGAGGAATAACTATCTAATAAAGAACACCAATGAAGAACACTGACCTTCTTCTCCCTTTTCCTTGGAATTTCCTAACAAAGTGGGACATCATCACCTATAAAAAACGACGTCCATACTTCCTAATCATCACCACCAACGAACGATACAAGGTAGGGGTTCACAGTTTCTATTTGTTGTGTGTTATTCATTTTCCATCATTGTTTAGAATTCAAATCCACTTGACATAACCCTAACGTGGCGGGTGCGGTCTGAAAAATCAAGGCCCAAACCCTCCGTATACTTTATGGATTTTGGTGCTAATCACGACATGATACTGGAATGTGTGACTCTCGTCAACGATGACTGCGGATCAAAGGAAACGACCTGAGGAGAGCACGAATTATTCCAGAACAAGAATCAGGCCACCAGAGCTCGTCTGATGACCCATTGAAAGAACACCGGTGGATGGAACCGATGTGTGTCAATGTGTGGTAGCGGTGGCGCAACTGTGCCGCCTGAGGAAATGTCGTAGCCCCTGGCCGCGTTGGTGCATCAGCAGCCGGCGCAAGGCTGGCTGTGAAAGAAACCAGTGGCTCAAGCCTCCATATAAACTGAGAAGGCACGACGCAATCAGCGCCATGCGGTGGATTGAAGGTGGTCCATGGTACCAAGTCGTGGCAGTGCAGCCGCGACCAGCTCGAGCCCGGCCACGAAAAGGTCCGGCGACCAGAGCGGCCGGGTCGCCGGAAGAGGCACCACACAACCGGCGCCGCTCAAGTAGTCGTCTGGCCGCTTGCCTAGTCAGAAACAGCGGGACCCAACTGGGTCCTTCGTGACACACCGGTGCCATCATACCGCCGGTTGCACCCGCCCGAATGGATAAGTCATTCGGGAACCATGGGGTGCGACCTCCCCCTTGGACATGACTAGGTTAGACCCCGACGGGCTGCCGGGCCGTTGGGCCGATCCCAGCACGGGCCTGACCCAGCACGGGCCGGACACTGTGCGAGCTGGACCCCGTGCAAGCTAGGTCTCCCCCTCGGGCCGAGTCGGACCTGTAGACCAGGTCGGACCCCAGTCCAGACCCATTTGACCTGATTTCACCTTTTCACTCAGAACAAGGGGTACGTGTGTCCGATTGATGAACTTTCTGCAGCTGCAGAAATCATGGAGAAAGAATGTTCTTTTGGTTTACCCCACATAATGTTTGGACTCAGTTGGGTTATAGAGGGGTTGGATCAAACGTAAATCCAATTGGGCGCTCAGAACGAAAATGCTAATAACTCACAGACTGGGCATCCGATTGTTGTGTCTTCTATTGCGTTGAGACCCCTATGATGAGATATACCTTTAAGATACTTCTTCATGGGACTTGGTGGCAGTTGACGCGTCGACACATGGCTTGAAGAGTGGACCCTCCCAAAATAAAGCATGCTTTGTGGAACCCATGTGGCTGGTTGTGCACTGAAGTCTATTCCTGGATCATGTGTTGGTACGATATTTCTGACTTCTGTTCAAAGATCATGTGTTGTTCTGACAGAATAGCTGGTCCTGGATCATGTGTTGGTCCGACAGCTCTGACAAATTTTCCTAAATCCTGTGTGGGCATGACAGTTCTGACTTCTCTTCATGGATCTTGTGTTGGTCCGACAGAATAGCTAGTCCTAGATCATGTCTTGGTCTGATAGCTCCAACTACTACTCCTAGATCCTGTGTGGGTCCGACATTTCTAACTGTCGATCCTAGATCCTATGTGGGTCCGACAACTTAGATGATTCAATAGCTATAACAGATCATATCTATCTCTCTACATATGTTGTATACCTATGTAAGATGAGTTAGTAACTCTGGTGTTTCCTTATGATTGAGATGGATTACTACATAAATTAGGTATATGTATGGGCATATACCCAAGTGGGGTTATCTGCTGATTTCATACTCTGTGGTTTATCCTTGTTAGATTTTGTGAGACCTTGAGGGTCTCAGGGTCCCTAATGAGTATCGTTATACTCACCCCTACATGGGATTTGTCCACACCTCGTTATGTTGGTTTCAGATTATAGACAATGCTGACCGTGGATGAGTGGATAGGACTGGACATTACCCGGAGGTGTACCACACGTCGTGATGGTACTTGGAGGAGATGGACGGACATAGAGTGATGTGGAGGCCTTCCATACCTACCCTTCAGGTAGGACTTCCCAGTGGATGATCCAGCAGTTATTTACCCTTCTTCAGTTGAACTTTTTTTTCAGTTTCCTTATACTTTACAGTTGGGCTTGTATTTCTGGCCCCTTTAATTTTCAGAACTCCATTTTTATACAATTTTTAATTAGTGTTTTCTTATAGTTTTTACTCTGATTGTGTGTGGTTACTCTATATAATGGAAATTCCTTCCCAATTTTAGGTAATTACGCCTTTGGTACTAGTCTCCAGCCCCTGGACTTTGGAAGGCGGGCTTAGGGTAGTCATGAAACGGGACCCGGGGGATGGGTGGTGACATGTTTGGGATTTTGTGGATGTATTTATAGAAGATTTTCTTGGTCTCCCACAAAAATAAGATGTTGGGTTCCCAATAGAGCTCATACATGGTACCGCACCAATATTAAATAATCCATATATAATGTATCCAATTGAGTTTCATGAATTAAAGAAGTAACTTCAAGATAAATAATAAAAAGGATTCTTTTGTATAGGTGTGTGAACTTGGGGTGGACCTGTTCTTTTTGGGAAAAATAAAGATGGATCAATGATAATTTGTATTAATTATTGGTAGTTGAACAAGATCAAAATCTTGAATAAATATGATATCCCTCGTATAACGAACTATTTTGATCAACTATGTCATGCTCAATAATTTTCCAAGATTGAAATCCATTTTTGATATCATCAATTGAGGGTCATGAAAGAGGATATACCCAAGAAGACATTTCATACAAGGAATTGACAATATTAAAATGAAAATTTTATTTTTGGTCATACTAATTACCCAATTATCTTAATGTATTTAATGAATACAATCATTATATATTTCAACATTTTGTTTTTGTTAGACTTTATATATTTTATTCTTATTTATTGGAAGAGTAAGGAAAAACATGATGATCACTTTAGAATTGTACTAAAGATCCTAGGGAAGGAGAAGATATATGAAAATAAAAAAAGAGTAATCTTGGGATGAAAATTGTTTCATTTTTGGTCACATAATCTCAATATATAGTATGAAAGTATGTTCATCCAAGATGAATGCTATTGAATGCTATGCTAGACTATCCATGGTGATTGAGATCTATAGATTTGTTGATTTGGACGGATATTATCGATGATTTGTGGATTTTTTTTCAAAAATATCTAATCTTATGACCAAGATAACTCAAATGCTTGTCAACTTCTTCTGTACATATTATTGTTTCAAATAATTCAAGGAACATAAGGTAATTATGGTTAGTGTTTCTGTGATTACATTAGCTCATAGTGGATAAAGGGTTGTAATGTATAGTGATTCATCAACTAAGGTATTGAGATGTGTTTTATGATAAGTAACATGGTTATGGATTATAAATTAAGTTAGTTTATGATTCATGATCAAAATTACCAAAAACATGATTTGGAGTTAGTAGTGGTAATTATTTCGTTAAGGATATGGAGGCACGATCTTTATTGAGAAACGAGTGATATATATACTGATCCTAAAATTCTAAAATATAGTTTCACATAGATGGAGTTGAACATGATCCAAAGACGATGGATAGTGTTGATAAAGGATTATGAAATCTCAATACGTTACCACATAGTGAAAGAGAACAAGGTTGTTGATTATTTGAGTTGGAAGGATCATGATACCTTATCCATGACGAGGATCACCAAATATCCAATATTTCTAGATTTAAAAATGAGGGATCTAGAAATCCTAATGTAAGGGGAAAATGTTCTCTTAATAAAATGAATGTTCAACCCTATATACTAGTTCAGATTAAGGACACGTAGAAGGAAATGAGGAGTTGAAAATTAATGTCAGAAATGTTCTTGAGTTTTAATTTTATCAGGATAAAATGATATGGTTTAGGACCCATGTATGTGTTTATTCCATACAAGATATGTGGAAGGAGATATTAAAGGAAGATCATATTTCTTCATTCTCGATTCATACTGGAAGTTCAAAGATGTATATGATATTTAAAGAATAATTATTATGGCATGGAATGTAGAGAGATATTTTAGAGTTTGAATATTTTTTCTTGGTAATCCAAAAATTTAAGGTGAAAGATAAAAGTTAATGGGTAGGGTGCATCCATTACCCATACCATAATGGAAATGGGAGAACATAAAATTTATTTTTTCATTGGAAGAAAACATCTAAAAGGTTTAATTTTATATATGTGGTAGTCAATCACATTACTATGTGATCAAAATTCATTACTATCAGATAATACAACAATCTAGACTATCCTTCCAGGATATACATTAAGGATGTGGTATGGTTGGATATAGTTCCCCATTCTACTATATCTGATTGGGATCAAAGGATTACCTCAATGTTCTAACAATGTATTTAGTAAGAACATGATACATAATTGATTTCCAACACTACTAATCATCCAATGATAGATGGTCAATCTAAAATAACAATTTAAACCCTAGAGGATATGTTGAGATCATGATATCTTGAATTCTAAGGCGGTTGGGATCAACACAATATTCTTGTTTAGTTTTCTTACAACAATACCTTTCACTAATGAATTAATATGGAACCATAGAAATCCCATTATGGAAAAAATGTAGAGCTCCAACATATTGTTTAATGTTGTAGAAAGAAAGAAATTTGGGCTTGAGATTGCTGAAGAAATGGTCCTGATGTTTCGAACCATCAATCAACATATCATGGCAGTAAAATATTAGTAGAAAATTAATGATGAGAAATATTGGTGAGATATAGAATTTAATTTTGGTGAAAAGTTGTTTATATGAATCATATCATGGAATAAGGTTATGAGATTTGAGGATAAAAAGACAATAATCCCTAGGTATATCGGCCCCTTTGAGAGTCTGGATAATATCGGGACAATGTCCCATCACTTGAAACTTTCTCTAAATCTCTATCAAGTCCATGATGCATTCCATGTATCCCTCCTGAGGAAGTAAATCCAATAAAAATAACATGTATCAAAATCAATGTTCATACCACTGGGGAATTATCTATCTTATAGAGAACAACTAGTTGGAATTCTGGATAAATCAGAGAAAATTCTATGAAACATGAACACTCACCAGGTCGATTTTTTGTGGATAAATCACCAGTTAGAGGAATATAAAAGGGAACATGAGGATATGATTAAGCATATGTATCCAAATTTGTTTTTACCCATATGATGAATTTCTATGGTGAAATGTATTTTAATGCACGTAGAATGTAACACCACAATGTTTTATGGTATATTTTCTTTTCTCTAAAAAAAATTCAATTTTCATTTATTTATTACAATGGACTAATTCAATCATTAATTTAAAATGGAATGGAATTGGTGTATATTACATGAAAAATCACATTGGAATATGTTTCATTGGACATCAATGTGGAATATGTTATACGCAACAACTATTTTCTACGAAACAATATTTTATTGTAATAATTATTTTCATGTGATATTTATAAACTAGGAATTTAGAATAGTTATATAAATAGTAATAACTATTTAAAAATATTGTTACATTTTTTTATATAAATAATACATATATATAATGAAAGATATGAATTTTTGTAATCTCCTTTTATGTTTAAAAATACATTTTTCTTGAATGAACATCTTTTAAAGTCCTTTAAAAATTATTAGAATTAATATTATAGAAATATAGAAATTTAATTTGGTATAATAAAATTAATTTTTTAATATATATTGTCAAAATTATCTTAGATTTAATTTTTGGTATTTTCATGAGATACTGCAAATTTGGATGAATAGTTAAAAATACATGATTTTATTTCAAAATAGATTTTTTCAACAAAATAAATTACATGGTTAAATTATTTATAAATTTATTCAAAATATTAGGTATATTATAAATTTTTATTAATTAAGCCAATTTCGGTGACTATAATCAATTTAACAATGAAATTGGATATAAAAACATAGCAAACATTTTATCCTTTTGGCATTAAAAACCCTCATTGTCGACCCAATTCACATGTTAATTTTAAATTAATTTCATACACTTCAATAATTGGAATTTGGAAAAATGAATTTAATATTTATGAATATTAATAATTTTTACCTTTTGATAATATAACTATTTTTCTGAACAAAAATATCATTGAATTTAATCAAAATTAAATACATTGATTTATGTAAAATTAAGATTAACTAAGGACTAATCCTTATAATTAACACCTAAAAACATATATAAATTTGTAAAAAACACTTTGAATTGAAATTTTTCAACCATTAACATTACATAAATGAATATTTTTTAATTTTTAATTAATTTTTTTAGGTAAAAATGTTTGAACACCTAACATGTTCACCAAAATACCAAGTGTGTCCTTTACCTTTCCTATAAACAGCCACTACCTCTCCCTCTTCTTCACACCTCTCAATGAACCTAGGATCATCCATGTTCTACCAAATTCATATACCAAAATACATCCCATATTAATATAATACTTATATTAGGATTAATGAATATCAAGGAATCCGTTTGGCCCAAACCAAAAGGAGTTACCCGATTACGAGCTAATGCCTTATCTCAGGCTCCTTTCTTTTATTTTGCTTCTTCACACACTATAATCACATATTATTCCATGATTGTATAAAAAATCAAGTATCCTAAATTTAATATCCTTTTAGGACAATGGTTATACCTATAACTACACACACCTCCATCTAATGGATAATGAAAATATTGTTTTTGTGTACGATGAACTTACGCCTTAGAAAACAATGATTTCTCAATTTTCCTCACTACTTCTCATTGTGGTCATTATATTGGAAAATATTGTTTATATATATATATTATATTATATTATATTATATTTATTATGTATTTATTCTTATTTATTACTTTTTTAACACATATTAATTTACATTCCATTTGGTGTAAGTAAGATAATTTTTCTTGAAGAAGTGAGGACTACCACACCCTAATAGTTACGTTCTTCATTCACACACACTATGTGGAATGTATTAATGATAGGTTTAGTGAAATTATATTATTTATATAACACTATAATTCAAATTTAATGATAATATATATATATATATATGTCAATTTCATTATTTTAATCAATAAAACAATAAAAATAGAAACAACGTTCATCTGTCTTTGTGGCTTACCGTCTTCATGAATGGTGTATTCCATTTTATAAATATATATTATATATACTATTATTATAAAAAAAATGGTTATAAATTTTATTTATATCATGTTTTACATTCTTGTGATAGGATATATTTATAAGGACCAATGACATAGAAAATTAATAGACATGCAAAGAACACAACAAATATTATCTGAAGTGAAACCTTAACATAGGATAGTTAAAATGTGAGTAATATAGGGTCATAATAAAACCATATATGGTATCATATATAATAATATTTTTCTTATAACGATTTGAGATAAATTTATATTTATTATATTTGTGTTTTTAGTGAGTATGACGAGAGTCAATACATAATTTTAAGAGGTTTAATCTCACTTTTTATTTTTGTGAAATACAAGTAATGTTAACCACACATTCCTTTTTTTGGTGTATATATTGACCATGATTTTATTCTATGTATCA
This sequence comes from Viscum album, assembly GCA_963277665.1. NCBI lineage: Eukaryota > Viridiplantae > Streptophyta > Magnoliopsida > Santalales > Viscaceae > Viscum > Viscum album. The sequence goes on from OY728128.1 coordinate 744,004,984, forward strand.
TATAATTAATTTTATGGGTACTCACATATACATTTTATGATCTTTAATTCATGAAATTTATGCTTAAAAAGTTACCAAGTCGGTAAAATAGTTTTTTCTCAATTATCCTTCATTGAGAATCACATTTTGTTATGAACCTAAATTATTATTTTTATGATAATATAATACCATTTTATATGATATATCACGAATATACTTATTTTCATGATATTATAAGCTTAAATTAATTTCCTTTTCTTATATATAATGTGTGATCCCATGTTATTAATTGATAAGGGTTTATTGAAACAATATGCATGATTTTCATGATTATTTTGTTTATTATTACTTTCATGAAAAATTATGATCTAAATATGAAGAAGTTTATTAATTTTTTCCTCATCTAGTTATTAAAGATATCATCATCTATAAGGATCAATTTTATTCTCTTTGGTACTTAAGATAATTTTTTATAGAAAATATGATCATCTCTCTTTTAAGTTAGAAATCTATTGTCTTTGAAACCCATGATTTCAAAAATGTTTTCAAAAATGTATTAAAAATATTTTCAATAGATATTTTAAGACAATTTATAATGAAAAGGGATTTTAAATACATTTAATCATCTTAAATGATCCATTTATAATTTTGTAACTGTAGTTTTAATGTAACATGTGGTTAAAAATGTTTTATGATATAAAAAGTATTTTCAATATAGAAAGGATATTTTACTCAAGAAATATTTTTAAATGATCATTACAAATTACTTGCCATATAGGAGAACATATGTTGGTGTCACTCATAACTTTATAGGGAAATTATTCAATGTTTTTATTCATATTATTTCTCTAAATTTATTATGTTTGAAGGAATTATGATTATGAAACCTATTTCTCTTTCACATGTTCTATGATTTTGAAACATGTTTTTTAGGGGTTCTGATAATGATTAAATGATTATGAAACCTATATTTTTTCATATATTCTGATATGATTTCATATTCATAATACCCATTTCATTAAAAGGGTTATGATATTATTAATTATGATATTGTGGAACATGTATGTATGATTTCACTATGAGTCGGGCAGAACCTATATCTCCTTAAAATTCATTGGGTAATGATTTATATCTCATGAGATAGACTATGATTACCTTGGTAATGAACCATGACTAATAAGAAGCCCGTGGTAGTTAACCATGACTACTAAGATAGTATTTGTACTGATCTCATGCTACAAATATAATCAGGATAGTGAACCATGACTACCAAGATTGTATAAGGAGTGAACCTATAATACTAAGATGGTCTTGGTGGTGATGCCTTAGTTTCTAAGGAAATCATATTATATGGTTAAATTTCTATTATAAATCCATGTTTTATTCCTATGTTATGCTTTGATGGATTATGTTATTTATTTACTCACGATTCATGTCTTATGAACTAACAACCTTCATGCCATGATTCATGTTAGTGATATTTTATATGTTGGGTATGATCTTCTATTTTCAGGATCATGTTCTTATACCCTTATACGCATGGTTATGATTACATATATTTAATTTTCCATTATGGAGCATTTAAAATAGCTAATTTTTATGTTTACTTCCCCAAATTATGAATATATGTATTATTTTTTATGTTTCTAAAAGACTTATAGTTATAAAGAACATAGAGGGAGATAATGTTGATCACGTATATATCAGTGTTTATTTATCCATGTTTCCAAAGGCACTAGGCTAGTATGGTCTTTAGGCCTCTTTTATATAATGTTATCAATATTCAACTATATTAATGTAATGTTAAAGTATGAAAAGTGATTTTCTATATATGGTTCATGATATAGTGGTATAATATTTTCGATTAAGAGTCTTGATGGAGTTTCATAGTAAGAAATGGTTTGGACTATGTGGTTTTTAGGGAAACAATGACTTGTGGGATTTGTATATGATATAAACAAGGTATATCTAATATGAAATGTGAATTTAGTGTCATTTATGATATTTTTAATGGAATATAATGTTCATTTCACCAACAAAGTGAGGTGATATTGTTTGTGAGTTAGAGACCTTGAAAATGATATCGAATCATTATTAATTGTCCTCATACATGAAATGTGTAGACCATGGGACCTTGGTTGATCAATAATTAATTGATATTATATATTTTACATTTATGGTTAAGGAGTCCTTTTCCTTTTTTTTGGACGGTTCCATGTCAACATTATCACTATGTTCATGTTCATGATATAACATAGGATTTACTAGTATATCACCTCTAGGATTAGGTCAGTGATGATGGAACATATAAGGGGACACTCCAAGATTTTCAATCACCATTTTTTTAGAATTAAAAGGGTTTTATTTTGGGTCTAGTAACATTGATGTAATTATATGTGGTATAAATATAAATTAGTTAAATATATTCATTTATGGAGAAATATAATTTTTTGGTGGTGAAAATGCAGCATTGGGAATTGAATTAGTGGTTCTTCCTTCACCTCAAGGATCATGTGGAGTCTTATGTTTTGTGGCAGAAGTTTTGTGATAACATTCAATACTTGATTCTACAATTGAATATAAATGGGGATAAACATTTGGATATTATTACCATTATAAAAGGAAACTATTATTAATAGTATTTCAAGATTCATTTCAGGAACATTCTTCTTAATGCTTTATACCTAAAACCATGTGAGGAGGATAGGGTGAGGGATTTTGAAGAAACATTACATTATGTGATCTAGCTCATGGTCATAACCTTTATGATACCAAAACTTTTCATGGTAATGGGGAATGTATAGGTTTTATAGAGTATTATGGAAGGAAAGATTCATGAAAAGAGGGGAGATACCATGATTTCCCATATAGTAGAGTTTTTATTCAGGGTTCCTAGTTTCCTAAATATAATGGGTTTTGAACAACTAAAGGAAGGTATTCGTATTATTTATTTCAAATATTTGGGATTTCCATAATTCAATATACATCTTATGGATAATGTTCTTTTATTTTTAAATAGAACAATTTTTTAAATAGGGTTGTTCCTAACCATTCAACGAATATAGCATGCGACTGGTGATTCAAATTAGGTTCTTATATTGAAGTTGAAATATTTGTGAAATAAATTAGGGGTTCTACAGCCTAGGATAAATATAGGGGTAGTGGGGCCTGAAATGGATAATCTCGTGATTCTCCAAATCCTTAATGAGTATAGAGAGACCATAAAAGTGGTATTCATCACATCCATAGAGTCCATGAAGTAGGTGTTGGCCAAATAGATTCTATATAGTTTCAACCATAAGGTGTGTTTTATACCATTTAGGTTCCATTTTCATATATTATACTTGGATGTATTGATTTTACACTCCATTATTTCACCTACAATGGTTTGTTACATTAGACCAGAGGGATTGATTCTTCCAGTTACCTTGGAATCAAAAATGTTAATTGGCGGTCATGACTGATTCTCTGAAGTGTAGAGAGAATATCAGTTAGTGCTGGGGTAAAAGTGATCATTGGGAAACATACTATACATGAAAATATAATATTATGAATCCATTCATACCATATATTGGCTATATTTGGTCCAGGGAATCATGGATTTCATTAAGAGGTGGATCATATTATATGATGATGATATAGATTCTACACTTTTCACTACTAATAGAGACCATATTATGGGTTTGAGGTGAGAAAAAACCTAATCATCATTAATAATCATGTTGATACAAAATTCATCAGAGGTTTAGTAGAATGTGATTCATATGGTTGTGATAGATTACCCTAATATATTTTCTGAATAGGTTATTGAATTACACTGCCGATGAGAGATTGATTGTGGGCTAGAGTTACCAACATTCAATTTTATAATTTAAATTTATTTATGTTTGATGGATACTTATTGGTTATAGGAGTTGTTTATACATATTAATAGTCACCTTTAGATAGGTTTTATCCAAAAGAGTAAGTCATGAGGGTGTACTATGGTATTTTCAGATGGAATGACGATGGTACTCTATAGAAATGTATCAATAAAAATAACATGAATTTAAGGACAATAAATAACCAATTCCCTATTCCATGGATTTATGATTTATTTATTATCTAAATGGGATTAGATGGCTCTGTAATAACAATATATACTCTATATTCCACCATATATGGGTAATGGATGGTAATATTTGGGAAATTGATTTCTCATATCATTGTAGATAATATGAGTTTGTTTTAATATTGTTTGGTTTAATTAATTATCAAACTATTTTAATGGGATTGTGGAATTAAGTTTTATGAGATACTCTATATCTATTTATAGTGGTATTAATCGATGATTTCATCTTATAATCCACTTTGGGGTAGGATGATAATAATAATCTATTATTTGTTTTATAGTTCTTCATTATCACTAGCTCTCAGAAAAGCAATAAATCTATGAATTCTAGGATCATGAATATTTTTTCCCTAGGGAATTTCATGTCCTAGAAGGGGGTTTCTATGGATGCTTTAATTATTAAGGATGTTGATTCATAGTCATACCCCAATAGTTTTTTTAGGTGTATAGAGTTTCAACAAAATTATTGTTTATTATTGGAGGTGCGTACTCAACTTTTATCAAATCATCACTCCTATAAAATTCATAACTAGAAAATGATAGGATTTACCATTGAATGACATGTTCTATTATTCTTTCATGTATGTAATAGAAAATATATTTAGAACCAAATATCACCATTTACTTGAAGTGGGAATTCAGTTTGAGGCCATCATGTGACTCCCCACATCATGATATAGGTTGTGTCCTGATGTAGTAGAAAATAGTAACATCTTATTAGAATCGACAATTATAATCCCATGAATATAACTGTTCCCCCAATGATTTTGAATTGGTAGAAGTTACCTTTTCCTTATATTTATGGTGACATTATCTTATTGGTGTTTTTTTGTTTGAAATTTTCATAAAGAGACTAATGAATGAAATATACGATCATGACCTGTACTTGAGTTATTAAAGGTGGATGTAATTGTTTTAAGATGATGACCTCAATATTTATTGTACTCCATGAAAGGGTGTTATTATGAATGATTTAGTAATTTGGATGTCATTCAATGGTGATTTTTGTGAGTCTGTAAATTCATTGTGTGTGATGAAATATCTCCATATAATCCATAATGATATGGGAGATGATAGTGATAGATGATGAATTTTTTATATAATTCTTAAGTATTCTTTTCTGGAATAGGTGGATGATTCCGTGATGGGGTAATTTGAGTTGGAATTTTAAAGGTACCGAGTTTTTTGGGGTGACACAAATGATGGATGGATTGTGGATTTCCAACCCTAAGTGTCGTTTTGGTGGATGATATTCATTGAATTGGATATGAATGAGTTGATTATATACATGTTCTATTGGTTTCAATTAATTTTACATATAGTTTTATTTTTTTCATTCTCAAAGAGGGCATATTTTGTGTCCTCAGTTGGTGCATTATGTTTCATATCTTGTGTCATGGTGTTTATTTTTTCCGAAGTTAAAGGCCAAACGTCATTTTTTATGGTTTCTAATGTATTCATATGTTTATAACTAAAAGTAGAAGGAAATATTTATGGACATCAGCATTATTCTACTTCTATATCAAGGTGGTAATGATACTATAATGGTAATAGTCGACCGTTTGAAAAAATAAACCCATATTATAATAATCAAGGAGTTGACCTCGATGGATGTTTTTTCATAGGGATATTTGGGAGAGGTGATGAGGCTTCATGGTGTCCTTGGGATAATCATATCTTATGGATACCATCATTTTACCTCTATGTTGCAAAGTAGTCTTTAGAAAGCTTTTGGATATTTGTTTTACCTCATCACCACACGGCATATGTAGACCAATGGTCAGATATATCATACAATCCAAAATCATTAATTCATGTTTTGTTACTTGTTTAATAATAAAAAATTGGGAGTTTTTTATAATGGAACCTGTAAATTTTTTTATTGTTTTATGTTATATACACATTCCACCCTTGATTTGTTCCTTATAAAATCTGTCACTATTTATCTATTATAATATTTTTCATTTCTTCATGATATACTTTGTTAGTAATAGTATATTACATAGAATTATTTTTATTAATTTAAAATTTTACTTATCAAATGTTTAGTAATGATAAATATCTTACACTTGAAGGTAATTTCATACATATCATATTGATTTCATAAATATTAGTTGTTTATCAATGTTAAATATCTTATTCATCATAATATATCTTCTATTTTCTCAATGATTGAAATATTTAATTTTTATGGAAAAGTATGTGCTTTTACTTTTAATTTCAGGAAGGTATGATACTTTTTTTGTGTAAATAATCTTATGATTTTTTATTTTAAAAATACTTATAATAAATTCACTTTTTCATTTTCTGGTAATCTAAAAAATTTATTGTTCTCTAATTATGTTTTAATTTTTTTGAAATATACATGAATATTTTTATATTGTTTTAGTCTTATGTTTTTCACCTAATTAATTAATATTATTTTTTTCAATGAAATATAGGTTTTTCAATTTACACCTATGAAATATATTTTACCCTTATGATATTTTGTTTACTCTCATGTAATGAATTGAGTTATATGATGATACAAAAAATTGAATACATGTTCAATATGGGATAATCCCAGATTCAAAATAATTTTTCTATATTATGTTGTTTTGAAAAAATTCATATAATAATCATTTTATGATATTCTAGATTATCGATGATCTAAATTATACAGCTGGAAGATGTTGGGAATGATGATATTTCATGTTTTTATTATATATAAAATCAAATTATGATATATATAATATAACAAAATCTATCACTAATACTACCTCTTTAAATAAAAAAATCTTAGTTCTTGTATTTCAAATGATCTAATATTTTTTAAATTTATACATTCCATACATAATGATTATTATTGATTTTCAATTACCAAAAGTTGTGATCTAGAATTATAATTACTATAATAGTGTTCTAGATATTATTGGGGAAAACTCCCAAAATGTTTGTGAATTATCAAAATTCATCTACAGAATATATACCACCTATCCTATATAAATTTCATACTCATGAATAAAATATTACATTAACTTAACTATAATTTTGATTATTCGTTTCACAAAATTTTTCAAATTCATACTTGTTTCATGTTATTATTATTTATTCTATCTATTTTATAAATTTTTAAATTAATCAAAAATACTTTTGATGTTATTCAATGTTGCTTAAAATATTATTATGTACTATCGAACAAGTTATAAAATGGAATTTCAATTTGTTATTGTTAGATGGTTATGGATATATTTATTATTATTATTTTAAATTATAACTACAATGATTCATTATGGATAATGTAATACCATGTTGTTGTGGATATTTAATTTAATATGATAACACTATAAAAAGTCAAAAAATTAGATTGTAATAGTTAGAATATCCATGATATTTAAACTATAGAAATAATTTAATTTCTATGATTATATTATTCAATCCATTAAAAGGAATTATGTAAGAAGATTGTGTATATTATAATAATTAAAATATGTTATTTCTTATTCATAAATAGTGTAATATGAATACATTTCGAGGTGATATTTTCTTTTATAACTTTTCATTAAATCTAAAGTACCATTTTGTGTTTTTTAATAATGATATATTTTTTTGATAACATTCTATGTTTGAGCATTTGAGAAGAGTTTGAGTGTGGAAGATTTAGAATGATTTCATTTTATTGAATTATCATATTTAAAGAATCTGATCTAGAATTATTATATTCAGAGAAACATATCAAGTCTTTTCATATTACCTGAATCATATTTAGAAACAACATATATGGGATAACATATCTAGAATCCAGTATCATTTTATTGATAAAAATGGATCCAAAATGAAACCACAATGTATTGAGAAAATATGATATGGAATATTGTATCATTGTATTGTGAAAACTAGATCTAGAATCTTCAATCATCGAATTGAGAAAATCATTTTTGTCCCCATCAGACTGAGGATTCAAATTGGGAAATTTTAAATTAGGTTAAACAATGTCTTTAATATTTTTTTGGGAAATATTTTTTATAAAAAAACATTGTAAAAAAATAGAAGTCAGTATAATAATTCATTTTAGGATATAGAAGGTGACTATCAAGAGTTTTCATAAGTTGAATTCACTTTTTCTTTATCATTAATTTCCATAAACCCACAAGAGTGGCTATAGTAAGGATACAGGTTCTCACGCTAGGAATGAACCTCATAAATTATGTGTTATTTACATTCCTTTTTTACTTTTTCATGAATGAGTATTTAGTAAAATTTGATAAGGATATAAATACTAATAGGATTCAATGGTTATGTTTTGAAATTAATTTAGACAAATAATAGTTAACAATTGATTCAACCCCTCACATAGTTTTTATTTATTCCTTTTCAAATTCAATTGGTATTAGAAAGAATTTCCCATTATAGAATCCTTATCACCGATAATATAAAATATGTAAATAGTAGAATAATTATAACATTTGGTAGAAAACATTATTATGGATAGAAAAAGAGGATTATTTCTTATCTCTAATATCTTATCCTTGAAGTTGTTTATGCTGTTAATATTGGTTTTCCACCTATTAGGAAAGTTGATCCTATGACGTTAGATAATATGATGAATATATAATTTTATATAAATTCATGAAATGTAATATTTATTTCATTATCATAAAATGTTTATCATAAGTTGATGGGTCTCAAAACATCAAAAATAAAGTGGGACAACATGGAATGTTTTTTGTAGGTAATTAAATTGTTAAGGAAGTAATGCTAGCAATACAATTTAATATGTAAGAATAAATTTGAATGTGAGATGAAGAAACAATTGATGAATACTTCACCATAGTATATGAAATTGTTTTTAATATCAAAGGATTTAGATATGTCCTGTAAGATTATATAATTATGGAGAAACCTAGGAAGAACTTTCTGGATTGGTTTGATTATAAAATTTATTCTTTATAAGATAAATATGATTTATCTATTAATGAATTTCATAACATTCTTGTGGAATATTAAATTTGGAATTCTCCAATGATTAAAAATAATATGAAAGATGAAATGGATTTTGAAGCTACGAGAATGTTGAAAATTCAAGATGTAGATGGTATTAATACTTATGAATCTGAAGATAAAGAGGATGATTAGTTGAATGAAAATATCATGTATCTTATATCCAAGAACAATCAAATAGTAAGAGAATGTATTGAGGTAAAATTCCTCACATGTTTTTTGAGTCTCGTGGAATTAAACACTTCTCACTAAATTTCCCCATGTGGAAATTTGGAGAATATTGTGATGATTATAATGGAAAAACACAATATAATAATAGAAAAAAATGATAAAGGGCAAACTTCTTCTAATAGATACAAGATGAAGCTTCATGGGAACAAAATAATTCTGTTCAGCAAGAAAATTGAATCAAACACAACTAAGAACAAGTAGATTCAGAAAAGGGAATAAATTTATATACACTCCATGCAAATAAAATTACTTTTACATTTCTCATACCAAGTGAACTTCACCATTTTCTGAGTGGGGAAATTCATTAGAAATTAAAAATTCAATAAATCCATTACAAAAAATTATAATACCCCACTAAACACTAGAATCTTCAAATAAAAACAATCATGATTTCTCCCAAGTCATAACATCCATGAACTTCTCATTATGAAATTAAATTCTATATTCTAATACCACATTTTCAAATAAAATCTCATAGTGAATGAAAAAAAAAATTATTATAGCATGGCATATAGTCATTTTTTACAAACAATTTTGTAACTTGTCTCTGAGGACTCACATGATACTCATTGTACTGAGTGTAAACAAAACTTTCTTCCACAAAACCAGCATGAACATTTATATATACTCTTGGAATATTCTATTCATCAATTATATAAATATTGTAGGAGTGTTGGTCAGTCCAAAGGGAAGAAAAGATACTCATAATGGTAATATCATCTTTATAAAGAGGTCTTCTATTTATTCTTTTATTATAAATTGATAAATAAAAGATCAAATTTATATATTTGGGAACCACTTGTATACTTTTAATTGTACAGAACAATCATAAATCTTTTATAAGAGATATATCTTCTTTACAGTAACTCAATTTTGTTTTTTGTTATCAACAAATGTGAAAAGGGTTCCATGATCTTTCTTTAAAAAATAGAATAGCCAATACCCATGGTGACACACTCGAGCCTATATATTCCTTCGGTAACACTTAATCATGTAGATTTTTAAACTCTTTTACTTTAGTTGGTTTCAAAATTTAATAAGAAATAGATACAAATGTAGTTGAAGGTAATAAATTAATAGAAAAATATACCTCCCTTAATAATATAAATGTAGAGAAATAAAAAGGCATCACTTTGGGAAAATTGGAAACCTCTAGAGGTAGATCATCATTAAAAAAACATACATTATAGATCATAACAAAACACTGATATTAATTTCCCCATATCCTAATAAGAAGTAAAAACACGACTCAACCTAGAGTCATATTCCTCAAGAAAGACTTGAAACACCACAACTAATTTAATAAAGTGGAACTGTCGATGAGAACATAATATTAGAGCCTTATAATAAATATTTTAATCCATAAAAATAATGATGTTAATAGATTTAATATCAAAAACTATAAAATTCTAGCTATACTTAATTTCTTATAATTATATATCAAAGGCATGAAAATGTTCTCTATACACTCTCTTGGTTCTATGGGGTCAAATAATATAATTCACATAATAAAAAATACCCATGGTAATTTTTAGTATATTCACAATACATTTCAATATAATTGAGTGTGATGAACAAGTATCAAATAATTAATTTCAAGATGATGAATCTATTTTGATGGTACCTCACAAACACATTGGACATGTATCGGCTTCAACTAGAGACTCTTCAACTACCTGATAAATCCTTCTTCTAGAATGTAATGGTAGTAACCCCTTCTTTTTATGTCATCTGAATGAACTATAATACTTTTAGATGATTATGAGTATGTTCCACAACACAGAGTAGTGAAAAATTGGTTAAATTTCTATAGGAGTCCAGAGAGACCATATGAATAGTAGATCATTAGTGTCTCAAGACAAACACATCTTGTGTTCCTAATCCTTCCACATTAACCAAAACATAAATGGCCACTACCTGGAACTACAAATGGTATAGAGGAAAATTTTGTTAAATAACTAGAATGTGACTCATCACTCTTCCTCCTCTTTTAGTTGAACTTCTAGAACATCCATAGGTAGTAAATGGACTCTTGTAATCCTGAACATCCAACTAGATCAAGCTCAACTATCAACACTCAATCTAGTATGTCGGAATCTAAATATATCTTCAATAATAAAACATGTGAATGAATATCAGGTTGAAGTCCCATATTGATCCTTTATGACATCAACATTTTATTTGATATAATTTCATGTGAAAACTGAACAAGATCAGAAAATAATATCGTGTACTATGTAACGGTCTTGTCAACTAGTAGGATTTTGAGAAATACCATAACCTTACATAGTACCATAGATTTTAGATAGAATTAATCTATGAAATTAACTCTATTTTCATTCTATAGGAATCCCTCATTCTTTTATCTCATTACCATCTAATACCAACATCTTGTGCTTGGCCCATTTAGTATAATGGTATCACACTTCATCATAACAGCTTCAGGAATCTCCCAAAAGTGAAAAAAATCTATATCTTTTTCATCAAATCCCCAACATCTTGAGGATCATTAGTTTTATGGAATGTAGATTTCTTCTGATGAAAAAATATTAATCACAACCCTATGATTTAAACCCTTGAGGTTCCACAACTGGACCCCGAATGGGAATAATTGTAGGTGCATTTAGCCGAGCTTGTACATAACACACAACAATCTAAAATAAATTCATGTCCATGAGGGGATCTATTTTTTTTGTTGTTCACTAGATGTTCTTACTTAGGTCCTATTCATAAGCCTTATCAGAGGCATTATGTAACACAACATAAATATAAAACATTGGAGATATCATAAGATTATATAGATTAATAAATAAAACATGAGAAATAGGTATATCAATCCCATCTAATAACATTCGATGATTTATATTTGAACATTCCCAAAACGAATTATTTGTAAAAGATTATAATCATGTGATTTTTTTTGACAAATACACTTTTACCAAACACTCATTGTTTCTTAAGGCTTGATACATTGATAGATGACCAATAAATTTCTCTTAACTTACACTAATGTACCATAATGAAATTCCAAACTCAAACTCATATTTATGAATGACGCCCAACCTACACCTCTAATGAAACAAAGCCAGGAACTAGGTATAATACCCTAATAACCTGATACCTGAGTAGAAACTGACATAACCTGAAGGGCGTTCCTAATCCCCATGGGTTATTAATTAACACCAAACATCATTAAATATAAATATAGAATAAATAATGCCTAAAATTGTGAGATAAAAAACATTACATGTTAGTATTATCAACTATCCAAAAAGAAGAAAAAACCCAAAAACAACTGGTATTGAAAAACACAAATAAGGTCATCATCATTGTCCATAGGGGGATAAAAAACATCCCAAATGAAAATAAAAGTATAACCTAAAATTATTAAGAAAAATTCTGTGTAATAATTAGAAATTAGTTCCAACCTTTACCATCACTTCTCCATAGTCTAAAGGATCAAGAACATCTCCCACCTACAAGTGGCACATTCCCATAACATAAAAAATGCATGATAATGTCTAAAAGTTCTTGATGGAAAAGGTATAGTGTGAGATATAAATCCCTGAATCATCTCGCAATGTGTTTTATAATTATTACCAAAACAATTTTCCATTAATTCTATAAATTTAAGTAAAACATGGTGTAATATCTATATATTTGAAAAGGTAAAACTATTCCACATTGAAATTAAATGAACATCATAGTCCTTATTTTTTAATTTGACCATTATTTCCTTGATGATAAACTTGAATGTATTAATTGAATTAATGGAATTTTTTAGTATTTTATGGCCATAATATTTTATAATTTATTAATTAATTCTTATTAATTATTTACTATATATTTAGTATGTTCATTTAGTGATATCTTTTTATTCATCCAAAAAATATTTTCCTCAAAAAAATTTATGTATTTTTTGGAAAATATTTTATAATTAATTTCAACCAATTTTAGAAAAAATGTTTTATATGCGCTACTATTGGTGGTGGGGAGGTAAGGGCTTGGGGGGTTCAGGGGCATGTCACGGGGTGAAGTCTCCAGGCCTGCATGTTTATAGCATTTTCATTCTGTGTGTTGTGTTTTGTGGAAAAAGATGTAATCGATAATAAATATATATTACAAAATCAACATAATTTTTGAAAATATAAAGTAAATATTAATTTATGGAGAATTTTTGATAATTTTCTGAAAAGTTTTATTTTTCAATGAATATTAAAAAATAGTTGTTTTTATTTAAAATGATATGTAATTTAAAACGATAAATTACTAATTAGATTTTTTTTATTTTTGGTAGATAATTTTTGATTAAAAATAATACAATTTTTTTTGAAATATATTTTATACATTAATTTTGTATAATAATATTTTATATTTAAAATGAAATTCTTTTCTCAAGAAATAATTTTTCATTGCATTTTTGAAATTTAATTTTAAATTAAATTATCATTCATTTTTTAATGATGAAAAACGGGATCTATTTTTTGAATGAGTTACTTATAATTTATTAAATTTTCTAAATTTATTTTATCACAATATGAATAATAATCTTAATAATATTTTTTACCCTGATAATGGGTGAATCAGGTAATTAAGAGTAAAAATAAAATCATAAGGTATAGAAAAGTACCCTTTCACTTTCCCTAATTTTAATGGATGAGTAATTTTTCCCATAAAATTTAATGGATCGAATATATGGACCTTTTGTGCCTTGTGTAAGTTACTATGAAAATTATAATATTTTACTTCATAAAATTTTAATGATGCAACACTCATATTACTAATAACAACTACATTTTAATATGGGGTTTTCAAGAATATTTGTTAAGATATAAAATTTTATTTTAATAATAAAATATATATTTTTAAAGTGAATTTTTATTTTTATCATTTTAGTAATGAAATATATACCATATATCTTTTACAACAATGATGCAAACATTATTAAATTGATGGGAAAATTAAATAGGTGATATTTAAAACAATAAAGTAAATATAATATATTATTAATAATTTAGTATTAAAATTTTTAGACTATGTTAAATTATAATATATGAATTAAAATATTTGGATTGACTAAATATTATTTTAGTGATATTTTTTAAAGAAAATGTAATTAGTAGTGAAAATAGTTACATTACACATATTTTTAAAATAATAATTTATTAAATGATATAAATATGAAAAAATTAAAAATTCATCGAATTGTTTATTATAAGGTTTAAAAAACCAACCATGATCCAATTAAGGGTATTTTGAATTTTATAGTACCAATAGCGACCCTTAAAAATTAAAACATAATGTTTTCACTATAAGAATTGAAAAAGGTTAAATAAGGTTTTATACAAAATGGTAATGGTATTAAATAAACCTAAACATATCTAAAAATACTATTTTGATATTATTTAGACCCATAATAATATTATATTTTAATAAAATAACATTGGATCCATTTTTATATGAATATTAATTTACAATAATTTAATATTTTGATAAATTTTTGGTGTCCCCTCCCCTCTCTTAAAAAAGGGAACCTCTTCTTAGAATTTAGACACACACAAAAACCCATTTTGTTATGAAATTGTATTCCCTTATACTATCATATAATCCCTTAACAATTTCTAGATATCTAATTTTATGAAGAATACCCAATGTAGTTGTCTTTAGGTTTTAAGGAAACTATTATTCGAAAGAATAGGTGTAGTTTTCATATGAATATCTTAGTTTAATTTAAACATACACGTCACTCAAAAATTATTCAAAATTGATAAAAATATAAATCTAGTTTACTCAATTTACTAGTATGTTATTATTTAACATTAATGACCTATATTCGTCTCCACTTCCATAAAATGGGAGACAAATTCATCGATCTTGACTACATTGGGCTACTACCACGCCCGCTGATGTAATTAATTTTCCATCACCATTCCTTAATACTATTAAGAATTATGGATATAATTATGATATATTATATTCATTTTATATTATTAATTATTATTAACGAACATAAAACATATTTTATTTCTTTTTCATGAACTAAAAAATGTTAACTTCATTCATGCGTACGTGTGGACTATGACATCCACAACACTATGTGATTCATTTTTCATTACCAAGTCTCATAGATGATATATATAATTATATTAAATGAATTAATATGATATTTATTATATTATTTTCATCCTTGAAGTATAAAATCATACATACCCTCTTTCCATAAATAGCATTGAACATTACAAATGTTAGTCTTGTGTATTTATTCCTTACCCTCTCCATGAGTGTAACAATGTACATTTTTCATATCCATATTTAATCATTGTATATAATAGTATAATTTTTATTTAAAAATTTATAATTATGTCCTGAATATTATTTGAGATATCCTATGTTAATGATCACTTTTACCATTTTCAACATACCAATTTAATTTTGGACCTATGACCTGAATATATTCAAAATTTCCGATGTGAAAATAAATAAAAATGTAATTTTATATAACATGAAAATAAGATATATTAAAGTAATAATAAAAATCAATAGGGATACAATGAAATAATAAATTAACCTATGCTTATTATTCCCAAATTTAAATATTGTAACTGACGAATTAGACACAAGGTAAGGGACTTTCTTTTAAAAATCATCATTTAATGTAACTCTTTTAAAACATTCTACAAAATTTAAAATGATGAATTTTTTTAATTATACAGAATGAGAAGATTTTATTTTTATCCTTAAATTATAGTTTTTTATTCTTACTTGGAAAATTTACAAGTTTATTTTAAAATAATTTTTTTCCAATTATGATTGTCCATCATTTTATAAAAAGAAATGTGATTTCAAAATAAAAAGTTTAATTTCATAAAAAATGATTTTTATTAAAGAAATATGTATTGTAATTATGTTATGGTTCTTGTGAATGTTATATTACGGTGGAGGTTCTTTCATTAAGTTATCGTGGATTTGTCTATTTTATCTCACCATTTCATTTGGAAATTATAAGGTTTTAACCTATTATGTTTCTATTATGATCTTATCTAAGTATATAACAAGGGTTATTCATAGTGAAACTTTTATTGTTACATTCAATTATAACTGTAAGGGTTATTTTTTGAAATCAGTGAAGATAAAATCATATCTATGTATGATAAGAAAATTAATATTTTATTTCCCTATATTATTTATTTATGTTAACTATGTTTTTAGATAAAAAACATTTGTTAACAAAGAATGTAACTGGGTTTGTATTGAAGGGGATGAGTATTTTTATCTTATATATTAATGTTTATAATATTTTCTTAGATAATGATGTTTTCAAAAAAAATCTTGATGGGTTTTAATTTTCATTTAATATTTATATTGAAAAATATTAATGAAATATTAGTGAAGGAATAATGATTTTATGGTTATGAAAATGTTTATTTTATTCATAATTTCAATTTTGAAAAAGGAAAATTTTTATATGTTTTTATAAAATAATAATTCATTCATTATTTTTAGGATCCTTTGTGTGCATTTTTTCATATGAATTTACCAAATATTATTTTTACTATTTACGGGATAGTAGATCCATGGATCAGCTCATGAGGAATATTTATATGATAAATCTTGAATATAAATAAATTTTTATTCTATAGAAAAATGATTTATGAAAAAATAGACACTGTATATAAATTTCAAATTGTAATGTATGAGTTTACATTGTAATATTTTTTCATAATTATATTACACCTTCAATATAAATGATATTTGAAAATTAATGAATGTTATTTCTATTCTAAAGTTACTAAAATGTGTAATGTTTATGTCCATTTATGTAAAATCGGTATCTGATAATGGATTTAAAAAACAAAGTAGATTATTATTTTTCTTAGTGAGGTTGTCATTCGATTTTGGGATATCATCATTGGTTAATATTTTCAAGATTTATCGTATGATAAATTCTTTAGGAACCCCTTTTGAGGAATTATGTCATGAAAAAATATTTTGACTAATTATATTTTTGGAGACATTTATTTTTGAGGTAATTATGGGTTATTGAATTTTAAGATGAAAATTGAAAGTTATGAGATAATTATTACGGTCAAAAATTTATTTAATGTCATATATATTGTACCTATTTTTTGTATTTTTTCTCAAATTTTGACATATTTTATAAGAATTATATAGTTTTAGAAATAAAATATCACAAACTATAAAACAACTTGTTGCGTCCTGAAAGGCCTTGAGGATTGAACCCAATACTGAATGGTGAAAGGGTTAATAAAAAACCACTGGCCTACATGATGACATGTTTAGTATTAAATTTGTTATTTTATTTAAATTAACTGTTTAATAAATTTAATGTTTATATATGGAACATAAATTTCACCTAAGGGATTATAAAATTGATTTACTATTTATGTTATCAATGTTATTTGGAAATATTTTCACTATTTTTGGAACCCAAAATGATAATTTTAAATATATTACTATTCTATTTTATCTGAGAAATAATTTTATATTTATATTTAAGGAGTATATATTATTTTATTGGGGATTTATGGTGATTCGGGTTATTTATGTAAATGGTTTTCATTATGGAAGATTATGTTTTTAGGGAAATTATGTTTTGGTATATCACTTAAGAGTGATTTATATTATATTTAAATAAATTATAAATTTTCTCTTTGAAGACTATGTAATAAAATACTTCTAATTATCCATTTTTAATCTCTATTTGGAATACTTTTAATGAATTTCAAGAACAGTTATTCAGTTCTTGTTTTCTATTTAATTTTGGGAATTAATGATGTTTTCCATCATATAATAGTTCAATCATCATTGATAATTATGTTATCATTCACTAATAATTTCTGAGTATTTTAATAAATTTAGATAATAGTACTAAATTTTTAATCTTTTTTGTATTTTTGTGATCTATTGATGTTTATTGTAATTATTTATGTTGAAAAATTCGTCAGGAATACTCAAGAACTGTATAAAATGATGTGATTATAGAAGAAATTGATCAATGTATGAAACTCAACTATTAAATCGAGTATATTTACTTATTTCCTTATTATTGGTTGTAAAAATAACTCCCAAACACTATAAAAAGGATTTAAAAAAATTATATCATTTTAGTTTTATTTTAGACAAATCAAAACACCCCTAATCCATAATAGATTACATATTTTTTGGTGGATGATCTTCTCATGATAAAGTTCTCTATCACTATCTAATAGTTTATAGGTATTATCTTTTATCTTATATATCCATATTATTTTAAATTTATAATTAGTGTGTGTTATCTCAAGTGAACCTCGTACTATCCTTTCTAACAATTTTGGTTGATGTTTTATTGATCCATTTTACAATTTTTTTTAATAACGTTATTCAGAAAACCCAAACACCTACTTTTCGATCCCAAAGTCAAATTGAAATTACAAAATTAATTAAATACTATATAATGTAACGAATCAATATTTTAAAAGTAAATACTATGGAACATTGGTCATAAGAGAAGAGTGTAGTTTTTTTAATTTAATGCGGCTATTATAAACTAGATATTAAATTAACATGAATGAATAATATTTATGGAATTATGAAATATATAATGGTCTTACAAATTTATTATGTTTATAATAATGCTTCTTAAATAATATTATATTTTAATAAAAATTATTTTTTATTGTCGTTTCATTCATCCGAAGAAAATTTTCTCCAAAAATGATATTTGTTACTTTTTGTGTGAAAATAATAATATAAATTTAGTAAAACATTTTAATACGTATTTAATAAAATGAACTTAATTTTTGACATTAGATTATAAGAATTTCCATATTGTGAAATTTTTATAATTTTCTATAAGAATTGATTTTTCAATTAATAGTGAAAAATATAGTTTTATTTAATATATTTTATTTACAAGGTTATGTTGTTAATTTGATTTTTTTCAAACTAAAATTATTTAATTTTTTATATAAAATAATTCAATTATGGATTTTGAAATGAATCTTATACTATAATTTCGTATAATGATATTTTATATCTAAAAGGGAATTTGTTTCTAAAAAACTATTTGTCATCGTGTTTTTCAGATTGAATTTCAAATTAATTGTTGAAAATTATATGTTTTGAATTTTTTAAATTGAAATAATCATTTTAATCTGGAGGATAATTTTTTTTAAAAAAATTATATTATATTTTATTTACTATATAATAAGTAATATTAGTAATTTTTGTTACAATGGTGTATAAAGATAAAAATAAAATAATACAAACTAAAAAATCACCATTACACTTGTGCCAATTTTAATGGATGAGTATGTTTCATCCATAAGACTTAGTGTTGTTAATATATTTCCATTTTTATCCATTTGTGTAAGATTGTTAAATTTATAAAAAAAATTAATGACAAGTCAATAATGTCACACTTATAATTTTAATAACTATAAAATATTAATATAAGGTTATATAGTTGACCTATTTGACTATAAATAGTTATTTAAAATAAAAATTATTTATTTTCATTCTGGAAATTTATTTTCAATTTTTTGTGGAAAAATAATTACCTTAAATGATTTTAATACCAGGATGCATTAATTGTTTATTTAAAGGATAAATTAAATCAATGATATTAACAATGTAAAAATATATATAATATAATATATATATTGTGATATTCTATTTTTATAGATTAATTTTACATGTTAAATAAGTATTACGATATATTTTTTAAATTATCATTTTTAGTGATATTTTCAATGTGAAATTAATAAATAATGTCAAAATTGATAGTAATGATATTTTAAAATAAATAATTTTTAATTTAATGATATAAAACTTAATATAATATTAAATTAATCCAAGTTATTATGATATTGTTTAAAATGTCAACCATTATCCAATTATGTGTCTTTTGGCATTTTATATTATAAATATCGACCCTCAAAGAGTAAAAAATAAATGTTGTCAATATATGAGTTAAAAGGGTTTAATAAGGGATGAAACTATATGATAATGGTATGAATGTGACCCAAATAATTATAAAAATTAATTTTTTAGATTATTTCAGCACATAGTTATATTTTTATATAATAAATCACTTTATACCCATTTTGGGTTTGAAAAGTAATTTATATTAATTTAAAACATTGTCAAATTCTAGGAGTTCCCCTACCCACTCCTTTAAAATGGAACCAAAACCTCTTATATCACCAGAATTAAAAAACATTGAGATATTATTTCCAATTCCCATCCTATTATCCCTCACCAAATTCTACTATTATTTATTTAGTCATAATACAAATCCTATTATTCTTAATGTATTATGTAATGGAGGATTTGCAAATAAGAGGTATATTTTTTTTGGTATGTGTATTTTTTATTCTACCTCATCCCCCAAACAATATTAAACATTTATATAATAATCAATCCAATATATTATTTTTAATGATAATTTTTTAATTTTTTTCATGACCTTAATCGATATCCTCTTATATAAAATGGGAAAAGAGTTCAGTGTTTGTGTGTACGACATTCTTTCTCCTCCCGAACTGATGTAATTTTTTACCATCACTGTATCTCATGTCTAAATATAATGATGAAAATAATTTTTATTTATGATACAGATAAAAAATTTATCATTCTAAAAATTTAATATATCATTTACATTCTTATAATTCCACGCAAATAAAAATGATAACGTCGATTGTGTGTATATATAGAATACCACTTCCACAGAGCGATGTGATTCATTTTTTCATTACCACAAAACATGGATGATATATATGTATATATATATAATGATTAAATAAAATATTTATGAAATTATTATCATAAATTAAAGATGAAATTATTATTATCTTAATCTCATAATGATCACTGAAGAATGAAAACGTTACTCATTCATACCTATGACATTTTGTCTCCTTAATTGTTACATAGTTAATTTTTTATAAACAAAATTAATATTATCATTTGAAATTATAATTTATATATATAATAAATAATTATGTTATGAATATTATTATAGATATCGTGTAATAATTATAATTTTTACTTTATTTAGCAAACCAATTCCATTTTCAACTTATCAACCGATTAACGACAAAATGTTTGACTTGAACTTAAAAAATTATGTAATTGTATATAACCATGAAAAAGTGATACAAAATAAATAATAAAATAGAAATTGGTTTCAATTAATGTATAAATTAATAAAAATTTATAATTATATAAGATAAATATTGTACATGATATGTCTGACTCAATGTAATGGTCATTCTTTTAAAAATCATATTTTAAAGATACTCTTTAACCCTTTTTAAAAAATAGAAATGGATTTTTTTTTAACTTATAAGGCATGAATATATTTTCCAACCATCGTTACTCCTTCATTTTATTTAGAATACTCTGTAATTTTAAAATTTTATTTTCCAATATGAAATTTAAATTTATAAGTGTCTATCTTTTTATAACAGGAAATGCCAATTCAAAATAGATAAGATATTTCCAAAAAGAATATTTTTTATGAAAAAACATTATGTTATTATTATATTATGGCTCTAGGGAATATTTTATGATGAGTGGTTGTCCTATTAAAAACTGTTGGTGGTGATCACCTTATATATCTCTAGTTCATTGGGTAAAGAGATGGAGTTAACCAATTTGGTTTTTATAAAGAGATTATATAAATATACTACGATGGTTATACCAATTGTAATAGATAATATTACGTTCAAATATAACTATCAAGGTTATTTTATGGTGTCAAGGATTGTTACAAACATATGTATAGATGATAAGAAAATGATTCCCAATCTTATATATATGATTTATTTATGTCAGTTATGTTTTTACAGAAATAACATATTTTCATAAGTAATTTTATTGAGTGTATTTTTATGGTAATAAATATGATACTTTTAAGAATGACTTTGTGAAATTTTATTCATAATATTATCATGTTTTTCAAAAAAAACATGAATTTTATTTTTCAATTAAAATTTCAAATGAATTTTTTTATGGTAACAAATTGGCTCGGAAAATGAAATCTTTTGTATGGAAATATTTATTTTAATAACAATGTTCATTTTGAAAAAATAAATTTTCTATAAGATTTACATACTAGTTTTTTTTCATACTTTTTATGTCTCTAATTTAGTTTTTTTTACTCTTCCCATGTATTAAAATGATTTAAAATGGCATAAGGGAGAGTATGTCCAAGGTTGGGTTGGATAATTTTTTTTTAAGATTTATCATGAAAAGAAATAATTTATTAATTTGAAGACTAATTTTTTTTATAGAAAAATGGAAAATATATTAAAGGTTGGACTTTTAATTTATAATTTAATATTGTATTATTTTTTCCAAATTTTATAAATATTAAAACCTAAAAGTTCATTGGGAGTAAAGGAAAAATAATTCATCTCTTATATCACTAAAATACGTAATGCTTAAGGTCTGGTCCTTACATAATTCAAGGAATTTTATTTAAATATTTATTAAAAATACACTATTTATAAATTAATGAATGAAAAATATATCAACATAACATTCAAATAGGATAAATTAACATTTTATATAAAAAAAATTTGATAACACTTTTTCATGAATAAAACATATCCATAACAAATGACATGTGTTGATAAGTAATAAATCATAGAATATCACTATATATGAATGATAAATGGTAATATATTTATTAGGTATGAGGATCCTCAAACATCTTATGTTTATGAAAAATCTATTTAGGAATGCATACATCTATAAACCCGCAAAAGGGAACCCACTAATGAGAGTCTGCAACCCAATAGGGGAACTCACAATGGGTATTCATGAAAATGTTATTTATGTAAGAATTGTAATCATAAATACAATTTAATGGAGTCAAGTTCCTATTATTGTTATTCTAGTCACCACTAACTACCAAGTATAACATGTTTTTAAAAAAATAAATAAAATTTTCAATAAACACTTTCAAGAGATTTAAAATTATAATTTCCTAATTTTGGTATTCACATGACATTCCAATTAAAATACCAAATCATAGGATTTCATAATTTCATTTCATTTAAAATATATTTCAAAAATATGAAATTTTATCAAGATAAAAATTCAAAACATTTCATCAGATAAATTTCTATATTAATCCGTCAATTTTCATAATTCCATCCCACAATTCCAATTCCATAAGAATTGGGGTTTTCTCAAATATAAGGACCATATCATTTCAACGATCATGTCATCACAATTTCATTTTTCAAAATCATTTTAAAAATAATTTGAATAAAATAATTAATTATGGATTTCAATTACATGGAAATTATTAATTTAAACACCTACTATTAAATCAAATATCTTGAAGTTAATAAATGTAACATGACTCAAAAAACGAACAATGGTGTTAAAATTCACGGAACACAATCATGAATCAAGATAAAAAAAATAATTAGTTGACCCATAAATTACAAGATGATATATCAAACTCTTAGGATTAGATAAATTTAGATCAGAAGAAACCACATTATTATATATACACTAACTTGGAGGATATTGATTGAGATCAATGCCGCTTTGATCCGCCATCTATTGAGTTCGGAGTTTTAAAATTTTCCATCAAGAGACTCCAAGATCTAAAAGACATTTATGGTTTTTTATAGGATTACTAAAATTAAATGTGGGGTCACCTAATTTTATAAGAATTTTTTTGAGAAATAAAAATCATGCACATAGTTTCTCGGGGAGGGCCACATTGTTAGAGAGACCATGAGCTCACTCCATGGTCCCCTACTTTAATTTTGGTTTGGGGTGAACGGTTTGGAAAAATAGTTAATATAAACATTCATTAACCATAAATTCCCCACTATCCAAGTGGTGAAATGTCCATATGGTTGGATTCATGGTTATAAAAAATATCCACCCTACCCTTGTTTCCCCTTTTAGTGGATTACAACTGGGAATAAGATTTTCTAAGACATACAACATGATTTTATATAAATGTGTGCCATCTATGAAAAGCCCAAATACATAAAAATATTTCTCTAAATTATCCAGTAATTACTCTGAAAAGAAGTGTTGACCCATAAAATATCTAAATTTGGGTCATTGAATACCTAAAAAATTAATAGGATGTTAAATATTTAATGGGGAATATATAATTTGGGTGAATATATATTGGGGTACATGATCGATTAAATAATTAATGTTGTTTGTGGATAGATAAGTTTCATTTTATAACCTAATATTTTATTTTAGAAATCATATAACATGTTATATCGCATGTGATTGATATGTTATGATTACCTTCGGAAACTTTTTTGAGTGAGTAATAATGAAATTTTTTAGGAAAAAATTTATTTATGTGGGTTCATTTTAATGACATGAGATTTTGGAAACATTAAATTAAAAATATATTCTATATAATGTGACATAATGTACACAAAAATAATTAAATTCCCATATAATTTTATCCATTTAATATTAAAATTAATTGAACAATATAATCATTAACATATAATATGATACCAATCAATTAAAATAAATCGATATTTTTATATTATTTGATTACTAATTTAAAAAGGATATCTTTCCAAAAATCACTAAAAATTGTTATTTTATTTTACCATAGTAAATTAAAATTAACAAATCATAATGTTTAATATAATTGGAAGCATCTAGATTTATAAATTAATATATCAAGGTTTAATTATTAATAATTCCATGTGGAATAATATTAGTGACGCATGATGTTTAAAAAGATATTTTATTAATTAATGTTTTTTTTAATTTATTTTCATTTAAAATATAATTTATAATTTATATATTTTTAAATTAAAAAAACTAACGTCGTCTTAATGTTAAGAATGTGAGTATTAATATAGGATTAGTGTTTTGACATTTTTTATGCATATTTATTTTTGGATTAGTAGTTAAAATATATTTTTACAAATAACATTATTTTTGAGTGATTTATATTATATAAGAAAAAATTTGAAATTTGATAAAAATTTATTTAGTACCAAATATATTTTTTAGAATTAGGTATAATTTTTTTTAAAATTATTGTTTTAATTTAAAAGTCATATTTGAAATTTTGGAACATATGTTATGTTTTTCAAAAAATAAATTTTAATGCATTACACATTTAGAATTTGAAACAAAATTATCTCATTGACAAATATATTATACTGTAGTGGATTTGAAATTTTGTAACATTAGGTCCAAAAAAATTAATATATACTATTTTATTTTCAATAATAACTGTTAAATCTCTTCGATAAAATTTTTTACCTCTGTAAAAATCAAAAGGTTTAAAAATTGTTTAACCTAGAGGGAATGACCAATTAGTAAGTATAAAAAATATGTATGTATTGTTTTTTTGAGGTATAATTCTTTTATACCTTTCCCCACCAATATTTACCTATTTAGGAACTATATTCCATATGGGTGAATTTCCATTGTTAAAATCGTTTGGTATTTACAAAAATGCCAAGTATTTTTTACTTATAAAAGGGGCCTTCCTATCCTCGCATCCCCTCATAGAAAACCCTATTTAGTACAAAAAGGACTCTAAAAAATCTCTCCAATATGTTAGTAAATATATTTTAGAGGTTCTGGTTTTCTCAAATTACCATTCATCGATATAATAACACCACTAAAATATAATATAATCGAAGTAGTGTTTTATGAATTTCTAATCCTACCGTTCTTGTTTCAATTTCATACACACCCTTATTCTTCCACATATTATATTACACTATCTAAAAATGATAACATATGTATCAATATTACTTTAATATTTTATTATTAATATGTTACAAGAATTTACTCCAACCCCCTTCTATTTAAGAAAAATAAAACCATGAATTATGGGTGTGGGTTTGTGTCGAGTACAACATCCATGATGTAAAGTTTTAATTATACATAATTTCCTAACATGGATAGTAAAAAATGAATTTAATGTATAATTATGATATTTATATCCTATTTAATATTATAAAATGATATTCCATATTATCCATATCCTTTATGTTATATGAAAAGAAAATCGTTATACATGAGTACCAGTGAACCATTGCCTCGATGTAATGATGCATTCCATTTTTCATTAACAAAATTATTGGATAGTTCTATGAATGATTTTATTTTTTAAAAAATATTTTAATTACATGAATATTTTTTAATACAATATCAATGACATAATTATGATATAAATAGAAAAAATCATTATAAAAGTAACCATTTTAAACAATCACACATTGAAGGAAAAAAATAATGTATTCATAATATTTATTTGTATCATACCGAGCATTTAATATCAAAATTATTTTTAAATCTAGTATATTAATCTAATAAAAATTAAATCAAATCATTATCAAAATTTTCTATTGATATTTCAATAAAACCTCATCATAATCATACATTAACCATTATATGGTAATGATTGGGTCAGCATAACCACATACATGAAAAGTATTATGAAATTATATATTTAATGTCTATAAAAACACTATTAATTTTACAAATGATATATATATATTAAAATAATAATTTTTTCATGTATCATATAAATATATATATATATATAAATTAATAATTAATAAAACATATTTCATTGGTTAGGAAAATTGTTTAATTGTTCATATAGTCAATTCCATCTTCAAGGATAAAGAGTAAAGAATTAATTAAGAGAACTAAAAACATCATATACAATTATAACTCAACAATTTGGGTCAATTAAACGATACTAAAAATATTAAAGTTGGATGAATAATTAAAACCAATAGCGGACCCATGAAACTAATAAAAATGTTCAGTACTACAAACACATTGTGTGTTAAAATATGAGAAAAGTTTCATAATGGAAGGTAATGATTATAAATTAAAATAATAAGTAGAGTTAGGTAAGAATATAGTTCAGAATTTTTTTATTAATATAGTGATTTTATTTACACATGGCCTTAGAGTTTATTTAGGTATACATGTAAACAATGTAATGGTTTTTATCACCAATTTTCACTATATGAGACATTTTACTGATTTTTCTTCATGTTTTATTTGGAATGGTTTACCTACTAACTAATGAATGTATTTTAACATTGTAATGTGTAATTTTAATGTCAGTATCATTTTTTATTTTTTATTTTCTTTGATTTAACGTTTTCTAGTGTTAATAAGGGGGTTTTGATTAAAAAGATACTCAAACCATAATAGTTATTTTCTAAATTTTTTTCAAGAAAAATTTATTTTGAATGATAATAAATATATGTAATTTTGCATCATTGTAAAACCACATATAGTTTTCAATTAATATTCATATTTTTTACATGTTCCCTCTAACATCCCTATAATTTTTTTTCCAATCAAACTTCATGTTACTATTATTAGGAACACCTTAACCAATCTTTTGATCACTCTTCGATTGGGTCTCCATTAGGGGTTCTTCGTGTAAAAATTTGAAATTTTATAAAGCTTTTGGGATGGGAACTATTGGCTCATGGTTATGGTCCATGGTTTGAAAAACATTTGTACCCTACCTCGGAAACCATGCTTATGAGAAATTTTATTACTAAAAATTTATTTTAAAATATCTAAACCCCCATTTTAATAGTCTGATGAGCCCATTCAACCCTTACATGATTTATTCATCCCTGCTAGCTCCTTAGAGTTGATTTTTATTCCAAAAAACATTTTAAATAGAGTCAAATTGTGGTGAGAATAGTTTTATTTCTTTTCGGTAAGAGTTCCTCTCAAATTCTATATCTCCCACTCTCATCCTCTCTCCTCAGGGTTTGATATATCTTGATACATTTATAAGATCTATTATTTATTGTTTTATATCTTGAATCTCGGTTTCTTTTATAGATCTACATTTTTTATGTTCTTTATTATTGAATTTCATTATTGATGTTATGTTTTGTGATCCCATGATCTTTGATATGTGGTTCCATTTATGTTTGGATAACTGATTGAACCCAAAATTGATTGATTTAAATTATATTGATTTCAATTGAATTATAAAAATCCCAGCATTATATCAAATTGGGACATGAATTTTATTTGACATGACATTTGCGAAAGAACACAATTCCATTGAATTGGGGTGTTATATTGGAATTGAAAGAAAATTATAATATTTAATTGTGGTATGATAATGTGGAATTTATTATTGAAGTTGAATTAAAAAAGATTTTTTTATAAAAATGGAATAAATAAAATTAATCAGAACCCATTTGGATTTATCATGAAAAAACACAAAATTTGATTAAAACCCAAATTTTTTATTAGATATAAATAGGCCTTTTGAAGACAGAAATAGGATAATTGTATTTTGAAAATTTTTAATATACAATTCACATTATTTATTGTTATTTGAGAACTTGCAAGACTATGTAGTAATTGAGTTATTTGGGGAAACATTCTATTGACAATTTGCAAATCTAAAAAAATAGTTTTACATGTGACATCCCTAATGGGATGTGGATGAGTCCTCTTTGACTAGTTTCTATGGGAAATGTGTATTCATATTTTCATGATCAACTATTCATGTTTGTGAGGATCCCATAACATATATTATCGTACCTCTTGAAATATTAACATGTTTCCCATTTTAATTATTTTGATAAATGATATTGTTTTAAAACCATATTCACATACCTTATTAGTTTATATAATATATTTTATATAAAATATTTATTAATCCATTTTCATTATGTATTTCCATAAATTGAAATGTAAATATTGATTTATTTATAAATTTATTTGTTTATTACATTCCTATTTATTTAAAATTGAAATTTTTATTCTATTATTTAATGTGGTATATTATGATTTAATCCACTGTGAGACCATAAGGTTCTTTTTGCTCACACACCCCAAATTTTGTCAGGGGTTTTTTTATTTCCTTCTTACATGTTTGAGAATAGTAAAATAACCCCTTGGAGATGGTGTTCCTTGATATTCAGTATTGAAGAGTTGTTACTTCATGGGATTTTGGTTGTTATTTTTTTGTTTCTAGCGCATTTGGTTGTTGTACATTGGTTTTATATACCTCTTTGAATTATAGTATTATTCTCTCTATCAATTTTTCTTCTCAGAGTACTCAATATAATTTATTTATTTTTCTATTTATATTGTAAAATTATTCACACATTTTTCTATTATTATGAAAATTTCAAGTACCAAACCTGTAGGTATTGGGAACCCACTTCCAAAGATGTTGAGATTCACATTGTTATCAAGGTATTATGGTATATTGGACAATTGTTGAATTTGTTTATCAAATGTGATAGATAATAATTTTGAATTATTTTTAGTATTATGATGTGTTATATTGTCCGAACATAAGAGTTATTTTCATGTGAGTTCCTTTCTATCTTTCAACGTAATGAGCCTTAAGTCACTAGGGGTGGTTTGGGAAAGACATATTTAGGATTAGTTATAGTATTTTGGCTTATTTTTATTATCATAAATTGAAATTAAAATCTTCTTTATCTATATATTAGGATTATTATCTTTGTATATCTAATTTGAGAGTTGATATGATTAAAATTTTGACATCTTCAATGGGTTCTACTAAGGTTTTGTAGCATCTTTCCTTCGATAAAACATTTGAGTCAGATCTAGGTGGATGTTTTTGATGAAAAAATCAAAAAAACCATCTCATCGACCAGAATATGGTTGAGGTTGTTTTCCATTCTATCCAATCCCTAGGACTAGAACATGCACCCATTACCATTCATGCTCCTGATATGAATCCTTTGAGGGATAAATTCCGGATTCATTCTCATGAATTCCTTCACCAAAAACCACAAGTGTTCCAATGATCAAAAAATCCTCAAGAGGATGCAGATTGGATGAGAATGATTGATCTTTTATTTGAGTTCTTAGAGATATCTGATTATATCGTCAGTAAAAGTTTCACATTCATGATAGATGGTCCTAGAAGGAGATTATGGTATTCAATGGAGATAGAAAACATGAATGAGGGATTATAGTGGAAGTATATTAATGATATTTTCCCCAAAAATATCTATTCAAAGATGATGGTGTTGGCCATGGATATTGAGTTTATAAAAACCAATAAGGTTGAAAATATTTTGAATGAATATAAAAATGACATTACTATGTGATGTTTTCTCCTAGTATTTTATTGAATGATATAATGAAAATTCAAAGGGTTGATATAGAACTTTGATATTATATTGTTTTCTATATTCATACCAATGAGGTCTTCTAATACTGTTGTAATGGATAGAGTATAGATGTTTGATATGGTCATGGATTTCATGTTATGTTTTATGGGAGTTTATTTTTATCCAATTTGAACTTCATTGATTTCCTTCAAGGGAGATAGAAAGGGTGATGATTTTCCTGGTGGCACTAAACAATAGGGTTATTATAGACCACATATAATAATTGTAAGAATCAATTTTATTTTTTACCAGTTTGGAATGTAAAGGAAATCAAAATGGTTTTCCACTAAGGAACCTTATGTATGTTGTTCTTGTGGCCAATCAAGTCACGTGCTGATGTTTTGACTAGTTTATTATGATCCCCAAAGTAGAATGGGATTATTTCCACTAAAACGCACTATTGTGAAATCATATTTTTTATGGGCTAAGAGTTTCAAGACATATGAATCTATAATTATGATTTTTTATGAAATATAATAGATTTTAAAGGATGTATATATGGATTTGGTGAATTTGAGGTGTACCATTACTATTACTTCAATTTTATTTACTTCTTTATTGGATATTGTCTTTTCACATTCATTCATTTTAACCAATATTGGGATTCTTCTAAATCATCATATGAAGTATTTATCTTATGTGATGAATATTACTACCCAACTCAGAATTAACAAAATTAAGGGTATTCATTTTCCTGATTATGTATTCTTTTAATCAAAGATTTATCTATGTTTGGATTTTATGGTTCTAGACATAAATCCATTTGAGGTAATATTTTGTATGTATTGGCTCAATGATAATAATACCAGAATTGATTGCTACCTATAGAGATTCTCCTTTAATGTTCCTGATGGAGTGTCCCACATATTTCTTGGAGAGGAGGACATGATGTTGAGTAGATCCAGTCCTTATTATCAATATTTGGATAATGATATTTATATTCGCTATTTTTATTTGGAGTTAGAATAATCAACCAGTGATATCCCTCTAATTCACATTGATTTTATGGATGTGTTCACTCAACAATATTTAGTTTTATAGTGATAAGGGATGTAGAGTTTTGTATTGACATAGTACCTGGTATTAAAATAGTGTTTATTTCTAATTATTGCATGGAATCAACTGATGTGAAAGAGTTGATGTCTCAGTTGGATGATTTTTGGTGAAAGCATTCATCTTCTTGAGTATGTCACATTAGCAAGTTCCAGTTTTCATTTCTAATAAATTCGATGGATCTCTCAACATTATTGTCATTTATTTAAAACAAAATAAAGTTATGATAAGATAAAAGTATTTGATTCCGTAAATTGATGACCTATTGGATGTTTAGAAAGGGGAGAAGTGGTTGTCGAATATTGATCATTGATCAAGTTATCACTAGTTGAGAATTAATGAAATCTGATATATAGGAAAACGATTTTTAGATACGGTATGGAAATTATGAGTTCCTTTTCAGGAAATTTTTTCGAACCAATGCTCATCCAACCTTTTATGCCTTTAATGAACATGATTTTGAACTATTATCTTTATAACTATGATCTATTTTTTATTGATGACATCCTTGTTTACACTATTTTGTAGGAGGACCATATGTGACATCTGAGAGAAGTTCTAGATTTTTGGAAAAATCACAAAAAAAATTCGAATCTATTGAAATGTGATTTTTTGGATTCGGGAAGTGATTTTCTATGTAAACATTGGCTCAGAACATTGCATATTAGTCGATCATGTGAAGGTAATTATTGTAATGGCATGGGAGAAACACATAATGTTTTCGACATCTGAATAATATTTGGTTTAGGTAGATATTACCTCTTGTATGTAGAGGAATTTACAATGTTTCCTTCCCTGATGATTTCACACACTCATAACGGAGTATAGTTGTCATGGGATGTGAAATTTGGTATTTAATTTTTTAAGAAGAAATTTATTTTTTACTAATATATTGGTGTTGACACTTTTGAAGGCCAAGCATGGATATTTTATCTTTGTGATATATTAGGTTCTAGTTTTGGATGTGATCTTATGTAACATGATAATGTCGTTTCCTCTATCTCTTGGTATCTTGTGCCACAATAGAATAATTATATATCCTATGAAATTGAACTCACATCTACAATGCATGAATTTAAGGGTTACACGCATTACCTTTTCATTAAAATATTCACTTCTTATTCTGACAACAAGATCTTGTGGTATACCTCCTTTGAAAAAATATTAGAATCTTTACCATAGGCATTAGGTGGAATACCTACAATCTTTTGAATTTGAAATCAGTTATGCCAAGGGGAAATGGAATGTTGGTGCTTATTTTTTGATAAGGAAACATCTAACCCATGTATATAAATAATCATCAATATAGTATAACAAAATGGGCCTTTTACACATTTTTAGAAAGGAATTTTAGAAAAAATGGATAAGGTTTGGTTGTTTAGTGTTCTGTTGACCTTATTTCTTCTAAAGATGATTATTTTGTAACAATATCTTGATGAAGAACTCTGTACCATTACAGAATCTATTATGGTGGGGATATAGTTCCTAATGTGTCATTCTCCATTGAAGGATTTATATTTGATCAGAATCATTTTATTGTAATATTACTATTTACGGATGTTGTAATGGTTGTTCTCCATAATTCTCAGTGGTTAGCGAACCAAAGAAACCAAAAATATTCCCTATAACATGTGTTGAACATTAAAGTTTCTTAATTTTTGACTAGTCATTTTTGATTTTGTTTCACATTGATATATGTTCCAATATGTCAAGGAATGGCACCAAATACCATTGAGTTTTCTTCATCCACTTGAGGTTCAAACATGAAACTAGGATGAGATCTCTATGGAATTTTTATGGGGTTTCGACATACATTGGTAATGAATAATGTGATATGGATCGTGATTAATAGGCTGATCAAATCAGATCATATTATACCCATTTTTTTGATTCCACCAAATCTGAAGATATGTGAATGATTTTTGTGAAATGTATTTTTCTTATGTTTGGAGATTCATCTTTTATTATCTCTAATGGATACGTATGGATTACTTATCCCTTCTAGAAAATCCATAAAAAGGAACTACATTCACATGTTCATTTAATTATTGCATACGACCCATAATTGGATGTCTATATAGAAATATTTATAAATTTTTTTGAGGACCTTCTCCTCACCAGAATTCTTGACTTTGGTGTCTTTGGATGACCATTTTGGGCTGGGAGTTTTCATATAAAAATAGTTAATAATCCATGATCATGATGTATCCTTTTAAATACATTTATGGTCAGCCTAAAAAATTTATATTGTGTTAATTAATTAACAAAACATTTTCCATGGAAGGAGAAAGCATGGTTTAAGAGATGATAGAAATGATTCAGTTGATTTGTCAGAGAATTTTGACAGCAAAGAGATTGTATTATTTTTATGTTTATCACTATCATAGACCATTGAATGTTTTAGTTATTGACCAGTAGTTATTGAATTTTCCCTCTATTTGATTCATTTATGTCTTTGGGGGATGGGAATCATGATCCCCCTTTTTTTATATTTTTGAGGTTGTTGAGCATGTGGGAAAAGTGGATTACAATTTATCACATCCACCCTTGATGACATCGATACATAACATGTTCCATGTATCTCAAAAACAAATGTATAGTTATGATCATTATCATATTATAAACTAGGTTGATATTTATTTCAATCCTATGATATCTGTGACTAATCATTGAGTCCATATTTTTTATTCATAAACCAAGGAACATTGTGGGATGAAGAAACCATTTGTTCGAGACGTATGAATAGATGGTTCTCATACACATGAGATGTGTGTGAGGGAGGCACTTATGGATGAGTAGTGACCATAATTATTTCACATGGAGCACTATGATATGATTTATGGGGACAAAAATATACTGTTGTGTGTGGTTGTATCATCCTGTTACTATTTTCAAGTACTCATTAACACCTATTGTGATCATGCAATGGTTGGTTCTCATTAACAGGTTATTCTGGTGAAATTTAGATAATTTGGGAAGGATTTTGGTGTTTTCATGGAAGGTTTATGGTATGAAAAACTATTCTCCAACATATTAGAAGATACACACCCCTATATAGGGCCACATAATTACAGAAAAATTAGGAAAAATAGTGTTTCCCTGTATATCTCACAGTTATAAGTGAAATTTCAATTCCCAAAATTCGTATTAAAATATTTTAAATCCTTATTTAACTACATGATGATCACAATCAACCCTAACATGATTTCTTCCTACTTTTAGTCTTCTGTAAGTGGGGTTTTCTCCTTAAAACCCCTTTATTAAGATAATCAATGTGTGTTGAATGAGGTCTGATATCTTCTGGGTAAGTGTCTATCTCAAAAACACAATCTCACTCCCTCTTATTCTATCCATTTTTAGGGTTTGATATATCTCCATGTTGTTGGATGAGCTAATATCGATTGTTTTAGATCTTTAATATTTATTTATTTCTCAATAATCTCTTGTTGGAATTCTTTTTTGGTGAATCTCATTGTAGAAGTTGTGATAAATGATTATTTTATATTTATTATGTTGGTCAATTTCAATTTTTATTATTTATTTAACTATAAATTTATTGATTAGAAATTTTTTAATCAACTATACTTTGAAATCAATAATTTGCATAAAATTGTGATTTGTTTTTACATTGGAATGAAATATGTGGAACCCCTCCGCCCCACCAATTTCAATGAATTTGGGAGTGATTTTAGAATATGATGGAGAGTGTAAAATTAAATTTTAAGAAATATTAGAAAAATTTATTTAAAATATGTATTTTGGGGAAATTGAGTCAATTGTTTTGACAATAACCAATTTTTTTTATCTTGAAAAAAGTCACAAATTGATTAAAATTATATTTTAGGATTTAAAAAGAAATTCTCATATTGATTTGGAAAATGGGATAATTTTATATTGAATTGGTTTAAGATAAATTTAACATTATTGATTTTATTCTCATAAAAATCATAGTAGTTAGTGATTTATATGGTATAACACTCTACTCAAGCAATAAAACACTAATAAATAGTGTATCATGTGACTTCAAAGATGGTATAATGATGACGTCTCTTTGACCAGTGTCTGATGAATGTGTGTACACATATTTTCAGGAACTCCTATTTAATTTTGTGAGGATCCTATAACCTATAACTATCGTATCTATTTATAGATGATCATGTTTCTCATTTGTGATTATTTTGATATATTAAATTGTTTGTATAATGTTTTAAACATGTTTTTTAATATTAAATAAAAAAATTTATATAAAAAGTTCATTGAGATATTGTTTGGAATTATTCCCATCAAATTTAATGTAATGTAATATTTGATTTAAATATCATTTTATACATCCATGCATGTTTATTAAAAAGTGAAGTAATATTTTGTTAATTAATGTGGAATATTGTTATCAAATCCTTGGTAAGACACAACATGGACTATAGGACACACCCTACTAATGACATCAGGTGTATATATATATATTTATGAAATGTTTGAGAAATGGAAAATCACCTCTTAGAGGTGGTGGTCAATGATCTTTGGGATTGAAGTGTTTTTTCTTTCATGGTACTTATATTTTAATCTTTCAGAAAATAGAACATTGGTTGTGGTATATTGGGTATATATACCCATTTGACTTTTATTATAGTTCTCCAAGTTGAATATTCTTTAGATTATATAAACCTGTATCTAAATTTCACACTATTTTAATGAAAAAACCATTTCGAACATTATCTTAAATGATTCTTGGTTATTGTCATCCAACCCATGAGGATCATGAATTCCCTTCAGGAGATGTTGGGTTAAGCTCAGTTATTAGGGTACCAAGGTATCTAGGAAGATTCATGAGACCCAATGTGTTTCCAGAATATAAAACTATTATCATATCTTCTTCTTAGTCAGGAACCTCTAATTTTCCATATTAACATTCATTGTAATATTTTGAATTTATCCTTATATATGTCTAAATAATTTTTTATTGTTATTTTATACAACATTTTATTCATAAAAATATTTATAAACATTTAAAACATTTTTTGTGTGGAATTTGTTTCAAAATGTAAAATTATAATATTTCTAATGCTTATGTGTGAGCATTTCATTCCACCACCTTTTTCATTCTATATAAAAATTTCTCAATATATTTTCTTAGTGTAAATATAAAGTAATATTTTCCTACATTTTTTGTAATTTATCTTTTGAAATGGTTAAAAAAGAATGAATATATCATATTTGAAAATTCATTTTACTAAAACACATTATAGGTAATTTTCATCCATATCACAATCCATTTATGTAACTTATATTTAATTTCATGTATTCTTTAAATTCAAACATCCACCTTATTTCTCTAGATGTATTATTTAATTTCATTCTATTTTGGAAAAAAATGATCCGCTTGTGCCATTTTTCCTACATACCATTGTTTGTTTGTAACATCCTGGTTTTGGGTGCTTACCAAAGGTACCTCGTATATAGTGGGGCACATGGAATCAAATTAATTTCCCTAAATGCCAGAGGATGTCGAATAATAGTGAGGGACTTGGGTATGATAGTTGGGAAACTATGCCCTCTTTGGAAGAGTATTCACAGCGGAATAAAATATAATGAACAATATAAGAAGCATTAATAACATAAAACAAGTAAAAAATAGAAGAATAAAAGTAAATAAACAACTGGAGAACATGTATAAATGATTCTTATGACTTATGTTTATGAAGATATCTAAACAAGTAAAAATGATTGAAATACATCACTAAATAAAAAGAAAAAGAAAAAAATGAACTCCAACAACATCGCAAGC
Source organism: Viscum album (assembly GCA_963277665.1). Lineage (NCBI taxonomy): Eukaryota > Viridiplantae > Streptophyta > Magnoliopsida > Santalales > Viscaceae > Viscum > Viscum album. Next base: position 744,042,308 of record OY728128.1, read on the forward strand.
CTCAGCCTGGTCCCATGCTATTTATCTCTACAACAATCAAGTACCAAAGGAACAATGGATCTTAACATTATCTACACCTGTATCCATATAATCTATTTGGGTCTAAAATCATGACCCAAATAGGGTGTGGGATGTATCCTTGTAGGTAACAACCACAGTATAGGTGTATAACTATTAGTGATTATATATAGTAGGTAATAATGTAAATGTGCAAAGAACGAGGAGTACAAAAAAGTAAAAAAAATCCAACTATTTACATTCAAATTAAGTATAATTTAATATTCCTAATTTAATATATTATATATCACAACATTTATCTAAGAATACTACCTTATAGGACCGAATCCAAGCTTTCGCTTTGGCTTGGTAGATGTGTCACCAATATTCAATATTTATGTTAAACCTGAGGGTAGTTCACACAGTAAAACCCCTATGGCCATTTAATGTAATAAAAAGGTAATGACACTCTATAAAAGTGATCACCATCAATTCCCCATATGGTCTTACTTGAATAATTACAAACTCTATGGGGAAGAACTCAATGTAAATTCTCCATGTGGTCTCGTAACATAAACTATGGACATGCTGAGGGAGCAGTCACCGTCAATCCCCCATGTGGTCTCATAGTGTGAAAATTAATAGACACTCTATGGAAGCAATCAACTTCAATTCCCCATGTGGTTTAACAACACTAGGTTCTCACATCACTATGTAATTCAATCATGAATAAACGATATAAAGTAGCCCAAAATAATATCAACTACTACAAGGATAATCAAATCCAAATGCATATCACATGAATATAACAAGAATCAAAAAGTAAATTAGTTTCATCCTATTAAGAATGTCAAGGAAATAAGGTCTACCTCATACACATCCTGGACAAAATAGACCAAAACATTCAAACAAGGAAAAGCACCCATGGGGTGTTCCTGAAGCATGCAATTTGATATCATATCACATAAAAAACCATTAATCCAACAATAAATCTAAGGTAGGGTAAATATTGTTCAGTTTACTTGACCCAAAATACTAGAAACATGGGATATTAGCACTATGGCATATAAAACACAAGGACAACCAACGAAAGGAAACAAACCACCTACCATGATGTTGTACGATGAGCACTCTTGAACATAATACCATGAATTGTCCTATAACGTTATAGATCAATAAATAAATAAAAAAATGTTTATCCTTGCATAACTTCAGAGAGAGGAGAAATTAAGAGAAAAGGATATAGAAGAAGGAATAAATCACTAGTGGGATTCCAACTCACCCACCAGAGTTCAAATTTGAGAATGGATGACAGATCAGTAGATCTGAGAATAAATGGTCGTACGTCGCTTTCTTGTTTGAGACATTGGAATAAAAAGTCATTTCTAGGGATTAAACGTGACCACTTTCATAATTATCAAATAAATGGAAAATTAGAGGTTGTGTTCATTTAGTGTACATGCCATGTGCATGCCTTAACCAACCCCCGCTTTAAGTAGTCCCCTGGTCACCTCACACAATCATGTATTTTCCATTACACCACCAGTACATGGCTACCAGCGGAAACTTGGTACATAGAATTTACTCCCAATTACACGATGTGTAATTAAAAAATTTCACAAAACTCCCCATTTCATTAAAAACACCTAAAAAAGATCCATAACTGAGAAAAAAGATATGGGTTAATACATTGTATAAATTCAATTTTAATTCGATTCCTTTCCACTATGGATAGAAAATATTTGATTTCATTGATTTAAGCATGTTCACATAGATTTTATATAAGGATATATTTAGGAAAACTATTTTTATATCCATATAACAGTTATCTATATGGTGAAAATAACATATTTTTTATTATCTTAATTGAATTGTATTTACATAGAAGGTTTATTGATATTATTAGATATGTGTTTATTTAACATAGTATTATCAATTTATTACTATTGGACATTTATTCATGTGGTTCAATTTGAAGAAGATATTAAACTCATTTTATTTTCATAATTTATCAATGATACAAAAAGTATCTTATTTTCATTTCAATGTTTTATTGGAAAAAATTACTTCTATGGGTTTCTTTATGACATTAGAAGTAAATTAATTTTCATGTTTCACATGTATGTAATAATAGATAACGATTAGGGTCCTATATCACCCTCTAATGCATTGGTTAATATTTTAAATCCAATGAGATAATTATTTCTTTCAAAAGAATTATTTAAAATTTTCTATTTGCATAAAGTTTTTCATGTTTATAATTAAGGTTTACCTTTTCTAATAGGGTTTTATTTAAGTATTATTATGGTTAATCTTGGCATTAGAGGTTGTGTTTGCTTTAACTATGGTTTAGAAATTATCATATGTTTGTGTGTGGTTCTAATTTAAGTGAATATATTATCACAAGGATGTTCGTGAGTATTATTATGGTTACGATAAGATCTAAAGTTTTTTATGAACATAAATATGGGTAAAATATGTTTAAAATGATATATTTTCTTATACTAATGATTATAAATAGATTAGTTTAAATATTATTATTCTTATTTTGTGATCTCAGTGATCATTTTTATCTATTAATGTTTCCACACCCTTTGGATTCACTCCTTCTGTTATGCCAATCCTTATTCCATGACTCATTATTTTTTTAATATTATTTTTTGGGTATAATTTCCTTATGAATCATAATTATAACCATATTAACATGTTATTCATACATTTAAACATTTATTATTATGGGTTTTCCCCATATTTAGCATTTAAGAGGAACCCATTTATTATGTTTCCATCCCCCATGTTATTAAGATGACTATTACTTATGAGAATTCATCAAGGGATCTTTTGTGGTTATATTATTATTATAAGATTATAATTTATGTAATAAAATATTACATTATTAAAATTTCTAAATGAAACCAAACATTCATTTCTTGGTATTATGTGATCATTTCATTTTTATACGGTTTAGATTTTGAAAGTGAAATAAAATAATGATATGTTTATCATGGGTCATTTAAAAAACTATGTAATTACATGGAACCCATTTAGATAAAGGAAAAACCAAGAACTATATCATTTGTACACCATAATACTGTTAAAAATAGTTTATATATTAATTTTTAACAATCCTCATATACAATGTTAGATACATCCTTGTGAAACACTAACCACCATGTAAATTTCACTTATTGTGGTCCAGAAAATCTCCAAATTGATTCCCTCTATATAAACCTCAAAAATTCTAAAATATAAAAACACATTCCCAAAATTTTTATTATTGAAAAAAAACAAATGACTAGAACCATTCCATTTTCTACCATATGGTGACCCAATAAATGGATTGAAACACTCACCAATATTATAGAACACCTCTATGAAGCCTTACAATGCCAGTAATGCTTGGAAATCATGAGAGAATATATCCATAAATATATTACATTCCATCAAATACCTCTCATTCAATTATCATCACCAATATTTAATATTTTACCCTATGAAGAACGAAGAATGGATTGAAAAAAAACTAAACATATGATATACCTCATAAGTATATTAGTAAAACACAACCCATAAAGAAAATAACAAAGAAAGAATGTATAATCCCAAAACATCAAAAATCTCATTAAATAAATTTTTGAATGGAGTATTAACAAGGGTTAAACAGTCATCTCAACAAGGATCAAACATAAAAAAGAGATATTGAAATTGTATCCTTGACTATCCCTCCCATGTTCCCCCCTTCATGTCATAATGATATTGTATGACATGAACCAAAGGGATAACACACGCATTAAAAAACATGTCACATCTATCTTGAATCCCAATAGACCACTCCTTTAAGGCCTTATCATCTTCAACTCCAATATTTACCCACACATTCAGATCAAAATCATTATAAAGATATCATCAGATCCATGGAACAAGAACGAATCCATGAATTAATATATTCCATGAGGGCTGTGATAACTGATATGAAACCACTCTAACACACACCAAGACCGTGAATGGTCCAATAAATCAGGTAGATATATTACATTAATGAGAAAGAATATATAGGTTTCAGGTGTAGTGGATGTGAGTTGGTGGGTGTAATTTTTCCATTACCAATGATCAATCTGAGATCTGTCATGATGATAAAACGTCAGATCTTTGGAAAATAAAAAAGAGTGAATGAAAGTAATGGAGTCCCAGAACCATAGAGAGGATCATCATATGTTGGTTATAATTAGTTTAATTAAATGACAAGAATTAATTTCATGGAATTATCTCTCTGTTGATGTTTCCGGTCACGATCTAATGTGATTCGACATTTCATCATAGAATCCATGTGTAGGATTTCTCTAGAAGTAATTCAAATGTTCTCCCCGTATCTCTAGACATCGTCGAAGGTATCTTTAGGTGATATCACGGAAGAGCCTTTGCTTGTGATGTCCACATTTGATCGCCCCAAGAGCCGCTTCCAATATGTTATCCTTGATCTGATGGCAGAGGATCTCTCTCGTAACATGAGAGCATTATTGGTGGAGTAATGAATTCTCACATTGATTGAGAAATTTATTGATCCATTTTGCACAAAAATAAAAAATGGCTAAGCTAATGTGAATTATATAATTGGAATTTCAATTACATAGATTAATAAAATGAATTAATTTCTTGAAAGAATTTATTTATATAATTTAATTATCTGTAAGACCCCATTTTTAATAATATCAGATCACCATTATTTTTTATTAACATGATCCCAGTGAATTACTCCTAATATTATTTAATTAAATAAGTAATATTATTTCTCAAAAATCCCTAGAAAAATTACATGGTGTACGTGTTAATATACAAGGCGTGTACTTTTGTTTGTCTTTTTTCTTTATTTTCTAAACCACATTTATTTTTCCTTGAAGAATGGAAATTTATTTCTCAAATAAATTTCACTTCATTACTCACTAATAAATATATTTTTTAACCCCAAATATATTCTCTCATATAACCAGTTATGAAATTGATGCGAGAAGGCATCCTTGAAAATTTATTATTCCGAAATTTGGAATAATCATTATTTTAATAGTTAAATTAATATTTAACTAAGATACAAGGAATAACATAGTGTGTGACCCTCTTGGCCTTGTTCTCAGAGGCATTAGGAGGAGCCTACTGAAAGTCCAAGATTAGAGTCTAGAAACACAACAAAGCGCCCATAGAGAAATAATTTAATGCCATAGTGATGTGTCACCTCTTACAAATTCTTACCCTATAATGCAATACCTTTATCTCAATATCTAGAATCAAGCAGGTTTCATGGTAGTTAAATCAACCCATATTATTGATTATTCTTTCTTAGAATTTCTGAAATGGAACCCTCTCATTCCCTACCATGGCTAGGGACTTACATAAGCTATATCAATTCCACCGTAGGGATTGAGATATCTAATTTCGTTATGGAATAGAAAGGATAATTCCTTTCTCACTTTATATATTAATGAAGTATTACTCATGACAGACCCAACATTTCCTACCTCACTATGAACAGTGTGTCATCGCAGTTTTCTTCATTACATGTAACTAAGTGAGTGTAATTACACATTAATAATAATATTAATGTCTATAGACCAATACATACATCCAAACATATTAAAATCCAATGACACTATGAAATTTTTATTTCCTGTTTGCGGGTCTCGTTCTCATAATATCCTATTGGATATTACCATGGGAGAACACCCTGAGAAGGGGCCTCAATGTTTTATGGTTACTCACATCTAATGGCATGTATTATTTGGGTCCCTCAAATAACAACATCTTTACATAGAAAATATATTCACGAACATTGTTATGTCACTTCCACGTTCCCATCATAACAGTGATCCACTATTACCCTTTAATGGAACAATTATCATTCGGAAATTATCACATTCATTTTCTCACAAAAAAACAATCATGATGTGATAAGGTATTTACTATTTAATAATGTACAATGTAGTTGGTTATAGACCACCATCTCCAACTGCATATGCATCCAATGACAATGATATACCTCATCAAACCCATGATCCCCAAATTTTGAACAATATATGCATCCTCATATAATGCACATTTGAGTTATGATGACCTGGTTATTATTTCATTCACACATGGATAACATTAAAATTCTCTTTCAAACACATCACCCATTATGGTATAAGAGTAATAGAATCTATATCATCAGTGCAATACTAATTGATTTATAATTTTAACTATATTCTAATTAAAAAAAATCCATAAAAATATTTTAGTGACACAAGTTACTATATGGGAACAATACTAAGGGTATGTTCCACCCCCAGTCATCCAACATATAAATTAGAGATGTGATACAATTCATATAGAGTTTAGATTATATGATATAAATTATCATCAAACAACATTTGAAAATAAATTCAAAGGATTAAAATCAAACCAAAATAATGATAGATACCTCTCAAAACCCTATAGGTGTACTGGAGATCATGACTATAGATGATAACCTTTTTAATCTCAGGAATCCTTACCAAATCCTCAGAATACTACATTGAAAAAACAGCATTCAAGATCAATTCCACAATAACTAATAAGTTATATAACAATAAAAAGTTTTCCATAAACACCCTTACAGAATCATATATTTTATAATTTTAGAGAAAACAAGTGGTAAATTCCATTTAAATTCCATCCTGATTCCAATGGGGAACCTAGAGATGGTGATAAAACCCACTAAGAACATGGTGCCCAATATTTATCTAATAATATTAAAAAAATCAAGAGATAAACTATATGACCAATAAATTAACCGAAGACCACAAAAAATACCTCTCAATGAATGAAAAATATTCACCACACCACAATGTACCATAATAGGTGAACATTGGAACCCACATATAACCACATCACATAAATATAAATGAATTAAGAGACATCCCTTAAACATCACTTCATACAGATCATCCATTAATTATACCTTATATGCATAATCATTGATAACTAAATCTCCCCATACCATCACCTTGAGGTCCCCTAATGGGGAATCCTCTATATTTTGTTCTAAATATGAATATAGTATCATCTGAAAAATGCACCCTATACCATAAAATTATCACATATCAAGGTGTGGTGTAACTAACTCCACCAGTCACCAATACTTTTTGTAATCTCACATGTTATCACTATGTTACTTCTTACACAAAAAATCATCTATGAAATTATATTTTCATAGTGTGTTGGAATTCATAATGTTGTAACCCTTTAGTAATTCCACCATACACTACAACTAAAAAAAATTGGTAGTGGGAAAGGAGACACCACAAGATCCCGTGATATCTAATGAACATAAAGCACTGAAAAGTTTCATTATATGTCCTCATCATTAAAAAATAACACATTCAAAAATATCAAGATAAATGGTGTTATATCTATATTCCTGAGACCCTAACTACTAAGAACCATAATATATAAATTCTATATATTGCATCATGACCCACACAAATCCATGACATAAAGATTCATAAAAAAATTAATATACAACATATTCATATGGAAATAGAAGAACCGTGGCCCTGAACAAAATATCCATTAAATACTAAATTCTAGAATGGTACTAGTTAGTAAAAATTTAATCCTTATAATTTCCAGTAAACAAAATCATAAGTGTATTGTTTTGAAAGAAAATGGAAATGAACATCCTATACTAACACGAAAGGATATGGGAACTCCACACCACTATAAAATTATTAATGGATTCACAAGGTACAAACATATAAATTATTGAAGGGTCCCTAACTAATCCATAAAGAGAAACGATGTTGTTCAGGAAACAGACCTCATTAGCCTATGAATCACAGTAAAAAATATTCAAAATAGCTATTGGTGATGAAGTAATTCCAAAATATACCACCACTTCCATTTTTGATAATCCTTCCACTCCTTGAACAGAAATATGTGGTCAATAATCACTACCAGGAAGTAGTACATAAAATAATGTAACACTACAAAAAATAATTCAAATAAGCATTGAATAATTCTTATTCACATTGAAAAAATCACAACAATATAATAATTACTATAATTTCATATGAATTCAATCTTTATAATTCCATAATCCTTCACCCATATCTGGTGTTATCCTTAAAATAAAATGATCTTCAAGAACAATCTAGATCCTTTCCCTTGTTTGAATAAAATAATAACCATTAGAAGAACATATTGGTTCTTCTCTATCACCTCATTCAAATGGAAATAATCAATATATAAAAACCAACTTATGTTTAAATTCTTTAGAAACATAAAATGAGAAAATCAAGGTGACACACATGGAAAAATTATTACTCTTGGTATAATATCAATAAAAAAATTCTATATCTCCCATAACTTATTATTTTTTATCACATATGGAGACATCTGCATAAGAAAGACACAATGTTGTAACACTAAACTAAATGTTGTATCTTGTCGATGGGTGTCATCTCAACTACATCTAAAAGTAAATTATGATACAAATCTATAACCTTGGGAAACTCATTATATATTCATTCAATAAAGTCATAATAATCTTATCCATTAATGAAGTCAATGAATAAACCCACCTTTGACTCACCATAGGATAACATTCCCCTGAAAATAGAACATAGTATCTATTAGAAATTTAAATTATTACATACCACCAAGAAAAATACACAATTCTCAATGCTGAATATATCTAATATATGTTGAGGATAATTTTTGTGGTTGTTAGCACAAACATAGGGTTTGTTCCTATAAGTGAAGCATCCCATAAATCAACTGAAAATATCTACAAAAGACAAACATGATAGATCGACCTCCAACTGACCCAATAGATTAAAAGTTCATTGGATGCCTTTATACCTCAAATCCTAATTAATGGACTATGTTTTGCGTGATAAAGGGGTCTGTAACACTCAAATAAACCAATGTATGAACCAAATTAGAAAATACGTAGATAGTGCCTCATATGAAAATTGAATTACATGGTGATAGAAATCGCATGGCATGAATTTGACCCCATCCAAATCCAAAACATCTCTGACCTTGATACTGGCCACCACTAGAGTCACTCTCTACACATAGTCCCAATGGATGTGGATAAAAACAAGGCTATCATCTTATTAACCCATCACCTCTCTATTATTGAAAAGTTGGATCCCCTTACTAAAGATGGTTCAATGGATGATACTACTTTAACATCAAAATATAAAATGTGATTATATAAAATTAATGACCTTAATAGAAGTTAAAACACTCTTAATTTTGATAACCACAAACTCCAAATTCATAAAAAACTATTCTTGAACCATCAGTAGGGTTCTGATAACTACCAACTATAGTAGGAATAGATGAAGGAGGCTGAATCCCACTCAAGGTTGCTTAAAAATTCATTTTAACTAGAGTACAAGAACAAATGGATATAGCTCTACTCCGAAAATATTCCAATTTACTGCATATTTTAAGGATATGGTCTTCACTAACCCTATATCAAAAAAACATTCCCTTATATGAACCTCAAGAGCATTCAATAATATAAATGTTCTGTCTGGAAAATGGATACATTGCTAATAAACATCCTCAATGTCAGTTTTATGGAATCATTAAATAGTATACCATTCAAAACATCTCAAAATAGGTTTTTCTAATTTATACTGAACTCTCACATAGTATAGTTCACCTAATGAAGAGTAAGAATATAATTTTGATAATATGCCTTCACGATCAATGAAATAAATAGGGGTGAAACCGGTCTCATTACATCTCCCATTAAATAATTGAATATTATATGTCCTCATGGAATAAGAAATACCACTTCCATGAAGACCTACAAAACATCATCTAAGCTAATGAAATTATGTTCTCTTACTAAGGATGAATCAAATTGAAGGAAATATATTCCACTTATAACCAATCCTTAGTATTCTTATTTTAAAAGGATATATCATTTATGAACATAAAATTGAATTAAAATTCTTAGAGTTTCCTCCTCCAAGTATTTAAGTTATAAAACTCCAATATATGGTTATATTTTGGAACATCTTGACGAAATCCATTAGTGTGAACCTGATAAGGAAAATAACGTGAGATATTTATAAAATTGAACAATTAAGAACGGTTTTAAATCCTATATTATTGAATATTTATGTTTAATTGATTAATTTTTAATTTATATATCATTTTATAATGAAATTTTAAAACATACTTTGGAAATAATAAATCTCAATCCTTAGCTATGTGTATTCCCTATAAGAAACATCACATTCCATAACATGTTCAGTAAACATGTGGTTCTTTATATCGAATCATCTGGACACCTAAAATACACTATTTTTATCAATATACCTTTTTTATAATACAAATTATGTCTAGGTAATTATATTTCCCTACCAACCAAATCATCATCAATAGTTTCTATTTAAATACTCTATCATATCTCTTAATAATTTTCTCTGATACCATGTCATTCCCCACAACAAGTGCTGAAGAGAGGAATGATGACCCCCTAACACCACCTATAATAAAAAATTGGTTAACAACTGGTGCCAATGGTAGATAATCCATAAAATGTATGGAATTACATAAAAAACTTATTAATGTAATAATAGATAAGATTTAATCCCCAAATAAACACCATGCATATAAAAATAATGAATCTTAATACACAATGTGAATTCATAAAATAATATAATGAGCATGGAAATTCAAAACGAAATTCATAGGTAGAAACTATATTCTCTACAACTCCTAAACAAACACTCCAAGCATGTAATTCCATTAATGATTGATAAATATCTCGTATATACCTTAAATATTTATTATATAAACAATTGGTTAGAATAAGAGTATACTCAGTAAGATCCTTAGTGAAACATATAATGAAAATAATTAAATAATATTACTAAATACCAATAAATAAGTAATAAAACAAACTATTTATCTACAAATATAAAACTATAATACCTATACTATGCTAAATACACTGACGTTGGGAATGTAAATCGAAAATGTTAGATTAAAAAACTCCCTCATTTAGAAATTGTTTCTTTATTAAAAACAATAATGCAACCCCTTATAATAGAAATGTTTGAGATGAAATGAGAACATTCATGCAACCCCATTAAGTTAGTTAATTCCCCCATAATAAGGATATTCTATAGTGAATAAAACACTAATGGTCTGATGTACGAAATACACAAAAGAGCACTATAACTAATGTTTTCAGAGTAAACTCATTGTCACTCCTAGTTCACTATTAATCACAATTTGAAAACTCACTTATTAATCAATTGGATGGAATACAGTACTGATATAGTAGAAACTAGTGGTGAACTAAATTTTCCCAGAAATCTTTCACACATATTTGATTGTCTCGTGAATCGTTTTTTACCCAATAGTGAAATCCACAATACCACATTGAATTTTTACTATGAAAAATACTTTAATGAACTTTTTTTCTTCAAAATAATATAATCCAATTTTTTTTATTTACTTCCACCAAATAGTGAGAGTACATTGTGAACATCCTTTCCTTTACATAATGAAATTCACCACATTTAACACACCTTCACACACTCAACTCTAATTACAATATTCATTTAGAAATAGAAAATTTCTCCACAGATGAAAAACTCTAATGAACATGGATTTTCTAAATAAAGTGACTATGAGTCATTTATATAGGCAAATAAACGCATATAACTACTTAATACCATTTATTTTAAATTAATTTTTGAAAAATCATTAATTTTGTACTATACACTCTCTGTCGTTCATATAGTGTATAAGTACACTTTGGGAATCATCTGAAACTCTATCATTTCAGAAACAATGATAACTCTATACCTTGGCTTTTAAATCCCAACTTGTAAGTAAAAAAATTATAATAACCATTTGTGGTCTCCTTTTAATTGATTAATGAAACTGAAATAATTTATCACCCTTTTTTATTCTCATATCACATCTTCTATTCATTCAAAATTTCTTTACTGATTTGGATTCATTGCATCACATATGATTTATACAGTTTAAATAGAAAAGATACTCTACTATCATGTTTCCTTTATTGAAAACTCATCATAAAATCCTCTATATTTCTATATTTTTAATTTATGACTCTTCATAATTTGTGAAAAAAATTCTTTTCTATAGAAACATCACCAAAAATTCAATCCTGGAATAATGGAAAATAATGGGAAATTGTGTCACATACAGAAATACCATGTTTGGAAAAGGAAAGATAGAATATTATGAAATGACATTGTTAAAAAACCTAAACAACCTAAAAACCTAAATTCATTATTGATATGGGGTTTTACCAAAAAACAATATCTCATCCTCACTATAGATCAATCATTATGTAATACATTTATATAATCATATCTATGTCAATCATATATATATATATATATATATATATATATATATTTTATGGTATCATGCTTCCACTCCCCCATTATTTCATCACTATATTGCAGAAATTAATCTTGTATTATCCTAATCCCTACCATAAGTCTTCCATTCTAATATAGGGAAATCATTTTAAAACATGATTGCATCATATGTTTCTCATCGCTTCCACATTATAGTCTCACAACTTAACCTTGTAGTATTCTACAAATTTCTATATCTTGTCTATCATTCTTTATTGCAAAATATCTCATAGTCCATGCATGCACACCCATGAGAATCCATAATAACTATAGAATAAAAAATTATATGCTATAAACCAGCTCCATCACAACCCCCACATTAATGTATTATAACTAAAATACATCATTATTATTCAAATTTTGTAATCTATACCCTAAATTATAACATCCCAAGGATTCCAACATAATGACTGATAGTATAATGTTGATCATGGGATATGTAAAGTGGAAATAATCTATTCCTCATTATAGTGGATGTCAAATAAAGAACAACCCATCCCATTTGTTGTGGTTTCCCTACTGACTCAGGTGGTGAGGAGTATGAATTTAGAAAATATAAGATAATATCCCACAAAATAATAGTAATAGAAATACCATTGACACATACTCAAAATATAATTGTTGATAAACATGATATGTGACGACAACTTCTAAGGTATATGAAATAGATTTAATGAAATCATCATGGTTAATGTATTTTACCAAATTAACATAGTAATTACAAAAATTATGAATCATTAGTTATGTATTATAGTAATTAAAAATCAATCATTTAATCATCCTTAAATATATTTTAAATAAACAATTCCACCATATTAAAACATGCTATCTTAATCACTAATCAATACATAGATTTAAAATCCATTCTATGTTGATTCATTTCAATCATCAAATTTTTCAATAATTAAACCAATATAATTTCCACAATACTTAACACCAATACCATGTTTCAATTTAAGATATCATTATATATTTCATAAATTATGGGTACATGGTGACATATACAATGATACTATATTCAAAGAATCACATGTTGTTCATATATCCAAAATTCATTAGATAGTTGGACACAATAAAAAATATGAATCCAAAAACCTTCCATAAAAAATAAAAAAATAATCAATAACAAAAGAGATATCATTTTTCCCTACTCATCCCAACAACCTTGGAATCGTCCCTAGAACCATTGTACACAACAAATTCTATATCGATATCACTGACATCAATTGTCACTAGAACCCTTGAAACACCATCCTAATATCCATCACTTTCAAAACCATATCAATTTAGCATCAAAAAAATACTGGCCTTAAAATTATACCTAAATAATATCAATCATTAGATACATTTTCATCACGAAACACTCATGGGTAAAGAAATGCAATATCACCAAGGCATTCAAGTACTTTTCAAACAAGGATGAGATGACCTAACCACTATCATTTATGATTAGAAAAATAAAATTTCATTACCATATTATGTATATATTAAAATGAAAAAAAAACTTGTATGAAAATATAAAAAACATAAATGTATCAAAAAAAATCATTCCTTTCAAATTACATCCATTTCCAATTATTTCTTGAATGTATGCTCATTAAATTTTTCATACATTTTTGTAATGCATTATATCCTAACTATGGATTTATGTATATTATCTGATCTCCATTAAAACAAACAAAAATCAACAAAACACCAATAAAACCTAACCATAACAATCCATCATCATGTATTACTTAATCCATAATAAAACATAAAATGTAACACTTCTATTGAATCCACATCGAGAAAGGAGCATTAGGATAATGGTGATATGAGGAAGAGAATGAGTTACATGATTCATGTGAATTTGAAACAGATTAACCAAGTCGTTTAGACTATAAAGAATGACTATTATAGGGTGGTGGGAGGCCAGAAAATGGGAGGGGTATTTATTAAACAAATTTAAAATAAAACCATTGGGAGGATGAACGTTTATTTATATAAGGGGGATCAAAATGCCACTTCAAAGGTATAATGAATATTTCAACACATATGGGGATCCTAGTCAAGGGGGATCTTAATTATGAGTTTGAATCTATAATTTTATCACATTTTTAAAACCTGTTTGAGCCCCATGGACCACCTCACCACCCTACACCACAATGTGGTGTACATAATTTTTTCCCTCTGGACATCTGCTAATGACTTCCACCAAGGCGTATGGAAATGTCCCTCATTATTTCACATCACTATTCCTTGTACTATATCATGTTGAGTCCCCAATAATAATTTCATTCACCTCATGTAATCCTAAATATGCCTAAAATCCATTCCATAATTTCCTAAAAAAGGGACACCTAGGAATTTCTAGTAACCTATTTTACAATGGTTGACGCATCATGAAAAACTATCCAATATGGAATCCCTATGGATTATGTTTCTAATGATTAACCATAGTACTGAGGAGACATCTCAATATACTAAACTCCAAAATTTCCACTCTAAATTCCATGGCCAACACTCAATTCTCCAAAACTATTTCCCAAAATTTAATACCTATAGACATATAGTGTCCCTATTTCATATATGTTACACTTGATAGGTCATTAGCGTCACCATACACTACTGAACATCAGGACCTAAAAATTTATACGATTATTAATTCAAATAGGGGAACATCTATGTTGTTTCCCATCTCTGGACCACCAAACAATTCGAAAAGAGTTCCCCATGATTTTATGTTGTTACCATTTCACATATGTCAAAACCCTAATGTTAAATTTCAACCACCAGGGGTGTTTCACTGAATGTGGTGTTCTAAACATCAAAAACGGTATCCTCAATAGATAAATCCAAAAAATTGAATTTTCTAAAATGGATTATACCACGATGAAGCCTCCAGACACTCAGAAAAGAATAATCACAATAACTACTATGATTTTTTGACTATCTGAATCGGCATGTACTCGCCTCAATAATCGGTAACACCTCTGAACTCCACCATGATGCATCCTTACCGTTGGTAAACCCACAGGAATAAATCAAAAAATCCAAACCCATTAGTGTGGGTCATGACTATAAAGAAATCCATTTTTCAATATTTGGTATATGGAGTTCTTTTCATTAAATTACAATATATTATATATAATTAGATTATATGACATAATGCATATAGACAAAATTATTGAAATTATTATAATCTACATGACACATGAAAATTGAGTATTTTTTTTAATGAATTTATATATATTTATGAGTTTCTTTTTAGATGATGATATCATATATCATATTTTTTGGGAGAATTATTAGGTTACATCAATGAAATATCATGATTCAACTTATGTATATATAATAGAAAATATCTAAATTATAAACTGAAGAATGTGATATTTCACTGATATAACTAGAGTAGTGATATTATGATTCAATTTGTGTTTCAAATTTCTACTCAGTATTTGTTATTGTGTTTTATTATATCTATTGTATGAATTTATAATCTACTCATAGAAAATAATTGTACTCTTTGATTTTTTTAATGTGGGTGATGAAAGATAAACCTATTTATTATATAGAAGTCTCATATGATATTCTGGAAATATTTTTAATAAATTCATGAGATGATATATAGAAATATACAAAAACGATATGTTAAGAATAACATATGGTCATGTTATTATTGATACTATGTTAACTATAATAATGATAAATAAATGGAAATGTATAATTGATATTTTTAGATAACATTTGATATTTAAAATATGATAATAAATATATTTTCTTGGTTATATTATTCTAAACCTTTAATATTTTGTAAACAATGTAAAAAAACATGTGAAGATGATTACATATATTTTTGTAATGTGAATTAAATATTATAGATTCCTTTATTAGTAAATTAAAAAATATAATAAATAAAGATAATACCTTAAAACATACTTATTTTTATAACATTTTGAAGATACTATGTTTTCATGTAGTTTAATTGTTATGGTTTTACTAGATATCTAGATTATTCAATATGTTACCACTTTTTTAAATAAATGAATATTTTTTTACACTAACACACATTTTAATCATCAAGTAGATTATCTTTTTTTTATTTTATTGTGCTTTTTTGCAACTATGTTGTATATTTTTTACTGATTAGTACTAAAAATAACATGTAATTGTGTTTCCCTTATGGAAGGGTCTTTGTTTTGATAATATTAAGAAAAATAAATATAATATTGGTTATTCCTTATCATTTTAAAAAGGATGGAGGTTTGGTTATTCTAAAATGTTTTAAATCGGATGAAGGCCTAGATGTGCCTTAGTATGGTGATAAGAAATATTATAATATGGTTTTCAGTCCCTAAAAGATTATTGATATAGGAGATCCCCAAAAATATCAAAGACTTATAAAATGTGTAAATACTAGATGTACGATCATTGAGAATTGAATGCTAAAACCACTTATGGTATATTTTGTTTATCATTATATATTACACTATTCACTCTACAAAATACTAAAAATATATAATTGTTTATATTATCTATTTAATTCAACCTTACTATTTTAGTTACCTTGATTTCATTATGATTTACAATTCACCCATTGCATTCTATCTCCCATATCTCATAACTAAATTGTTTATCATTATTTAGATTAAATCAATTTTGTTTGACATAATCATTACTATTTGATCTATATATAAATAATATGTTTCTCAAAAATAAAAACATAACTAAATATATTGGATAAAATAATATCAACCTTTAGTTTTGGTTTTTAACTACTCACATACATTAATATCCATTAATATCAAAATCCATCATAAAAACATTTCCATTTTCATTAAATAATAAAATCTTCACTATAAGTAACATCCTCATATATATGGAGATAGAATTTCCTTTATGTATGGATTCACATAACAAACCTTATAGGCCACATCTAAGACATGATTAATATAAAAGAAATATTTTTAGCGTTTTAAAAATCTATTTTAAATTTTCACCCCATATTAAATTTAACAATTATATATATATAGTAAATTCAATATAATTAATGGTAAATAGAATCATTTTAAAGAGATTAAAAATTTTCTCCACAATATTCCTCTTAGTCATGTAATAGTGTTCTTAGATTACAACTATATACATTTTTACTCCTTTCTCAATTCAATCAATATTCCATTAATATCATGTTGAATATAAACATTTTTATAATCCCTTATAATATGCTGAATGCTGATCATTTCTTAATATTATTTGTAATTATTAAATACCCCAATTCATTAGTTATGTTATTATCCAATATTCCCACATGATTTTTTTGAGTTTGATGCCTATCAACTATTGACTATACTCAAATTTGGAGGTATTTCCTATAACAGTAAATTTATATATTTGAGTATTTTCATTATCTTTTCTTATTTTCCTCTTTAATTTGGTAAATATTCAGAATCTAAAGGGTGTAGAAAATTTTATGAGAAAAATGACCAAATGTTTAGGGATGTATGTGTGTTTGAATTACAAGAGTCCGAGAATAAATGTGTTAATGTATATGTGCGGGTTTACCTTGATTTTGGGGGGTTCCCAAGCTTGTTTAGTGTTTGTTTATAAGAATATGTAGTTTCATGTAGTCTAAAAGTGAAAACATGATAGGTAATTGTAGTACGCGATTTTTTTACTCTTCAGGGTGGATGTTGTGAACCTGTTAAAGAGTGTTAATGTTGTACACACTATGTACATATTTCAGACAATGTAATGTTAAAAGAACAACTTTTAATAAATATAAATTGTTTTTTGGTGTATCCAGAAACATTGGATTTTATGATGTGTAAATTAGTTATATTCCATGTAAATATCACTATTAGGTAATTTAGAAAACATTATGACATATATGATTTTTAATTCTCCTACAACACTTTCCGCTCTCAACCTAGATAACCCCAATGATGATATTTGGAGACTTTATTCGATTTTAATTGATTTTTTCATTGATTGAAAACCAATGTGGTTGGATTGAATCTCTCAATTTGGGTAATTTATAATTAATCTCTATTTATTGGATTTTCTTATCATCAGTGTGTTGTCTTATCAAGTCTATTGGAATGTTGGGATATTTCTTCTGGTGTTTCTCCAGATCTGTTATGTGATCTCATTCTGTGGGTCGTTCAATTATGTTTTTGGTGCATTGGGTTTTTATTCTCACGGTAAATGTGGATTTCCCTTCTCTACTAACATTTTTTAAAAAATTTAATCAATTATATGATGAATTTATTTGTTCTGGGACATTAATTTTTTTTGTTGTGTTCTTCCCGTTGGGGGATCCCATTCTTGGCTTGTGTATTCTGATTTCTAAGGTATTTGGTTCCATCTATAGCTAGTGTTGGGGTACTACACTGTAGATATCATTGATAAATATTTTTATTAAATGAAATGATAGGATTGAATGAATTTTTTTATATTTTTGGAATATGGTTATTATAAATGATGGTTTTCCCTCGTTTTGGTAATTTAAAATGGATTTTCAAATCATTGTGTAATCGTTTTCTAAAGTCATATTCAAAAAATTCACTGATGGAAATGGTTATATGATTTATTATTGAAAATAAAAAACATGGGAAAACTTGGTTAATAATGTGGAAGCTATATTAGATGGAATTTATCATGGTTAGGGGACTTTTCTTAGGGATTTTGTATATTCCCTAGCCCAATTATTCAATGTACTTGTTAGACATAATTGGAGGATCACTAGGTGGGGTGTTCCAATACTCTATATACTTGATTCATTGATCTACTATCTTTAATAATACATGATTATCTATTCTAGGTATGTGTGTCCTAGCTATTCTGACCTATTGTGGTCATTGGTTTGATGTTACATGACCTTCTTCTTTTGGTTGGTTATGCTTTGGTGTATGACCATATCATTGTTTTGTGATATGATACATGATTTTTTTTGAATTGATATATATTATATTATAAATGGATATGAAATGTTTTTAAAATTATTCAAAAGATTTATTTTTAAATTTAAAATAATGGAAAAAATAAATGGTTCTTCGATGGTTTGGAAAAAAAAATTCTAAACTTTTATCTTGAATTTTTGTATTCAATGTCAATAATGCTTGGATTATTTCTGATTTGATTTTTGTGGATCACCTAGGTGAGATACGAATGTTCATATAAGAACACACCATGAATACCCCTTCACCGGTGCATAGATATGGTTATATCATTAGATTTAAGGAAAGGCACACCATCGTAGCGAGACAGTGAGGTTCTCATCAGATGTGTTGAGTATTTGGTGGTGAGATGGTTGTATTCATCAAATGATATCACATGGAGTAGATTTTTTTTTGTTTTTTTAAGACTTTTGTGGTTGGACCATTACTTGAATATTTTTTTTATACTCTTGAGTTTTTTGTTTTTCATTCTTTGGTTTGTGTTATAAAATATATATAAATATTTCAATGTTTTATCTAGTGTATATACGTTCCATGTTGTCGCATGAGGATATTAGAAATAATTCACTCTAGTATTTGTTATGACCATATTTCATTGGCCTATCCATGGGGATTGGGGACATGTATCAGGTATGAATTGGATCAGGTCTAGTACTTGTTTTGTAGTGTATTTGGGTTATTTCATTATAGTTTGTATCAAAGGGAGGTTAGTCCTCAAGCATACATAACATGGGAAATTTTTTTGACTAGAGATAAGATGTCCCAGCCATGGGATGTATATTGTAGTGAGTAACTGGATATCTATTAATATGATGAGACTCAAGTTAAAATGAGTTGTTGGGATGTGTGTCTCAGATTTTATGTTCATGATGTTAAGATTAGTTTTTTATTATAGTTTTTTCTTGTTTTATTTGATATTACTTTATTAAATAATAATTTCTATTGTTTTGTTTTGCATCAGTATGCTTTGGAGATGAGTTTTATGATTTCCACTGAATTATATAGTCGATTCTCTTCAAGGGAATCCTTTGATGGATTGAATAATTTTCTTGAAAATTGTTGATAAGTTTGTGGTATTGATTAGAATGTCCAAAAACCTCGAAATGTAGTCATTGAAGTACATCTAAAATCTTTAAGAGAAAGATATTGATGATCGTATTTCATGAATGAGAAATCAATGTCCTTTGAGGGTACAAAGAAACCTATGTTGGTAGAGGAATAACTTGACAAGATTGATCAGATCATTTATTTTCTTGGATACACATGAGAGTATCAATGTGAAGTGTTTAGAGTTCACATAGAGGGTCAAAAAAGAATCAGTGTGATTCTATGGTAGATTCTGATAGTAGGTGTCTATAAATTGGATTATTTTTATGACTCTTTTATATTATATGTTTTTTTCAGAGTCACTGATTATGGAGATGTCTCTTGGAGTTCTAGTTTTTGAGGAAGAGATAGTGTTCAGTGGTGACACACACCAATAGTTTTTTTTGAAATGGTTCATATTTCACTAGTGGGTATAAAGAATGACTAAATGAATGCTTAGATATATTTTCAATGTTTCTGACTGGATATAAGATTATAGTTAATTATACAAAATCCTTCAAATTATTCATAGATTGTGGATATGTATATGATGAAAACAATGATTGTTATATTCAATTATGGATAATCTTCTCCTTCCCTTTAATCTTGTTCCATCATTTATGGTATAGTTTATAGAAAGAGGATGTGATAGGATCAAAACAAGATTTGTGGAAGAGTTTCTCAATACTAGGCCTAATAGACACATCAGGTTATAGCGAGTAGTGTGCCTCTATCTTATTATCATCGTGGAATGATCGGGCACACCAGATGTTCATGTCCATTACGTACAATGAATTGTAATATTTGTAGACATTATGGTCATATGAATCATTTTTATATGGTGATCTCTACTCCTCAATGTGGTTAGGGGTCATCATCTCCAATTGATACAATGATGCAGTTAGATTATTTATAGTCCACAGGGATCAAGACACATTCCTCAGGAGTGAATAACCATCACATAGTTGAGGATTTTTCAGTAGAGTTAGATTCAAGTCTAGGGACTGTGACATATACAATATTTATTACATCCTCTTTAGTGATTTCTTTATTTGTTAAATTTCATTCATAATCATTTATATCTAACCATTTTTTATATGCTTATCCTTCTATAGAAACTAATGTTATTTTAATAGATTTAGTGACACCTCTGGGGAGGAGGTAAGAACAGGGGTATTGGTGTACTTTAAGTTAACTATTTATAGATGATGCATAGTTAGTCTGATATTTTTTGGTCCTATGTCAAGATTTATTTGACATTATCTTCAGGAATGACTGTATTCATTCTAATCATGATTAGGATGATTATTATTACCATCATTACTCTTGTATTCTAGGTGATGGGAGATCATATCTATTTTAGGAAAAGTGTTACTTGTGGTCTGGTCATGAACAACAATCCCACCCAAGGATCATGAGTTTTTTATATAATGTTTCATTTTATCCCATTGATGATTCCACTATGGATGATCATCCCATAATTGTTTGGGGATTTCATATCAATTTTCAATATAATTTATTTGGGCTCAAATATATAGGGTGGTAAATTTAACAATTTAATTATTTTAAGGGATGTATCTGATATTGATTCCCTCTTATTGTATAGATCATGTGGAGATGAAAGAGATCATGAATCGGTTGGAAAATCGGGTGAAAAGGAGTATAATTTTCCCCTATTTGGAACAATGGGAATCCCAAGTGCTCTTCCCTAAGAAGGCAAATTGATCAATCCAATGTTTGTATAAAAATATGATGTTCAATCAGCTCATAGTTAAAATTTATATTCTTTTCCTCATTTGGATGATTGGTTTGAATAGTTTGATGGGGAAATGTGGATTTCAAATACTGATATTTGGTCGTGTTATCATCAATGTAGGGTTTAAAAGTATCATATACCAAAGATAGTTTTTAAGATCAGGTATCGACATTATGAATATCTTTTTATTATTTTTGGTATGAATAACTATTTTCCAATTTATATGGAATTAATTAATCATATATTCCATCAGTATCTTGAAATTTTTTAAGTATTTTTCATGGTTAATATTTTGGATTATGCGATATCTTATCATGATAACAACAACTATATGAGACTATTTTTATAAATCCAATGGATTAAATTTTTATTTGTAATGACTTTGAAATGAAACAACTAGATTCAAGAAGTGAATTTCTCGGGGAACATGATTTATGAACATGGATTATTAGATGATCTTGAGATATAAAAGGTTCCTTGTCATGGGAGGACCCACATAATGTCTTTGAGATTCAAAGGATCCTTTTTCCTCTGGATACAATATACATTTCATCTTGGATTTCTAAAATCTAGAATCACTATAAAATCCCACGACCATGAATGGGGTAAATATCATATGGGATGAAAACTATCATTCATCTTTTGATGGGATATAATGACTTCTGACATCAGCCACTTTTTTTATCCTACTAGAGGATGTGAAGGCTTACGTGGATTTTTGGAATTCTTATGGTGCTGGTTTAGGCTATATGTTCATAAAGGATGATAATATAGTGTCTAAAAACAATATTTACCTTTGAATACATGTGAAGAGTTACCCCACTAATTATTAAGATCCTTACACTATAATTCATGCGATTATGTATTGGTGGAATTATCATTTTGGGGAAAGGTCTATTGTATTTACTGACCTTAAGTGTCTAAGCTATATCTTTTCACAGAAGTACATTAATCATAGAAAGCAGTAGTGGGAAGAATACCCTCAGACAATTGAATTTGATATCACCTACACCTATGGGATGGGGAATTTCATTATTAATGCTTTTATTAGGAAATTTCAATCATATGTATTTCAGAACATAACGGAGAGTGGAATTTTATGGGTGCTTTTTTTTCAGTTTCTTATGGATGCTCGAGAGGATATTGTCATCAGTATTATATCCTATTACCTTGAAAGAGTGAAATTTATAATATTTTAAATGTATTGGTCTTATATCAATAGGCAAGAAAATATATCTGACATTGGCCCCAATTGTGACCAAACCCCAGTTCGATAAGGGGTATGTGGTTTTTTTGTGATGCTTATAACAATATTTTGGGATGAGTTCTTATGAAAGATTATAAACTAGTGTCTTTTCACTCTCTTCTTCTTTTATTACATGATAATAGATACCCCACTCATTAATTATATCTTTCCTTAGTAATTTGTGCACATAAGTGTTGGAAGAATTTTTTATTTGGAGGATAGGTTGGTATTCTTTTATGGTCGTGTGTGTTTGATCAATATAATTTCACAGAATAACTTCAATCATAGATAGGGGTGGTTGGTAGAATACCATTACACATTTATCATCGATATCCCCTACACCTAGAGGAAGATTAATGTCTCTATATAATATCTTATTGGGAAATCTCTATCACATTCTGATTTGGAATCAATGAAGAGTAGAAATTTATAGGTCTTTTTTTCATAGTTTCTTCTGGATGCATGGGAGGATGTTTAAGGAATTTTTTGACCAATGAAAAATTAACTTCATTTTCCCTAAGTCTAATCACCAAATTAAGTAGTAAAATTGAAAAATATAAATAATTATAGAACCACTATATGGTGGAGAGACTATTTTGTGATGGTATCTCTCTACCTATGGTAATCTAGGTTTTTGGTATTTAGGTTTTCAATACAGTATCGGTTTGGAGTTTGGTTTGGTTTTATTTTTATAATTAATTTTGTTCCATTCTCCTTTGAACTATGAATATATATTATCACATGATATATAGATTCTTTTGTTCATGTAGGTATTATGAAATTGTTTATTATGTGTACCATTGTTTCACCTTCCAATAAATAAAGGAATTGCATTTAAAGGATTTCGGTTTTTTCTAGATTATACAATCCCAATTTTAATATTGGACAACAAATTCATGGGAATTTTTTATATTACAATGTACATCAAAGTGAGTAATTATATCCTGATGTTGATCGATCAGTTAACAAATATAACACATTTTATTCCAATTAAACAAATATAAAATGTTCATGATCTAGGTTATCCGTATGTGCAGAAAATTATTGGGTTTCAAGGGGTTCCTTCAAAAGATATTTCAGATAGGGAACATAGGATTTGTTTTGGGTTTATGAGAAGAAAACATGAGTTGATACGGACTTAGGTCACATTGAGTACAACATATCATCCATAGATAGATAGTCTGACAGAGCATGCAATACAATTTTTAAAGGATATGCTTCATGCTTGTTTCTTTTATTTTTGTTGATCATGGGATATAAAACGTGGTATCGTTTTGTTTTATATAAAAATATTTGTTATCCATCAATAATAATGGATACATTGGAGGCTATGTATGTTTACCATTACAGAGAAGCTATTTTTTTGCTATCATGGGTGAAACATCTTTATTTTTCTAGAGATTGGTTCAAGAGACATTTATGGTTATTCGTTGTATATTTCAGTGTCTTATTATAGTGAAATCTAAGAATAAGTCATATATGAGTCAATAATTTCATCCTTTTTATATTTACCCAGGTGACTATCATTTCATTAATGCATCTTCTGTGTTAGGTTACCATCGGATTGAAAGAAGGGAATGTCGAATCTAAAATACTTTGGAAAGTTCTATGTCATTTAGAGGCTTGGGAAGGATTCTTATCGATTATAATTATTAGAATATTTGACAAGTCTTCATGATGTTTTCCACCTACCATAACCGAGGAAATACTATATTGACCCCTATCACATTATTAGCAATGAATATACTGAGTTAAATCATGAGGTATTTTTTATTCCGTAGAATGTTAATATAATTTAATCTCAATTGAATGCCTTTCATAGTAACTCTATTCAATTAGTAATAGTGTTTTGGAAGCACATATTAGATTATCATAAGCCATTGAAGTGTGAGTCAATGGGGAGGGTGCAATGGCCTCACCTATTTACCAAACATCATACGTCTACATGACTTCTTGGGGAAGGATGCTATTACAATGGGGAGTCTGTTACATATCCTAATCTACATTTTTTATATTTCACAATTCATCATTGTTTTCCTATTTAATTGGGTGAAAATTTGGACTCTTCTTGATGTATAACCGTTGCTGAGAAAGAATGACCTGATGATCAAGGCTTTATATTGTTTAAATTAATGGTGATTGGGAATAAATGTGTTATTTTATTTATAGTTTTCTCCGCATATTCATAGGATTCACGCATTTGTTTATGGTTTTTGGTATGAATTTATTTAGTTTCATCTATAGGAGATATACACTCCATGATATTGGAGTACATGATGTTTATGTTCTTTAGGGTGGATGTTGTGAACCATGTATATATTGTGAAGGTAGTACACACTCTGTATATATCAGACACTAGGTATAGGTAACACATAGTCTAATGTTGAATGGATTGTTTTTAATAAATGAATATGAGTTTTTCAAAAAATCCATACATTGTTGATTACACTATGTTTAAATGAGTTACAAGTTGTGTAAATGATGCAATAAGGGATTTTAGGGAACCATTTGATTGATATGTTATTTCATTATCCTATAGTGGTCATCTCTCTTGACCATAATCTATCTTCTGGTTATTTAGGGTGTCTTCATTGGATTTGGATTGGTTCACTCAATGATAGATCAGCGTTGTAGTAGGATTGAGTATCTCTGGGAGTGTAATCCTTTGTCGTTCTTCATTCCTTTGGTCACACTACTTCCATTTCATTTAGTTCACTCATTTTTTCCATGTGGTGTTGTTTTTTATTATTTTTTCTCTACATTTATTTTGTGATCCTATTGTGGGGGCCTTTTTTGAAGTGGTGAAGTGGGTGGGATTTTGTTTTGTACATGTCGATTCCTCTTCTACATCAACCATTATTGTATATAAAATCAATTATAAGATGATTATATTGATTATAGGGACTTCTTTTTCATTGTTTCATTCTTAATATTGATGGATCAATTTTTCAATGTGTGTGACCCTTGTTTTGAGCTAGGTGGTTCCACCTCTTTCTTATGTCTGTGAAATGCATTGATCTTATTTTTAATAAACCATTTTAATAAATGAAATGGGGTGATTTAATGACTTTGTGTGTGTGTGTGTGAAACTAGGTTTTTATAAAATTTGGTTTCCCCTAGTTTTGAAACCTGGAAAATGATTTTTAGAGCTTTTTTACATTCATTTTGGTGAAATGGTTTTCCAATAATGGTTTTATCGAAATGGGTTGACAATATTGATTGGAAAATAGTTCACATGGGAATCCTTGGGTACATAATAGCATAGTATTGTAATTGGTTTTGTCAAATATTTGTTTATTTTATCATGGGAATTTCCACATTTCCCTAGGCCCTTTGTTCGAGCGACATGTTAGTTTTGTCTGGTTTTTTCTTTGCTGGGGTGTTCTTATGAACTCTAGACTCGATGGATAAGTATTGTGGTTTCATGTGTACGTGTTTCTCTATGCTAGGTATCATTTTCCTTGTTATCCTGACCTATTGTGATCCCTAGCACGGTGTTACCTATTCTTATACTATTTAATTGTATAATTTTTTACTACAATAGATTTGATGTTTGATATGATCCTTGAATTGTTTTTTACATGTTTATATTCTGTGATATAGAGATATAAAATTCATTTAAACATAATTACCAATATTATTTAGAAATGTGGAAGTGTTATAAATTAAATAGTTTACCATGCATTCAATATAAAAATGTTAAACTATTTTTAGTCTTTGTTTTCTCTAAAGATGACCATGCTTGGATTATTGTTGAATTGCATGGTATGGAGCACCTGGGTGAGTCCCTACTAAGGTAGTTATCCCACACCATGCATACCCATTTAATGGTTTGTAGAACATTTGTGTCTTTCTATGTAGGTAAATTTCATGCTATATATTGAGGTGGCATGGTTTTCTATAAGATGAGTTGATTTACTATTGGTGAGATGGTGGGAGTATGTCCATACATTAACATGGACCACATGATTTATTTTTGAATTCCATTATGGTTATACATGTATTGTGATATTTTATTACGCTCCTATGTTATTTATCTTCCACTATTTTCTTTCATTAACAGCTTGCATTTATCCTTTCTATTGTTTTCTCTTTTATATATATGTTCTGTTTGGTTTTTTTAGGTTGGAAGAAACAATCCTTATTTTTATTTTTTGATTCCCAAGAGCTAGTTACCAGCCAATGGGGATTAGGAAAACCCATTTTTAATGCATCAGGATGGGTTAGTTCCTACATTGAGATAATATACAGGTTGGTTTATTACAATTTCATACAGTTCCAAAGGTGTATTACATTACTGTAAAGGGGTAGTATTTTAAGAATTCATTATCCCCCCATTATTATTAGTAATTTAAGAATATTATTATTTTTTAAATAATATATATATAATGATTAAAATGAAAACACATATTATCATCATTAATTAATTTAATTTTTATTATACTACAGTATATCCATTTATATATTATATAATATTTGTCATAAAATCCTTTCAGATATGTGAAACTCTTAATAATTTCTATAAAAATCCCATTATCAGTTTTAGGGTATTGTAATTTATCATCATTAGGGATATTCTTGGTTTCCTGTTGTATATGTTATTTGATTGTATCTTCGTTAAATATATTCCATCAATTTTTTAATTCAATTTCATTTTATGTAGTTCCATTTAATTCATTATTTGTATATTCTGTTCGTAGAAAATCCTAAAATTATTTTTTTTAGTGGAGATGTCCAGTCAATTTATTTAAGTTATATTATGTAATTTTATTGGAGTCACATATTTTGGTGATATTTTTTTAATTATCAATTATACATTATAAGTAATTTATGAAATTTGTTATATATTGACAAATATTTCAAAACATACTTCTAATGTATAGAGGATCATAACTTTATTTAGTTTGAATATTTAAAATGTTGAATAATTTCTTGATATTACAATGTTTATATAAGAGTCATCAGTGACGAGATTAATGGAAAAATTGAAATGCTTTATATTCAACCTATGTTAATAAGGGTAACAAATAATTACATGTAATAATGAGATCCCATAGTGGTTGATAAATTCTCCTTGAGGATTAGAATGTTAAATTTTGGAAATGTAATAAAACTATTAGGGAAAGAATACCACTATGTAAGAGTGATCACCACTCAATCAAAAGGTTAAACATAGGCTCATACTATTTTAATAAAATTTATCATGGTGCATATGATTTTTGTGAAAAAAATCATAATATTAATTGGTCAAATTCAAAATTTCTCTCTCTATGGCCTCTAATCGAACATTATGAAGCTTATGGGGCATTAAGGAAATCCGTAAGGGACATTTAAAAAGTAGTGGAAGAAAATGTAATTGTACTGTATTTTTAATCTTTAAATAATTCATAGTTTTTATGAATCATTCCTTTGATGAACTTTTCCAGATTTAGATTTTGATTTTAAAGTTCCTTATATTATGGAGAAGATCATTATTTGATATTAGGGTACATATATTGATATATTTGGTGATTTAAAAAAATATTTTAGATGTAAACATTAGATGTATATTTTTATGTATATTTAAGATATGGTATAATCCATCACTTAATGATATAAAAATATCATTTTAAGAGAAATATCATAAATAACTAGTGTTTAATTCTAATCAACCATTTTATAAGATCCTACCAATTTCATTAGATTTTTCAAAATTCGAACTAAATTTTAGTGAAGAGGCTTCCACATAAATTACATTAAATTTCACAAAAAAGATAAATAAGTGACGGCTAATTAAAACCTCGCTATTTTAATTAATACTCCAATTATATTTGTAATGAAATACATTAATTTATCACCATATATCAACACTTTTTTAATACTTTTCTTTTAGTCGGGTGAAATGAGTGTAGAATAGGATTTGTTTCTATGATTGATTTTTTTGACTTTTTAAATCACATTAATTTGAATAGTTAAAATTATTACATCCTATTAAATTTACAATCCATTAACATATTCTCCTAGGATTTTCTAATACTAGTGAACAAAGTAATACCCTATGTATATATACCAATGTTCTTGATTTTGGATACATTTTCAAGTGTAATTTTTGACATATTCGCAATACTTTTACTAACTTGAAAGAAATATACATGAAAGAAAAATATAATAACACCTTAATTTATATCAATATCCAACCCTCTTATGTTGTCATTGGTTGTTTTTGTAACAAGTGGTACCAGATCTATGTGTTGCAATTTATTAATCTGTTATTAAAGGATAAATGATATGGAAAATATTTGGAAAGATAATTATTTTTACCTTATTTTATATATGTTACAAGTATATATAGAATAATATAATGATATCTCACATATAGTATCAAGGGATGAATGTATTTATTTATTGAAATCATAGAATACAAGTAAACATAGTTTTTTATCTTTCTATGAGTAATGTAATTCAAAAAAATAAAATTAATATATTGAAGCTCAAAATTATACTCTTGAGTAATGGAAAATGTGGTCTATATAATGGTGAGGAGTTTATATAATTCTATTTCCATGAGTGATAATCTAGAATATATATATATATATTCTATATTATTATGAATGAATTAATGCTTCGAGTCCATTAAAACAAAATTTATGATTTAAATATGTACTTTAATGATAATTTTTATGATTTCATCAATAATATCAATTAATATTTTCAATATATATTGGATTGTGGGGAAGATATAATGGTTATTAATTAGGTGAAAAAGAAATGTTTATTATTTATGATCTCTATAATCTAAAAGTGTCAACTTTGGATGAGGTAAATATAAAAGAACATTCATTGTATGAATTTAATAGTAGATTTATTGAACATATAATGTATATTAAGATATAAAGAACCATTAATGAGCTCATGTATGAGGATGTAATTTAAACCCATGGAGAATCATTACATCGCAAAATATGTAGAATAAGAAGAAGATATTGGTGATTAATTCCTATACAATCTTGAGAAAAATATGATGGGAGTTAAATGTAGGGTCGAAATAATGATACTCATGGTATGTTTTCAATGTTACAAAGTTGGATATATTTAGATGTGGATTTAAAAATAATTTGATAATGTTGAAGGAATAGTAGAAGTTTTTTAGAATCCATGAATAAATTTTATTCTATAAATGGATTCTAATCTGAGAGGTCAAATAATAATTATGTTACAAATAATGCTTCTAATGAGAATTAAAAGATAAAATTTATGATGATTATTTGGATAATTAAAATACTAAACTCATTTGAGAATAATGATTACAAGATAAAACAATTGAGAATGAAATGTATGAAATTATGGATGATAACCAACATAAATGGGTTATTGTCTCCAAGGATGTTAATGAGTGTTATCATGAAGAGATGGACATTCATGGAAATAACAGTCATGTTATTAATTGTTTTTTAGAATAATATTATCAGAATGTAGATCAATATGAACTTGTGATTGATCCATTGTTGAATAAATTAGAATAATAATTAGACAATAATTGAAGTTAAAAGGAAGTAGTCGATTTCAAACTACATATTGAAGAACATAATTTATTTTTAGAGAAGTAATACGAGAGGCTTAAATCCCATGAGGAAGAATTGGTTAACATGAAAAAATTGAAAACTATAATAAATTCATGAAAACAAAATATGAAGATAAGGACTGTGAATGTCACACATACAAAACTATTGTAATGGTAAAAATAAGGAACTAAGTTTGTTGAATAAATATAAATGGTCGAATAACCAAGAACAAGAATAAAACATTCTTAGGTTTTGATTATTAGGCATCATAAATTAGAAAAAATGTAATTCATAACAATGGGAGGAAAATATATAATAAAGTCCTCAATATTTTAGCATTAAATATTAAATTAATATCTCAAAATATGGTAACATTTGTATTTGTGTATGTGCATAGATATTTAACCTTAAAATGATTCATTTTTATAGATACATTTGTCATTCCATGACTGTATATTTTGATAAATATAATTTTATTGTACGGAGAAACACCTAAAATAAATAAATGTTGTTTGACACCATATAAATATGAAGATTGGGTAAATTCTTATTATGATTACAATTTTCATTGTTTTAATTTTAGTATAAATCTATTTAATATTGGAAATTTAGAATCTAAAGTCATAATCATAGGTTTTAGATAAAATTACATTCTATTAATCCTTATTAAATTCTATTATGAAATATATTTTCACTATCATAAGTACAATGCTAGTTGGATTATATTATCCATTGTATATGTAGGGAGGATATTCCATCTAAGGTGTCATCTAATTTGGTATTATCCGAGAAAAAAATAAAGAATACAGAGAAGGTAATTATTATTTTTAAGGTCTATATAATAGGATTGGGATTTTTATTGATGAAACAAAATGTTGAATTACATAGAAAAATATAAGTATTGAAAGTATATCACAATTATAGGGATGGGGTAAGTCAAAACTGGGCATTATTAAGCCTTCAAGAGGATATAACACTCTATGAGATGTGACAAAGATGAATAACATTATAGGAACATTACCATTTTTGTAGAAGACTGTGTTATAAATAGAATAAGGAATGTAATTAAAGTATATATGGTTATGCAAATGATGATGGGATTTTATAGGCTACTTATTGAAATGTAATCCCAATAAATGCATCAATACGTTTTTTATTCAAGTTGGGTATTATAATGACGTTAAAATTTTTAAAATTAATAATTAATCGAATATTCAAGATTAAAATTTAATGATTTATGTAATGATAATGAGGAGTTTCTATAAATTCTGGGTTTGTATAATGTTCTCCAAACTTGGAAGTCTCAGAAAGTCTGTCGTAGAAGGAAAATACCACTAAAACATGATGAATGAGGAGAATACATCACATTTTTATTTTGTAAACAAAAAATTGAAAATAATTTGAAGAATCTACACAGGATAAGTCATGGTTTAGAGCCTTTATTAATGATCTATACCATATTGAAAAAGAAAAAAATATTGAATCATATAAAATGTCATAAACACCACAAAACTATAGTAAAAACATACTAGTAGGAATATATTTAATGAACATGTTTGTGATATATGGAATAAATCATGGTTGGTCTGTATATTATATCCTCAAATTAAAGGACTGGATTCTGAGTAAAATCATTCTATAGTTTCTCAACATGATTCAATCCAATTCATCATGATAGTGATAATTCAAACAGGTTTTAGGATATATCAAAATGGATTTATGAATGAAAATTTTAAATGATATTATAAATGAATACATTTATATTGAAACATTAACAGTTTTGTAATTAGGTATTATGATAACAAAAATTGAATGATTGAAAATTCCTTATATAGCCAAATTTTTTAACTATGTAAATGGAATGTTTTTTTTTAAATTCATATGTAATGAATGTGTAATACAAAAGGGATGTTTTTTATAACAATATTTATGAGAATAAGTCCAATGGGTAATAGCTTATGGTTGTTTTATATATTAATGAAATTAATTTTGGAACCGGAATCCAAAAAATAAAGGATGAAATTTCTAGATTCTAAATGAAAAAATTCAATATATCTCTAATATGAGAGAATGTGTAAATTCAAAGAAAAATAGTATATTTTAATATGATATATAATCTATGTAATTGTCTAAATATTCAAATGGGATACTAAATATGATTGATATTCATGAATCAAAATCCATGATAGCTCCAATAGTCATTGGAACAAAAATAGTGAAACATGACAATGGGAAGTAAGTTAATCCCACTGAATATAGATGAATAAATGGGATATTATTTTACTTAGAAATAATATAACAATGAATATCATATAAAACATTCATGGAATACCACTACTATATTATTCCAAATGAAAAATATCATGTAGTATTGGTATGAATTATTAGATATATCTGGGAACCTATCATATTTTTATTTGCCTTTATAGTTGGATTGAATCACTAAATTTTTTCTTTTTTTTATATTTACTGCGATGGTTATGTGGTGGAAAATATTACAAAGGTGGTGGTTCATATCCATTTGAAATAAAATGTGTGACTTAGTTGTGTATGAAAGATGATATTTTATCTATTAGAACCACATAATGAAAATCAATCCCAGTTAACAAGACGTTCCCTCAAATATAATGTATGATGTTATAGCAAGAAGATAATAGAGAAATCATGGATCATCCAACATGGGTTCAAATTTTCTCACACCCATTGCTATGGTGCCGTTAGAGGGTTTTCCCTCTTCTTTGTGCGGTTCTTCGGCGATCAACGACGGCTTCGTTCATCCCGCTCAGCCCTCTTTCACGGTGCTTCTTCTTCTTACTCATCCAATAGTTGCATTGAACAATGAGGATTTCATCAGATGATCTAGTGGTTTCCTTCTTGGAGGATGGATCCCCCGTTATTGATATTTTGGTGGATTCCTTCGCTATGGCGTCTTCGGATCATCTGTGGACCTTGATAATGAATTTTGGTTCCAATAAACCTCCCATTGCATTTTTCAAGGATTGTGTCTAGCACTGGGGTCTAGATCTGCTGGTCATTGTTTCTATTCTATATTGAAAGGTGTTCTGCATTGTTCTGTCTTCTAGGTAAGAGTTCATGAAGTCTTGGTGATTGAGCTCGCAATCTATGGGACATTGTAGGTTCTCCCTTTCATGATGGTCGATGGGTGCCCATTTTGATTGTGAATGATCCAAGGTGGCAGTCTGGATCTCGTTCCCAGGGTTACCCCTCCCCCTCTTGAACAGGTCTTTCCATAAGGCAATCCAGGATTCCCTGTGGTATTTTTTATGTATTTATGAATGAAATTATCACATGGAGGAAGCTTCAGTTGAGAGTATCTCTGTGGATACAGATATTTCTATACCGCTTCAGGACCATCTATTTATTAGGATCAAAGGGATGATAGATCATTATCAAATTCTAGTTTACCCAGCCATTCATAGGTTTTCCAATCTCTGCCACATTTTTGGTCAGCCGAAAATCTCGAAGGGAGGTTTTTAATCTTAAGGAGTCATTGAAGAATTCTCATCAGCTTTCTTGTTCACAGTTCTGTTTAGGCACAGAGGTGCACGACCAGGTCAAAGGGATTTTTTTGGTCCCCTATGTCCAGACTTTTGTGGCATACTCTCCCAAGCATGTTTTTGTTGATGCTAGTGGTGCTTCCACCTCTCACGTCCTCATTCCAGTCCATCAAGGCATGGGCGGGCTTTCAAGGGTTTAGGTTCTAGATGATGGTCTTTATTCCATGGGGGTGGCTCTGGGAATTTTTTTTGGTGGCGTTCTCTAGCTATGATGAATTGGATTTTGGTTTCCATTCAAATCCCATAGATCATCATAGTGGAGTTAGGCCCATATATTCATGATGTCTCTCTGTCCTCTTTATCCAGGGAGCTTCTCCCTCTGGCCTTGTCTTCCCTTCCAGTGGTGTCCCCCCCTCTGTCATCACCAACTCTGCTTCCTCCTTCTTCCACTTCCCGCTATCCTCTAGTGGTTCCAAATATGGATCACAATTTGATGGAAGGGTATGCCTTTGCATCACCAGATGCTTCTCGAAAGGCATGTTTTAATGGTGTGGTTTTTCAAGAGGTAATCTCCCCTCAGTGGCTTGCAGTCATTCGAACTCAATCTCAAGCTAAAAATGGTGGGCAGGTAGGTGCAACTGTGTCTCTCCATGCAAAGAGCCATGAGTCTAGGGAGAAAGCTAGATTAGCTCATCCCAATTCCTAATGTCCTAATATGGAATTAACACAGTTTAGGGTCCAGAGCAATGTCCGACTTCATCTTCTATGAGTTTAATAGTAATCATGTTTCTATGTTATCTATTATAGACCCAAAAAAGACTTCTAGCAAGATCAATGAGCATGCTTAGAGGATCATGGTTCATGAATTTATGAATGTGGATCCTCCTAACTCTCATATATGGCTATTTTGGAAGGATCATGTGCTCATTGATCTTCAGAGTACGTCGGATCAGTCCTTGACTACTAAATTCACAGCATGTAATCATGCCTTTTTATTATCCTTCATCTACACCAAATGAAATTCTCAGGACAGAGATACTTTTTGTAGTGAGTTTGAAGTTGTTAATCCCCATGATGCCCCTTGGATTTTTGGGGGTGATTTTTACATTATCACATGTCCTGAAGAGAATAAGGGGGATGTGTTGTACATAGAAATGCTAGTCATGCTTTTGTTTTGTTCCCTATCAGGAACTGCCTGCTGGATGTGGGCTCTGAGGGTAACAGTTTCACATGTTGTAATAATTATCAGGGAGGTAGTCCAACCTACTACCACCTTGATCGGTGCCTGATGAACGATGCTTCTATAACTATGTTCCCAGACTCCAATGCTACTCACCTTGTTCGATGTCTTTCTGACCATTTTCCGCTTCATATTTGTATGTGAATTTGGTCATCAAGGGAGGAATATGTTTTGTTCTCTCAAATGTGGAAGGAGGAACCATGCTTCCTAGATGTGGTTAGGAAAGCGTGGGGTTTATATCACTGGGGTAATCTGTGGATTAGACTTCACAATAAGCTGAGACAGTTAAAGATTCTTCTTTGATCCTAGAAAAATAAGATACCTGCTGGTGATCAGGACTTGGTTGAAATAAGTAAAGAGGTAGAAGACATGGAGGAGTGTCTGGAACAAGATTAGGATGAGTCATTGTTCAATTCACTTAGAGTTAAAAATAATCATCTTATTGGATAATATTTTGAGGCAGGAGAGGCTGGACAGAGAGGGAGAATGAATCCAATGGCTTCGTGAGGGTGATCCGAATTTTGGATAATTTCATGCTTTCATTAGAGAATACCGCATGGTTCAGTCTCCTAATATTCATAGATAAATGGATCCTACTCCAGAGATCCTGATGAGGTTGGGGCCATGATTACTGGTGTTATCAAATCATTAAAGGTTGGCCACATTTCTAATACGGAAGGGGGTATTAACGTGGTAATTCTGAGCTTTTTGAGGGAATTCCAAGATGTGTCTCTATAGAAATTGATGAGGTCTTGAGGAGGACTCTGGAGGAGGATGAAATTGATGATGCTATTTGGTCTTTGAACCTAGGGAGTGCTCCAGGGCCTGATGGATTTCCTGGTTCTTTTTACCAGTTGTCATGGAAATGTGTCAAAGGGGATCTTGTGAGAGCTATTAAGGACTTCATACAGGGTAGGGATATTCCAAGAATAGATTGTGCAACAAATATGTTTCTTATTCCTAAGGTGGGTAATCCTCAGTCCATTGATAATTATCTTACTATTATTATGTGTAACATACCATACCAGACTTTGGCCAGAATTTTATATAAGAGATTGTCCTTTCATCTGTATTCATGGATGACCTCAGAACAACATGGTTTCATTAAAGGGAGGTCAATTCCAAATGCTATTGGTGTAGCCCAAGAAATGGTGAGAGAAACTAATAAAAGGTCTTTCGGAGGAAATTTGGTGGTTAAGTTTGACATGATCAAGGATTATGATAGAGTGGAATGGGGTTTTGTTCTAAGAGTCTTGTCCTGCATTGGTTTCTTAACATGGACTATTGACTTGATTTTTAGCTGCTTCAGCTTGGAATTGATTTCTCCTTAGTTTATGTGAAAGTTATTAGGTTTTTTCAATTCTTGTTGTGGTCTTCGAAAAGGGGATCTGTTGTCTCCCACTGATTTCATTATCTACCAAAATGCTTTTAGCGGTTTTATTTACCATGGTCTCAACTAGGTGAATATTCCCCCTTATCATAGTAGGCCTACATCAAGGGGGATCTCACACTTGATGTCCTTAGAATAAAAAATTATTTTTATTAAAGGTAGTAGTTGGTCTATGAAGGGGTTGAATGGGCTTCTTTGAGAATACTGCAAGTGGAGTGGGTAGGTGGTTAATAAGGAGAAAATCACTTTTTACATTACCCAAAAATGTCTCAAAAAACAGAGTGAGGGTTATGGGGCAAGATTTAATATGGATAGTGGATGTTTCTCCATGGATTACCTTGTGTCTTTGGTTAGTAATTCCTCCCTCAGGTTTCATCATTTTGATAAACTCATTAAAAAGATCTATGGTCTCATTCTGAACTGGAAAAATATATTTTTATCTTTTGGAGGACAGTTTACATAAGTTAATAGTGTCCTGATTTCCATTACCATGCACATTCATCCCACTCAGAAGGTTCCCAAGAGTGTAACATCAAATATAGACATTATTTTGATGTATTCCATAAGTGATGGTCAAATAGAAGGTAGACATCACTGGGCATCGGGGAAATGTCATGATAGACCTCTCCCAAATGGGGGTATCATCCTGAGGAGTGTTTTCTCAAACATGAGGGGGTTTCAGGAAAATCTTGGGTGGTAGGACATGGAAGGTCATTCTCTTTGGGGAAGGACTATGTAGAACATTTACGGTCGAAATATGTGTGAACAGAGCTTGAGGCCATCCATGATATGGAATTTGATTCAATCTTACATGGAAATTTTTCAACAGCATTCTTGATGGCCAGTGGGTCCATGGAACATTAATTATTGGAACCAACACTGGGGGGCGGGTAGACTGTATTTCCTGGGTTGCCCCACCCCAGACATATCTTTCAATGAGGCCAGCATTCATCCCAGGTTCATCCAGACCATTCTTTATGAGGATAAGTGTGCGTATTTTAATACCATTATTGCTAGTGATGTTCTAGATAAAATTATATTCACTGGTTCGATGTCAGGAATTTTTTCCATCAAAGATTTTTCACATATTACAAGGGATATTTCAACTGAAGATTAGTGGGGGGTCACTTTGTGGTGTAATTAGTTAACATCGAGATATATTTTCCTATAGTGGAATGTGTCACACCTCGACTGCAGATGCCCTTATATTACTCCTTTCATGGCCTCGGTTTGAAATTTTTAAAGTTTAATTGTGTTGGCGGGTTTCGCGCCGGTGCGCTGACACCACAACGTTAGCGGTGGCCGTGTGCCTGGCCCGGGTTATCCTGTGTCTTCATGATGTTTTAAATAATAATAATATTTTAATTTATTTTGACAGTATTATAATTATAAACGTTAGGTTTTTTGTATCATTATTTATATTATTAGGATTGAAAATTATTATTATTTCGATATTATTATTATTATTATCACAAAGTTTATTATTATTGTTATAAGGTTTCTTAAAAATTTTAATGTAAAGTTCATTATTATTATTAAGATTTTATTTTATTTACTTACTTATTATGTCATATTATATTATTATTATTATTATTATTATTATTATCATTATTAATATTAATATTAATATTATTATTATTATGATAATTGAATGAAAGGGGGGGAAGCCTAACCTTAATCCCACGAGCGAACCCCCCCTGCTCCTCTCTTCTGCCTGCGCGAGGCCAGCCACCCCCTTCCCTGTTTCTACCCCCCACCGCATCCTGCACCTCCCCACTCCAGCCACGGTCATGGCCTCACCCGGACGCCTCGCTCCCTCCGCACCACCCCTCCCCAGCGCCCTCCTCCGACCTCGAAGGCCTCCCCCATTCTCCCATCCTCCCACTCGGCCGCCCCCTTCACCGGTATGCCCCGCTCGCACCCCGGCCTCCCCCGTTTTCCCTTCCTCCTGCTCGGCCGCCTCCACTCTGGCAAGACCTCCTCTCTGGTGCGGCCTCATCCGGTGGTTCCCTTCCCAGCCGACACAGCCCCATCCGACGACACGCCCTTTCCCTCTAGCAGCGAATCCCCCCTTGCGGTAGTTTTTTTATTTCCCTCTTTTTTTTTAATGTTGTTATGCTACTGAGGATTTATTGTTTAGGGGTGATCTCATTGTTTTGGGTTTAATCTTACTTATTAGTGTTGTTTTTAACAATCATTGGGGTGCGAATGATGTGCGCTTGATGTTCACACCTGAATTTTGAAAGCTTATTTATTCGTGAAGTTGGATTCCATTTCTTATGCCCCTTTAAATTATGTTTACCATGTTTACCTGATGTTCACTTCTCTTAGGTTGCTGGTTATGTGTTTTTGTTGTTAAATTAATCATATCATGTGGAAATTGTCGGTTCTTTTTGTTTGGATAATTGTTTCACCAGGTTATTTGAGTTGATGTGATTTGTGGATGGTTAGCTTGGTGCGAATTTATTTTTAAAAAAATAATTGAGGTTGTGTTTTATATTGTGTGTGTGTGTCAGGTATATGTGAAGTAGCATGTGTTTCGCTGGAAAACCAGCTTTTGTGATGTTTAATATCTTTTCATGGGAATATGTATTTAGTTTGTTTCGTCTATGTGTGTCTTGAGTCTTCTATTATAGTATGTTGGTGTTGTTCTTTGATCAAATATGTGTTCTTGAATGAGTTTTGGGTGTGGAAGGCTCTGGGTTTCTCTTTGGGTTTTTATAAATTTTAATGTGGTGTTGTAAATAGTTTTGAAGGTGAAAGTTGTTTTTTGAAAACGTTTCAAGGTGGTTATTTCATGTTTTTGCTTGTTTGATTTGTTTTAAGTTTGTGTTTGTGTAATTTTAGTTGTTGTGCATTGTTGCAGCGCATTTTCTAGGTAACCTCAGGATACTATGGTCGTTGACTTGTGTGCACTTGGGAGTCGGTGTAAGGCTCGTTGTCTGGTAATGTCCGAGTTGTGTCTTGAGGTAGGTCTCCCACTGCACTTGCTTTTAAATTTATAAATTTATTTATTCCTTTTCATTTCATTATTTTTCAATAAATTTATAGTAGCACTCGATAGCTATTACTAGAGTCATGACTTGTTGAAATTCAAAACTGTTTTCTCCTTGCATCGCACTAAAAATATTTTCATGGATTTAATTATGTGACTTTCTTGTGATGTTGCTAAATTAATAATTTATGAAATGTGGAAGTCTTGTTGAATAGTGTTTGGAAATGGTCGTTGTGTGGAAATGGCGAGTGTATCGTTTATGGAAAGTGGTCATTTCTTGAAAATGTGGATAGAAGAAATGCCCATTTGGCCTTTAAATTGGATTTTCGGAACTTTTCAGTGGTGGTTCGGTTTTCCATAAATGAGTTTCAAAGTATGTTTTTTTTTGTTTTTGAACGTGATGGTGTGTGTCATATCTATTGGAAACACTTTGGTACTAAATGGTCTAAACGTAATTGATGTGGTGGCCCAGTTGGCACTTTATTGATTGTGAACTAATTACATATATATATATATATATGTACTTAAGGGGCACCTCTACAGGGGGACTTCCCGTAGAGGATTGTCGTGTAGCGGTGTTTGTGTAAGGGGACAACAAGTGTGGTGAGGTGAGTCACACGTGCAAGGGACTCCCACTTACATAGTATTTTTAATACCACCGTGGGTTCCTGGGCGTCTTTTAGAGAATCGAGTGACGCTTGCTGGCTAACCCCGATTAGACGGGTTAGTCCCCCCTTGGTAGGTAGGCCCTGTGGGGCGTGCCACTGGTTGGCTGTTAGGGTGGCCAGTTGGTTATTGACTGTGGAGTACCATGCCGGCAGGTAGTCTGAACCCGAGTATGTCTAGGGGTTTTCTAGGGATGTTTATGATCACCCATGGTCACTTGGTGTTCCTTGCTTGTTTACTTTCAGTTGTTCTTTATAACTTATATCTTTATACATTGTGAAAATGGTTTTCAAATGAATATATTTTATTCTCTTTGTGTAAAATTTGAAAATGTAACACTTCTTTCTATTTTAGAAGGAATTTGGCACCAGGGAAAGGAATTCAACTTTTTGAAAAGAATAAGGGTAATGTCTCGTGTTTTGATCTTTTAGTGAAACATTATGAAAGCTTACTTTTATACATTGTAGTTCAAACCTAAAATTTATAGATTCCTCATTTACTGGAAGTGATTTGGGATTTGTTGTTGGGCTCACCTACTGAGTATTTGTTTTTGTACTCATGCCTATCTTTATCATTTCAGTTGCAGGTTTCCGTTGATCAGGTTTCTCTCAGTTGAGTTTCTCATTGTTAGAGCAAGTTCAGATTTTGGTTGGGTGGGGACTTGGATGGTCACATGGAGGTATGTTGAGGAGTTCTATTCCTTTTCTTGTTGCATTGATCGAGTTCCATTTTTTCTTGTTTTTCTATGTATCTTATATGGGCCAAATCGTTCCAAACGATTAAAACTTGATTCCCAACAATAGTTGCCATCCCGAGGGGATCGGGAACGCCCCCCAGGACATACCGTGGACCGGCTTGGGTGACCGGTTTGGGGTCAACCCGGGCTGGTTTGTGACAAAATGGTATTAGAGGCAGGTTGGTTCTTATCATTTGGGGTGTCTGGTAGATGGAGATTAGGACTATCAGAACATGAGAGGTAGGTGCGGGAAGAGCGTCAGAAATCTTGCTCACACTGATCCTCGAGTTACCAGGGGTAGTCCGGAAATTGTGTCTTTTGACCTCATATTGGGTTGGGGAATAAAAAAGGAGACGGGCCAGTGTCACGTCGCGATTTCACATGGATTGGTGAGCCATGTAGAGTCCAAGTACACAGTTTAAGTTCCTCCTAGCCGTTGATTCTTACTTGGGGCGTGGATCACTACCATGTTGTCGGGTTAAGCGTAACTGCTAGTTCCTCATTCTGGTGATTCTTTGTAAGTTGTACTATGTTTGGTTCTGGTTGGTGTGATCGTGTTTTTGAAAATTAAAGTTGAATTTTTAAATGGAAGTGTTTTCATTAAAATGGGTTTAAATTGGTAAAAATATTTTTGAAATTTAAAGTGTTATGGTTTCAAAAACTGGGTGTTTTCTTGGAATTGGTAGGGAAATGGTTTGAGTGCGACCCTTGGTTTTCCTTATTAATGATCGCATGTCTGCGGGTTTGTGCGAAAAGTGCATGAGAGGCACTTGTTCGTGGATGACGTGAGTGGAATGGATGGAAACACGTGCGACAATTCATGAGATGCTATGGGTGTTTATTTGAAACCAAAGGCATGACCTTGTCTTTCTAAAATGATTTTTGAAAGAGGAAAATGATTTTGGAAATTGGATTTTGTTTCGGAAAGTGGGTTTTGTGTTTGGAAGTAGTCTTGAAAAGAAATTGTGATTTTTGAAAAGTGGATTTTTGGCGTGTGAGCCAGTTGTTTTTATGTGATTTTCCTTTTGATTCATATTTGATTGGATGATAATTTTTGGCTTTGTGTTTTTATGTTGTTTAGAGAATGTCGCCTAGAAAGATCCCAATGTTTCTAATGAGTCATGCCCAGTTTCTGGTCCTTCTCGGACGTTGCCTATTCTTTGTGGTGATCGAGGCCCATTAGAAGTAGTAGAGTGGCATGAAGAAGTGGAGAGTATCTTTAGAACATTGGTAACTCCCGACAATGTTAAGGTTCGTGCTATTATGGAATTGTTTGAGGGTCCAGCTCTGGACCAGTGGAAGATGATTACCCCACCGTCAACACAAGTTGAAATGAAATGGGATGTCTTTAAAACCATTTTCGTCCAATGGTTTGTACCTGAAGAAGTGAAGATGAAGAAAAAGAGAGAGATCATGCATATTCAACAAGGCCAACAGATGGTGAAGGCATATGTTGACCTTTTCGGGGAACTGATTGCCTATTCTCCGGATGTAGCATCGCATGAACTCATGAAGAGATCACTTTTCACCGGAGGTCTCCATCTAGAAATCAAGGAGCGGGTCCTCCCTTTTAAAGACCATTGTTTCGAGAAGCTGGTGGAGGAAGCATTTTTAGCTGAGTTGGTTTCCGGAACACAGTTGGTTAGTACTCCAGCATCCCCAGTTGTTCGTAAGAGTTCCCCATCAGGAGAGGAAAATATGTCAGAGGAACCTGTTCCCAAGGAGATTTCCCCTTTGGCCCCGACTTCCAGTTCGTCAGATCATTCTGGGTTATGCTATCAGTGCGGTTGTTTCGGGCATTTAAAGCCCTCTTGTCGCAACCCTCCGAAGGCGTGTCATCGCTGCTGCTGTCTAGGTCATCTGGAGAAATTTTGCAGGAAGCATCTCTTGAAGAGGATGCTGTCATTGAAGAATGTCAGTACCTGACTACGAGGAAGGAGCTGCTTCAACCATCAGAGCCCCAACCATAGTTCTTGGGGTGATGCTCGCGCGCAGTCAGGATTTTTCGGGGGTGTGACGCCTCAGTTCGGTTTCGTGTTCCGTGATGGAAAAAGAACATTTAAAGCCCTTCTGTTCTCGTCCTTCCACTGTTAATGTTTTGGAATTTTTGTAAGTTCATTGTGTCCTCGTGAGTTTGGGATGAGTATGTTCATTTGTAATCCAACCAGTCTCGTTTGTCTGATTATGGTGTTCGGGACTATGTGTTTTTCTTAAAAGTCTGTTTCAACCTTGTATGGGTTAGTCTCAGTCTGACTGTGTTCGTTTGGAGATGTAAGTGCCTATGGAAGGATTGAATTTTGTGGTAATGCTTGAGTTTAATTCATGGGTTATGTTCTTCTCAGAGGTTTCTCTCTAGTGTTTGGGGATTTTGGTCTATGTTAAGAGTTCCAAATTTTAGCGGAGGTGTCATTTTACTAGTGCTAAAAAGTTTAGTCTTGATTGGTTGGGAGTTCCCGCATAGCCCCCCTCCCGAGATGGTATGATTCAGGATTGAATTTCTACACTAGATGAGTTTCGTGGTGGGGAGAACCCTTTCTTGTTCTCCTTTTCTCTTGGATTGTGGCCTCTTTTGTTTCTCAGCCGAGCATGGATTCATCCTTTGTCTATCGTTCGATTGGCTGAATTTCTGGGGGCAGAAAGTGTTTGTGGTGGGGATAATTGTCACACCCCGAC
Organism: Viscum album; assembly: GCA_963277665.1. NCBI lineage: Eukaryota > Viridiplantae > Streptophyta > Magnoliopsida > Santalales > Viscaceae > Viscum > Viscum album. The sequence continues at coordinate 744,086,524 of OY728128.1, forward strand.
CACAGACACCCTTATTTTACTCCTTTCTTGGCCTCAGTTTGAAATTTTCAAAGTTTAATTGTGTTGGCGGGTTTTGCGCCGGTGCGCTGACACCGCATTGTTAGTGGTGGATGTGTGTCTGGACCGGGTTATCGTGTGTCTTCATGATGTTTTAAATAATAATAATATTTTAATTTATTTTGATAGTATAATAATTATAAACGTTAGGTTTTTTTTATCATTATTTATATTATTAGGATTGAAAATTATTATTACTTCGATATTATTATTATTATTATCACAAAGTTTATTATTATTATTATAAGGTTTCTTAAAAATGTTAATGTAAAGTTCATTATTATTATTAAGATTTTATTTTATTTATTTACTTATTATGTCATATTATATTATTTTTATTGCTATTATTGTTATTATTATTATTATTATTATTATTATTATGAAAATTGAATGAAAAGAGGGGGGAAGCCTAACCCTAACCCCCCGGGTGAACCCCCCTGCTCCTCTCTTCTACCTGGGCGAGGCCTACCACCCCTTCTCTATTTATCCCCCTCGCTGCGTCCCACACCTCCCCGCTCCGGCCAGTGTCACGGCCTCGCCCTGCCGCCTCGCTCCCTCCGCACCGCCCATCCCATGCGCCCTCCTTCGACCTCGCCGGCCTCCCCCATTCTCCCTTCCTCCCACACGGCCGCCCCCTTCACCGGCACGCCCCGCTCGCACCCCATCCTCCCCCATTTTCCCTTAATCCTTCTCAGTCGCCTCCACTCCAGCAAGACCTCCTCTCCGATGCGGCATCGTTCGGCGGTTCCCTTCCCTGCCGACACAACCCCATCTGGCGACCCCCCCTTTCCCTCCGGTAGCGAATCCCCCCGTGTGGTAGTTTTTTTACCTCCCTCTATTTTTTTTGAGGTTGTTATGCAACTATGGATTTCTTGTTTAGGGGTGATCCCATTGTTTTGGGTTTAATCTTACTTATTAGTGTTGTTTTTAATAGTCTTTGGGGTGCGAACGATGTGCGCTTGATGATCGCACCTGAATTTCGAAATCTTATTTATTCATGAAGTTGGATTCAATTTCTTATGCCCCTTTAAATTATGTTTACCTTGTTTACCTGATGTTAACTTCTCTTAGGTTGTTGGTTATGTGTTTTTGTTGTTAAATTAATTATATCATGTGGAAATTGTCGGTTCTTCTTTGTTTGGATAATTGTTTCACCAGGTTATTTGTGTTGATGTGTTTTGTGGCTGGTTAGGTTGGTGCGAATTTAGTTTTAAAAAACTAATTGAGGTTGTGTTTGATATTGTGTGTGTGTTAGGTATATGTGAAGTAGTGTGCGTTTTGCGGGAAAACCATCTTTTGTGATGTTTAATATCTTTTCATGGGAATGTGTATTTAGTTTGTTTCGTCTATGTGTGTCTTGTGTCTTCTATTCTAGTATGTTGGGGTTGTGAGTTGATTAAATATGTGTTCTTGAATGTGTTTTGGGTGTGTAAGGCTCTGGGTTTCTCTTGGGTTTTTTATAAATTTTAAAGTGGTGTAGTAAATAGTGTCGAAGGTATGAGTTGTGTTTTGAAAACGTTTCAAGGTGGCTCTTTCACATTGTTTCTTGTTTGATTTGTTTTAAGTTTGTGTTTTTGTAATTTTAGTTGTTGTGCATTGTTGCAGCGCGTTTTCTAGGTAACCTTGTGATACTGTGGTCATTGACTTGCGTGCACTTGGGTGCTGGTGCGCGGCACGTCGCGTGGTCATGTTCGAGTTGGGTCTTGAGGTAGGTCTCCCCCTGAACATTCTTTTAAATTTAGAAATTTATTTATGACTTGTCATTTCATTATTTCTCAATAAATTTATAGTAGAACTGGATAGCTATTACTAGATTCGTGAATTATTGAAATTGAAAACGGTTTTCTCCTTGCATCGCACTAAAAATATTTTCATGGATTTAATTGTGTGACATTCTTGTGATGTTGCTAAATGAGTACTTTATGAAATGTGCAAGTCTTGTTGAATAGTGTTTGGAAATGGTCGGTGTGTGTAAAATGGAGAGTGTATCATTTATGGAAAGTGGTGATTCTTGAAAACTTGAATAGAAGAAATCCCCATTTGGCCTTTAAAATGGATTTTGGGAACTTTTTAGTGGTGGTTCGGTTTTCCTTAAATGAGTTTAAAAGTATGTTTTTTTTCTGGTTTTCAACGTGATGGTGTGTGTCGTATCTTTTGGAAAGGCTTTGGTACTAAATGGTCTAAACATAATTGATATGGCAGCCCAGTTGGCACTTTATTTATTGTGAACGAATTACATATATATATATATATATACGTACTTAAGGGGAACCTCTACAGGGGGACTTCCCGTAGAGGATTGTCGTGTAGTGGTGTCCGTGTAAGGGGACGACAAGTGCGTTGAGGTGAGTCACGCGTGCGAGTGCCTCCCACTTACACAGTATTTTTAAAACCACCATGGGTTCCTAGGTGTCTTGTAGAGAATTGAGTGACAGTTGCTGGCTAACCCCGATTAGACGGGTTAGTCCCCCCTTGGTAGGTAGGCCTTGTGGGGCGTGCCACTGGTTTGCTGTTAGGGCGGCCAGTTGGTTATTGACTGTGGAGTACCATGCCGACAGGTAGTCTGAACCCGAGTATGTCCAGAGGTTTTCTAGGGATGTTTAGGATCACCCATGGTTACTTGGTGTTCCTTGTTTGTTTACTTTGAGTTGTTCTTTACAGCTTATACCATTATACTTTGTGAAAATGGTTTTCAAATGAATATGTGTTATTCTCTTTGTGTAAAATTTGAAAATGTAACACTTATTTCTATTTTAGAATGAATTTGGCACCAGTGAATGGAATTCCACTTTTGAAAAGAATAAGGGTAATGTCTCGTTTTTTGATCTTCTAGTGAAACCTTATGAAAGCTTACTTTTATACATTTTAGTTCAATCCTAGAATTTATAGATTCCACATTTACTGGAAGTGCTTTGGGATTTGTGGTTGGGATCACCTATAGAGTATTTTTTTTGTACTCACACCTATATTTATCATTTCAGTTGCAGGTTTCTGTTGATTTGGTTTCTCGCGGTTGAGTTGCTCATTGTTAGAGCAATTTCAGCTTTTGGTTGGGTGGTGACTTGGATGGTCACATGGTGGTATGTTGAGGAGTTCTGTTCCTTTTCTTATTGCGCTGCTCGAGTTCCATTTATTCTTGTTTTTTTATGTATCTTTTATGGGCCAAATCGTTCCCAATGATTAAAACATGATGCCCGACAGTAGTTTCCATCACGGGGGGATCAGGAACACCCCCGGGACTTCCAGCGGACTGGCTCGGGTGACAGATTCAGGGTTGACCCGGGCTGGTTCATGACAGATTGTGAAGAACAAATCTCTTCCTACTGATGAGAATTTGAATCACATGGGTGTTCATATGGATTCCATGTGTTGGTGTTTCAGGTCCCCAAACCGAGAAACAATGGGGAATTTATTTTCTAATAGTGAATGGTCTAATGGGATTTCGCATACATTTAGGGCCTTCTTTGGCTAGGATTCATCTGAAGGGGAACATGAAAGCTTCGTGTGTTCTTGGTTTAGAGGAGCGGGTTCTCACGGGGCTTAGAGGAAGGTTAGGAACGTAATCCGAATTGTGGGATGCTGGACCACCTGGCAGGCTGAGAATGATGCTCGACACCAAAACGGATCGGGCTCCAAAGTAAGTATACTTTTTAAAATGAGGAATACCTTTCTCGACCTACAGCTTTTGTGCACCAATTTACATTGTGTTCCATATATGTGTTCTTTAGTCCCAACTCTCTCAGTCGACAATCAGTCAGGATCTCTAGGTAGGGATGATGGGTACAATGGCATCCTCAAAGCTAGGGTCTAAAACTCAATACAGATTGATCCATAACTAGGGGATGTGTGGGGGAAGGGTTTTAAGGGACCAAATGGGTTTTGTTATTGTTGTGTTTGGTGCCTTTTTCGGGAGAGGATATGTTCTACAGCTGGAGGCCTTGTCCATGGTAACTGGGCTAGAGTTTTTCAATCAAAAGAAGATAAACATTCAAATGGTGGAGGCATATTCCATGATATTATTTAATTCACTATTAGGTATGGGTAGAATTCTTTGGCACATATCTTTTACTATTATAAAATTCAATTTTCTCAGAGGTAATAATATGGAGGTTTCTTATACATGGCCGGATGGGAACAAGGGAGAAGATATTCTGGAGCTTGTGGCATCAACAAATTAGAGTAGGTGTTCTGTCTTTTGATTAGGATCTTTTACTATGGATGGGCTGAAAATTTTTGTCAGCGATGCTATGGGTTTGTATTACTTTAGACCACTATGAAATTCTTATGGTTTCCTATATAAAATGGTTTTTCATAAATCAATAAAAATTCTAGTTTTTAGTCAGGTCATTATCTTTATCATGGCTATATTCCCTATCAATTTTCATTATATGGGAATTAGTTTTTCCTAAAATTCAAAATTTCCATTCTCTATATTGATTTCATATATGTAAACCTAGATCTGTGTTATTCGAAATGTCTTTCATATTTCCCTTTCTGTCTATTCTAAATAATGTTTTATTAACTCTTTTTAGGATGTGGGATTTTATGATATATAATTATAAATGTAGACCCGATATTATTGAGTTCATGAAACAATTAAAATGATGGTATTTATTAAGTGGGAGATAATTTAAAATCCCTATATTAAAAAATAATATCATGTTTAATGGAATAAGATACAAGAAAAACTAAGCTTTATGTGAATTTGTGTATATAATGAAATTGTATTATGTAAATGTTATTGCTATAATATAGACTTTTAATTTGGAGTATAAAAAATAGTAAAAAAATTATGATATATATATATATATATATTGGTCTTATACGATAAAAATTTATTTACAAATAACTACAAAATAATAACTCAATTTTCTTTAATGTAAATTTATACTTCAAAAATATGATAAATTAAAAATGTTTTTATTAATTTTAGTGTGAGAATATTATAATTTAATTTATTAAATTTTTTGAAATTTATTTTTTTAAAAAGGATATAACTTTTTAATTCAGTATATGAAAATTATATTAGTGTTAAATTTCATGATATTTCTAAAAATATTTATTTTCCAATATGTTGTGAAAATATCAATTTCTATGAACACTAATTATCCTTAAATAAAAAGGCTCATTTGGAATTTAATTTATATTAAGGTAAAATAAGCCTCCTATATTTATATACTATATAATTAATTATATATGAGTCATCATTATACTTTATTTTTATATATGTTCAATTTTGGGACATTAAAATTCATTTATCTAAAAATGGGGTTTTCTTTATTTTTACACATTTATATTAAAATTTATATTCCAACAATATAAAATGAATCCTAAAAAATGATCCCCATATTATTAATCAATAGTTTCAAAAAATGGTAGAACATCATTTTTAATTTTTTTTTCATTATGAATTGCAACAATGGTAAATATTTGTGACCTCATTAAGAGTAAAATGCTTAAAAGAAGGTTTAAACTAGGATATAAGGACTCAAAATCAAACCAAACAATGAATTTATTTAATTTTATTTGATTAATTAAAACATATAAAAAATAAGAATATATTCAATTTTTTCATTTTATATTGATAATGACCTTTATATTATTTTAAATTAAGAAAATTTCAAAATTTCATGCTCTTGATTTTAATTTAACATATCTATAAAAATAGGGATAAAAAGATGTTATGAATGAATCTAATTTTTTAACATTATTTTTTTAATGATATTAATTGTATAAAATTTTTAGTATTGGTATAATTATATTCAATACTTACACAATGCCGACTTAGTGCTTAAATATGTAGTTGAAAAACCTATCTGAATGATTTTACCATCATAAAAATAAATATTTATTGGGTGAGTTAGGATATCCCAACAATTTTATAGACATATATAATTTATTATTCATGTTAAAAAAATAAATTCAAATAAATATTCTATATTAGTATTTTCAAAAGTCTAATTGAATGAATAGTCGTTAAAATGACATTAATGGCATTTAATGTAAAAAAATAATTTATTAAATGATTTATAATTAATAAAGAAGATATATTTGTAAAACATATTTGGATATTTGAAAAACAAAATTATCCACTAAAAGTTCAATTTTTCATTAATAGAATCTATATTGACCCCTAAATAGTTAAAAACATTGTTATCACAGTTATTATCACAAGGGATATAGAGAGGTAAAAACTAAGAGATAAGTGTAAATACATCACATCAAAACTATTTTTTAAAAAATAGATTATTTTTGTTCATTTTAATTAAATATTATAAATATATATATTTTTAACTTTTTCAATTAAATTAATTCATATTATTTTACAACATTAAGAAATTCTATGAGTTACTATCCCCTAACATATAAAAGGTAGCTTCATATAATCTCTTCCTAAATTTTTTTGAGTACTGTAAATAATTTTATAATAACCCGAATACCTTCATAAAAACATTGACTATGTGTTTGAGGAGTTTTGTTGAAAATAATATCTTCATTTAACAATAAAGATGTAAACCTAAGGAGGTTGTCTGAAGAAAGGTAATGCACTTAACTCTGTTTTTTTATTTATAATTCTTATTTTATCAACATAATACATATCTTAACAAATAAAATATAAAAAATTCATAAAATCACATATAATAATATGGTATTATTTTATATTTCATATCATTTATAAATATCTTCTTCCATCAAATGGGAAATGAATCTGTCATTCATGTATATGATGGACTACCGCCTCACGAACCGATGTAATTCATTTTCCAACCCACCATGAACATAAGGTTATGATTATTGATTTAAACAATATAAATTAAATTCATGAAAAATTTTCATCCTTTAATATTAAGATATCATCAATCTTATTACCTTCCCATCAATTGGAAAATGATAACTTCATTCTTTCGTACCTGTGAATTACCACCTGCACGAAGTGATGCAGTTTGTTTTTCCTCACCTCTTCATATGAATGGTATATACATGTAATTTTTATAAAATATTAAAATTTTTAGGAATTAATAATAATTTCGTGAATAGAAAATGATACTTACCTTACTTAACACGTGTTTATTGAAAATTAAAATTGTTACTCATCCGCAAAAACCCAATATTGTCTCCTTATCAAAACAGAATTTATTATTCATAAAATTTAAGTACATTTTTAAAAATTAGAACTCGTTTACAAATATGATAATTATAAAATTATATTTTTAAGTATTTTGGATCATATACCTAGCTTTGAATGGCCATCATAGAATATATTTTTGAAAACTATGAGCTGATCATCCTCAAATGAGCCGAAAGGGAGTGAAATGTTTGAGTAGTGAAATGTATAATTTCAAAAAAAATTAAATGGATTAATGAAAAATTAATAATCCTTGAAATGGATCTTAAAAAATAAAATAATAAATTTATTTTTATTATACATGTGATTAAAGACATGTAAATAAAATCAGGACTACATGTAAGCGGTTTCATAACATAAATTCCCTTCATTGGGTTAAATAACTTATTTAATGATTATATTATTCCCAAAATATGTATTAAATTATAATTTTTATTTCAGTTTTATTTAATCATTATTTTGTGTATATAAATTTTTTAAACATAAAACTCCATTAATTAATTCTCAATTAAATGATGTAACCTTTTTAAGGGTGACTCTATTAAAATTATACTTATCCAGGTTATTTTTTTAGGTTATCCATCTATCTTATTTTATGAGGTCTATATACACTCCATTAACATGTTATACCATGTATATAATTACTTTCATCATAGTGAATAATTCATTTGTAATCATTTCTTTCATGGGATTATGATTCAATATAACCATAATAGTTAAATATTTATGATGGAATCTCATCTTATTATAAGATTGTCTATATTCAAAATTAGTTTTGGAGAAATCACATTTTAATACTTCATTAAACATAATCTAGTTTATTATTTTCAATTAGTAAATGTATATTATATGTTTAATTTCTATTTCATCCATTATTTATTAAATAAACCTCATGAAGGCCATTTTTATGTGATATTGATCATGTATCTTATTTTAAATCGTGAATCTTTGTCTTCTTGTAAGAGGAAAACCCTTCTAGAATCCCTATGTTACTTGTTTTTATGTACTTTTTAAACTCATTTTAATCTCAATGTTAGGTCTTCTCGAATTGTGTTAATGTGATTTTTGGATGTGGGGGGGGGGGTGGGGGTTGGCCAGTTCAAGATTAGCACCTAGTATTCAAAAATTGTGCACCCACTTCTAGAAAATCATGGTCCCTAAGATAGTATGTTTTGAATAGTAGGTGTGTTTATTAAAAAACTATGCACCCCAGATATTATGGGCACATGGTTATGGAATATGGGTTCTCTAACGATGTCTCCCATTTATAAAACCATGTTAATGCATTTCTAGACGTTGTAATTTTTTGTTCAAATTTACAAAACCCATAAATTTTATTCTAAATCACCCTACTCAACCAAAATCATTTTCTCTTTATTTTGGAAAAACTATAGTGGTTTACTAGGACCCTAAAACATATTATATTTCAAATTAATGATCTATTATAATAAATTGACTCCATTGTAGAATGTGATATCTTCCAATAATTAGGTTCTCGGTCTTCCATATTTATCTCCCTTTAGAGAGGGATACATCCTCCCATTATTTATATTATAGATATATGTTATAATGGATCATTTTTTTCCAGATCTTGATCATTGTTTGGGATCATATATTGTATTATTAATTGTGTTATCTATCGTTCTACATCAAATCAAGGACCATGTTTTGGTATAAATTTGTCAGCGACCCTAAGGTAGGTGTTTTACAATATAATACTCACTATTTTCATGATGACCATGTGTTATAGCAACATAATTCAGTAACAATATTTCATAATTATGTTTTGAATTATATAATTTTAATGGGTACCTTATAAAATTTTAGATCTATCCATGATAATTTTGAATCTGTTTGAGATTACTAAACTTGGATTAAGGGATACACTAAGAGTTTGAAAATAAACATTAAATGATTATTATTGAATAAAAAAGATGAATTATAGATTTTATGAAATTTACCAACATGGGAATTTGTTTAGAATGTTAACTTTTTATTAATGATCATTTCACTAATCATTACCATGTTAATGAGATGTGATATGATTGATAGTAATTAGGACAAATGGTTAAAGAATACATATTCAAGTAGCTAAAGTGTTAGAATAATGTTAAATTAATCTGTTGAAAATGAAATGGTACCACAATGCATATTTTATAAAAGGGAAATGATATTGAGATGGGATATGTGTGAATATGTGAATGGATTTGGTGATTGATTGATGTTCCATATACCCATAATTTTAGTTATAAACTAATTCTCTAAGAACCTCGGATCGTGTTATCAGAATGATTCTCCATGTACACATGATTTTGGGTCTTGATTGATGCTTTATATACCCATTATAAATGATATAGGAATGATTTTCAAATAATCCATGATATTTTAATTGTAATGATTCTTCCAGGTCCAAGAATTAAAATTTAATAAAATGATTTTAAAGGTATATTTCATATAAATAATTGATCCTATGATATACGGTTTAGATATCAGCATGGGCTGAAGCAGGAATGATTGACACGAGTGTCACTTAGAAAATGAGGGTTGATGTTGTTAATTTAATAATTTCAACAAGTTTATTATTACATATAATAATTCATAATGTATCATATAATGGATAATAATTTATACAAATTTTTTTATTGAATATTGAATTGTACTCGCACCCTAATCTTGTTTCTAATTAGAACCCCGAGTAGAAATTATATTTGTAGGTCAGTATAAGGGAAAAAACAAATATTTTTTAGATATGATGTGATTCATGAAGGATTATAGATTAGGGGGATATAAATGATTTTGAACCCAATTTTGGAGCAGTTGTTGTGTCATTATATTTGGTTATAATACAAAACTTGTTACTTTCAGGGAATTTCTTATTTACTAGTTTGGTTTATAGTTAGTTACCCCGTTTCTTGATTTCATTATGTGATGTATGCCCCAAATAGGTTATTTTATTATTATTATATTTACCATTTATATATTTATATTTTATATTTTATATCATTTTCATATAAGGTATAGGCTACCCATGTTTCAGTATATTCCATCACTGTTAGTCGAAACCCTCTGGAATACGTGGAGATGAACATGAGATCTTGTGTTTAACCGAATGAAGGCACCAATGTGTGGAACCTATTTCATGGCATTATAATGTGTTATAAAATAGGTTTTCATTCCAGTGATTATAATATTTAGGACAAATAGGTTGGAGAATAAGGTTTTTTTGTCTTGTAAGTGAGATTATAGATGGGAGTAGTTATCCCATGTATGAGGGGAAAACGAGGTTCGTATGATGGGATTGTTATTCTTAATGTTTTTGTATATATTTGATTATAATTTCAATTTGGTTAGAACAAATATTATGTGGTGTTATTTTGTTCTTATATTTTAATTGGTCCTCCTAGGGTATGAGAGTCAATTATGAATGAATCAATCTAGGAACTCAAGGTTATATGTGACACACATTATTTTGGTAATGCACAAAAAGTCATCTTATAAGTATATTGTGGGAAAATAAAATCATGTTCATTATATTTTTTATGTAAATAAAATGGTGCATACTGACTAATATATAATTGCCAAAAGATATTTGACACGTGAATCTCATTGGGTGTGGAAAAAATAATTATTTACTAAGTTACAATATACTATAGTGGCTAACCTAGGTTGTCTCCCGATGAGGAGTGAACACAAAATAGTTTGTCACTTTTTAATTAGAGAAAAAGTTATGTGTTTTTGAAATTTTTTGGTTTTTGAAATCAAAGAGAGAAATAGAACAAAAGAAGAAATTAGGGAAGTGATTCAAGAAAAATATGGAATTAATGTGATTTAATAAAAACTATTTTATGAGATGGGTGATCAAGCTAGGGTCAGTTTTATAATTGCAATACTATCCTTGTTCCATCTTATTCAATCCTCCTATGCTAAGTTGATTTAAGTGAGATTCCATAATCACATCAACTCACTTCTTTGGTGAAATGGTTTATCAAAATTCTATTTTCGTTTTCATTTCTTCCATTGTGTGATATAGTTGTAGTGAACACCCCCATTTATATTTGGCAATTCCCAATCGGGTATTGTTTATTTTTAATAATCATGAATATTCACCACCCCTCCCTCACGTACTAGAGATCGCCAAGTACTTCTACAATAAGCCCTGATCTTGTTCTATAGAATATATAACACAACATAATTTAGGTTTAAAAATGATTATTTATCAAAGAAATAACAATAACAGAATATAAAATCGATTACGATCGCGTAAGATAATAAATTCCATTTTTAGAAATTGAAAACAACATCGTAGAAGAGATAGTGTTTTTATTAAATAAAATGTATGAACTCAAAGCCTTACAAATATAAAAACATACCTCCCCCAATCACCTCATATTTTTACCCCACCCTGGTAAGGGAAATCGAGAATAATGAGGAAGATGAAGCCATTACAAAATTAAGAAGATGTAAGAAGTGAAAATAAAGAACACAATTTTCTCCTCTAGATTCAGTTATCCATAATTTCAACATCGGTTCTCCCACAATCTGGTCGAATCATGCCTAGGTACCTTCTTATAGGAGGTTTGGAATGAATATTTCCATCTACCCAAGAAATATTAGATCATTTGGATCCGTTTGGAAGGAGTTATGTCCGATTTAGTAGACTTGACTAATTCTGGCCGCCAATCACTATTCCACCAACCATATTTTTTGACCGGTTAAAGGGTGGCTTAATCAACTTAGTTATACTTGAAAGTTAATGTGAAGATGCCTCTTTAAGTTGGATTTCTAACTCAGCTAGAGGAACACCATTTGGTGGTCGTTAGCTCGAGATATTGATCATTGAATGAGTCATGGTCCATTCTGCCGGCCAGAATATATTTTCACATTGACCGATTTTGTTTGGCCTGTTGGATTTCAAATTGGAAGATCGTACAGAAGAATAGTTTTTATCCAACGAACCATTTCATCCTACAAAAAATGAATCACATTAATTGGAACACAATTGTAGGATTTATGATCGAAATAAAGAGGCATCAATAAACTGTTAAATGTCCCAAATTAACAACTTTTAACATTTAATCTCAAAAATCAACAAAAAACATAAAATGATTCAAATAATATCAAATTGATTATTGGGAAGGGATTAAAAAATTTAAAAATATATCTATAAATAAGAAAATAAGAGATCTGTCCATTCACACACACTTATCACTTGGACTCCTGGACAAGTAAACATCAATATTAAATCAATGAAAATTTAAAACACATATCCGTGAGATCTAACAATTTAACAGCAAGAAACAAAATATATCACGTCTCATCAAAAAACATTATTCCAAGTTCTCAATTAAGTTCATTAAATATATTTACTCTTTATTTATTCTCCCACGCACACAAGACACCTACCTATCTTGCATATTTTTTTCTCATAACAGAAATATGAATTTTTAACGATGTCTTTCTCATCCAATACTCATGTAAGTGTCACCATAGGCTTGATAAATTTCTAAATCTCCACCCAATGAGAGTCAAGAACATATTTTAATCATGAGGACTTTATAAAGCCTATTCTGTGGCTTTAGTTTGGTAGTGTTTATATGTGTAAAATTCTGAGGCTGAATAAGGAGTGCTTGGCTCTTTTTGAAGCAAAATTGCATTATTCTAATTTTTACTAAAATATGGTCTTCTCCTCACTCCCCTTAGGAGTAAACAAGATCTAATATCATTAAAAATCAGTGAAAGTTTACACTATTCATCATTTCAGCAGAAAAAGTATCATTCATCTCAAACATGTTTTATCTTGAAAGCTCTAGATAGGCACATATTTACTTTCATTAGAAGCTCCAGAAAAGCACAACTTATTTTACATGAAAGCTCCAGATAAGGCAAAAATTTAAACAAAATTATTTTTTCAATAGCAAGAACATATCTTCAACATTTTTTTTTCTCCCAAATTCTCTCCAAATGAGGTAGCACAATACAAGTCAACCTCCCCCAGACTTAAGTTCAACTATATTATGCAATTTTACTTCAAGAGCAGGTCGGATGGGGAAAATTGGCTTGTAATGTTGCTAACCTAACAGGTTGTTCATGGATTCTATGGGATAAAAGGATTAAATGTATAATATGGGACATTATAAAAAGGATTATTTTGAAAGGGGGTATTTAATACCAAAGAAATTCCCCAATCATTTTAAAAACATGTACCTCAAACCCTCAAGTATTGATAGGAATAAATAATATTCTGGTTAAATCAAGCATGTTATGGTTCTCTCAAGAAGTGAGGTGAATGTAATGAGTTTGAAAAATAGGTTTAGAAACCTCACAGGAAAGTGATTTCATATATAAATATAGTGATATGTGGCATGGGATTCAAAAATTAGAGTACTTTTCATGAAATTCATATAAATTTGAACTTGAAACAAAGTTAATTTTAGAATTCATTTAAGCTTAGTTTCATGTGGTAAATTGTTTCAAACATTGAAACGGGTTTCCAAATATGTGATGATAATCATTTAAGATCAAAAGTTTCAAAAGAACACAAAAATTTTAAAAACACACAACTGAAAATTCTAAACTATAAATGTTCCCTCACCCACACTTAAATGATGTAGTGTCTGTAATGCATTAAAATTTATTCAACATGTAAGAATATTTTTGAATGGATCATAGAAATCAATAAAGTGTAAAGGAATGGTACAAACTGATGGATTTATTGATAAATGGGTTTGAGGAGTGTGATCTCCTCAACTGGATCTGAAGGTATGGGCCCAAGGAATGTCTTCAACCGATGACCATTAAAAGTGAATGACTTCTGCTCTCCATCCGTCAGAATCTACACAGTACAAAAAGGATGTACATGAGTAACTATAAATGGACCATCCCATCTGGAATGATGTTTCCCTAGCATTATCTTGAGTCTTGAGTTGAATAATAGCACCATGCCTCCAGGATAATTTTTTTTGTTTGGATCAACTTGTCAAGAGCCACTCTTGTTCTCTCTTTATAAATCCTGGAGTTTTCAAAATCTTCCCTTATAATTTATTCTAGCTCCTACAACTGTAATATTCTCTCCTTCCCAGCACATTCAAGATCCAAATTTATCTTCCTTATAGACCAGTATTCTTTATGTTCCAATTCCAGAGGTAGGTGAAAACTTTTCCCATAAATCCACCTATAAAGACTCATTCTAATTGGGGTTTTGTAGGCTATCCTATAAGCCAATAACGTGTCTTCCAACCTTTGGCTCTAATACTTCTTATTTAGATTAACAGTATTTTCTAAAGATCCTTTTATTTCCCTATTGGATAGTTCAGCTTGACCGTTAGTATGTGGATGATTGGGAGTCAATGTTTTATGATGCACCCCATATTAGTTCAGCAATGCTTACATTCTCTTATTGAAAAAGTGAGTACCTTGATCACTAATGATTGCTCTAGGCACTCCAAAACTACAAAATATGTTAGTCCTGACAAAATCACAAACAACTTTAGCATCGTCAGTCCTGGTGGCTTTTGCTTGCACACATTTGGAAACATAATCAACCGCAAGAAAAAAATAAAAATTTCCAAATGAAATTGAGAAAGATCCCATAAAATATATTCCCAAAACTTCAAAAATTTCACAAAAAATAAGTGGTTATTGGGGAATTTCTTTTCTCTCTAAAATATTTCCATAAAACTGACATTTTTCACACCTTTTACAAAATTCATGAGCATCTTTAAAAAGGGTGGGCCAATAATGTCCAGATTCTAAAACCTTCCTTGCTATCCTTTGAGGTCCAAAGTGGCCTCCAAAAGCTAATGTGTGGAAAAACTCAAAGACAGAATTAATTTCACTTTCAGCCAAACATCTTCTTATTACATGGTCATTGCAAATCTTACAAAAAAATGGATCATCCCAAATGTAATATCAAGATTCAAATTTCATCTTTATAATTTTGTGGGAATTAAAATGAGATGGGACTTGAGATGTTACTAGATAATTGACCATATTGGTATACAATGGAACTTCACTGTTGATGATGTAGTGTAGTTCTCCAGGAAGCTCATCATTAAGTGGGTTCTAGTTTGGAATTTCTCCTTCAGTAGTGTGGGGTAGTCGACATAGATGACCAGCCACCTTATTTTCACTTCCCTTTTAATCATTAATTTACAAATTGTACTCTTGTAAGAGTGTCATCCATCTCACTAGCCATGTATTTGCATCTTCCAATTTCATTAAATACCTGAGTGCTGTATGATCAGAAAAAACAACAACTTTAGTTCAAAGAAGATATGATCGGAATTTATCTAGTTCAAAGACAACTTCTAGTAACTCCTTCTCAGTGGTTGTATAATTGATTTATGTGGAATCCAAGGTCTATGATGCATAGGATATGACTTGATTCTTTCTTTAAATTCTTTTTGATAGAGGAGCTCCCACTTCTTGGTTGGATGCATCATAAATCAACTCAAAAGGGTAATCCCGGTTGGGTGGTTACATTATTGGAGGTGCGATCAACCTTTTCTTTAGTACATCAAATGACTTTCTACATGCATAATAATTATTAAAGTCAGATCCTTTTAGTAGTAATCTTGTGAGATGCAAAGAAATATTAATAAAATCTTTGATGAACCTTCTGTAAAATCCAGCATGTCCTAAAAAGGATATAAAAAGTTTCAAACAAGTTGGATATGGCATGGAATTTATTAATTCATATTTTGATTTATCAACCTCTATCCCTTTTTATGAAATTATGTGGCCCAACACTATTCTCTTTTCAACCATGAAATGAAAATTTTCAAAATTTAAGACAAGATTCTTTGGAATGCATGTTTTCAAAAAAAATTCCAAATTTCCTAAGTAATGATCAAATGAATTACCAAAAACTGTGAAATCATCAAGAAATACCTCCAAGAGGTCCTCAATATGATCTGAGAAAATACTCACCATACACCATTAAAATGTAGCTGGGGAATTGCATAAACCAAAAGGAATCCTTTTTTAGGCGAATGTACCAAATGGAAAGGAGATGGTCATCTTCTCCAGGTCTTCTAGTGTGATCAGTACCTGAAAGTATCATGAGAATCCATCTAAAAAACAATAATGGGTTATTCTAGCTAAACTTTCTAGCATTTGATCGATGAATTGAATGAGGAAGTGGTATTTTCAGGTAACTTGATTTAGCTTCCAGTAATCTATAGACAATCTCTATCTATTTTGTACTCTCAAGGGGATCAATTAATTTAGTTCATTTTTCATAGTTGTTAGGCCAGTTTTTATTGGGACTATATTAATGGGGTTGACCCATTGAGAATCGGAGATCGGAAAAATGATGTCAGATGCTTGAAATTTATCTATCTCATTCATGACAACCTCCATGATTGTGGGATTATGTCTTCTCTGAGGTTGTCTAATTGGTCAGGAATCACTTTCTAAAAATATTCTATGAGATCAGACCTTGGAATTTATTCCGATTATATCACCTAAACTCCATCCTACAACATGAACATTTCTTTTGAGTAGGTCAATTGGAGTTTCCTATTGTGAATGGGATAGGTTATTGGCAATTGTTAGAGTAAATATCTTTCCATCCATTAGGTAATCATACTTTAAATCAATTAGCAATGGCTTAAGTTCCAGACATGGGGGTTATTCAAGGGATGACATTGAATCAAGGTATCCTATTCCTAAGACTGGAATCTATGGTATTATCTCATTTAATTTTAATAAATCATCATAAAATTCATATTTTACCTTATTCTCTAAAATGGATTTAGGATTTTCAGGCTCATGGGAATTGGAATTTTCAAATGAAAAATGTTCTCTTAATGATAAAAAGTCAAGAAGCATACCTGAATCTTTAATTGGTTCTACACATTCTTCATGGGAGATCGCATAAAGTGAGTGATTACAAGAAGGATGTTTCATTGCATTAATAATGTTGAAGTGCACTATTCTATCTCCAAGTTCTATTGTGAGTGTTCCTTCAAGGACATTGATGATAGTCTTTACTGTTTTTAGGAAGGGTCCCCCCAGGATGTTATGAGAGTGGCCTGAAGCTTTTTCTTCTTCAATGGTAAGGACCTAAAAGTATATTAGAAAGATCAATCTACTTACTCCAATGAGTATATGTTCTATAACTCCATCTGGGAAAACAGTATATCTGTTTCCTAATTTCACCACCACTCGAGTTGGTTTTAGTTCTCTGATCTGCGAGGATGAAAATACTAAGTGAGGTATAACATTTATTGAAGCGCCTAGATCACATACTGCATCAGTAAAATTAAAACACCCAATAGTGCAAGGAATATAGAATGTTCTTGGATATTGACATTTTTATGGTATCATTGGTGTGATCAGTGCTGAGACACTTCTTTCTAAGCTGATTCTCTCATTTTCATCCAACCGACTTCTTTTTTAGCACAGCTCCTTCAATAAATTTACATACATAAGGATTTGGTTGATTGAAACTAGTAGTGGGATATTGATCTCAAATTTCTGAAAATATTCCTGGATTTATTTTTTAAATCTCCCTTATTCAACCTTATTTAATTCAACTAATGTAGATGGGAATGGTGCTTGGATTTCCTTTCTCTCCCTTTGTTGTTTTTGAAATGGTGTTTCTGGCCTTTCCTTTCTAAACCTGATTCTTTCTCTTTTTTTTGTTTTGGTCTCCTTCTTTAGGATGGATGTGTTGTGCTTCAGTAGGTTTCTTAGAATCATCATCCTCACTTTTTTCAGGTGACATTAGCTCTCTTCCACTTCGTGTCGTAATGACGCTCATGATTTCTTTGGGATTTGGAACTATTTGTGATGGGATTTTTCCTTGATTTTTGGTTAGAATATCCATAAGGCTACCAAATTTATTATCTAGAATTTTCACTGTCTTCTTTAGATCTTCAATGTCCATTTCCTGGTTGTTCCAATGAGAACTAGTTGAATGTTGTTCATATGTTTTCTACTAGTATGGTTGCTTATAGGGTTGTTGGAATGGTGGAGGATCATGGTATTACTGATGTTGGAATGGAAGTTGATTTTGGTATTGATTTTGAAATGGAGGCCTATCTTGGTTATATTAGAATCCATATCCTTGTTGGGGTGGACATGGTTGATTGACTGGATTTTCCTTTCTTGATAGGCAGCTGCACAATTTTCAGTTTCCTGTACTTCTGGACATTGACCAGTATAATGATAACTAGAAGAGCATAAACCACATACCTGATTCGGGCCTTGTTGTTCCTTCACTTTGTTCACAACAAGGTGTCTAATCACACTAGTCATTTACTTAAGTGATGCTTAATGTATGGGTGAGGATGAAGAAGAAGTTCTTACCTCATGTATACCTCAAGTTGTTGTACCTCTAGTTCCGAATTGCTGTGAGTTTTGCACAATCTTCTCAATCAGGCCTCTAATATCTGCTGGTGACATGTCAATCAAGGCTCCTCCAGATGAGGCGTCTAGTAAATTATGATCATTGTCAAGCAATACTTTGTAGAAGAACACAATAAATTGGTTCTCTTCCAATTATTTGTGTGGGCATCTTAGACAGAGTTTATTGAAATGTTCACAGTATTCGTATAGAGTCTCTCTAGTCGATTGATGTATGATATAAATCTCCCTTTTAATTATTGTCTTCCTAGATTTAGGGAAGAATATTTTCAAGAAGATTCTTTTGAGATGTTTCCAATCATTTATCACCCCTGTTTGGAGATTGTATATCCATTCTTTTGCTACTCCCTCAAGTGAGAAGGGGAATTCCCTCCACTTTACTTTCTCTTCTGCGACTCCTCGGGGTTTGAAGCTGGAGTAGGCATAGGTAAACTCTTGGATGTGTCAATTTGGGTCTTCACCTACAAGACCACGAAATTTTCGTAGCAATTGAATCATATTAATGCATAGTTCAAAATCATTTTCTATGTCAGGGATAGTGAGTTGGTTATTTTGATTACCAAATTTAGGTCTGCAAAGATCATGCAGAGTTTGGTTAAAATTATTAGCCATTATTGTAGGTTCAGAGTGATCACTGAAAGTATCACTTGAATCCGTGAGGTGTATTTCTTCAAAATCTATTTGAAATTTTTGTTTTCTCCATTGGTTTATTTTATGATCAATTTTCGGATCAAATTCAATTAAAGGGTTATTTGAACTACGGGTCATTCATGAAACGTTTTTTAGTTTTTTTGTTTTGAGGAATTTCTTACCTGGAAACGATTCCACATTTTGAAACATGATTGTCATTGGGTGTGAGAAAACCAATTATTTACTATGTTAAAATATAGTATAGTGGTTAACCTAGTTTGTCTCCCGAGGAGGAGTGCACACAAAATAGTTTTTAACTTTTTAATTAGAGAAAAAGTTATGTGTTTTTGAAATTGTTTGGTTTTTGAAATCAAAGAGAGAAACAGAACAAAAGAAGAAATTATGGATGTTATTCAAGAAAAATATGGAATTAAAGTGATTTTTAAAAAACTATTTTATGTGATGGGTGATCAAGTTGGGGTCGGTTTTATAATTGCTATACCAGCCTTGTTCAATTTTATTCAATCCTCCTATGCTAAGTTGATTTAAGTGAGATTACATAATTAATTCAACTCACTTATTTGGATAAATGGTTTAAAAAAATTCTAGTTTGGTATACACTTAATCCATTGTGTGATAGAGTTGTAGTGAAAACCCCCAATTATATAATGCAATTCCAAATTAGGTATTGTTTATCCTTAATAATCATGAATATTCACCACCCCTCCCACACGTACTAGCGATCGCCAAGTACTTCTCAATGAAGAACAAATACTGTTCTATAAAATATAGACCAGAACCTAATGTAGGGATAAAAATATTTATTTATCAAATCAATAATAATAACAGAATATAAAATCGAATAAGATCGCATAAGATATTAAATTCGGTTTTTAGAATTTAAAAACAACTTCACTGAAGAGATAGAGTTTTTATTCAATAAAATGTAAGAACTCAAATAATTACAAATATAAAACATTTACTCGCAAATCACCTCATATGTTTACCCCACCATGGTAAGGGTAATTGAAAATAATGAGGAATATAAAGGCATTACAAAAATAAGAAGAAGTAAGAAGTGAAAATAAAGAACAAAATTTTCTCCTCCAGATTTATTTTTCCAGAATATCAGCTTCGGTTCTCCCACCATCTAGATGAATCATGAAAAGTACCCTTATTATAGAAGGTTTTAAATGCATTTGGACATCTACCCACAAAATATCAGATCATTTGGATCCATTTGGAAGAAGTTATGGCTGATTTAGTAGACTTGACTTACTCTAGCCTCCAATCATTATTCCACCAACCATATTTCATGACCGGTTGAAGGGAGGCCTTAAAAAACTCAGTTATACTTGAAATTTAATGTAATGTTGCCTCATAATGTTTTCATTCTGAACCATCAACAACAAACCCATTTGGTGGTTGGTAGTCCAAGATATTGATCATTGAATGGGTCATGGTCCATTCTACCATCCAGAATAAATTTTCACATCGATTGATTTTATTTGGCCTGTTGGAGTTCGAATTAGAACTTGGTCCAGAAGAATAATTTGTAGCCAAGGAACCATTTCATCCTATAAAAAGTAATAGAATTAATTGTATCAAAATTTTAGGATATATGATCGAAATACAGAAGCATCATAAAACTGTTAAATGTCCCGAATTAACAACTTTTCACATTTAAGCTCTAAACACACCAAAAAACATGAAATTATGCAAATAATATCAAATTTATTAATGGGAAGGGATTAAATCATTTAAAAAAATAGGTGTAAATATGAAAATATGAGCTCTGTCAATATTGAAACATTGTTACATTAAATGTTATTAGAATCCATCTAATTGAAAGCATATAAATGAAAGATGTTTGTCATCATGTGTAAGCCATGACCCATTATAATAAAAGTTGATAATAGTGATAATATTATATATTTTACATTGTTTTACTATATTTAGTATAAAATATCATGGATTTATGTGAATCTGTCATTGGAAATTTTTTTAATTATGTATTATGTGTCTTGATACATATTATTAGAATGTTATAGACATTCCTACATTGTAATTTTTGTTGTTGGGATTATGGGAGGATAGTGATGTAAATGAACTTACAATAGAAAGACATAAGGCACATATAGTTTCTAGAAAAGTGGTGTAATAGAAGTTTCATGGGAAGTTATCTTCATTCATGTAATTCATGATAAGATACCAATGGATGTCTATGAAGAATATGTATGATCTAAACAGGGAGTTCCAACAACATCACACATTCACATTCACCGATGTAGGTGGACCAATGGAAGCTAAGTTCTCGATTTAGTCTATCTATAAATTCAAGGATCATTTAAAGAATCCTCCAAATAAAATTGTCAAATTATAAACCAATATAATAAGAGAAGTAGAGAAGAACAAGTGGGATATTCATCATTGTGAGGAGAAGTTATATTGAAAGATTTAGATAGACTTCCAAGAGAGGTTCCTGGAATAATTTTACCCAGAGATACTATGATGGGACATGGTGGAAGATATTTTTTAGTTAACCAATGGAAGAATCTCAATGATGGAATATATTGGACAATTGAAATAATTAAAATTTATTTTCCCAACTGTAGTAGGAGATGCAACTTTTGTGCTAGGATATTTTCAAGATGGAATTGATTGTGAAATTAATTACTATATAAATATCATTCGTGTGAAGAAATTTTATGAGGATTGAATTAGGATTGTCATTTATGAGGGGAACATGATGGGGGATTCCATTATAAGTCATGTGGATTTAGGTGGATGACCATTATCTTTCTATTTTTATGGTAAGAAAAACTGTTATAATAAAAATAAATAGATTAGTGGTTGATATAGTAGCCAATAGATTGGATAAACTACTCATGGTATTGATTGAGTTTTTTTCATCAGTGTAGTAGGAAAAGACACATTCACAAAAAATGTATATAACCACTCATGGATTGATAATCATGTATAAATATGTGACACTTACAGAGGTTCTATAGAAACCCTACAAAAATGAGATATGAAAGGGAACATAGAATTATCCAAAGCAGATAAAGGGAGTACTCTACATCATACTAGTCAAGAAATTGGAGTTCAACTAGACATACCAATTGGGGTATGGGACATGGTACCTCATGACCACCCTAACCATATCAATAGAGCATTGCAGTACAAAGCAATCAAATGAGAGAAATTTTTTCATGAATAATATGGTATAATGAATTTAACTACACTTGTTAATTGTTATCTGAGGACACCAATCGTCAGAGGTACAATTCATGTAGAATATATGATTTCATGTTATTTAATTGATATATGTGCCTTATTTTATATTATACCAACATGGCTTCTGAATATTTCTGATTTTACAATGGATTTTTTAGTGTTTTGAAAAATTTCACCCCATAGTGTGTATAATCAAAGTACATTGGTCTATTTTAGTTGTGTATGCAATTGATTTTGGGTACCAAATGGATTTTATCTATTGAGATCACATCGATTGTCAGAATATGAGAGTAACCTTATAATGTCACGACCCGTCCTCAGGGCCTATGTCATGACTACCCCGAGCCTGGCTTCCATAGGCCAGGGGATAGAGACTTGCACCAAAGGCGTAAATCCTGGTAAAAAGGGAAGGAATTTCCTTTATAAAAGTAAAAAACACAACAGAGTTCGCAAGTGAATTAAGAAATAAGAAAAATGAGTACAAAAGTAAGTGCTTGAAATTAAATGGGCCAGTATACAAACCCAACTGAAAGTACCGTACAACTAAGAAAGAAAGTACAACGACAATAAAGTAAAGTAGCAACTACCGAGTCGTCCTCTGGGAATCCCACCTGAAGGGTGGGTACATATAGTCTCGTCGGTACCTCAGGTCCGTCGGTCCGCTCTATGTACGTCCCACTAGGTGGTCCACCTCCGGATATCGTCCAGCTCCACAAGCCTCAACCATGATCAGTGCTGTGTGTCGTCTGCAACCAACACAACGTAGTGTGGGCATTGCCTATGAAAAAGTGAGTATAACGATACTCAGTAGGGACCCTAAGAACTTCGAAGTTCTCCCAGAATCCATGAAGTATAAACCACAAATGAAAGATACAAACAGGAATTATCAACCATCTTTACTTAGTTATATGCCCTTACATATACCTAAGTCATCATTCTCAGTTCGGCTCCATCTTCCGAGCCCAAGCACAACCCAGTCCACCTAGGAAAGATAGTCGATCACATGAAAGATAAAGATTGAAAGTCAAGACTCGTCTCGCATAGGTATACTACTCATGAAGAGAGGTGGAGATGATTAGATGTAGACTCTGAATCATATCCTCTGCCGAACCCACGTAGGATCCAAGTACAGAAGTCGTCGCTGCCGAACCCACGGGGGATCCAAGTACAGTAACCATCGCTGCAGAACCCACATAGGATCCATGTACAGTCATCCTCGCTACTGAACCCATGGAGGATCCAAGTACATTCGTCCTCACTGCCGAACCCACAGAGGATCCATGTACAGTCATCCTCGCTGCCAAACCCACGGAGGATCCAAGTATAGTCATTATCGTTGTCGAACCCACGGAGGATCCCAACACGGTAGTCATCGTAGTCGCAACCAACATTAGGGTTCCCGCACACAGCATGCTCGATTCCAAGAGGGTCCGCTCCTCGAGCTAAGGGGGTCGGTACTTCAAATTTCATGACGTATAGAGTTGATGTATCCTGATGTTCTGCCTCGTCAAAAGAAACCCAATGCAATAGACAGTGCGTCAATCGGACGCCCGGTCCGAGAGTTATTGGCCTTTCCGTTCCTGGGACCCGGTTGGTTTTTTAAGATAAAACCAACCCAATCATTCTCTAGATGCGTCCAAACATCTTGAGGAGTATTCAAAAAGAACCTTCCAGTCAAAAGGAAATCAATGTGGTTGACGGCTCGTCAAACGGACATTCGATCCTTAAGTTATAAGCGTTTCTGCTCTAAGGGCCCGGTTGGTTTCAGGTTCGAACCAAACTGGACATACCTAAACATCACTGAAACCTTGGGTGTAATATATCGAAACGACAGTATCAATCCAAATATTCCTAAAAAAACTGACAGTGCATCGATCGGAGGTCCGTATCTCACGTTATGGGCAAAAGACCGAAAAATGGTCCGAAGTGGGGGGTCTGGGCCCGGTCGACCCGACCCAACCCACACTGGGTCGGCCCGAACCCGGTCAACCGGACCCTGGTCTTGGTCCGGACCGGTAGGGCGTGTCCCAGTCCTCGTGACCTGCCCTGGCCCTCCCGGGGTGGCGGGGGGGGGGGGGGTGTTGGCTTGGCCAGCTGGCCGAGCGGGGGGGGGGGGGGGTGACCCTCAGTTCCGCGGACGTGGCACAAGGATGGCGCCACTGGTCTCCTCAAATCCCGCACGGCCGCAGGATCCAATGCTTACTGTCGTGGCCATTACTGTGGCAGCCTCCTACCGGCGGTGCTCCCGGGAACCTCCATGGTCTTCTGCGGTCCACCAAAGTCATTCCGGTGGTCCGTTTTTTGCATCCGTCTACACCTGTGATCGTCTCGGGATCCGTACTCCACTGTAAAGGCCCCAAATCGCTGTTGCGGTCCCGTTTCATCGTAACCAAGCACCCTGCACATCAAGAACAAAATATAGGTGGTTCAGGACTTTTTCGTTAGTCTGTACCCACCGCGTTAGTGATTCAAAACATCACCCAACAATTAAATTCCATGTTCGAGAGAATAAAACACATATATGAAGATTACAAAAAAAATTCCCCCTACCTCGAAGTTATTGTCGTACGTCGTCGATCCACTGAATATGAAGGTCACGGTAGTGGGGCGTCGCAGAAGAAAGATGTCATTCCGTCAAAGATGGAGGAAGGGTCATTTTTGTTGGCGAGGTAGGCTCCTTGATGTCGAGGTGCGTCCGAGGAAGATGCGTCATTGGAAGAAGTTCTTTGCGTTCTTCGACGTGGGTGTTGTTTCATTAAAGAACGATGTTCTTCATCGATGACGGATACCCTCTCCTTTAATTCCCCACAGTCTTTTCCCAAAAGAGATCTGCCAACTAAAAGAAATAATAGGCTCCCAATTATTATAATTTTCATGAAATTCGTATTAATTCCAATGCAGTGGCAATAAATTTAAAGCTGATATTAAATTGATAGGTTGGCACATTTAATGTGATGAGGGAGGTAGGAAGGCTCCACCTTAGTGAATATGTGGAGTTGTCAAAGTAGTAAAATGAGGGGTATTAATGGGGAGTTATGGGGAGATGAAGGTTGGGGCTCGTGTGGGCCCCACCTCACAAATATCCACACTTGGGAGGAAATAACCAACTCACAAAATAAAATTGTGTACCACACAATTTTATTTAGTTTAAGATTCAACCCCAAAAATTAACATTCAACCCACATAAAATGCAACTGTGGTAAAGGTCCCCTTATGAAATTACCGGTGTTGCGAGTTCATCGGTGCCCTCGGATTTCAATTCCAAGCAATGGTTCAAAAGATAGAAAAACCCGCTTATTCGTTTAATGAACGTACCCGAGCTAAAATTCAGAAATTGATTCTGGGCACACTGGGTCTCGGAATCAAGTGCCGTTAGAAGCCACAGACTTGTAAAATTACAAAGTATTTAAGAAAAAAAAATTCATTGAAATTTCTGGGTCTTTACATTACTCCCATCTCAGGGATTTACGTCTGCATAAAGCAACAACATAAAATAGGGAAACAAATGGGGGTACTGAGCATGCATCTAAGCCTCCCGCTCCCATGTGCTCTACTGGAGGTTGTAGTGCTGCCAAAGAATGTGCACCATAGGAATCAACCATCGACGTAGGACACGCTCTTGTCAATCCTCGATCTCCACCGTGACATCTGTGAATGTAGCCCCATCATCGATGTCCATCTCCCCCTGATAAATGATGTGGGTTAGGTCGTGCACATATCTCCTCAGCTGAGATACATGAAAGATGTCATGCACCCGGTGCAACTTAGGTGGAAGGGCCAGGTGGTAAGCCACCTCACCTACTCTGATGAGGAATTGGAATGGCCCGATGAAGTGCAGAGATAACTTCCTGCCCCGACTAAATCTCCGTAATCCACGTCGAGGAGACACTCATAAGAAAACGTGGTCTCCATCCTCGAAATCCAGTGGTCACCATCTTCTATCAGCATAGGACTTATGTATGCTATGTGCAGTCCTAATCCTCTCTTGGGTGATCTTCACCTTCTCCGTCGTAGCCTGAACCATCTCTGGTCCTACAAGTGCTGACTCACCAGTGTCAGTCCATCAGAAAGGTGATCTGCCTGGTCGGCCGTACGGTGCCTCATAAGGTGCCATCTCGATGGTGGAGTGGTAGCTGTTGTTGTACGCAAACTCCACCAAGGGTAGGTGATCCTCCCAGCTGGGACCAAAGTCAAGGACGCATCCATGAAGCATGTACTTGAGAGTCTGAATGGTCCTCTCAATATGGCCATCCATCTGAGGATGAAAGGTAGGGCTCAGGCATAGCTACGTCCCAAAAGCCCCCTGCAACCCCTTCCAAAGCTGGGAAGTATGACGAGCATCTCGATCGGAGACGATAGACGGTGGCACACCATGAAGCCATAAGATCTTTGGAATGTAGGGGCATCCCAAGATCTATACTGAGCCCTACTCTCTGATAGGAAGGAATTGGGCCGACTTCGTGAGTTATTCTACAATCACCCAGTTGGAGTCTTGTCCTCTAGAAGTACGTGGAATCCCTATCACAAAATCCATGGATATCCCATCCCACTTCCACTCTGAAACCTCTAATGGCTGTATCAAGCCTACTGGAACCTGGTGCTCCACCTTTACTTGCGGACAAGTGAGGAATCATGAAACGAACTCTACTACAACCTTCTTCATACCCAGCCACCAATGCTATCATCTGAGGTCCTGGTACATCTTCACCACTCCAGGATGTACCGCTAGAGGGGAAGTCTGAAACTCCATTAGCACTTCCTCCTGCAGTGTAACTGGCACCATGGTACGTCCCCTGAAGAGGATGTCGTGCTCTCCTCCTTCAGAAAATCCATCAGGCGCCTGCCCTGTAGAAATCTGAGAACGTCATATCTCATAGTCAATATCCCCATGCCGTGCCTCTCTAACCCGATGAAGTAGTGGGGGAGTGACTGTGAGAGACTGTAGAAAGGCTTCCCCATCTCTATCCACAAAGGATATCTGCAACGTGGATAGCTGCTCCATCACCTTCCCTAGCTGTTGTATGCTCAATCTCTTGCTGAGAGCATCAACTACTACGTTCCCCTTCCCAGATGTATAGACTATATCAAAGTCATAGTCATGGAGGAACACAAGCCATCACTGCTCTCTCAGGTTCAGGTCCTTTTGCGAGAAAATGCACCTGGGACTCTGGTGGTCAGAGTAGACTGTAAAGCGCTCACCCATCAGATATTGTTGCCACATCTTCAGGGAAAAGACCGCTAATTCTAACTACAGGTCATGGGTAGAATAGTTCTTCTCATGTTTCCTCAATTTCCATGAACCATAGGCAATCACTGCCCACTCCTGCATCAGGACACACCCGAGTCCAGTCCCTGAGGCATCACAGTATACTATGTACCCAACACCCTCCTCTAGTAGCCTCAAGATGGGTGCACTGGTCAATCTCTTTCTTAGCTTCTGAAAGCTCTACTGACATCTATCTGACCACATGAAGTGTTTCCCCTTCTTCATCAAAGCAGTAAGAAGTGCTGCAACTCTGGAGAAGTCTGACACAAATCTCTGATAGTACCCAGCCAGACCTAGGAAACTCCGCACCTCTATCACGCTCCTGGGTGGCTCCCAAGCAAGTACCGCCTCGATCTTTGCTGGTTCCACTGCAAATCCCGCATCCGAGATGACGTGTCCCAAGAAGTGAACCTCTCAAATCCTAAACTGGCACTTCAAGATCTTACCATAAAGTTGGTGCTCTCAGAGTGTGTCCAGTACAACCCACAAGTGGTAGGTGTGCTCCTCCTCAGTAGCCGAGTAAATCAGTATGTTCTCAATGAAGACTACAAAAAACCAATCAAGGTAAGGTTGGATGATCTTGTTCATGAGACTCATGAACACTACTGGAGCAATTGGTTACACTGATGGGAATAAACAAGAACTCACAGTGGCCATACCGACACATGAAGGCCGTCTTCTGCACATCCTCATCTCGAACTCTGAGATGATGATAGCCTTACCTGAGATATATCTTCGAGAACCATCGTGATCCCATGAGCTGATCGAAGAGGTTATCAATCCTCATAAGTGGGTTCTTGTTCCTTATGGTCACCTGGTTCTGGTGACAGTAGTAGACACACATTCGCAAGCTCCCATCTGCCTTCTTGGCGAACAAAATCGGAGAAGCCTTGGGTGAAACACTGGGTCGGATAAATCCTTTCCCTTGCATGTCCTCTAGTTGTACCTGCAACTCACGAAGCTGGGAAAGAGACATCCGATATGCTGGAGTAGATATTGGTGCTGTCCCGAGGTACATGTCTATGTAGATTTCTACCTCTCTTAGAGGAGGTATTCCCGGAACATCGTCAGGAAAAATGTCTGAATACTGATTGACCACAACAGGAAAACTTGGACTCCACATGTCAACCACTCCTAGGATGAGACTATCCAACTGTTGTGTGATCGCCTGCCCTCTCCTCTGCGTAAGTCCATCCTACGCTGAAAAGGCTCCCTTCTTGCTGGTGAAGGTGAAACCGATCCCATCCGTGCGGACACACCACACTTTGTGCCTAATACAGTCGATCTGGGAATGGACTATAGGTAACCAGTCCATACCCAATATGACATTGTAAGGCCTTGACGCCGCTAAAAGAAGATCCCAGCCAAAGATCTTGCCTTCTAGAGTAATCTCACACTGCCAGAGCCAGTGCATAATCATCGAGTCTGCTCCCGTTTGAGTTTTTAGCTGTAAGGATCGAGCCAACGGCTCTGTCGGAATGTCCGAGATCCGAACAAGGGCAGCGGTAAAAAAACTATGACTCGCACTTGTGTCTATAAGAACTGTAGCAGGGGTGGAGTAGACACTGATATTACCTCGAATCATCTCAGGTGCATCGTGGTCGTAAGCCTCCGATACCTGGAGCTGATCCTGCCTTTGTCTGCTAGCTCCATATATTCGGGGTGGACCTCATAAGGGTGGTAGTGGTAGATCCTCGAAACGTCATCCACCACCCACTACTCGGCCAGGTCCTCTGTCTCGTCCGCCTGCTCCATGCGGACCGCCACAGTCAAACCATTACCTCTGCCTGGGAGGTCCCTCCACTGTCTGCTGCTCATCTGCATGTAATGTCAGGCAGTCCCGAGCCATGTGGCCCTGCCCGCAGCATGCATAGCACTGCCTGCCCCTCGTATGGCTGGCTCTGCTTCGTGTTCCCCGCTCATTCGAACCAGAATCCTGGGGTCACCCACTTGATGGCCTGGTCCTATTGGACCTCTACGACGTCTGTCTATTTCCAGCTGCAGAAGACTCCGCTACGTGTTGCCCTGCGGTGGGTCTCGCTGCTGGTGTCGGATCAGCAAGAAAGATCTCCACAAGAAGGGATCGCTCCAGCACTCCTACCTACATCATAATGCTAAGGGAGACCATCAAAGCCCTGATCTCATGCCTCAGTCCTAGCTCGAAGGACCGAGACTAGTTGAATGGGTCTCATACCATGTCCATGGAGTAGCGTGATAGGTCATTAAATCTCGCTGAATACTGAGGTACTATTCTACTACCCTGCCGTAGATGAAGTAACTCCTAGATGTGCACCGCATGGAGGATGGCTGGAACAAACTCAGAGCAGAAGAGACTCTCGATGTCTGTCCAAAGAAGAGTAGCCCCGTCATGCACCTGGAGCATCAGGATCCACCATCTACCTGCTACTGCATGTAGTAGACTCACGACAAGGATCACCATGAGGTAAGCTGGTGTCCCTTACAATCTGAAGACTCTGACGATAGCCTCCAGCCAATCCTCACCTTCTTGAGGGTCCGTCTCTCCGTGGAACCTGGGCAGCCTCTATCACTGAAACTCATGCAATACACTCCGGTGGCGTGCACTCTCTGCTGATGGGGCCGGTAGCATCAGTGGCTCAATGGGTAGCGGTACCGCTGGTGCCTCCACTGCAATGGGGCCCTGCACCAAGGCCTCATCGCTCTGTGGGATGTCATCTCACATGTAACTAGGAACCTTGGCTGGATGCCTTCGTGGGGCCATCCTGAAAAGAAACAGGAGCGCCATGGTTAATACAGTATACCTGGTGAGCTGACACAATGTAATCACAAATAAAACTTATGAAACACAAATGAAATAAGTGTTTTCAATCACTGAGTTGGAAATAAAAAGTCAGGGTCCTTGTGTGTGGATACGTCGACCGCCGCACCAACACTGGACTCCCTGGACTGAAATCCACACTCAATACTCTTAACACAATTGCATCATAGAGAAGAAATTATCATATTCCTGAGTTCTGCGGTAGAACCGACTCCTATGATACCAATTTTTTACGACCCGTCCTCAGGACCCGTGCCGTGACTACCCCAAACCCATCTTCCATAGGCCAGGGGCTGGCTACTAGTACCAAAGGTATAAATCCCAGTAAAAAGGGAAGGCATTGCCTTTATAAAAGTAAACAAACACAATAGAGTACGAAAGTGAAGTAAGAACTAAGTAAAACTGAGTAAAAAAGTAAGTGCTAGAAAGTAAACGGGCCAGTATACAAACCCAACTGAATGTACAATACAACTAAGAAAGAAAGTACAATAGCTGTAAAGTAAAGCAGCAACCACCGAGTTGTCCTCTAGGAATCCCACCTGAAGTGTGGGTACAAATAGTCTCATCGGTACCTCAGGTCCGTCCGTCTGTTCTGTGTACGTCCCGCCAGGTGGTCCACCTCCGGATATTGTCCAACTCCACAATCCTCAACCACGATCAGTGTTGTCCGTCATCTGCAACTAACACAACATAGTGCGAGCATTGCCTGTGCAGGGGTGAGTATAACGATACACAGTAGAGACCCCGAGACCCCTGAAGGTCTCCTAGAATCCACGAAGGATAAACTTCAAAGGAAAGATACAAACACGAAGTATCAACCATCTCTTCTTAGGTATATGCCCAAACATATACCTAAATCATCAATCTTAGTTTAACTCCATCATCCGAGCCCAAGCACAACCCAGTCCACACAAGAAAGATAGTTAATCACATCAAAGATATAGATTGAAAGTCATGACTCAGCTCACAAATGTATACTACTCACGAATAGGGGTGGATATGATTAGATGTAGCCTCTGAATCATCTCCTCTGCCAAACCCACATAGGATCCAAGTATAGAAGTCGTCGCTACCGAACCCACAGAGGATCTAAGTAAAGAAACCATCGCTGCTGAACCCACGTAGCATCCAAGTATAGAAGTCATCGCTACCGAACCCATGGAGGATCCAAGTACATTCATCCTCACTACCAAACCCATAGAGGATCCATGTACAGTCGTTGTCATCGTCGAACCCACGGAGGATCCCAGCACGGTAGTCGTCACAGTCACAACCAGCTCTTGGGTTCCCGCACACAGCATGCCCGATTCGGGGAGGGTCTACTCATCGAGCCAAAGGGGTCGGTACATAAACAGTCACGAAGTATAGAGTTTATGTATCCTAATGTTCTGTCTCGTCAAATGAAACCCAATGCGATAGACGATGCGTCAATCGGACGCCGAGTCCGAGAGTTATTGGCCTTTCCATTCCAGGGGCCCTAATGGGTTTTTAAGCTACTACCAACCCGACCTCACTCCATCTGCATCAAAACCTCAAGTGGAGTATTCCAAAAGAACCGTCCCATAAAAATAAATTCAACGTAGTTGACGTCACGTCAATCGGACGACTGGTCCTTAAGTTATAAGCATTTCCTCTTCAAGGGCCCGGTTGGTTTTTGGACCGAACCAACCTGGCCATACAGAAAATTCGCCGAAACCTCATGTGTAATATACCAAAACAACCATCTAGATCTAAGTATTCTTACTCAATTGATGGTGCGTCGATTGGAGGTCCATATCTCATGTTATGGGCAAAAGACCGAAAAACGGTCTGAAGTGGGGGGGTCTGGTCCTAGTCCGACCCGGCCCAACCCACCCTAGTTGGCCTGGCTGGGTGCGGCCCGGCCCATCTGGACGTGGGCTGGCCTGACCGGTGCGGCCCAGACCATGTGACCCGCCCAGGCCCGGCTGGAGGGGGGGGGGTGTGCGGGCTCGGCCAACTGGCCGAGCGGGGTGGCGCGGTCCCCAGTTCCGTGGACGCAGCGCCAGGATGGCGCCGCCGGTCTCCCGAGATCCCGTGCGGCCACAGGATCTGTTGCTCGCTGCCACGACCATTGTTGCAGCAGGCTCCTACCGGCGGCACGGCAGGGCACTGCCGCCTCTAGGCGGCCGGCCGGTGCCGGCCGTCGCCTTCGGCCGCCGGAGCCTCCGCACCGGTGACCCGCGTCGCCGCAGTCATCCGCGGGCCCCAAAGTTGTTCTGGTGGTCCATTTTTGCGTCCGTCTGCGCCTGTGATCGTCTCAGGATCTGTGCTCTACTGCGAAGGCCCCAAATCGCCGTTGCGGCCCTGTTTCATCGTCGCCAAACACCCTGCACCTCAAGAACAAAATATCGGTGGGTCCAGACTTGTTCGTTAGTCCGTACCCACCGCATTAGTTGTTAAAAACATTACCCAACAATTAAATGCCATGTTCAAGAGTATAAAACACATATATAGAGATTACAAAAAAATTCCCCTACCTCGAAGTTGTTGTCTTACGTCGTCGATCCGCGGAAGACACGGGTCGCAGTAGACGGGCGTTGTGGAATAATGGTGTCATTCCTTCAACGACGGAGGAAGGGTTGTTGTCGTAGGTGATGTAGGCTCCTTGATGTCGAGGTTTGTCCAAGGAAGATGCGTCATTGGAAGAATTTCTTCATGTTCTTCTCTGGGGTGTTCTTTCAATGAGGAATTGTGTTCTTCATCGATTAAGGATCTCCTCTCCTTTAATTCCCCACAGTCGTTTCCCAGAATAGATTTTCCAATGCAAAGAAATAAGAGGCTCCTAATTATTAGAATTATCATGCAATTCGTAATAATTTCAAAGTAGTGCCAATTAATTTAACGGTGATATTAAATTTTTAGGTTGGCATATTTAATGGGATGAGTAAGGAAGGAAGGCTCCACCGTAATGAATATGTGGAGTTGTCAAAGTAGTAAAATGGGGGTATTAATGGGGAGTTATGGGGAGATGAAGGTTGGGGCTCGTGTGGGCCCCACCTCAAAAATATCCACACTTGTGAGGAAATAACCAACACAAAAAATAAAATTGTGTACCACACAATTTTATTTAGTTTAAGATTCAACCCCAAAAATTAACTTTCAACCCACATAATACGCAACTGTGGTAAAGGTCCCTTTGAGAAATTACCAGTGCTGCGAGTTCATTGGTGCCCTCAGATTTCAATTCCGAGCAACAGTTCAAAAGATCAAAAAACCCGATTGTTCGTTTACTGAACATACCCGAGCTAAACTTTAGAAATTGATTCTAGGCACACCGGGCCTTAGAATCAAGTGTCGTCAGAAGCCACAAACTCGTAAAATTCCATAGTATTTAAGAAAAAAATTATTCATTGAAATTTCCAGGACATTACATTTAATATCATTAGGGTTCTACATATGGTAATCGTGGATAATGAGATATCAGGGAAGACTATGGGGGGATAATTCATTAGCAATAGGGAGACCTCATTGCCCATGTTTCAATTTTTTTCTAGATGATAGTGATGTGTATCATAGTTTCTTTTCCAACTATAGTGGATCTATTTCAAAAAATGTCTATGTAGTACTTATATAGGATTGCACTTAAGAGATTTGTTGAGTTTTTGATCAAGCTAATGAATAGAGTTGAATGAGTTTACATTCCACCCAATTGAATTCAACTAGTAGATATTCAAGAGAATAAGGCCTCACTATGAGAATTTATAGATATGGTATTAATTCATACTATTACATCATCATGGTGTTATCCAACATTTTTTAATTTTATTATGATGAACTATTGTGATTCGGAGTCAATTAAAGGAAGTTAAATAGGATGAAACATAAGATTTGGTATCATATTCCATGTATTGATGATCTTTTTGACCAGTTGATGGGGTGAAAGTGTGTTATCAAGGATTGATTTGAGGATAGGGTATCTATATATCATAGTTATACCTTCAGATATACCATATAATACTTTCAAAAGATGTTATTGCCTATATGAGTTCATTGTAATTTTTTTGGACAAAAAAATTATCATGTTGTGTTTATGGCATTAATGAATTTTTTTTCCACCCACACCCTGATAAGTTTTTTATTGTTTTCATTGAATATATTTTGGTGTACTCTCATTCCAATTAATATTAAACCAAACATCATGACATTGTATTAAGTAAATAGATATAGAATCATATGTATGAAAATCTATTTATGCATAGTTTCTGGATTGATAGAGTTTATTTTTTTGTCTACATCATATTATTGGATAGTGTGTTATTTTATATATAAAAGGTTTAGAAGTTGTTTCTTAAGTCCATCCATATAATTTTTTGGATATCAAAATTTATTAGTTTCAGTGGGATATTACAACTTATTCATCATGTAAAATTTTTATTTAGAAGAACCCCATTTAGGCATGAAAAAAAATGGTTTGAGGTTTTATGGCATGCATTATGCGAGGATTAATTCATGCCGTTAAATATGTGTTTGAGCACTACATCAATTATGATGATACTAAATCTGAGTGAGGATTATAACATGTTTGCTGATTCATTTTGGATTGGAATTGGGGAAGTGTTAATGCATAATAATCAATTCATGGAATATGTATCAAGCAATTTGACTCCCCACTAATCGAATTTTCTTATTCAAAATGTATATTTGGGAGTAGTGTTTTATTCCTTATTGGGTTAGTGTCATTACCAGATATCCAAAATATTTTTTACTAACAAAAAAACCTACAACACATCTTTTCACAATGGGATTTAAATTTTTGGTAGTAATGATTGGTCAAATATGTGAAATTTTTATATTTTGTGCAACACTATAGGCCATGTTAGGAAAATTGTGTTTCTGATGAATTAATCCACAAGAAAAATACATAGGTATTCTAGGAACCTATTTATGATTGGAAGTTGATTGATTTGATGGATGAGATGGGTTAGGATGGAATAATACAATGATACATTAGAGGGAGTAAATTCTGTCCTTTCAAAAATCTAGACAACTGATTACCATGATAATTCTTCATGATTTATGCAGATATGCATCACTATATTATTTTTTAGAAAAAGATAAATATAGAAAAATAAAAAATAAATTTTTTTAGTGGTATGGGAAAAAAATATCCCCCAGTCCACTCCACCAACACTCTACCGTTAAGCTTGGTTATTTTCAACAGATGTGTCTTCTTATCACATGTCCCTTACAAAAAAGTATAAGCAATTTTAACCTTCACAACGAGGATTTTACAATGCATTCGTGTTATATTACAATGAACCGAATTATCCGAATCATAGATCATGAAGATGATAATAAAAAAATGTCTGATTTAATTAAGCTAATAATCCATTAAATCAATGTAGTTGGATTTTATTGAATAAATAGAGTCATGTTTACTTCTATAGATTCATTGAAAAAACAGACCATCTCCTACATAAATAAATATCTTAAATAATGAACTACTTCAAGGATATCCCATTTAAAAAAAATCAAAAAATTCAAAATAACAAATTAGTAGTAGTAATTTTTAATTATTAGTTTAAACAACACAATATTGAATCCTTTATGTCTCCAAAGTGTTGTAAGATTGAAATAATGATATAGAAGCTGAATTACAATATGGGTTAATTGAATGTTTAAAGACACTCCATTTTAACCTTACGTAAAAATATGTTTAACAATGTTAGTCAAGATAAATTCATAAGTACTCTTTATATTCTGCTAAAAAAACTTTCTAGGTTCCAGAAATACGGTTCTAGAAATGAATCTTATGTATTGTTTACAAGGAAAATTTTCCACCTTAATTTATATAAAATCATAATTTTCAGAGAATAAAAAATTACATGAATGTATTAGAAGATTATAATTTCATCCTTTATAAAAATACAATATAGTTCAACATTAATCAAAACTAGTATCATGTATAAAATATTTTAACTCAATGATAAGGGTATCCAACAACCTTGGAAAAATTTCCCCTAATTTATACTTTCAAGATAGCCTATCTTACCCACACCAGGTTAAGCCCTCGATCAGATTATCGGAATCTATCATGATATCCTCAAAATCCCTCAATCTTTTAGGTAGTCGACACCAAAGTCTTCCGATCCCTGGAAGTCCTCTAATATTAAGGTAGTAGGCCCCCTGTTTTCCTATATCCATAAGTACTCGATGGACCACAACAACAATTGGGGTCTCATGATGTAATCTGAACAAGATGTTCAGAACCACACATAGACTAAGGGTCTCCCTCTCTAAAAATCACTTCAACAACATGCAATCACTAGAGTGATCAACATGTTTTGATCTCGATCAAATGAGCTCCTATTAATAGGATCTTATCCAATTGTCATCTCATCCTCCAATGTTAATATTTTTTCTTCAATCTCGGAGGGACCTGTACATGTGACACTCACACAATGGTTAGTTAGAAACTGATTGTACGACATCGATTCATAACAATAACAAGTGAAAGTAACACATGGTTTCTTAACCAAATCTTTTTTTCGGATTCTAAGAGAAAATAAAGTCTAGAGTCTATCCAAACAATCCTTCAGAGACTATAAATAATGGAAATTTGGATTCTATTTTTCAAGGAATTCAGAACATGAATTCTATATATTTCAATTTTTGAATTCCAATGAATTCAGAATTTGAATGCTTAAGAATTTGGTCGTAGAATTTTATGAAATTGGTAGTCTGAATACTAAGTAATTAGGAGTCTAAATTCTGAGGAATTCAGAGTCTAAATTCTGAGGAATTTAGAGTCTGAATTATGATGAATTCATAGTCCAAATTATTATGAATTCAGAGTCATAATTCTGAGGAATTCAGAACATAAATTTCAGTGAATTCGGAACCTAAATTTCAGAGAATTCAGAATTTGAAAATATAATACTCTATATCAATGGATTTATAGGATTCTGACGTTTTATATATGATTTCAAAGTTTTCCTTAGTAATAAAATCAGTCATATAATGAGATATTATAAAATGAACAATGAAAACATAGGTAAGGATAAAAATTTCTTTATAAAAAGGATATTTTACATAGGGAATGGAAATTCTCCTTAGAGAATGGAAATTTTTCATATGATAACAATCGATAGGTGAAATCAATTTTCCTTAAAATAAAGTGTTATTGATATTCAAAACATAGAGGAATTGAAAATTCCTAATTAATTCTTGTTGTCTCATCAATATCTCCCTTTTGGAAAGAACAAATATATTATGGAAATCCATAAATAGATATTGATTTTTCTTGTAAACAAAAATCTTATTTGGTAAAACTCCATCATAGATAGACATCCCCATAGATAGGTAATTCTATTCTTTACATATTATTAATTTTATCAGTCCTTCTATGCCTTTTTGATTTTCAATATGAAATAAATAGAATGGAAAAAAATATAGTACCTGAAATATTAGTACTATACAACAAATTATATGAAGAACAACAAAAAATATCATTATGATTGAAATAATTTGTAACAAGAAGAAAATAAAAAAAAGATTGGATTGAGAATAATTATCCTTCTTTCTACTTATACATTAAATTATTCATGATGGTTTTCATCCTTTTATGCTCCTTATTATCCTCATCAAAATGTTTGAGAAGCTGATCTAGATTGTCATTTTTCATCTCTAAGGCTTTGAACATTTCTGTCTAAGATTTAAGAATATCTTCTTGATCCATCGAAAGAACTTATTGATTACATAGCTTTTCTTAAACCTCAATTATATGATCTCTTTCCCTTTATTAATTAAAATCATCTATGTTAAGCTTCCCATTTAGATCATTGACTTCCTACTTTTGGGATTTTTGTTCAAGACTGAGATTTTCCTAAAAAATATTAGTTAGATCTCTGAACATCCCATATTTGGTGTCCAAATAATCCTTCACACTTTCTTGAAATTCATCAAAGTTTTTATTTCTTCGATTTTCTTTGTAGAATAATTTGTAATTTCCTTACACGATCTTTTGTGAGATTCATATCCAAGGAATAAGAATTTGAAATAGTTCTCATTCTGGACAAACATAACCATATACATGGTAACTAAATCATATTTATAATTGAATGATTGTTGAAGAACCTGGAACCTCGATTCTATTCTCAGAAAAAATGGAATGGTATCAAAAAACTTCTTCAAAGATTGGACTAAAAAATAGTTTCCAAGAGAGGATGATTCTGAATTATATTTTTTGGGTGAGGATTATTTTCTTATAACTTCGGCTTTTCTCTTGAACGAACCACCAATATCATTATTTTTCACTACAGATTTCCAAGGTGTATCAACCAACACATATTTTACCTTATTAGCTTTAGGAATTATTTATAATTATTTTGGAAATTCATATTCGTTATCTAATAATTGAACTATTTTATCTTCCCCAACAGTTTCTTTTTTAGAATCTTCCACTATATCCTCTTGATGAACGAAGTCATGGTTACTGCTTTCACCATCATATGTTGAATTCACTTCTTCCCGCCCATAAACCACTTTTCCTTATCAATGAATTTTTGTAGATTTAGCCTATGATGTTTAGATTTATTGTTTTTTAGAATTACTATCCTTCCCGTGATATTCATAAAATTATCATATCATTTCATTTGTAACATAACTTATTACCTCTTCTTCCTCTTCCACTTCTTCTAGTTGCACAATTTGTTCTTCTTTATCAGGTTCCAAAGTTATCATTTTCATTCAAGGAGTCACTAAGAGTTATTCATTCAAAAAATATTCTTGTATCCAGACTTGTTCAGAAGATTTTTCAGTAGCGTTGAGAATATATTGAACAATCATATCTTTATACATTTTTTTCTTTTCCTTCATTTCTTTTTCTCACTTCTCAAGATCCTCAGCAACCTTCAACATTAAATCTTTTGCCTCAGTAGGGTTCATGAACAAACTATACTCCCCTAGTTTTTTATTCTTCATGTATTCTCTCTACATAGATTCCACTTCATCTGGGTAATATTGTTTCTTCTTAGGTTTTGGAGGTGCGGAATGATTTTTCTGATCAGAATGAGATTTTCTTTATTTTTTGGTTTGTTCATTTTTCTCTTCATACCACCCTTTTTATAAGTCTCTAAGACTTCTAGTTTCATTGATAAGGCTTCTATTTATAATTCAGAAAAATAATATAATTCTCCAGGTTCACTTGAAAAACCAACATTCATTCTTCTCCGAGAATCATAACACAACAACATAACCTTAAAATTCCATGGCTTAGAGATATAAGGTATTTTGAACGGCTCCAGAAAGAGAACTATAATTTTTGAGAGAATAAACGGATAACAGATTAAATTTTTTAGAGTCCAATTTTATATAATCATTATTGTAAGTAAGATATACATCACCATATTAACATTTTTGAGATTCCCCAAAAATTCCAAAGCATAAATATAA
Organism: Viscum album; assembly: GCA_963277665.1. Lineage (NCBI taxonomy): Eukaryota > Viridiplantae > Streptophyta > Magnoliopsida > Santalales > Viscaceae > Viscum > Viscum album. The sequence goes on from OY728128.1 coordinate 744,126,421, forward strand.
CTATTCTTCAGTGTATCATTATCACCTTTTCTCAGAATGAGAAATACCTAAACCCATAACTCAATAACATGGAGATTTTTAGAGGGATGGAAAATCCTTAAAGTCTACACTTCTGATATAACATGGAATTCTATGACTTTCTCATTATAAAAAGACCCTGAAACATATGGTAACTTATCGTTATAGAATTAATCTTCAACCTTAAATGGAATTCTAATTAAGTTGGTATTATTACTATAGTAATGGTAATATGTCTTTCAATAGATCTTAAACAAAAACATTTCACTCCACCCTTCATTGAAGAAACATATGGATTTAGAGGATTCTACCAGCAACTCTGGATAAAGTGGATCTTGTGCCATCAATTTTTATACCAATAAGCTCTCTCAGACATTCAACTTGATATTATATTAGATAATAGAATCGTACTTGGAAAATAATTTCAGATCTACTAATCTATCATTGTATATTTGAAATGCAGATATATCGTTTACTAATGACATTTTTTTCGGAGGATAAGCTTCCAAAGAGATTCGCAATTGGGAAAACATGGAAATTCATAACAAGAAATAAGTAGAGGAGTAGAGTTTTAGCACACCAAGGCATTGAAAATCGACATGGGACAACCATCGAGGGTGTTTATATAGGTGTTTGAGGAGACAGTTCAACTACCCCAAAAGATCCAACGGTTAAGATAAACGTGATCTGATCTGACGGTTGAGATAAAAAATAAAGATGGATTTTGATAGGTTCCAATATTTTGATGGGTTTTAAGATTAATAAAATTTGTATTTATGAAAAAGTGAATCCGAAAAAATTTCTTTTACAAGATGAAAATACCGACATGAAAAAAAATTGATTATGAAAATTTATGAAATGAAACATACCTTCTAGAGAGCTAGGAAAATTATCAGTAATAATGAAAATTCTTTATGAGAACATTAGATTCTGAGAATTTTTCTTATGTAATATTTTTTTAAATTGATAGTTCGTAGACAATGGATAAAAAATTTCACTATGAAAATTTTGATTAAGAAATGTTTGATGAAAATGTTTATTAAGAAAATTTTTATTTCAAAAAATATTGATTACAAAAAATTATTATTAATAAAATTTTGATTACAAAAAAATTTGATTATGGAAAAAAGATAAAAAAATACAAACCAACAAATGTACTCCCCTTAGGAGAAGTAGTTGTTTACTATATGGAGATAGGTTTCAACAAAAATTTAATGTGGAAGATTAACTTATGGCTATAATTACAACCAATTAATTAATTTATTCAAATCTATCAGAGGGTAAGGATTTTATGAATGTATCAGCAAGTTGATCATGCGTTCTGATAAATTGAAGAATAATATCTCATTTTTTGTGTATGATCCCTAAAAAAGTGATGCCTAATATCTATGTGTTTTGCACGATAGTGATATGAAAGGTTTTTACATTGGGAAATGGAACTAGTATTATCAAACAATATTTTTGTTTTGGTAAAACTAATTCCATAGTCTATGAGTGTGTGTTGCTTCAACAATACTTGAGCACAACAACTTCCAGCTGCTACATAATCAATTTCAGTAGTGGAAAGTCATACATAGTGTTTCCATTTTCATGACCAATAATCTAATGAATCTCCTAAAAAATGAAAATTTCCTAATATACATTTCTTTTCCATTCTACATCCACCAAAGTCAGTATCCAAATTTTTTTTAAACAAAATCATTTCCAGAAGTATAAAAGATTCTTAAATCCATATTTCCCTTTAAATAGAGAAAAAATGTTTTCACTACTTTTAAATGATATTCCATATGATTGGATTGATATCTTGAACATAAGAATATTAAAAACATTATGTCTGGACGACTATCATTCAAGTATAGTAGAATTCCTATCATACCTCTAAATGATGTTTGTTCTACTGGTTTCCCATCCTCATCAAGATCAAAAGAATTTGAGGTAAAAATGGGAACACTTATACTCTTAGTGTTGTCATATCCATAATTTTTAAAAAGATCATTAATATACCTATGTAATGATATATAAGTTACTTCTGGTTTTTGAGAAATTTGAAAACCAAGGAAAAATGTTAACTCACTCATCATACACATTTCATAATCAGATTTCATTAGATTCATAAATGAATCTGTTAAATATTATAGAGTTGAACCAACTATAATGTCATTAACATAAATTTAAACAATCAAAAAATTTTACATATATTTATTTAAAAAAATGGTTGGATCATAATTTCCATTAACATAATTGTTTTGTAACAAAAATCAGATTAGTCTATCATACTAGGATATTGGGGAATGTTTAGTCCATAAATTGTTTTTTGTATGTTTGAAAACATGTGCAGGATATTCTGTTTCATTAAAACCAAGATGTTGTTAAAAAAAAACATCCTCTTGAACATATGAATTATGGATCAAACAAATTACATCTATTTGAAAAAGTTTAATGTTGAAGAATGCAACAAAGGAAAATAAATATGAATATATTCATGTCTAGCTACTTGAGCATAGGTTTTATCATAGTCTATTACATCTTGAAGATTATAGCATTTATCAACTAATCCAACCTTGTTTCTTACATTGATTGTATTTTAATCACACTTTTATTTGATGACCCATTTTACTCAAAAAACAGAATTTTCCTTAGGTCATTCAAACAATGTCCATATTTTATTCTTTTAGCATTCATTTAGCTCATATTTCATGGATTTAATTTAATGGCCATCACTTAAATCATCATTAGTTCTTTTTTTGTTCTAATTAGGAAACGAATTCTAGATGATCTAATTTATTTCTTAATGAACTTATATTCCTCATTGGTTGATTTACATCACCAATGATACTATAACTAGGTTGATTCATAAGAAAAAACTGATTTGGGTTTTGTAAAACCTATTCATAAACATACTGTAGGAAATATTCTGTTGTAAATACATCAGTTTCATCAAATTTAACATGAACTATTTCATCAAGAGTATAAGTATTTTTATTGAAAACTATATAAGCCTTAGAAGTTGTGGAGTATCCTATGAAAATTACTTCATCATAATTGGGTGATAATTTTTATAAATATTCTTTAATATTAAAAATTAATACTTTGTAACCAAAGACATTAATTTTGGAAATTCTAGGTTTTCTACCATTTCAAAATTTGTAGGGGTTTTTATTAAGAAAAGTTCTAATGAAAACTCAATTTATAGTATAAAAAACAGTACATAAAACATCATCCCAAAAGTGTTTAGTTATAGAATATTCACTCAACATTTTTCTTATTATCTCTGGGAGAATTTTATTTCTTATTTCAACAAAACCATTCTATTGAGGAGTTCTTGGATCAGAGAAGTTATGAGTAATTACTTTTATACTACAAAAAGTTTCCAAATCTGAATTTTGAACTTCTCCTCAATGATCACTATGAATTTTTATTTATGGATGGTTTTTCTTATTTTTGACATGGGATCTAATTTTTTTTAAAATAATAAAAATGATTATATTTCTTTTCTAGAAAATACACCCATGTGAATCTATTTTAATCATCAACTAAGGAAAATATATAATATTTTCCCCCAATACTTTAAGTCTATGTTGGATCAAAAAGATCCATATGCACTAACTGTAATGCATTAGATGCTGAGAATTCACCTATTGATTTAAAATATTATTTATGTTTACTTCCATATTGATAAGGATCACAAAATATTTAAGAATAAAATATAAGCTCTGGTAGATCCTTAACAAGTATTTTCTCAGAGAGTTTCCATAGGTTCCTAAGATTAAAATTTCATATCCTTCAATGCCATAACCTAGATTGATATTAAATTGCACTAAGTAATGGTATATCATGGCTCCAATGTACATCTATGTTTAGTGTGCATACATTCTCTTTCCTAAAGGAAAAACAAATAAACTCTTTATTGGAATTGTGTACTAAGAACTTTTCATTCAAATAATTCACATGGTAGCCTTCATCTTATAGTTTTCATATGCTAATGGGGTTATGCATAAGAACCATAAGAAATAAAACATTTGAAGTCAATTTTTATCCTAGAAGAATAATTTTACTTATATCAACAATTCCCCAATGAGCGTTATCTCTAAAATTTATTTTTCATCCTTTCGTCATGATAATCTTTTAAAATATGTTTTTGTTACCAATCATATGTTGGTAACATCCACTATCCACATACCATGTACTATTATTGGTACTATCAGGATTTTCCTGAAAATAAGAGAGTTATACTTTCTGAATCCAAACATTCTTGGTTATGTATATTTCAGAAAGGAAGATTTTAGGTATCCAAATTTTCTTAGAAAAATATGATTTATGAAAACCTAAAGATTTCGTATTGTTTAAAGTACAATTTTTTTCCTAATGTCCACCACACTGATATTTTATGTAAAATTGATCACTTTGAGGAAAAATCTAGTTATTACTAGAAACTAGTTTAGAATGAGTATAACCAAATCCAGAACTATTACTTAGATGATTAATTTGGGAATACATCTTGTCAAAATATTCCTCACCAGAGGTAAAGTTTGACATAAACTTTCTCAATTAAAATATTTCTGACTTTAAATTTTTAACCACGTTTTTATCCTCAAAAACATTTTTTAGAATTATAATTAGCCTGTAAAATATTTTTCATAGAAATTAAAATTTCAAGATCCTTATAGTGTTTATCCTTGATAAAATTAACTTCCTCATGATTTTTTGAAACAGTTTCAAAATCATAAATATTCCTATCAAGATCATTCGAATGATCTAATATTTCATTATATAGAATGAAAACTCTAGAATTTTCCTTTCCAAAATTTTTCATTGGTTTAGAATTTACATTCACAAGGAGTTTAGAAAACCTAGACACCTTTGGATAAGAAGGTAATGTATTATCTTCCCCATAAAAAGATTCTTCAAATGCAGACTTATAGAACTTATTATCAGTATAATTTTAATTCAAAGATACATTAGTGATAGATTCTGCATTGTGTAACTTGGCCATTAGAGAATGATTTTCAAGGGGTAATATAGAAATTAGACTCAGATTCTTTTGACAAAAAGATTCACACTCTGAGGACTCATCAGAAGAGCCTCCACCACTGACACTCCATGTGTCAATATCTTTTAAAACATTCTTAGCTTTGGCCTTATGTTACTTATTTCTATTAATTACATAACACTTTTCCATTCTATACTTTTCCTTAAGAATTAGACAATCCCGCCTAATATGCCCTTCTCTTTTGAATTCATAACAAGTTACTTCTGAATCATTCTGGTCTTTTCATTCTTTCTTATTATATCTATTTTGAAAGTATTTTTTCCAACTATCTTGTTCATCCTTCAAGCAAGATTAAAAAGATAATTCTATGAATGTTCACCTTCACTACATTCAGATAAAACAATTACATTATTAGACTTGTATATCATAACTCTTTCAGGAGTCTTGGGTTTAGTAGTAGTAAAATCTACACCTCCATTTCCATTTTTCTTCTTATTCATATCATCATCTCTTTTCTTTCTTATGTCATGTTTAATAAGAGTTATAAAAAGCTCATCAAGAGTAATTTGAGACACCTTTCTATTCACAAAAATAGATGTTATTTTAGATTCTAACTCATTAGGCATGATATCTATAATATTATCTGCAAGAGGATCATGATGTAAATATTTCTAACCTATAGATTGTAAATTGTTACCAATAGTCATAAATCATTATGGAACCATGAAAATTGGTTCTCCATATGGAAATAAAAGTCTATGATATTCTTCTCTAAGAATATCTCTTCAAGTCTCAATCACTTTTGATGAACCAAAATGAGTAACCTCCAATTTCTTCCAGATACTGTTAACATCTTCACAAGAATAAATCTTACTATATATATATATATATTCCTAGTCATGGAACAGAAAAATTATTACATACCTTGTAATTAAGTTGATTTTAGGACTTTTCTTGGTTGGTGATGTTTTTAACTTCCTTTTCGGGAATCATGTAATCTCTAGTGAGCATAACAATATTTTCTACTCTATTATTAACAAAAAAATTCATCATATTATCTCTACAATACTCATAATCATTACTATAAAAAATAGGTGGTCTAGTAAGATTTATATTTTCAATTGAGCCTACATTAATTCATAACATTATAAAAGAAATATCTTTCCAAAAAACTTATAAATTGTTAAAGTTTGTAACCAAAGAATAAAATCCCCTAAGAAAAAAAAAATTTAGAACAATGAAAACATGATCAAGAAAACTTATATGATAATATATGTATTTCAGATACCTCCATTGGTACCAATTGTAAGATCGACATAATGATGTAGATGCTGAATTACAAGATGGGGTAAATTGAATGTTTAAAACCCATTGTTTTTAATTATCTGGTAATCTATGTTTAACAATGTTAAACAAGATAAATTCAAAATTCCTCTTATGTTATACTAAACAAACATTCTTGGTTCTGGAAATATGGTTCTGGAAATGAAACATACATAAAATTTAAAAGGAAATGATCCTACATAGAATCATATATAATATTACTTATTCGAGTATATAGAAGTACAAGATAGTATAACAATATTATACTTTCATCTATTATCAACATAAATCAGAAATAAACAAGAAACAAAAAAAGTATCATGTATGATATTTTTAACCCAAATAGAAGGATATCCAACAAACTTGGATAAAGTTCCCTTGATTTATATTTTCATGAAAGTCTATCTTACCCACAAAAGGGTAAGCCCTTGATAAGAATATTAGAATCTGTCTTGCTATATGTACAAGCCCTCAATCATTACGGTTGTTGGATCATATGTCTTCTTATTCCCTAAAGTCATCGAACATTAAGGTAGTCGAAACATTTGTCTTCCTATCCCCAGAAGTCCTCGATTGATCACAACAACAATCGGAGTCGCATGAAGTAATCTGAACAAGATGTTCTAAACTGCACAAAGCATGAGAGTCTCTCTCTCTAAAAATCTCTTCAACAGTACGTAAAATCTTGTGTGATCAATAGGTCTTAATCTTGTTCAATTGAGCTCCTATTTATAGGCACTTCTCCAAGAGTCAGTTTCCTCCTCCAACTGTCATATTTTTTATTTAATCATAGAGGGACATGTACATGTGTCACTCAAACAATAGTTAGTTAGAAACAGATTGTATTGCATCATTTCATAACTATAATGAGTGTAAGTAAAATAACGTTTCTTAACCAAATATATTTTCCAGAGTCTATTGAAAAATAATGTTCGGAGTCTAGACAAATAAACATTCAAAGACTATAAATGATGTATTTTTGGAATCTTTTTTTAAATGAATTTGGAACTAGAATTCTATAGACTTTGGAGTCTGAATTACAATGAATTCAGAATCTGAATTTGGAAGAATTTTTTTATGAATTCAATGAAATAAGGTGTTCAAATTATATGGAATTCAGATTCTGAATTCTGATGAAATGAGAGTCTGAAATATGATAAATTCTGAGTCTTAATTCAAAGGAATTTATAGTTTGAATTCTTTGGAATTCAGTGTCTGAATTCTATGGAATTCAGTGTCTGAATTATGAGGAATTCAGTGTAGGAATTCTGAGGAATTTAGAACCTGAATTTTGGAGAATTCAGAACATGATATTTAGAGAATTCAAAACTAGAAAACTGAATACTCTATATCCAAGGATTTATAGGATTCCATGGTTTTAGATATGAACCCAAATTTTTCCTTAGTAATAGAAAGAGTTATATTAAGAGACACCGTAAAATGAACAATTAAAACAAAGGTAAAGGAAAAAATTTATTTACAGAAGGGAAAATTTCCCAAGGGAATGGAAATTCTCTTTTAATAATGAAAATTTTCTTTATGAGAATAATCCTTAGAAGAAATCAATTTTCCTTATAATAATGTTATTATGATTTTCAAAACATAAGGGATTGGAAAACTCATAAAAATCTATATTGACTCAAAGAGCATAACTTCATTAGAATAATAGATATGTTCAATATTTTGTCTTTTGTAGAAGTACTATATTCAAAATGATTATTTACACCCAACGTTGAAAAAAATACTATTAATATTTAACAAAAATTGCTTGTCTTTGATTTTGGATGAATAAATCTATGAATATATACTAAAAAGTCACAATCATTTGAAATCTATCCATTCAAATAGAGTAATCAGTTTTCATAGAAATAAAAATGATTTAATCAATTGAATATGAGATGTATAATTGGTTACAATATTTATTTCAACATATATTTACATCTTTAGTGACCATTGTAAACCACACAGATCATATCATTAGTTTAAAAAATCATCATTTACTAGTCATATGTATGGTTCCTTCATGTAGAGGAAAAATCCTATATTATAGTTGAAAATATTTTTTTTTTCAAAAGTATAGTTGATGAAAAATATTTTAATTCCTTAAATGAAGTAACTCTTCAAATGTATTGATGATTATAGATACTTTTATAACATTGTTCGACATCCAATATACTCATTTTCTTCTAATCAATGGGTTCCAAAACCATATCTTACACTTGGAAATGTAGTGTATGAACAATGTTTCTATATTACATACATAAAATTCTAGAATACATAATAAAATATTTTAACCAATAAATATGAAAAACATCTCAATAACTATATTACTGAAATATAAATAAAGTAATTTCATTAGTAAAAAAATAAAAGGTATTTGGGAGTATATAAATCAATAAGATTCATTGAGTAATGTTGAGTAAATACATTCCCAATAATCTCCCCCTTTTGGATGGTCACAAAACCCATATATCATATCTTATAAAAAATATAGAAAATTGAATTAAATATTATATAATACCTTTATAGGGATATAAATATAAATTATAGTCATCTATTTATGTTTTATAAACCAAGATTTAAAGATAAATAAATATTTATGTTACATTTTCTATGAAAATAGACATATAGGATTAAATGTAAAGAATATTGTGTTTACCCAATTTTAACCCCGTTTTGGTGATATTAATATGAAATTAATAAAAATTTGTTTGAAAAAAATTAATGGGAGAAAAAACATTCAATAAATGTTAGGACATTATAAGAAAAAATTGATATTTTTTCTAAAAGTTTAAATGAACAAAAATATGAAGAAACTATCAGATACAAATATAATATACAACAAATTAATTAAATAATTTTTGGAATAAATTTAAAATTTGGATGAAAAATGTAATAATGTTGTACTTTCATTGGGTTAATGGAATTTTTAAAATGTGGTGTTAGATGATTTGGATTCTGTAAATGCCTAATGAAAATTTTATAGCACTACCAAGAACTCTCTAAAATGGTTAATAAACATATCATACAACTGCCTCATCAAAATCACTTAGTCCTGACCGACATTCATGCATTAAACCAGATATAGTTTCAAAATATCATTAACATATTCTTCAAAATGAATAAATGTTGATATAATTTCATCTAATTGATGTAGAAGAAGTCTTATACTACCTTTATCTAGTGATAAATTTTCAAAAAGTTTATTTTCATTGTAAAAAAAATATTAGTATGATAACCATCTCATAAAGGATTATGTAGCAAATCCTTCAAATCATAAAAACCTCAATAATTGATTCATAATTTTTTTTCAAATCTAGTGGAGTTTGAGGATCATAAATGGATGCTCTCAATTGACATGATATTCACCTTAAAGATTCAAACCAAATTTTTTAGGTTCTTACTCAAATTCCAATAATATATATATGAAATATACTCTACATTCATATTTCCAATATATTATATTATTTCACTTTTAAATTCAACAAAATCATGTCCTGAAATTTATTTTTCTCTTAATTTTCAATCAAAATTGTAATGATTCAAATTATTCTATTCGAATAGTTGGGCCTCTCAACTATTCGAAACATTTCATAGAATTCTTTGAATCACTATTCAAAAAATTATTCTCCTCTATTATCCTATTAAAATTAATGATTAACACTTCTACTTTATCATTAATAGAATATGTTGATTGTTCTTATTTATTTATTTATTGTATCCTAATATCAAGTATAGCTAATTAAATAGTTCTTCCTTTATCCCTAGAGGAGGAATATAAAATGTCATGAACCTTTGTATTCTGAGTAGATGAAGAAATAATGTTTTCCAAGTAATCCATAACAATAAAGACTATTTTATTCTAAACTATCCCAATAGATTTTACTACTCATTTCTACATTTTCTCACCTCTTTAAGATTTTTCCTCAATTGTTCCTTTTTCATGTGATTTTTTTAATCATAATTTTCAATTGGATGGTCATTAGGTTTTTGTTCCTCATTAGTAGTAGATACTCAAAAAATAGGGGATGCTAAAAAGTCTTTATTATAGAAACATCATCTTCTTAATCCTGAAAAATAGGTTCCTCTCTTTATTGTGGTCATGTGATAAGGGCCACATTGTATGCATCCACTAAAATTTCTTCAATAGATAGATGAATATATCCTAAAAAACTCCGTATTTGAGACATTACATCTTAGTATTCAGCATTATGTTTGAAGAAAATATTTAATTTTGGAATATCAAACTTCTTCTTCATAAAGATGTATTGAACTATTATATTGAAATATATCTATCTCCCACTAAGCAATAACTCTTTTTATATGTTGGTCTTCTACACAAATATGAAATAACATTCCTTTAGTAGTTCTCCAAAGTTACCTAACATTATCAAAATTATAGTATTAATAATGTCACAATGATGACACCATACTCATACCTTAATATCATTAATCATTTTCATTTCATACAAATGTAGACAAATAATATGTCAATAAGGGAAAAAGGACATCCTTTACTATGTCTGATAAAAAATATATATATACCAATGATTATATATTATGAAATTAAACAAGATATATCTATTCATAGATGAATTATATATATCTATATATATATTGGGGAAAATATTTTTTTTCTAACCCATCAATTTTTTGAAGTATTTTTGACTAAATACATTTGAACAGAACCTTCTGGTCACCCTAATATTCCTTTAAAAACATTTTTCATATAAGGGACGTGAAAAAAAATTAATATCATCATAATTATTTTCATTTTCCCCAATTGATAGAATATTGTAGTTAAAAACTCCATTCATGGGAACGTTGAAAAATCATTTCATTTTTAATTAAACAAACAAAAAAAAAATGTATTTCATTTACCTTTTAAATAATGATGTCTTATGTATTATCGAATCTATACTATACATATTTATATAACTAGTTTGCTTCCATATCAAACACATACGGAAAATATTATTTTTTAAAAGTGAATTATAATCCTTGAAAGGAAATATATCACTTCAATTTAAGATTACTATTATATGTACATTTTTAATCAGCAACGTTCCATGATGAATTTTTCTTAATGTTATGCATTGATTATTCGATTCACTCTTTTCCCCTTCATTTTTTTCTTTATCTTATACATTACTTAAAGTAATAAGGTTATAGGATTGGATTGTAATGATTATAAGTGAATATGATAGATCTATAAGTTTAAATGGTAAAAAACTAACTATAAGTGGGAGTGATAGTTTTCACAGTTTGGATGACACCAACTATGGGTTTCACTATCCAAAAACTCAAAGTTTTCATGATTTATTTTTGAAAATTCAGGATTTAATTTTTTTTGAATATAATTCAAATTCATTTAAAAATGGAGTATATAAATTATTTACGAAAAAAATGTAAAAAACTAATAAAAATTATTGAATAAAAATAAAACAATATTTAAAAATTATTATCCAGATATCCCCTAAATAAAATCAAAACTAGAAGTGGGAAGTGGTTTTGTAAAAATATCATCATGTTTATTTTAAATATTTACAAATTATAATGATATTTCTTTTTTAGAACAAGATCACTTATAAAATGATATCTTATATAAATATTCATAGTTATATATTGAAAAATGATTTTTTGAAATAGTCATTACCCTAGTAATATCAGATAAAATAGGAATATTGATGAAATTATGACCAAATTCTGGAAAACTGTGTCTCATCAACAACACATGTGTACAATAACTGCCAATAAATATATATTCTAATACAAATTTAGAACTATAAATAGAATTTTGATTCTAATATGACTATGAAATAATTGAATTCCTTAAAAAGTGACAGGTTAGTGATATACCTTTTCAATATAAACTATAACCTCAAAAATGATCATCTGACTAAGAAATTAAGGTAAAATTGTAATTTTATGTGTAATGTAAATATTGAAAAATATTTCCATTTAAATATCTAAAAAATATTTTAATAGAAGTAATATGATATTTTTTTATTTGATTGAAATCTAGAAAATAGAAAATTAAAGAACATAAGTTTCATTTTACTAACAGTGATATATAACAAACTACCAATCATACCTCTATGTAACTTGTGTTCAACTGGATTTCTATCAATATCCAAGTGATGTTTCATATTGATAAACATTGGTATTCCATATGTACTTCCTTTTTAAGTAATAATTTTCTAAATATGTCATTAATATATATAATTTTATTCAAAAAATTTCCATAATCCTTTTAAAATATTTTAAATTAATGAAATAAATTTAATTATACTATGATAGTAATTTATAATTTCTTTTAATATGATTAGATAAATAATTACAATGGTTTTTATTTGTTGAAAAAAATAACATCATCTACATGGATCTCTACTAATATTAAATTATAAATTTTTTTTTCTTAAAATGAGTAGGATCTACTAACACTATAGAATTTCCATTTTTCTAATAGGAATGATCACGGTCATTCATATAAATCTATTGGGTATTGTTTAAGTCTACAAAGTAAATTATTATGATTGAAAACATAATTCGGAAGATGCGTTTTTTAAAAACCTGGTGGTTAATCATATAAACATCCTCCATTAAATGTCCATCTAAAAAATTTGAGTTTACATCAATCTGGTAGAATAAAAAATTCATATGAGATAAATATTCCAGGATAATTTTGATATTGTTTATCCAAGAATTATGAGAAAAGGTTTTGTCATAATCTATTCATTCTTTTTTATTGTATCCTTTTTTACATAACAATCATTATTTATAATAATTATTCCTTCATCATATTTTCTATTTCTAAAAACCCATTTATTTTCTATTATATAATGATTTGATTGTCTTTTTACAAATTCTCAAATATTATTTCCACTAAATTTATTATGTTCTTCATGGATATCCATTAACCTAATTTTATCTTATAATGATTTTTTATAAAGTTTTATGTATTAATTATGATAGAAATGAAGAAACTAATGTCTGGTTTTCAAAATTTCTTTCTTTTAATACCCCACTATATATATACCAATATAGTTTTTAAAAGGTCATCATTTAGGGTTCCATTTTTTGTTTGTAAGATGTATCCAGGTTAATTGTCTTCATGTTCTTCAATATGGTAGTTAATGTCATCATGTTTTTCATCAAAATGATTATTAGGTGATTCATGTCTCTTGGTATCTAATGAGTCAACAACATCATCTATTAATTTTTGATACGAATAAACTGATCACATTTAGAAAACATCACATGAACATTTTCTTTAACAATCCTTGAATTTTTATTATACACTTTATAAGAATTATAGGTAGCATAATATCCTATAAATATTCCTTCATCAGCCATTGTATTATATTTATCATGATTTTCCTTAAAATTCACGATATATACCTTGCATCCAAAGAGATTAAATTACCAACCATTAGGTTTTCTATTATTTAATAACTCATAAGGTATATTTTTAAGAAACAATCTTATTAAAAAAAATTCATGATATGAAATGTTGTGTTTATATATTCTTCCAAATAATAGGTAGAAATATTATATTCATTTAATATAGTCCATTATATTTCTTGAAAAGTTCTATTTATTTTTTCTACAGTTATATTTTTTTTGTTCTTGGTGTAGATATTGTGTGTTTAATACATAATTTTGATAAAGGTCAACTAAATTCCTGATATTAAAATTCTCTAACATGATTTATTATTTAACAAATTATATAAAAATATTATAGTTTTTGAAAAATTTTATACAATATTTCAAAAATATAGGAAAAAATATTTTTTATGTTTTAAAAAATAAACCCATTTAAATATTGAAAGACCATAAAAGAATAGATTATCTTATAATGAAGAATTCTCCTCATAAAGGTCCAAAAAAATCTTTTTGATGATTTCTATTGTATTGGTTAAAGAAAATTTGTTAATATAGTTGAATGATTACTTCTATTTATTTCCAATTTAGAATGGATCACAAGATATATATTTATGAAATTTAAGACTATTACAATAAAAAATAACTATTTTTATATAATTTTTATAAAGTAAATACATTAAAATATTAAATATCCTATTTTAGATACAAGATTAATTTTTTTTCAATATTTAATCAATTCAATTTATTTTTACACAAGTATATGAGATCCATGGTAAAAACATTTTTATTAATGGGTGGTCTAAATTTAATAAATATATCTCTAAAAATATAGAAAAAATTATAAGAGACAATAATAAAAAAATAATTGTCACGAAGTTGAGTAATACTTATCAGATTTTATGTTAACCCATGATCATATTGCACATTATGATTGAAATTTATTTTGGATATCAAACCAATCCAACTCTACTTATCTATTCATGATCACTATCACTGAAGAAAAATACCCCTCTATATATTTTTTCTAATTTATGAAAATTCGAAGCGTCTACACTCATTTTTCTTGAGTAGACACTATCCATATAACATATATTTTTTTTTCTTCATATTATTTATACTATAAATATTTTAAACATAATTTTCTACATCTATAGTTTCTGGGGTCCAGTTGTGCCAATAAGAAAAGATCTTTTCAATTAGATCTAGCATATTTTTCCACAATTTTCATTACTTTCATTATAAATATTTCACGAAATAAATTCCGTTCAAATTTGACTGAACTATTGATTTCATAAATATAATTTATCAGAGTAATTTCCCTTAATTCAAAAATTAAATCAAATAACTCATGAAATGTTTTAATTTTTATAACTACATAAAAATTAATTTACATATAATTAAAATTTCCACAATTTATTCCTATTAAATATTTTTTATTTGATTACATTTATATCTAGAATCTAATTTAAAGAATATTATAATTTATTTAATATTTTTAAATAAATTTTAAATAAATATACTTCATCCTGTGATTATTTTATTTTGTTTTTTTATCAGTACAGTTTGATGTGGATTTATTAAATTTTTCTTTTAATTCATGATGTTTTTACATAGAATATTTTTATCTTAAAATTGATATGTGATTATTCTTTTTAGTTTAGTGTTTTCTAGAAAATCATAATATATATTATCTATCATAAAAAACATTAATTTAATTTTATATTATAACATCTTTCAGAATCATATGTTTTTGAATAAAAGGTGTTTACATCATATATTCCTTAGAAAGAAATCACATATTTACATTTAGTTTTTTTTGGATATTTTTTTGAGTAAGAATTAGAAGAGATGATGGAGTATTAAGAAACACTCCAAGTATCCTTCATTGCATTCTTTAATTTTATCTCATAATTAGTTCTCATCAGATTTTTCCTTTCATTATTATCAATAATTTTTTTGTTTTTTAAATTATGGGATATTGGGTCTAAAATGTCCAATCTGTTTACATTCAAAACAAAGAACTTCTTTGGATCCCCTTTTACCATTATAGAAGATCTTCTTGAAGACTTATTTATTTAATGAAATTTAGTGAATCTTATATATAGTTATCCCAATTCCAATTTATAATCTATAATGTTTGAATCATTTTAGGTTTTAGAATCTTCTTTTGAAATAATTTCATTCTTATGAGAAGTAACTCTAAGGTTAGTATTTTTTGTTTTTATCATTTTATTTATTTTTACCTTCATCTTACATCTATGCTTATTTCCCCATAAATTCTATAATTATTTCTTCTATAGTAAAATATTTAATTAGTTTTTATTTTTAAATGGTGGTAGATATTCCATTCAATTTATATGGTATAACTCTAAGTACATATAATGTATGATTTTATTTTGAAACTGATGATCCTAATGAAATGGAACCATTGGTTGTCTATATCATTCTCTCATTATTTTGGTTGATACATTCTGGACCATAAATTCTTAATGTATTAAATTTATGTTTGGATGTATTATACCTTGTCTATCTAACATTATCAATTTCATCATTGGAAACAAAAATATCGTTCAAAATTTCATATGAAGGACAACATTGATATATTTGGTTTAAATCCTCTAGACCAAATCGATATATTAAATCATTCATTTCTCTTTAATTTATATTACACTCAATACATTTGGTAGTATCCCATGTTTAAAATTTTTTAAGGATTATAGACACTGTTAAAATCATCATGTATACAATGAATTCATGTTTTTTCAAATAGATAATCT
Organism: Viscum album; assembly: GCA_963277665.1. Lineage (NCBI taxonomy): Eukaryota > Viridiplantae > Streptophyta > Magnoliopsida > Santalales > Viscaceae > Viscum > Viscum album. The sequence continues at coordinate 744,142,915 of OY728128.1, forward strand.
TGAGATCCTTCAATAATCCATAATTATCAAAATTAATGTAATCGAAATAGACCATTGCCATAAAATATTTTAGTTTTTTTTCATGATTTGTCAATGTATAGACCCTTTAATTTGAGATTATTAGATCATATATTCTTTATTCAAAATTCAATCATCTAATACCAGTTGTTCGGTTAGAATAATACATGTATACAAAAGGAAGGGGTGAATTTTTTCTTTAATGAAATCTAGATATATTATGACATTTATACTTCATCATGATTTATGAAGATATACAGTTTTCTCTTCATAATGTATCACAATAATCTGATAAATATTTACGATGAGAGAAAACATTTATAGTTGGTTAGGGAACAATGATATCCTAGTACACTAAACCAACACTCACTTGAAGCTTAGTGATTTTCATTAGATAGGTCATATGATCAGAAGACCTTAACAACCATGTAAATGATGCTCACACCTTTATAATAAGGATTTTAGGGAGCCTTCAGGTTCTTTAGTAGGAAACCAATTTATAGGCATCATAATTCGAGAATCCGATACATGACCAATAAATCAATTTTAGAGTCCAATATAGTAATAAATCAATGAATAATTTTTTTATTGAATAAATAGAGTACTGTTATTAGCTTCTGAAAAATGTAAAAGAAAATATCCTTTAGTGCTTATTTCTTATTGAAATTATAGCATCAAAGATAACACAGTTGTAAAAATCATATTCAATAAAAATAGTAACAAAAAATTAGTTATATTGATATTTAGTCATTAGCTTACACAAAATGAGATTGAATAATGTATTTTTCCAATGTTAAGAGTCTTCAGAATAACAAAGTCATTCAATATTTTGTCTTTTGTAGTAATACTGTATTAAAAATTATATTTCCAACCCTATATAGAAAAAAATACTATTTAATAATAAAAACATGGCATGAATTCGATTGTACAGATCAAAGAATATATCCAGAAAAATTGAAACCATTTAAAATCATTACATTCAAAGAGTATAATAAATCCATTATAAAAAAGAATGATTTAAATTGTGGAATACATGAATTTGAATTAATTGAAAAATATCTTTAAAGATATATTTAGGTCTAGGGAGGATGTTGTATAGAACATGAATAATATCATTAATTTAAAACTCTTTTATTAATGAGTCAAATGTAGGGTTCTTTCATGTAACAAAAAACTCAAAAAGTAGAGTTTAAAAAATATGGTTATTTAAAAATTTAGGGTTGATGAGACATAAATATATTCCATTAGAATTTTTTTCCTTGAAAACATAAGGTTGTTCATCGATACATTTAATTTAGTGCAGGGGATTTGATCCAATCATTTTTTTTTCCAAACATAGGGTTATTGAAGCATACATTACATAGGAAAATGTAGGGTGTCAATATTGTTTCCAAATTAATTTAAATCAGAACCAAAATAAATAATAAAAAATTTTAACCCACAAATAAGATAAACATGCCATGAATTATATTCTAAAAAATATGTAGAGTAATTTAAATAGTAAAAAACATGGGTATTTGTGGACATACAATTTAATAGTATTCATAATGTTTTTTGAGACAATATATGCCCAAACATATGTGCATGGATGTTAAATAGAGGATAAAACCGATGTCCCTTCTCCCCTTATTCATTAAGAATGCACTCTTTACCTGGATTATGGAAGGGTAGTATGAGGATCTACATTGTCTAGAATTGAGGATCAATGTTGATGGTTATGAGCCACCACCCTATTATAATATAGATGAATATTAGACCATCTATGTGGAAAGTGATGTTATTAAGGTTTTATGCATCAAAGTGGGAGATGCACACTTTTTTTGACAAAGATGTTCTATAATCACTAGAGATAGTATTGGTGTCTAGGAATGGAAAAGAAGATTGCAGTTTTTTCGACATGATGTTTCACCAGTCAACATGTGACGGCCATGGATCATCAAAAAACCATGTTTTTGGTAAACTTCTCTCATTATGGAGTGTAAATTAGACAATGTCACTATCAACATTGTGTTAGGTCATCTGAGGACCCCATGTAATAATGATGTGATATTGGTGATCCGGGATAGGTTGACAAAAGTTCCTTATTTCATCCTAATCTATAAGAAAATCTTGGAAGATCTATTGGGTGAATTATATTTTTTGAATATTGGGGGTTTTCACAGGGTGTTGTGAAGTAATGTATAACATCATGAGCATTATATTTCATTGGGATTTTTTAAATTCATGCATAAGGAACATATTACTCATGTCTCTCTGAGTACATCAGTTCACCAATAGAAATCTGGGTAACTACAGATTATTATTCACTTCTTTTGAGAGATTGTGTGGGCATGTATCCATTATTTGTTTTAGAATATGGGATAACTAATCGGTTTTTTTTATTTTTCCCAAACAAATTATAATCATTTCACTCTATTGATAGAACCATATGATGCACTCTATGGTATTATATTCTGATTATATTTATGTTAGATGAAGGTGGGTGTGTGATATTTATTGAGACTGAGTTTCATATATAAGATATTAGAATAGATTTATTTGATTATGAAATGTATGGGTAAAATATAGAGTATATATATGTCCTATACTTATTGACATTATAATTATAATTAGTTACCCGTGGGTGAATTTTTATTCCTTTCAATTTCGTTGATACTGGGTTTCCATAATATTCTATGTATATAGAAATTTCGCACCCTAGTTTGTGAGACCATTAGATATCATGTATTGGAATATACCAGTGTAATATTAATTATCTCTTCCACATAGGTATTGTGTTGTGTATGATCTATTCCATGTGTTATAATTTCATCAGTTCCACCACAAACTTTATAATTTTATTTAAGATGATGATATTGAGCTTGAGTTGATGCATCCTTTGAGGAAAACCTGATTCGTGTTATAGAATAAAATGAGAATTTTTTTCTCGAAAATACTATGTAGTTAGTCTGGGTTTTGTAGAAGCATGTTGGATATCAAGAGGGAAACAAGAATGAGGGGATGATGCTGGGGGACAATGGATAAACCTTTTAACCGTGTATTCTTTGTGGTTCTTGGGGTGAATCTATATGATAAATTTTTATAATGTGAGGATATTATAGTATCTAGAACATTCTTGAAACCTTAAATTACTTATTTAGGGGTTTCTTTAACCATTTTTTTAATATTGTTTTGGTTTAGTAATTTTTTGTGATCATTTGGGTTATATTTTATGTTTTTGAGGTGTCTAGGATGTTTATGGTTGGCACACGGTTTCCCTAAACAATGTGCAACCACCAAGAAAATTTTTAAAATTTGGATAGTGGAGGTTTCATGGAAACTACAATGTTTAATAAACAATGAACTCAGCAAGGAGAAACCATGAACACTATATATTTTTGGATAATAGTGTGGTTTCACAGGTTGTCTCACCATGCGACCCATCCAAGAAACAGTGCACCTAGAATTTTGAACTGATGATTTTTAATTAATTTTTTTTGAAACCCCAACTAGTATTCCGAATCATCCCAAATTTAATTTTATCAGTTTTAAATTATTTGGGATTCCCCAAAAAGGATTTATAGGCTCCCCGATAATCAATTTTTTTAAATTTATGATCTGGTGGCGGAAATAAAATCGTATTCATTATGTGATTTATTCCTTGTTTTAGGTCCTCTCCCTCCCATATTTGTCTCCCTTTTTAGTGGGATGAATCATCTCATTACTAATTGTATATATCTAGGATTCAATTGAAAATTTTATAGTGGATAATTATCAATGGTTTTGATTTAAAATTTTCTTCCCTTGTGTGTTTTAGTCCATTCAACATCTAATCAAAGACCATGGTTTGGCAAGCATTCGTCAATGAGCCTATAATAGGAGGTATACATGATAATTCCCATAGTCTTGATAATGATCTTCTATCATAGTTTCATCATTGTGTAACCATGTTATGATTTATATTTATAATTATAAAAGTGAACTGATTACCATTGAATTTTTGAGACCCCTCATAGATCTGATTGGATATATTAGATATTATGAGGTCATGTTTAATGGATTCCCAAGGGGAATGCCAATATCATTGAATTGATAATTTTTGAATGAAAATGGGGAATTATATGTTTTTTAAAAGTAATAAGTTTTTAATGTGTTTAACATTTTCATTATTATAAATTATATTAGGATTTAACTGAAAGTGTTAATGATTTTTCATTTGATTTATATTAATTGGGTAAAATGGTTAAGAATACAAGGTAATTTTGATAAAGGGGAGGAAAAAAGTTAAATGAATATGTCTAAAATGAAATTTTACAATGTATTTTATTTCATAAGTGTTTTTTGATTTTGAAGATAGATATGTTTGAATAATGAAATTGAATTTTTGCTTCATTGATTATATAAATAACAATGATATTTGTTCCAATATGATCCTATATGAATCAATGATTTTATTACTATATAGATGCTCTAGGTACACATGAATTTCATACTACACCTATTCTTAACTGACCTAATTTAATAATGATGAAATGATACTCCAAGAATCCATGATATTGTACCTAGACTGACACTTCTAGTCTTAGAAATGAAATTTGAACATAATGAAATTGAATTTTTATGTGAATTATAGTTTTGAACCTATGATATATGGTAAAAACACTTGCACCAGCTGATGTAGTTATGACTGAGTCACGTATCATGAATAACCAGAGAGATAATTCATTTAATTAAATAATTTTTAAATATTTCTTATTACTATTACATCATTATACTCTATTATAGACTGGATATTTCTTTATAAAATATTGGTTGTGTCCTACTGAATTGTTGCCACACCATACTTGGGATACTGATTCATATCCAAGTAGACATCATGATTTCTATTGTGGATAAGGTATAAAGAGTTATGTTTGATAGATGAGTTGGTATTACTGAAGAATAATGGATGAGGGGAATAAAATTGTTGTCTAGTCCCAATTTAGGTTTTTAGTATTTCATTATATTGGGTTTCCATTCAACACATGACAGTTACCTGAAATGAATTTCTTACTATTTTTGTTTATGTTCACTTATCTAATTTTGATATCTCATTATATGAAGCATATTCCTTGTTGGTAAATTTTTTATTATCTTGATTATTTACTTATTGAGTCATTATATTTTAATGCATTGATTATAAGGGAATTGTTTTTTCTGGATTCCTATTATCCCTCATTGGTTGTGGGAAACCTATGGACTACCTGGAGATTTTCTTGATGTCTTGTGGAGATTCACTTTAGGCAACCAGTATGTGGCACCTTGGTGAGTATTATACATTTATATATATATGTATTCTAAATTTATATTAAGAATTCTCTTATATATATTTCAACGATACAAATGTTCATTTTCAATTATTTTATATATGTTAACAAAAAAATTTAAAATAAATTTTTGTAAATTTATTATACAAAAAGTGTAAACATTCTATAAGAAAGTGTTAATGGAATGTTTTATTTTTATATATATGGATTAACATCATTTTTCTCTATAATGATTTTATTTAATATTCAGTGAAATTATCAATTATGATTTTCAAAGAAAAGTTTTTCCAAATTTTTTGTTAAAATTTTTAAGTTTTTTAAAATGTTTATTCCATGTTGAAATGGTATTTTCACTATGAATGTTTTCAATGATCCTTAAAATAAATTACTATTTATATAATATAGAAAACATTGATGTTATGTTTTCTCCATTGAGGATATGTTATAATGATACCACATATATTCTTTATTTTGATTGATTATGATTTCACAAGAGACATCTTCTTGGAACCCATTTATTTTCGACTTGTAAATAATGGTACGAGATATAAATAGTTGCTGTTATATTTAAAATTGAAATATTAATAATTTTTTTCATCTTCTATGTTATATGGAAATATGTATAGTTGGTTGATGGGTGGTTCTATTATAAAAAAATGATCGGTGGTCCCATTGTAAAATAGTATAGGTGGTTACACTATAATCCTTGAATGGGTGGTTCCATAATAACCCTATGTTGAGTTTGGTAAAAAATAGAGTTAATGAGTTATAGATTTCTCCTAATAAATTATTTTAATTTATCGAGTATGTTTTTCAATTTCTATAAGTGATTGAATGAGTGAAATTAAATTGATGTTTAAAGATAATAACATTGTTTCTATATGATTTAGAAGTGTTTCAAATTGATTATTTACTCATGGATTATTTTCTAATGGCCTCTGACTATTAGATTATTTGGCACTGGTCTAATGTTAAATCCTTATTCAATTTTTTTTTGGATTTTTAATATATGTATTATGTGTATTATTTATATTATATCATTATTATTAACATTGATTATTTTATCACATAATTATTCTCCACTATTTTCAATGATGAAATTAAATTTTAAATGCTTCTACTTACCATAATAAGTGTTTGATCCTACTATTCTTAAGTTTCATTTCCCCAAAGTTATGGAGAACAACGATAAATGATTTTTCACTAGAACAACCTCATATGTGAATAATTTTATGAGAATTTTTTAAAACATATTATCAAATATAAAAATACTATCATAGTAAAAAAATAATTAATTTCATGGCATGGATACATAAATTTAATAGTCATCCTAATTAAATAATACTTAAAAACCTAAAAGTACCTTGGTTATACAAGTGATATAATATTTCCTTTTGAATTTGAATGTTTTGGATGGTTTAAATAGAATCAATATTATTAGTATCAATTCATGAAATATAAAGATGATATTTTTTACACCTGATCTAGGAGTGTAGATATGGGGATATCACACATGTAATCTTTGAGAAGAGGATGTGAAAGTTCAATTCATAAATTTTTTCTTAATTTGAAAACTTTTTTTTATATTTGTTTTGATTGTGTGAAGAAATTATTTGATTTATAGTATTGATTTGAATAAAGAGATTATTTTTTTATTCAATTATTTTGTGTCTCTTGGTGTTATGTGCTCTGGTGGAAGGTTTTCTATTATTTATGTGGTTTCTCCTTGTGGGGTTTTTTGAAGATTTAGGGGGATGGCCTTTTCATTCTTGTTTTGGATCCTTTTCATAAATAGGAAAATCATTTTACATGTACTTAATTTAATTTTTTGGACCTTCCTGGCCTATTACATTTTGATTTTTTGGATTTTGTATTATTAAAAATATTTATTACGATAGATCAATAGTGTTAAGTAAAAATTCAGGTGGGAATTGTTTTTAGGATGTAAAGGAGTGTTGTTTTACCCTAAGAAACCCTATTAGGGGGTGAAATGTGGTGATGGATAAATTATACTTTACTTATTAACATAGTAATAAATATTTTTTATCGTTTTACTATATTGTTATGAACTCTATTTAACTTTTATATCTGTTACAATTACATAAAACCCCACTAAATATTGATTACATAATCAAGAATGTTGATAAATAAAAGAACACAATGATTTTACATATTTAAACATAAAGGAACAGTACAAGATAAAAACTCTAATTACAAGTTTTTCATACCAAAATCACTTATGATTCCCTAGTGTGGTGGGTTATAATTGTTTTAGCATGGTTACTCAATGCCATACTCACCATCTTTATAATTGTTCTATGTTCAGTTACTCCTGTCGAAGGTTCACAAACTATACTACAATCTAATACACTAATTCGGTGAGGTTTATTCTATAGTTTAATATCATTTTGGATATTAAAATAGGAAAAATACATGACTGTTAGTACTTATCTATCATCAGATTCATCATACATCGTGGTTCCTTATTTAATGCTCTATTGTTATTCTTCAGGATCATCTCTCATTCATGAACTATATATAAGATCACTTATATAATATGATTGTTGATTATGTGTCTTTCACCCTACAATTGAACCACCACAAAATTTTTAGATAAAGATAATTCATCCTTATAATTTTTTGTTGTCTCTTTGGTCCTCATCCAAGGAATGATATATCAACTGATATTCTATGATTTTTTATTAAATAATTTATTTATTGAACCAAATAATAAAAGAAAATTTAATCCTCTATGGTCCTCCAGTTTTCAATTTGTTTCACTCACAAAACACCATATATTCTCTTTGATATCTATAATACAGATATATTATCTTCATCAGTAATCATGTTATAGAATCTAACCTAATTTAAGATAACTTGTGGATCACAATCAACCACTTTCTCACTATTATTTGTTTTTCTTATAAATTGAAAACTTTAAATTTCCCACACAATTCATTTTTTATGATGAATTCACCCTCCATATAAAAACCCCAACAGACTACATACTATCCCTATAGAATGTGTACTCATTCCTACAAACCACATAATATTTTAGGGGATACATTTCTGCAAACCACATTCATCCATCTTGTACTCGACTACGTGGAAATGACCACATGAAACTAGACATCGTGTACTATCTATCTCATAGTCATTTCTTCCATCACCGAGTATCATATCTCCTCTTTTCATTGATTAAAACTAATTGAAAGAGTCGTCAATATATATATATAGGAAAACACCTATGGATATTTCTTAAACCCTAAAAATTATTGTTTAATCATTGACAAATATCATTCATATAACCAAAAAACATTCTACCATATGACTATATAAACCCTCACTAAACCATTTACTTAACCATATAATTTTTTATATTCCCTTAATATATCATCTTGTACTACCCAAAAAGACTATGTAATTAGAATTTAATTTTCTCAAAAAGTTAATTCTATCAAAAATAACATTGACTATATGATCGACATGGTTTACTAGAAATCCATGTGATCAACTACATAGACCACATGATTAGTGTTTGAGAAACTCTATATCAAGTAATAATGTTAGGTCATTTTATTTCCTAAATGGGTCATGTAATTTAACTTCTTGGTTGTATGATGTTTCATTTAGTCATTCTTCCATGGCCAAAAAATATTCACGGAACATCATAAAAAACTCTATATTTTTAGTTCAAACTTTTTTCAATCATTGGAAATCATCATAATTTATAAGGATTTACAACATTCAAATTTCTAATTTTTGTAACACCAAAGACAAAAAAATTTCATTACAAATTGTCATATGGAATAACACCTCTTAATTTTTATCATGTTTAATTTTACATTGAATGAAAAACAACATTTTGACTTTAGAGTTTTAATCACACTCACAACATCTAAGTAATAATCTATCTCCAACTACATAACACATTCCATATTTGAAAACCAAATGTATTTTTATTCAAATGATATGGAATATGAAATCTAACATTTGAAAAATAATTCTCACACAAAAAGGTTATTAATCCATGTATATACTTCAACCATATTATTGAAAAATAAACTAAAAAACAAGTTGGTTGTAAATTTCCTTCTATTTTATTTTAATAAAAATACTATAGTAAATTATAATATTATTCTGGTGAAAAAATATCTAAAATAGTATGAGAATTTAAATTGAATTCAACACACTCGGATATTGTCAAAAAAAATTGAAAGGGTCTCTTCTATCTTGAAATTTAATTCATAATATCTCATAGAGTAGGGTATTCCCAAGTTTCCATTATCTCCCACATTGGGAAATAATTAACCAAGGGAACTACTTTCAACTCCATAGACACTTAATGAGTAATCTCTATACAGATAGTACATTTTATGAGGAATTGTTTCTCCGACTGTGGAATTAAATTTTACCAATTAAATATTTTTCATTGAATTTATCTAAATAATTATTCCCCTTGTATTGTAACTAATTTGTAACATACATTCATCTATCATTGGGAAATGAAAAATTAATCTCATCAACAACCACCACATCCTTAGGATCCCCCAATAGCTTGTTTTTTGATACCTTTCATTGGAAGAATATTTTCCTTATTCAGAATTCATTCACCATAATACTTAGATTTTCATCGAGTAAATTTACCAATATGTATTTGAGTCATAAATATATACTATAATCCTATAGAGTATAAATTAAATATTGGAGATAATAGTCAATGTTTTGAAATTGGAAATTATATGTGAGACACAATTAAATTCAATTATTCTAGAAAAATGAAATTTTTCATCATCTCTATCACATCCTGTAATCGCATCTACACTATCATCAAACCTTTAGTGAATAATAATTTTTGAATGGTTTTGTGACATATACTTAATATACGATAAATTAATTCAACAAATTTTTTATAAACACATTAAACCACATGATGGACATGAATCATTGTTTATAGAAAATAGTTTTCTTGTGTTAATACTGGAAAACTGTCTTAAAGTAACTATAAAAACCCCTTAAATATCATTAGATAATGTAACTAAATTTTAAGATAATTTTCAAATTCGGTATCCAAAAAATTTAATTGTATTATTCTTCTAGATGATTTTAGTAATCATTGTAATAGTCATCTTATACAAGACTAATAGAGATTGAAAACTGAACATGAAATAATAACAGTTTTTTTCAAGAAAAATTATTCTCTTTATTATATTGGTATACTAATTTTTTAAAATAGAATTATATTAATTTTTATAAATAGATTCATCATGATTCCACTAATACATTTTCAATGAGGTTTTGACACCTAATTCACCTCATATCATAACAACATCACCCAAAATTCTTCCACTCAACTCACAAATATCATTTCATGAATTTAAAATATTTTTTTAACACAGAATATTGAGTTAGATTCAATCTTCACACCTATTCATAATTTTTGCCTAAATAGTTTACATTAAATATGGTCTACTAATTTTTTTTGAATTATTGAATTCAAAACTCCTTTATTTAAAGAAATATGTATTCATATAAAACCAGAATTTATTGACCAACACAATAACAACCTCCATAACATAAATCTCCCTTTTTTATCTATTATACACAACATGAGTTGTATATCCCCCTTAATATAAGAATAATTCTTATAGATATTAGGTGAATTTAACACATAGGGAGCAAGGCGCCTAAAATATCCCCTAATTAAGGAATGTTTTTGGTCATAATGGACCAATATTTGACATCATGTTCTCTTCAATTACTTCACTATGTTTAATATTTATATAGAACCAGAAACATTTTTTCAGATATCTTCTATGAAATCCATTGTTCATGGGTTCATATACCTTACAGGTACAATTAAAAAGCATACTATAATTGTTTCTTGTTACATATTTATAATGAATTCAAACTGGTCTACCCCTTTTGTTTATAATTATTTTCATACATTAAATATATTATAATTGAGTTAATTTCTCTTATAAATTTTATTTTTCATGTTTTTCCATTTCCACTAGAGGGAACCTTCATTAGCCTTCACTTCACTCCTTGTGGCATAACATGAGGAAACACCATGTATTTCTTCAATACATTCCCTCTTACAATCCAAAAAAAACAATGCATCATTTTTTTACCTAGAAAAATTATTCTTTTGATATATATATATTTATTACTAGAATCTATAGTGGTTTTTATAATTTTCTTCATGATATTCATTTTCTTCTTTCCAGGAGGACATTTGTGACTATTTCAGGGTATATGATTGTCATACCATTCTTCTGGATCAATGTTTTCCCTACACACCAGTTAACCTATTTTCAATCATAAGAGGTATAGTTCCATGATATGATATTTATTTATATTTCACTAGATTTTTTAAGTAGTTTATTTACTATTTTTCCCTCATATATTTCATCTAGATAAAATTCTATTCCATATAACTTGTGTTATTATAGTAAAAGATCCCCCATTTAATTAATACCACATGTTGTCATAATTTCATTGATTTATTGATATAGTAATTTTTTACCACCATTAGTTTACTAGGCTTCAAGAAATATACTCATGATTCTATATGATTATAAATAATTGTATAACATTGTATTTACCGACATCTAAAACATCATTTTTTATAAAAAAATATATATTTCTGTAAAAAATTTATGTTTTATAAAAATTTTCATTTAATTATAGATTATTATATGGTAGGAATCATCAAAATACCCTTATGATTTCATTAACTGAGTTTTTGGTAAAATTTCATGTTTATATTATCATTTCCTTTCACATATGATATAATTTCATTTAGCCTTTACCTTGGATCATTTTAGGATAATTTATATTATTAAAATAAAATTCTATATAATGAGAATATTTTCTCAAAGTTTCTACTCCAAAGCAATTTTCTTATATATATTTTGGGAGATTTAAAAATGTAATTCATGTGGTTTAAACACTATTGAACCCATCATCTATATTACAATAGTCTAGGCCACCTCTAAACATTTTACCTATATATTGTTTATGAAATTATTCTTAAGGATTTATTGTTACACCTTCTACAATATATCCCATCATTCCCTATGTTCATGAAAGGATTTTATATTATCTTGGTCTCTACATGAACTTACTCCATGTTTAAAAACAGATGTATTTGTATTTTCTTCATTATTAGTGTTCTTATCCTAAACTAGAGGTTCATCATCATCACTAAATCCTATATATTTTTTCCTTCTAATAGATTCAACGTCAAAGGGATCTAGATGTGCATATCCATTTAATATTCAATCTTGTTCTTCATGTATCTCAATATATTAACTTTTTTTCAATATTGGAATTTAATTATTTAGTCACATTATTATGATTTTAAATATTTATTTTTACCTCTACCACTATATCTATCTCCAAATCATATGGGTATTCTTTGTTTTATACTTTGAATAATGTCATAATACATTTCTTAGTTCATATATATTAAAAAATTTATATTTCCTCACCTAAATTTGATAGACCATAATCAAAGGAGACTTCTTTCTTCCTTATCATCATATTACCTATTTTCATAATGAATTATTAACCATACTTATTCATTGGATTGTCATATTGTATGGTATTACATAATTTTTTGACAAACACATCATTACATATTCTACCCAGGATCATTGATAAAACATATGTAATGTTTTTTAGATTTCAAATTCACTAGAATGATGAAGTATTCTAATAAATACCTTATTGTAGACTCCTTTGTTATGAATTTCATTTGTTACTCCCTCAAATATAAATTCAATTTTATTTAAAACGTCAGCATATATATGGATATATTAGAGATCATCCTTATCTTATTCTTCACAGAATATAAAAATTTATTTCTTATAACAACAAAAATATGTTACATTATAAATCAGAGTCTCTATCCTTGAATCCATGATAAAAATAATTCCCATATGGTTTTTGAGTTTTAACAAAAAGTAATAACCAAACTATGACTCTAATAGTAATATCATACGATACCCTAAGAATGGGTGAGTCGTGGTGATGTGAAAAATTATAATTATATTTTTATTATGGTTATCATTTTTTTAGGATCATGTTGCCACATTGGAAATTAATTTGTTCATCTCATAGATTAGTTAATGGTTCCTACAACCTCATTGAATAATTATTAGAGAATAAATAAATTTAACCATGAAAAAAGTGAAATGATTTTATATGGTTCACCATAAAGAGATAGTCCAAGGAGAATATACTAATGTTGGGGTAATTCTACACAAATATCCAAATATTGTAAAGCAATGACTATGTACAATAATATTCAACATACGCAACACTGAGTTTAAATGAAACAAAGATTATTATCGTGTTACTATTGTAACCAAGCTAGTAAATTAAATTGTACGAATAGGATTAAATAGGTTATGAAATACATATAAAGTTCCTATCAAGTATAAATTTCTTTATTACTCACTATTAAATTACTACATAATTTTATTACTGTTATTTTATGTTTCAAAAATACATTTTCTTCAAAAATGATTTTTATTTATTCAATGGGAAAATATAAAAACAATTATCTATAAAATTTATTTAAATTATTTGGTAAAAAATTTAAATAAAAATATCAAAAATATCTTAAGGAAATTTTTTAAAATTTTATAAAAAATATGAATTTTATTTGAATATTAAAAATAATTATTTTTTGTTTGAAACATTTTTTTCACCTAATATATTTAGATTGTAAAGGTAAATTTTTAAAATTTTTTAAAATAAAATATGGTTATTTTTATAGAATTATATTAAAATCATTTTTTTGAATTAAAATTATATTTGAATTTTTATAAAAAAATTGTACATAAAACAATAATGTTCAAAAAAATCATGGTTTATCACGTTCTTCAATTAAAATTTTGAATTAATTTCTATGAATTTTTTATTTTGAATTATAGAAAATTGGATTCCATATTTGGAATCATGTGGTCAAAATTTTCAAAATATAAACTTTTTATTTTTGGGAATAATGAAAGGTAAGCCGAGTAATCATTTTTAAAATGGTGAAGGGAAAATCAGGTAATTTTGGATAAAAAATGGTACGAACTGAAGAATGATCCTTGGGATTGAATTAAATTTATGGGATTACTATATCTCATATATAATCATCCAAAAGTGTAATATATTTCCTTTTCCATTTTTATCATTTTGTCGCTTTAAATTATTTTAAATAAAGAAATGTAAAAATTGTTATTCTCTCCATTTTATAAACAAGATTTTTTTTACCCAAATATAAACATATGATATTTTCAGTTATAAATATTAATTTGAAGGATAATTTTTTTCATTATCCTAAAATATTATTGAGTTTATTATGAATAAGTAATTTCATTAATTTCTTATACAACATAGAAACAATGTCTCTATAAGGTGTAAAAAAATCAAGAAAATGATTTTAAAGAAATAAATAATAAAATTATAATATAGTGAGTTATCATTTTATAAAATTTATATATATAAATTACATTTAATATACATTGGTATTAATTTTATTCATAATCCATTTCTGTCGGGTTTTTTAAATTTCAACCTAAATGAATCATTAAAAAATATACAATAATGTTACAATATTTTTTATGGGATTTAAAATTACTAAAAATGTAATATTTGGAAAATGTATTTTGATAATTTTTAGGAAATAAACTATTATACATTTATGGGAATTGTTTCCATTTATAATAACAATAATAACCCCTTAAAATTAAAGCAAAAGGATATCACTATAATCCTCAAAAGGGTTAATGAATGGTTAAAACAATGGTTAACGGTAAAATTGTAATGATAAATTAACCAAAATTTATTGTATGAGATAATTTTGACACATAAAAATTTTATTTTCAAATATTATCAATTTTCTCTATTATCAAATAAAAACTAATTAATCTTAATTTTATATTTCATGAAATTCGATGAGACCACCTCCCCACTCATTTAAATTGGAATCTCTTTTTCTTATTTACTCATAAATAAAAATAATTTAGTATATGAAAATACCTTCCAGAATATATTCATAACATCCATAATACCATTATATAAGACATTTCATGATTAAAAATCATCATATAATGGATTTTAGTTTATTCATTAAGGGGTTATCAGGAGAAGAGGTATATTTATTAAGAAGTCATTTTTTATTTTATTTCTTTTTCCAACTCCATAAATAATAAGTAAAACATGTTGATGTTACAACATAAATATATTCCATATACATATATGTTACTATGTTTAGGTAATAACCAATATTTATCTACTCTTAAATCAAATGGGAAACCAAACCATCATTTGGGTGTTGTTGAGTCAATAAAGTTTTCCTTATGACATTTCCATTCCTTTATGTAAGGGGGAGATTGATAAGTCATCAAGGATTCCTTATGACTTGATCGTTCCTCTTGTTTTGAAATTCACAAACACCTTATCTTAAAGAAAATTTTATTTTACCCCTATAAGGAAAATTTCTTTACCTAAGGAAATTTATACTTACCATGTTTTCATTGCTCAAATCAAAATTATTCTAAGTGTATAATTCAGATTGAGTCTTCTGAATCATATAATACTTAGATATGAGGTATTCGGTTTAAGACTTAGAATTCTGGATACGAAATCTCATGAAGTTCAATTCCAAATTCTTGATACAAACTCTCATGAAGTTCAACTCAGAATTCTGGATACGAAATCTCATGAAGTTCAACTCCGAATTCTAGATATGAACAATCATGAAGTTCAACTCAGAATTAAGGATACGAACTTTCATGAAGATCAACTCCGAATTCTGGATACGAACATTCATGAAGTTTGACTTTGAATTACGATTACGAACTTATGTAATGTTCGACTATGAATTATAGTCATGAATTATAATAATGAATTCTAGATACTAACTCTTCCACGTTCTGACTCCGAGTTCTCTGAATACAGACTCCAAACACCTTTGAGTTTTTACTCAGAAATCTCATGAACTCTGACTCCGAACATTGTAAGTTTAGGTTCTGAATTCTGGTGAATCAAGACTTTGAATTTCCTTGAAATTCAGACTCTGGATTTCTATAGAATTTAGGTTCCGAATTCCTTGAAAACAGAATCCGAATATCCTTGTGTTGTAGACTCCGAATTTAGTTTTAACTTATACTCTGAACTTTTATTTTGATTTCATTCCGAATATTAGAATTTGGTTATGCTTACACACATTTTGTTATCAAACGATGTCGTGCTTTCAGTTATTAACTAACCATTGTTTGAGTGAAACATGTAAAGGTCCATCCAAAATTCAATGAAAATGTGACCGTTGGAGGAAGGAGCCGACCGTTGGAGCTGTGCCTATAAATACGAGCTCATTTGAACACAACTATACAACAAATTTTACTCTGATCTTGAAAAAAGTGATGTTGAAGTGATTTCTGGAGAGAGAGGCTCTTATAAATCTCAAGCATCATGCAGAAAGTTTTGAACCGCTCATTTAAACATTTATTCTTGCAAATTTTCTTAGTTAAAAGGTTTATTACCTTAAAAATTAGAGACTTCAGGTTGTGAAGTCAGAGGTGCCGATTTCATTACATATCAAGGGCTTGCAGGGATAACAAGATAGATACTGATCTTCAGATTGAGGGCATACATGGGTTTGGGTAAGACAGACATTATTGAAAGAATAAATCAAGGGACCTCTTATCCAGGGTTGTTGGATACCCTCCTCTTTGGGTTAAAAGAGTTTATACTTGTCACTTGTAGTTTTAATACTTTGTTTTTTCCACTGCATTTGTATTGTTGAGGAAAGTATAACTTTCTTAAACCTCCTCATATTTGTACTCTTATTTAGTTAGATTCTATAGGATTTAAGGCAAATATTATCTGTTGTAAACTTTTGTAAAGTTTCATTTCCAGAACATTTTTCCAGAATCATGCATGTTTTTAGAGCTTAGAGGTGTTGTGAATTTTGGTGACATAAAATTTCCAAAGGAATTTTTTAAAGAATACAATTCACGCCCCTCTTGTGTTTGTATCTCATTTTACATATTCGATCCTACATTTGGTATAACAGAGTATATCATACCTAGACATACCATTCTAAAAATTGGTATACGAGGGTTGGTTCGATCTGAATTAATCTCACGATTAG
Organism: Viscum album; assembly: GCA_963277665.1. Lineage (NCBI taxonomy): Eukaryota > Viridiplantae > Streptophyta > Magnoliopsida > Santalales > Viscaceae > Viscum > Viscum album. The sequence continues at coordinate 744,160,375 of OY728128.1, forward strand.
ATTCAGAAGAGAATACTAGGATTTCTCGGAATCATATTTTCCAGATTCTTATTTTTTCGTAATCTGTTTTTCGGACTCACATAGTTCAGATTCATTGTTTCTTAGAGATACTTTTGCTCAATATTTTACTTTCTTAGGATATTCTCTCTTGTTTAAAAACTCATACTACTAACAAGTTTGTGTGAAAAATATTTTCTTAAGAATGTCAGGTTTAAACGTTGGTTCCATAGATAATCTAAATCCAAACAGACCTCCTATTTTCGATGGAAATGATTATGAGTACTGGAGAGATAGGATGAATACTTTCTTTATCAATACTGGAGTTGATAACTACCTAATTATGACTAGATATTATATGATTCTAGATAAGGAATTGAGAACTTTTAGGAATCATGAGAAATCAGAATATCAATCAATCATCAGAGTCAGAAATACTTTGTTATGTCCCATGACTAGGAACATCTACAGTAAAATATCTTCACGTGAAGATGAAAAAAGTATCTGGAAGAAACATGAAGTTACACATTTTGGTACAACCAAAGTCATAGAGACCAGAAGAGCTATGTTGAGAGCTGAAAACCATAGTTTTAACTTTCCCTATGGAGAACCAGTAAGAAAAGTACAAAAAATGTTTATGACTATCATGAATAACATGAAATCTATTTGAGAAAATGGTTTGGATGATGGGGCTCTTGTTGATAAGATCATAGATATCATGCCAAATTAATAGAAGTCCAAGAGGACAGTTATTTATGAGAACCTGAAAGTCACACAAATTTCCTTAGATGAGTTATATGGAACTCTTCTTCAGCATGAAACTAGAATGAAGAGAGATGATGAAAATGTCAAGAAGAAGAATGGGAATAGAGGATTTTATTTTACATCCACTTCTAAAGATATGAAATCAAAGACCCCAGAAAGAGTAACTAGATCAATGTCAATGAAAGTCATTATTTATTTAGAATCTAGTAATACAGAAATGTCAGAGAATGAATTAGCTAATCTTGCTCGGATAATTAACAAGATTGTAGCTCAATAGAATTATTAGAATAAGTACAAGAAGAAAGACTATGGAGATAAATAAGATAGAGAAGTTACTTGTTACGAATGTATAAGAACATGTCATATCATGCCTAATTGTCCTTTGTTGAAGAAGAAGGATATAATGGAAAGAAATTTAGAGAGGAATAAGATGAAATTCTATCGATCAAAGCACAAGAAATGTATTAAATATAATGATACTTGGAGTGATAGCTGTGGATAATCATTACAGAGTGAATCTTCTGAATATGATTCTTCATCACATAAGAATATGAGATTTTTTGCTACTACTTCCTACCCAAATAAATGTCTTATGACCAAGGTACACTCTGCTGAGGCTTTATCAAATTAATCTCTTGATAAGAATTTCTATTCTGAAAATAATACTTCTAATAAAGATACTTCATCCTCAAGAAAATGAAGAACCTTCATATGAATAAGTATCAATATTTTCCAAGTTACTTGAATAAAAAAATTGTAAAATTTCTATGAAATTAGACATGGAAAATACTAGGGAAGAAATTCTAACCAAAAAGATTTCAAATATTTCTAGATATCTTGGAGATAAAGATGAGCAGTTAGAAAGACTTTCTAAAGACCTTGAGGAAGTAAAATCTACTAAGGAAGAACTTTCTGAAGTTCTTAATAATGCTATTTCTAAGGTAAATGTTTTTTAGAAAAAATCTAACACTAAGGAAATGTTTCTTGAGGATAGGAATTTAGTCATTAGACTGAAATCCAAAATATTTTATCTTAAGAAGCTTCTTTCAAAATTCACCTATGGGGAGGAAACTTTTGACAAGCTGTATTCAAAAATTAAACCTCACGGAAACACTACTAGAGTTGGTTATACTCACAAACAACATGTTTTCAAAAATAACTATTGTGCTCCTTCTAAAGACCCTTTTTGTACTAAATTTCAAAGTGGTGGGAATTGGATGAAAATTTTCTCTTTAAATAAAGTTAAATATCTTTGGTTTCATAAAGCTTATTTCTCTAAAAAAATGCGGATACACAAAATTTTGTTACCTAACAATTCCGGATCCAAGAAATTTTGGATTCAGAAAACAATTTTTTTCATATTTACAGAAAAATAGAGAAGGTAACAACAATAATACTTGGTACATGGATAGTTGATGTTTCAAGCATATGACTGGTAACAAAAACTATTTTTAAAAGATTATTAAAATGAAAGGAGGAAAAGTAACTTTCAGAGATAATTCTCAGGGAGAGATTATTGGTATAGGTAATATCGTTCTTCTTGGAAAAACATTCATTTCAAATGTTTTATTTGTTAAGGGTCTTAAGCACATCCTCTTTAGCATAAGACAATTATGTGATGAAGGGAACCTTGTGAATTTTATGAATGATAAGTCCTTTGTACACAATTCCAATGAAGATTTTATTTTTTCTTCCCATAGGAAAGAGAATGTTTACACACTGATCATCGAAAACCTTAGGAGCCAAGATTTACCTGCCTTAGCACAATAAAATATCATTATTGGATATGGCATAGAATCTTAGGACATTGTAACCTTAGGAAATTATGAAAAATTTTCTATGAAAGGACTAGTTAAGGATAAACCAGAGCTTAGATTCGATTCTTCAAAAGATTGTGATCCCTGTTAATGTGGTAAGAAACATAAATAAAGTTTTAAATCAGTCAGTGAAGTCTCAACTACTGATGCATTACAGCTAATGCATATGGATCTTTTTGATCCAACACAAAATTGATGCATTGGGGGAAAGTACTATGTATTTGTTTTGGTTGATGCTTACACTAGATATACGTGGGGTCATTTTCTAGCAAAGAAGTATGAAGCCTTTTATTATTTCAAAATATTTAGAGACCAAGTAAAAAATGAGAAAAACCTTACCTTGAAAACTAGTCATTGTGATCATTGTGGAGAATTTTGAAATTCAGATTTTGAAACTTTTTATAGTAGAAACGGTATTACTCATAAATTCTCAGCACCCAGAACACCTCAACAGAATGGTGTTGTTGAAAGAAGAAATAGAATTCTTCAAGGGATAACTAGAATCATGTTGTGTGAGTATTCAGTAGCCAAAAATTTTTGGGCTGAAGCTGTAAGTACTTCTTTCTATACTATAAATCGGGTTTTGATTATAGCTTTTCTTAATAAAACTATTTATGAGTTATGGAATGGTAAAAAACATAGACTTTCTTACTTTAAGGTTTTTGGTTGCAAGGTATTCATTCTGAATACTAAAGAAAATCTGTATAAATTTGCACCAAAATATGATGAAGGAATTTTCTTAAGTTACTCCACAACTACTAAGGCTTATAGAGTTTTCAAAAAAACACTTGTATTGTTGAGGAGACAGAGCATGTGAAATTTTATGAAACTGATCTTTTTATTTTAAACAAACCCAACCTACATCATTGGATGTGTTTTCAAAAACGGATTATCAGCCTTTGATAGAAAATCCTTCTAATAAGGAAAATGTTCAAGAATATATTTTTGAAACATTTAACCTAGAAGATTTCTTACCCTATGTTGATGAAAAGGTTTTACAAAACCCAAATCAGTTGATTCTAAAGAATCACCCCATTGAAAATAGCATTGGTAATGTGAATCAACCTGTGAGGACTAGAAGTTCCTTAAGAAATGAAGTAGAACATCTAGAATTACTTTCCCAATTAGAACCAAAAATCACTGATGAGGCTTTAGGTGATGATGATTGGATTAAATCCATGCAAGATGAACTAAATGAATTCGAAAGGAATAATGTCTGGACCTTGGTAGAAATACCTAAGGAATCTTCTATTATTGGAGTAAAATGGGTCTTCAAGAATAAGTGTGACGAAAATGGAATCATAGTCAGAAAGAAAGCTAGATTAGTTTCTAAAGGCTATAATCAACAAGAAGGAATAGACTATGAAGAAAACCTATGATCCAGTATCTAGACATGAATCTATTCATATATTACTTGCCTTTGCAGCATTCTTCAATTTCAAACTTTTTCAAATGGATGTGAAATGTGATTTTCCTAATGGTTATGTTCAAGAGGATGACATTGTAGAACAACCTCCTGGATTTGAAGATGAAAAACATCCTAATAATGTTTTTAGACTTACCAAATCTCTGTATGGACTTAAACAAGCCCCTCAAGCTTTGTTTGATAGAATTACATGATTTCTACTTCAAAATAACTATGTTAATGGAAATGCAGATCCAACCATTTTTATAAATAAGGACAAGAAAAATGTTTTGATGGTTCAAATTTATGTTGATGATATTATATTTGGTTCAACTTATCAATCCTTAACTGATTCCTTTGGAGATCTAATGAAATCTATGTTTGAAATGAGTATGATGGGTGAGTTAACATTTTTCCTTGGTTTTCAAATTTCTAAAAAACTAGAAGGAATATATATCTCAACATAATTATATTAAATATCTTCTTAAAAAGTATGGATATGAAAATACTAAAAGTATAAGTACTCCCATTGGTACCTCAAACACACTTGATCTCGATGAAGTTGGGAAACCCTTAGATCAAAAAAATTAGAGGTATGATAGGAAGTCTACTTTACTTGACAACTAAGTCATCCAAAATTAATGTTTTTAGTATGCTTATGTGCAAGATATAAATCCAATCTTAAGTAATTTTATTTAATGGAAATGAAATGAATTTTTTGCTATTTAAAGGGAACCATGGATTTAGGACTATTTTATACATCTGGAAATGATTTTATCTTAAAACCTTTTTTAGATGCTGACTTTGGTGGATGTGGAATGGATAGAAAGAGTACATTTGGAACCGATCATTTCCTAGGAGATTCATTAGTTTCATGGTCTTGTAAGAAGCAACATTTTGTATCAATTTCCACTGCTGAAGCTCAATATGTAGCAGCTGGAAGTTGTTGTGCCCAAGTGTTGTGGATGCAACACACACTCACAGACTATGACTTGAGTTTTACCAAAACACAAGTTTTGTGTGATAATACTAGTGTCATTTACCATAGTAAAAACCCTGCACATCACTCTTGTTTAAAGCACATAGTTATTAGGCATCACTTTCTTAGGGATCACACACTAAAAAGAGATATCATTCTAAAATTAATCAGAACGCAAGATCAACTTGCTGATATTTTCACAAAAATAATTGCGTTCCGATAGATTTGAATACATAAAAAAAAGTTAGGAATGATAACCATGAGGTAATTTTCCTCCATTAATTTTCTGTTTAACCAATTTCCTTACAGTAATAAACTCCTTTTCATAAAGGAGTACATCTATTTTTTTAAAAGTTTACTGAAAATTCTTTTAGTTAGTTTTTCAAAAAAATTTGTAATGAGAAATTTATTTGTTGGATTTTCAAAATTTTTCATAATGAAAATTTTCGTAGTAAGTTTTTGAAATTCTTGGATTTGAAATTTTCATAATGGAAATTCTCGGTTTTGAAATTTTTGTAATGGAAATTTTCAGATTTGAAATTTTCGTAATGGAAATTTTCAGATTTGAAATTCTTGTAATGGAAATTTTCAGATTTGAAAGTTTCGTAATGAAATTTTCGGAATTGTAATTTTCATAATAAGAATTTTGTTTCGTACTCGGAATTTTTTTGATGAAAACATTCATACTCAAAAACATCGTAGTGGATTTTTCATAATAAGTTTTTTTCGTTGTCAAATTTGTTTGTTCCAGAAGAATATAACCTCTTATGAATAACCTTCCTAGCAATCTGAATGGTATGATCTCCTTCTTAAGCTTTTCATATTCATTATTTTATTTCTGGTATTTTGTTTTGTATTTCAATCTCTTGGATTCTAGTTTTCTCAAATCCGTTTTTTTTTACCTCAAAAGACCAGAATCACCCATATTTTCCTCGTGGAAATTATATCAACCATCAGACCAGATCAAATCATTTCTCAACTGTTATTTGGTTTTGGATGTCGAGAGGTTGCTTATGTCACCTATATAAAGGGAACCCCGATGGTTTTCCCACATCGGTTATCAAGCTTTTGCGTCTCGAAGATCTACCTCTCTACAAAAGTACATTCTGAATCCTTCAAGAAGTGCTCAGTCTGAATGTTCGCAGAAGCTCTTTCTCAGGATATGTCTTCAGTCAAGCCGATCTCGGAATGGAATATATAGAGGGAGAGGTTGGTACACCCAAACTTCTTCAATAAGTATGATTCTATTATTTTCAAGAACATCAGGCTCAATGGATAGGAAAGTGTAGCTATTTTAAAGACATCAGCTCAGGACATGGTGTATCTGGATCTTCTTATATAATTCTACGAGTCTGTTTGTTTCTTCAAGGAATATGTTAGGGAAAATTTATCCTTAAAAAGCTATGAAAAGACATATGTTATCTCTTATACCAAGGTAACTATCTTGGTAGGTATTCCTTATGAAGGAGAAGCCAAATTTTTCTCCCACAAGTTGACAGAGGTTCAGGGAAGTTTTGTTAAGTAAAAGGCTATGGAGTGTCTAGGAATTTCTGATATCAAGACTGCAAAAAATATTTCCCATCTATCTACCAACAATCATATTCTACAATTATGGGTTCAAGGTCTCATCGTACCGTGAAAGGGTGATAAGGATACCCTCAAGAAAAGTGACATTTATATCTTAGATTTTTTAGTAAATCTAAGGAATGCGAATCTCATGAAACACATCCACATCACGATCTATAATATCAAGAATGGAAATATTAGATCTATGATCATTATGTATCCGACCTTGCTTTCTATGTTGATAGTTCGGTGTCTTTTTTCTTTTAAGATTCCCTATAGATCCAAGATGATAAATTGTAAAGTAATGTTGATCAGTGATGATACCTTAAAGAGGATGAAGGTTGGTTTCTCCAAGGAGACATGATAATTTTATGATCTGCCTGAGGATGAGGTAGAAGCCGTTCCGGAAAATGTTGAAAAAGCTGAGCCATCAAACAAACCAGGAAAGAAAAGAATGTTGAAGGAAGTTGAGGAAAAAAACAAAACCCCCAAAACCAAGGAATCCCATTCCACACCTCCTAAACCCCAAACGCAAAAGACTACCCAGATGAGGTGGTAGAAAAGTGAAGAGAGGAAAATAAGAATAGAAATGCAGGGGATCCAAAGTTCAGTTTTGGTCTTACTGAGGCTAAGGCCTTGAAAGAAAAGTCTTCCAATGAGCTAGAGAAGCAGGCCAAAGAGAAAAATCAAAAGAAGAAAATGTCTGAGGCTGAGATTGTTCAATCTCTCTTGAAGGCTACTAATTTTTCTTCAGAAAATATTCTTATTCTGAAAACGTTTCTTTGTGGAATGATTTCTTGATACTCTGGGTAAGAGGTTTATGTCCCCAGAAAACCCACAAGACAAGACTATGGAAGAGAACAAAGCTGTAGAAGAAGTTAAATAAGTTGAGACAAGTGGTGGCTCTGATGACATGATCAAGTAGGTTGAAGAATATCATGAAAAAGAGAGTTCTTCCGAGAAAATTTCATTTTGTACTTCTCAATCCAGATCTTCAATACTTTCGTCCCCAGTAAATAATCAGAAGGGTGAAGAGGAGGTGAACAAACCATCTTAGGAAGAGAGTCATAATCATTACTTAATTATTCCTGAGGTCATTGAAGCTGGAGCTGAGAAATAAAAAGTTGATGAAGATAAGATTGTACAATTATCCAGAAGTGAGCATGAGTCTCCAACAGAGGAAGATGTTCCAAAAGTTTATAAATATAAACAATTGGTTGTTGACACCCCGAAAAAAGATATTATCAGAAACAAAGAAGAAGTAGGAACCTCAAAGAGGAAGTTGGTTGAGATAGAGGAAGAACCATCTCCTTGTAAATTATATGATTCAGAGTCATCTTCACTGGGACATGATTTTGTTGTCTAGTCCCTGAAGAAGCTGGTGGATACTATTCCGATCTTTCCAGCAATTGAGTCTAGATGTCAGATGCTTCAGCACAGTATGAATCAAAAATTAGACTTTGTATCTATAGTAATAGACAAATGTGTGAAGGTTGAGGTAGTTTTCAAAATTTTCATCATCAATTATGAAGCACACCGAATTTCTTGAAAGAAAATGACCAAATGGTCTAAGAAGATTGTTGAAGATATGGAAGAGCTTCATTAGTTTCAAGAAGATGTTAAAGAAGATTTTGATACCAAAGATGGCAAGATCAAAGATCTTACAAAAATTTTTCAAGAAAAGCTAATTCTAGAACAACGTTATCGGATTCAAGATGTAAAATATCTGAATTGGAAGCTGAGCTATATTGTTCAAATCTTGAAAATAGAGAAGGATCTCTAGAGCGAGATGCAATAAATTGTTTTGAAGCAAGATGATTTGCTAAAGTCTCAGAAAGAGGCCTTGAAGGCTCAGGCAAAGGCCCTAAAGGCTCAGGAAGACAGGATCAAGGCATTAGAAAAGAAAGCTGAGGAAGACCCCAAAGAGATGAAGAAGTTAAAGAAAATTGTCAAGATACTAATACCTAGGGAAAAAGATACAAAATAGAATACTCTGATCTTTTGATGTATTTTTCCCCTATACCAATTCTTTCAATCTTAATGGTTTTTTGGTTGTGTGTTTGATTGTCTATACTAATATTTTAGGTACTCTAATATTTTTCATTCCCTCAAACTCTTTTTGAAAATCACAAAGGGGGAGAAGGAAAATGATTTATATAAGGGAGAAGGAAAAATGTCTAAGTTAAGAAGAATTATCCCTTTGTAAGGGGGAGTTTATCTAAGGGGGAGTGCTCATTATGATGATTTCCACATTTAAATAAAATTTCTCATTCCGGAAATCTCGAATACGATCCTTAGAGTTCCAAATCCTAAGGGGAGTTAGTCGTATTCACCATTGAACATAAAAAAAGGGAGATAAGCTTTAATTTCAATGTCTAGAAATTTATTCTAAGTTTCTACATTCTTTTTCATAAGGATGTTTTGGCTTTCTAAAAAGGGGGAGATTGTTGAGTCAATAGGGTTTTCCTTATGACTTTTCCATTCCTTCATATAAGGATGAGATTGATAAGTCATCAATGTTTCCTTATGACTTGATCATTCCTCTTGTTTTGAAAATCACAAACACCTTACTTAAAGAAAATTTTATTTTACCCCTATAAGGAAAATTTCTTTCCCTATGGAAATTTATCCTTACCATGTTTTCTTTGCTCAAATCTAAATTCTTCTAAGTGTATAATTTAGATTGAGTCCTCAGAATCATATAATACTTAGATATGAGGTATTCTATTTAAGACTCCAAATTCTGGATACGAACTTTCATGAATTTCAATTCTGAATTCTGGATATGAAATCTCATGAAATTCAACTCATAATTATAGATACGAACTCTCATGATGTTCAACTATGAATTATAGATACGAACTCTCATGAAGTTCAACTCTGAATTCTAGATACGAACTCTCATGAAGTTCAACTCCAAATTATGGATACAAACATTCATGAAGTTCGGCTCCGAATTATGATTAAGAACATATGTAAAGTTCGACTATGAATTATAGTCATGAATTATGATTAAGAATTCTAGAAATGAACTCTTCCATGTTCTGACTCCGAGTTCTCTGATTTCAGACTCCAAACTCCTATGAGTTTTGACTCCAAATTCTCATGAACTCTGACTTCAAAGTTTTTATATTCAGGTTCTGAATTCTTATGAATCCAGACTCCAAATATCCATGAAATTCAGACTCTAGATTTCAACAGAATTTTGGTTCTGAATTCCTTGAAAATAGAATCCAAATACCCTTGTGTTTTAGAATCTGAATTCGTTTTTTACTTAGACTCCAAACTTTTATTTTTCTTTCATTCCGAATATTAGAAAGTGTTGTTGAAGTGATTTCTAGAGAGAGAGGATCTTATAAACTCTCAAGCTTCATGCAGAAAGTTTTGAACTGCTCGTTCAAACATTGCTTCATGCAAATTTTATTAGTGCAGAGGTTTGATTACCTTACAAATAAGAGACTGTGGGTTGTGGAGTCAGAGGTTCCAATTTCCTTACAAATCAAGGGCTTGCGGGGATAGCAAGACAAATACCAATCTTCAGATTAAGGACTTACTAGGGTTTGGGTAAGGCATATTTTCCTGAAAGTATAAATCAAGGGACCTCTTAACCAGGGTTGTTGTACACTCTCCTCTTGGGGTTAAAAGAGTTTATACTTGTTACTTGTAGTTTTACTACTTTGTTTTTTCCGCTGCATTTGTATTGTTGAGGAAAATATAACATTCTTATACCTCCTCATATTTTTACTCTGATTTGTTAGATTCTATACACTTTAAGGTATAATCTTATATGTTTTAAACTTTTGTAAAGTTTCATTTCCGGAATCATTTTTCCAGTATCAAGCATGTTTTTAGAGCATAGAGGTGTTGGGAGTTTTGGTTACACAAAATTTCAATGGGAATTTTTTAAAGATTATAATTCACCCCCTCTTGTATTTGTATCTCAATTTACATATTCGATCCTAAATTTGGTATAATAGAGTATATCATACTCAGACATACCATTCTAATAGGTGTATGGATTAGTACTACCTGGTGAATTCATGTAATTGGTTTTCCATCACTCACTCTTATATCTATTTATAAACATTGATTAAAAACCTACTTATATTATTAATTAAATATTAAATAGTATTAAATTATAAACTCGAATATTCTTTCTTACCTATCCATTCACTAAAAAGGATACTGACATTCCTATAAACGTGTGTACTTCCACCTCCATGAAGAGTTGTGATTTTTTTCATCACCACATAACATGGATAACATATATATATATTTATAAATAATTAAAATTGTATTTATAATATAATGATAATTATTTAATGATAAAATAATACTTACCTTATTTCTGAAATGATCATTGAAAAATGAAAATGTTACTCATGCGCATGTACCTCTTATCTCCCCCTTAATTATAACAAATATAATTTTTCAAAACCATACATAATGGTAGGATTTAAAAGGATATCTTTTGAATGACTTAGATTATTTGGTTATGATTATTATTTTGTAAGTTATGGATTGTATACCACTTTTACCATTGTCATCTTATTAATTTAATTTCAGATATATGTACCAAATATCTTCAAAACGTCCAATGTGAATTTAATTTATTATGTAATTGATTATAATGTAGTAAAAAAATAATAAAAATTATAAAATAGTTCTTATTAATTTAAATAAATTAATAAAAAATTATAATCTATGATGATAAAGAACATATGTTATTTGTGAGACTAAAGTATAAGGACATTCAGTTAAAATTCCTAATTTATGGTTTTATTCCCAAATATTTTTATTCCACGAGCATATTTTTTATGAAATTAATGAATGTATATATGTTAGAATAAATAATTATGAAGCTGGTTTTGTATCTTTTTTTAAATTATTTTAATGGTTTTCAAAAGGAATATTTTTACATAATGTTGTGACTTTATTTACAAAAGAAAAAATGAAGTATTTCTTTTAACATATACAATTAAAATAACCATTCCATCCACCATAGCCATTTATTATTATTATATAATAATATTTTATTTTTTTCAATGGAAACCCATAATATCTATTTTTATGTATTTTGGTTTTGAAAATATTTTTTTTAAAAAAATACGGAATTTTTATAATTGAATATGTTTTTCATATCCATTGAAATGATTTTTTCAAATGTTTCATGATGTAAAACTGAAATCATAAAAAAATTTATTCATTATACAATACATGATAATTATATATGAGAAACTTTTGACAATAATATATATTATATTAACAGTTTATATCATTTATATCATAATAGAAATGTGTTATAATGTTATATATTATAAGAAAGATGATCCACATTAATTCTCTCCAACACATTGGGCAATGTTACTTGTCTAAAATAGAATGAAAGGGGGTGTTAACAGAGGGATTATTAAATGAATTTAACTAAATTTAGTAATTTATAGCATAAGATATATATTTAATTCCCCATGTTTCACAAAAAGGTTTTTACTTTCATGATATGGGTTTTAAATATTTCATTACTATAAAAAGTGTGTGTTTTTGATGTGAAAATGATTTATTTTTTGGCCCAAATAACATTTATATAACTTTAAACGTATTATGGGTTTTTATTTTTTTTCACTAGATTAATTGACACCCTCTTTCCATATCCATTATTGAGAACATCATGCACATCCGTGTTTATAAAATGTTTTTCGCAAAGATTAGGGAAGGGTTAGGGAATAGAAAGAGTCATGTTTAAAGTCATTAATATTTTTCATGAAATTATTTAATTATTAACATAAAATAATTTATATTGTCAAAAAATTGATACTGAGTAGATGTGTCCACTTTTTTATTTCTGGGAGTGTTATATATGTTTTTTGATATAATTCATTAAAAGTGTAAACCAAAATTATCATTTGTAATAAATGAAAATTTTTTATAGTCAAAAGACACAAGAATGTGAACTATTAATAGGAAATTATTTATAGTAGTTATCATAAAAATGTTTAGACAATTTTTGAGATTATAATTTTTTAATTTAAGAATATGTCAATAGTTTTGGATAACCTCATGGATTTATAATTTTGGGTTTTATCATAAGACCAAAGCCTTGTACACCCATTTTGAGGTTTTAATTGATTTTATTATATGGTTACTAATGATATTTTGATGGAAATGATATTTGGTTTAGGTTTATGTATCCCTTATGTTTAATGTGATGTACTACTTAGGAAGAATAATATTACACCTTTGGGAATGTAAGATGGGATGTATGAGATAACCATTGATGTTAAAACATTCATTAATGTTATTATTTGGGAAAAAATGTAATTTATTTATTAACAATGATTATCATATAAGTGAAATTATATTATTAAGTAATATATATTTTTTCTTATAAGGATTTTGACTGAATGATGTTGTTTATAGATAAATATTCAATTAATCTCGATAAAATACGTGTTCAAATACTTTTTATTTTGAGGATTTAAATTTGGTAAATAATGTTTTAAATAATTTTAAGGTTATTTATCTATTGAATTATCATAGATGAATTTTGTTTGTTATTATTGTTTATTTTGGGTTGAGTGGAAGTGTGCAGTTCAGGGTGATTTATTATAATTTCACTCAATTATTGTTTCCTAAAACCCTGTGTGGTGACTTTGAATGTCAAATTTATAATGTAATTACATAATATATAAATAAATGAATAGATGTGTGTAGGATAACTCCTCAATGATGAAATTTTATCATCTACAATGACCCCTTAATGTCTACTTCATTATATAATTAGGATCCAATGATATAATCCCTCTAGCAGTGACCCTCACATTCTCATGTGATCTCTGAGAAACACCAATATTTCATCGGGTTCTAGCGTGGAAATCATATGTAATGTGTTTTTAGTTATTGATCTCTCATTCTTTATCTGTGAGGAAATATCTCATTAATTTATTATTACTGAGAGGGAGAGAGAAGAGGGTATCTAGAGAGAATTTTTTATGAAGATCATTTTGAATATTGATAGCATCTCTCGATATACTACACAATATAAATAAAAATATATTTATAGAGATAGAGTTTAGGATAAAATAATTATATAATTCTTGCCATCCATTAATAATATAAAACCCATTAATAAACCCTATTACACAAAGTAAAATATTATTGAAATTATTTTGTGGTGAGCTCCATCTTGTGCGATTATATGTATTATTTAACCACATTGTTAATTAATATTTTTCATGAGACTCTGTCTTGGATCATTAAAACTCAACTAATATTTATTTTACAATGAGATAAAATCATTAATTCCATTAATTAAATTACATATTTCACGAAATATGAAATATTTTTTTTAAATATTCAATCAAATAAATAAATATCTTTTATTAAAAATCCTATTATTATATATTTATTAATTTATGCGATCAATAAAAATTTGATGAAATTATTCCATGGTAACTACAATAATATTCATTCCATTAATTAAATTCATGTATAATTTAATCGAGATCAATAGAATAAATTCAAGTGTGGCCCTATTTTTTTCAATCCCATTTTCCATAGGAGGGCTTGCCCCAAGTCCAATATTTATATGGTGAAATGGTTCATGGAATGAAAGAAAATGAAAATAATATTGCAGGGAATAAAACCACATATGAACCCTCAATTTGTAATATAACCCCTTTTAAAAATATATCACCGGGATGAATTCACAAATATTTCACCAACCTCTATGTTTCGTACATGTTTATTTGAATATATAGAATAATCATTTCAATATACAATAGAAATGAAATTTTGGGTGAATGTCTTATTCTAGCTAGAGGGCTGAGCTATCAGATTCCATATAGACGGAGTGGAAAATCCTTCATCGACTTTCCCCTTAGTGACATTTCAATCCGGATGCACCCAACGTACCCTAACTCACCTAGAACATATTTCATCACATTTTTTTGAAGTTATATAATTTTTACGGCCCACACATGCATTACTGATAAGAAAAATTTCAAAACACCATTATATATGCATGAAAATATGAATATCTTGTGACACAAAAATATGTGGAATTCTTAAGAATAGTTATTTTCTCAGAAAATAAAATCTAGGAAGTTAACAAGTGAAAATTTAATAAAAAGAATAAATCGTTTTATGATTACTTCCACCTGATAGAATAAATACTATGTGTCCCATCAGTGAACTTTAACTAACCACACAACTATATTAAGTATATTATCATAACAGTTTATGGTTCCCATCGTTTAAGGGAATTGGTATGTTCTTATCTATGAAAGATATACTATAGGAAAATATTACATTAAATATATTATTGAAAATAAAAAATATGGAATATTTTGTTTAATTAATATTAAACACATAAAATATACATGTAATCAAAGTAAAAAACAATTGGTCCAAGGACACCAACTCCAACAATTTTTGATGTCTTGGTTATTCATATTGTATTTAAACATATAACTGTTTATTCATTTGATAGATACCTAAAATTTTTATAAAAAAATATTATTTTGTCAATATATAAAGAGTCTATAGATATATTATTATCATATTTTTTAATTATGTGATCTATTAGAAGTATATTTTTGTTCTTCTGGCATAAAATGGTATCTTGAAGACTAATTATTTGGGAAAAAGTATGATATTGTAGATAAATTTATTAAATGATGAAGCTATACTTTTAACATATTTATATTTATTTATTTACTTAATAAATGTAGTTATGTAATTCCAGGACTCTATAAAAAGGATCCTGAAATAAAAAAAATATCCATTTAACTTCAACTTTGATGAATTGAATTAATTTTTCCCCACTTTGGTTTATAGATTTTTGGTTAATGAATTTATTAGGATCAATGATTTAGGTCACACTCAATATTTATTTGGAAATTATATTTTCCCTCCATTTACATAAATTCACTTTCAAATATTATTTTAAAATATATAATCATAGTTACATTTTATTCCAAATGTCCTTCATATATCCCTTTCCCATTTTCAACGAGATGTTTTATTAACCATTTTTATGGTGGGGTATTTAAATTGTGGTATTTCCAAATATAAAACTAAGGATTATTAAGAAAAGTTACAATTAAATGTAAATAATTCCTTATGTGGGGAATTTAATATTCTGATATTTTAAAATAAATGCCTTTTTCATTTACAAATAAGATACGAATCACTATGTTTAAAGGAACAAAAAATTATTATTACAAAGACAATATAACATAGCTGCTAAATTGGAGGGTATGAATTAAACTAAATAGTTCATTAAATAAATACATTCTCCCAACTAAAAAAATTACTTTTTTAATTATTTTTAAATAAGTACCAAATTTTTAAAATGTCATTTTTTGTTATTAAAATTTGTTTCCATTTAACATTATTTTAATTTTTTTGTGAAAATAATATAATCATTTTTCAGAAAAATTTGGGAATTTATATGAGAAAATTATATTAATTTTTGAAAAATTATTATCTAAAATATCATAAGGTGAAATTTTTGGAATGTTTAGAATTACTGATTTTTTAGTGAATAATAAAAAATAATGTTTTTTTACAGAAAACCGTATTTTCGTTTAAAGTATTTACAATTTAAAATTATATTATAGATAATTTATATAATTTATTTAGATTATTTTTATTCTAAAAATTTCAGTTAATTTATTTTAAATGTATTTTATACTAAACAGTTGGATATAAATATTTTTATACTTAAAAGTGGAACTAATAGAAAAACAGTTTCTCATCACATTTTGAAAGACTATTTTTAAATTGAATTATTCCAATTTTTGGTTTGAATTATAAATAACGGTTTCAAAATTTTAAATTAGGAGGATAAAATTTCCAAAATATGAACATATTATGTTTGGACAATATAAATATTAACCTCAGTATTTTTTTATAATGGAAAATGGAATATCGGGTAATTATGGTTATAATTAAAATGATGAAGAGGAAATAATTACTCTAGATCATGAAATATTATTAATTGATGATTTTATATCATACATTATCATTCCAGAGTAAAATATATGGCCTATGTTTCTATTTGCCTCTGATTTCTACCCTTTACAACATTTCATATAAACAGGTGTAACAATGTCATTCTCATTGTTTTATTAACATTAAATTTTTTACATCAGGATTAAAATATGATATGTTTGGTAATAAATATTAATTTATATGTAAATAATTTTTTATCATATATATATAATATATTATATTTTTAGTCAATAATTTATTTTCCTAAACAATTATACAATAATAAATAGTTCTTATACAAGAAGTTAAAAAACACAAAATCGGTTTTTAGATATAAAAAATAAAATTATTTTAGGAACATTTTATTTGGAATGATTTTTATGATAAAAATGACTTATTAGAGTTTTTTGAATAAATATTATTTTAATTTCATTATGTTCATTTAGATTCAAAAGTCAAATTACATGAATAAATACAAAATTTACTATAATGTTATAAGATTTTGAGAAATGATATGAAATTTCTAAAAACATTATATTTGCCCACGTGAATCGTATATTGTTGATTAAATAAGTTAAGGTCCATTTATGAGATATTTTTTATTTTATGGAAACTATAGAAACAGTTTATGAGTAAATTTAAATTTCAATCAATATTATTATCAATAGGGAAAATAAAGTATTAAAAGAAAAATATAAAGATAAAATTATTAAAAAAATATATCCATTTTTAAATGTGGTAATTTCAACTCATAATCATTATATATTCTAATTTTCATCGTTCTGATCAATTTATTTATCCAAATTTATATTCATTAATTTTTTATATTAAGAAACTACAAGAGTTCCCCTTAATTATTATAAAAAGGAACATCATCTTATCATTAATTCAAACATAAAATTCATTTTGGACCATAAATTACCTACATTATTTTCTTCCTAACATACCTAATCACATCATAGATTCCTTGGTTTGATTATACAACTATTATAGGAAGGATTTTTTTGTAAACTTTTCCTGGTTGTTTGAAGAAGAGGTATTTTTCTTAACCAAATGTTTTTTTTATTTAAACATCATCCTCCATAAAATCATGTTATGAAAAGAATAAATAATTACATTAATAAATTTTATTTGATTAATTTTTATTATGATAAAGGAATTACCTATATCCATCACCTCTTCCATCAAATTAGAAACTAATCCATCGTCTGTGTTTACAGTGGACTACCACCACACGAACCGAAGTACTTCATTTTCCATCACTATCTCTCATAGAATATAACTATAATGTATAATATATATAAATATATATTATTAAGTACATTTTATCATCCTTAAAATATAATATATTATATAATTTATTACCTTCCCATTCACTAAAAATATGATGATGTCAATCGTGTGTACAAGTGGACAACCATATCCATGATGCAATGTGATTTTCCCATCACCACATAACCTGGACTATATATATATATTATTTATTTATTTGAAAAACTAATATTTTATTTATTATATAATTATATTTATTTAATCACAAAAAAATACATACCTATTTTACAAAATGATCATTTTAAAATGGATATGTTACTCATGTTTACGTATGGCATACTGTCTCCAAAATTGAAAAGTGGTTCATTTTTCAGAACCATCCTTCTTATATAGCATTAAAAGTACAATTTTTTGTATAAAAATTATTATTAAATAATAAAAATAATTCTATAAATGATTTATTAATGTTCGGTTTGACCATAGGCAACTTACCAATCTCATTTTCGACATATGTACCAAATATCATCAAAATAACCGAGATCAACATAATTAATTAAAGAATTAATTATATCTTGGTAAAGTGAATAATAAAAATTTTAAAATTTTATTATAAAATTAAATTATTAACATAATGTTATTATTACGAAAGCCAATGAACTTATGTGAGGAGTCGGTCTCAATCTAAAAGAATTTATTTTAAAAAACAACTTTTATTGTTTCCCATCCAAAAAACATTCTTCTATGTCCATATTTTTATAAATTTTTTTATATTTGTATTGATATGGAAATAAAATAATTATGGTGGAATTTTTATATCTTTTTTTACATTCCTTCAACAGTTTTAAAATAATATCTCTTTTTTCAATTTTTTATTTATAAAATATAGAATAAATGTTATATATTTACATATATGTCGAAAAATATTTTTCTTACAATCATAAAATTGTTTGATTTTTGTCATCATCTATATGTTTTTATTTATTAGTCAATGAAAATACATATTTCCCATTTATTGTAATTTCAATAATAAAATGGTTTCTTAAAAGAAAAAGTTATTTTTGTTTTTCAATGAGTAATGCATTATAGTTTAAAAGTGATTTTCAAAAGATTAATGATTTAAAATTTATAAATCATATTATGGTTCATTAGATTTATATATGAGAAATAAGTAATCCAAATATATCTTATTGGCTATTTTGAGCCCTATTAAACATCATGAGGAAGAATTATTCCTGACACCACTTATATATCGTGTGATCACCATCATTACTCTCCAATTCATATGGTAATGTTCTTTGTATTCCAGAGAATAAAGGATGGAGTTACATGATGTTTTTTCTTATGGATTTAACTCAACTATAGATATTCTTTACATGGGTTATGAATGTAAGGATCTATGTTTCCTCATGTTTTTTTTTCATTATATGGTTTTGAAAATTTAAATTTATCTAAATAATGATTGTTTTTTATATGGACATTTTTTAAAATATTCTGTAAAAAAACCTTGAAATGAAGGTAACAATATTATGGTTTTTACGGTTTTGACATTAATAATGTATTTATTATTTTTATGTCCCTTATTTTTCATGTTTTCTCATCCCATGTCTTAAAACTATTCTTCAAATAGCTTAAGGATATGAAATGGAAAATAAAACATGATATTAGAATACATAAATATTTTCTATGAAAATAAATCATGTTTTAAATTAACTTTTATATAATATACATATTAGATATATATATATATTGAGGATAATTTCAATGTTTTTTATATATTGGATTTTTACATAAGTGTTTTGACCTAATTGTATAAAACTATGACACTAAAATATCTTTTGTAAAGAATGAAAATGAATTTTAGTATAAAGACACTAGATTATCTAATGATATAGTCTTATCCCTCAGCCCACTTACAATCCACTATACATAAATAGACTTATAGAGTAAAATTGTTTGGTCCATGGTCACTCCATTCTCATCTCTCATTTCTAGGTTATGTCACTCCTCTACCAATATGGACTATCTACACATCACTCCAATGATATTCTTTGGTGAAGTGTCAACCAGATATTATAGACAAGTAGTTCACTTCAACAAATAAATGACGTGATGTTTTGTCTCTATCTATCCGGAATAGCTATATGAATCATCACTCCTAATTTTATGCTCGGTTTTTATTCTTCCGAAATAACTCTCAATAATTTATTTTGGATGAGATCACATCTACGATGTGATTGTTGGTACTATGTCATATACAGTTTTATAGAATCCACATAAAGTATTTTCATGATGATATTTATACCCTATAATTTTCATGATTCACTCTATCAATGTCCACAACAACATTTATAAAAGAATAATCTATATTTTATCTTGTATCCTTCACCTCATAAATCATACATGATATATCTATTGAATCATATATGGATTACCTCTTCTATATTTATATTTCCTATAATAAAAAAAAAATTCATTTATCCCTACAATATAAACATAATGTATTCATGTAAATATATGCATATGAATATAGCATAGTTTATGTTACATTACATAACACAACTTACATCATACATACCTTATAGTTTACACACTATATGAAAATGACCACATACACTACCTAATAGAACACCTTTATATGATTCTTTTCTACTATGAATAAAAAAACCAAAGGTCCAACTAATATCACTATGGACCATTTACTAAAACATATTGATTTTGTAACCCACTATGAAACCTACAACCAAAAGCATGATTCAATTTGAATATACTCGACCCTAAGGAGTCAACCTCACCAACCTACTCCCCCATGTACACCTAACCGTTAATAATTTTTTTCATAAATTTATCTACATATCTACTATATGTTATTATCAATTCTATGTGAATGAGTTAGATTTTTATTAAAATGAAAATACCCCTATATACTTCACTAATCCTCATAACTACTATTAACCCATTTCATAATACCCTTCTCAACACCCAAAATTATAATTTCATATGACATGTAATCACTTAGTAGAAAACATAATTGACCTCAAAATTTATAAAAATACATTATTCCAACCCAACATAATTGTTATATATAACACAAACTCAATATTGTTTTCAATCGATAAATATTATTCTATCCCACTGTACATTTTATGAATGAGAAATATGGTTCCATGAAAAGCAATATTCAATACATTTCAGAGTGTTTTCTTACTTAGAGAGGAAGTCCACCTCAAATTCTAATTGTCTCACATGTTCTTCACTATGTAGGTTGTGTACATAACCAAATAGACTACATGATCGACTATATGATCTTCCTTACATATCCTTAAGGGAATTATATAATTTCACCAATAAATATAAATTAAATGGCCCAAATATTTTGGAGATTATGAAATTGGGAAAACATCGTAAAATATTTTCCTCTAGTTTATAAAATATCTATACTATCACATTTTCATGAAAATATCCAAAAATATATAAATTATATTCAATGTTATTGTTATATTGTAGGACATAAATAGTAATACATCATTTATGCATTATCATTAAAATCATCACAAAAATCGTCAAAATGCACATCCAACATTACCAAATATTCATTTGAGGGATTTTTAAACACTATCTACTAGTAATAAAATGACTTTGATATATAAAAAATCAACTATAATTATAAGTCACATGATAATGGTATTTAATTTATGTACCTGATTCAAAATATATTTCATAAAATACAGAAAACAACCACGTTGTTGCAAAATATACGTTACCCCATGAATGTCAGTTTGATGGAATTTTTGTGATGCAGTCCCAGTAGTAATAGAAATGGTTCGTGTGAGGTATAATTTGGTGCCCATATCCATCTGTGGGTGGAAAAGGTGTAGCATTAGAACTACAACATGGTGATGTTTTATAAATGGGTCATACGGTGTATATTTATTCTTATAATGTAGAGAAATGTATAATGATTATGGTGTCTATTATTCTTAAGAGATCAATGTGTGATAGTTTCATGTCGTTTTATTGATTCTCTAGGGGTTAGGTATCCATGAATATACATTTTGATTGATTATTGTGGTGTGGTATTGGACAAAATAATGGTATTGTCTTAGGGGTTTAAATTAATACTATGACCACAACATTGATCTAAAAATCCATTTGAGTTATGTCCCTTTGTCATGTTGCATTGTGGGATATTCTATTGTTTTAATGTAAGACCTATGGGATATAGTATGATCAATAACCTTGTGATGCGAGAAATTGTTTTCTAGTTGGGAATAAATTTAATTTCCTCAATGATTTTTATTTTTACAACCCTCGTTATCTTGAATAATGAATTACCTATGGGAGTTTTTAAAATTATTTCAACACATAATTATTAAAATTAGCCATCATCCATTGGTGGATGATCACCAGAAATCAATGGTGAGTCATATCAATTTCCATATAGATAATATCAATGTAAATAATATAAAGATGTTTGTAGATATGAGATATAGATAGATCGTTAGAGTTAGGTGAATTGTTATTGATGGTTATTGTTCTTTTTATTATCAATGATTCCAATCTTAAATCAAGATATTTATTTCAATAATTATATGTTTTTTCTTATTCAAATGATTTGTATGCTCTAAATTGAGGGTGTGTATTTGAGAATCTGGCCTATTTAAGTGTTAATTCATTAATTAGAATGATATTTACTCTTTGGGTAATGATTATGTATTACACTAATAAATATAATGAAATGGACAACTTAAATTGATGGGATGTGGGTGTTTTTTCACGGGGTTATCTACTTTTGGGATATTTATTTATATATTTTAACATATTAACAACTATTTATGAAAATAATTATCGTTGATGAAAAATATTTGTTTATTATCTGCTTATTTTTGGGATTAGAATTTAAAAAAAGTGTTATAACATAAATATGATAATGAATGAGTTGTAATGATAGGGGAATTGGTCAAGAAAATATGTTTTGAATTTGAAATAATTTTTTAGTTTCTAATAAATAATTTTTTTCAAGTCTTGTGGTAATGTTTTGTGTTTTGTATATTTTTGTAGAGTTTTTTTGGGGTTTTCCATGAGGTTGGGTGGTGGAAGATGTAGGAAATTCTATTGGTTTTGTAGGGGTGATAATATTTTTATAGTTGTTTTGTATAACATATGTGGATGTATTGAAACATTTGGGTGGTGGAATAAGTTTGTTATTTGGTAAAGTACCTATAAATGTTTTTGTGGGGTTGATTTCGAGTGTTCCAATTGTATGGAATAAAATTTTTATTGAAAAAACTAAAAATAGGTTTTTTGGATTTAAATATATTCATCGAGAAAATGAGATATTAATGATGAAATGAAATGGTTAGTGGATAGAATTAATGTGTCATAGAACTAACTAATAGGATTAAAATTGAATGATGACATGATTAAATTTTTTATTTATATATAGAGTTATTTTTCCTTAACTTTTGAATTTCTAGATTTTTGGAGACTACAGTATATGGAAAAGTGGTTGGGTTGTAGTTTAATGGTTAAAAATAATTATGGAACAAGGTTGTGGTATAATAGTGAAATTTTTTGGATGTACTAGTTTGTTTCGGTGTAAAAACATTAGGTTTGGATTTTGTGTGGATTATATATAATTGTATTTTCTTTTTTATTTCTATACTCACCAAACCAATGTTGGAAACCCTGACTGATGTCTAGAATGTATTAGGTTCTAGGTGTTTTAACCTATCTTATTTGTTGTTGAGGGAATGGATACTAGAATTATTTGACATCCTAGATCTCCCATCTAGTTTTATTAAAATCTATAATGTCTGGAGAGGTACATGATGTTATTATCAATCTGTCTGGGTATTAGTGTGTGTACTCGTACTAGGGGAACTAGAAAATACTATCAGGTAATTGTGTTCCAGTAGATCTTATGGGTATTGATGAAAAAGTAATTTTAATACTAGATAAACATATGTGCATTTAATGAGATTATATTATATTGTTGGATTAATTAATTTAGGCTGAGGGAAGCAGATACTGTGGAGGATGTCAATGGATATGGTGACGACTATGGTTACTATGATATGTAGTTGCCCTTTTCTGGTTGGCTCTGTTTTTGGTTATGGATGACAGTATGACTGTACTCTTTATACTTTTATTTTATATATGGTCAGAGGATCTTACCTATGACTAACAAGCTGGGTATATAATTCATGTTCATGATACTAAACTCCACTAGATATGTTACATGTAAAATAGATATGATGTGTTACGGTTTGGCTATGGATTGTTTTTAGAGTAGAATAAGTTTGATGTTGTGGAATGATTGGGATAAAGTAGTGGGAAACTGGTTGGGGGTTCCCCTATTTTTATATTCATTGATGTTATTTTACTATTCAAAAATACAATATTTGGTTACTATAATAGGGCGAGGATCTATGGTAGTTGACTTGATAGTTTCTTATTGGTTTCTTTATTTTTTCGCTGATGTGTTAGTATTATATTAACACATTTTATGAGATGTAATCAGTGATATCAATGTGATTATACATGTTATACACACCTTATGATACATATAAACTATTTATTTATGTTTTTATGGAACGGTTGGTGGAGAGGTTGGACAGAAAAATCAATGAGATTTAATTTTTATATCTACCTTGCTACTTAGTATTTGGTACATATTTATTCATTGTATTTGTATTTTTCGTAAATTTATGTGCATTATGTGATTAATTTGGTTTTTATTTATTTATATTATTGTGTCAATTGGTGTTTCATTTATGTGTTCATGGGTTAATAGAGTGTAATTCCTCCCATTTGTATTTTTTATATTCTCAGTTATAATCTCCATATTGAGGATTTTTGGATGGAATCATCATGGGTCAATCATTTATTCACATAAATCCCATGAAGGGTTCCCATCGAGGGTCAGTAATGACACCTATAGTGATCTTAAATGACAATAATAAAATAAATAAAGCATCCCATCTAATTACTTCTCATCATACATACATCATTTTTTATCAAATCTAGAACATTTTTTGGATATTAAATATTCCTAAAATGAATCATGTTAATTTATTTATATTTTCCAATAAAAAACACATGAAAATTTATAATGTATTAATGGTAATTCTTTTTCCTCAAATAAACCATTACGATTCCACTATAACATATATTACTAAGACTCATATTCAACACATCAATAGGAACAACCTTTATGGTTATATCGATTTATTCTCCATATTGTCTGGTATTTTCTATGTAGAGAGGGGTATCATTGTTACATTTAAAAATTATTGTATCAATTTTTGTAATCATACATTTTTATTATCCAAAGATACTAATCATTCAATCAAATTAATGTATTCCAAGGGATATTAGATTGTGGAGAATATTAATAAAATTCTTCACATCCTTCAATATTAACTTTCATAATATATTAGTATCTAAAAAATATTTCAATAAAAGTGATTTTTTAAGGTACTATTATTTACCATCCACATGTATATATGTATATATATATTAAACTCCATAAATTAATTGATGAATAAAATATCATCCAATAGTGACATCATAGAAGGCACGCTAATTAATCGCATTTATTGAGCATAGTCTTGGAAGGTTTACATACTATTCCAAAATAACAATGATATCTTTATTGAAAATTTATTATCATGTTTTCCGTGATTACCTTCATGGTTATCCTACTACACCTTCATATTTTGAATCTTCATGTGCATGTGATAGGAGTTTCTAAAATCATTACACTTCATGTCACATGAATTCCATAAAAAACACATGGGGCCCCCACAAGGGTTTTGAGTAACTAAGAGTAATATCCAAAGACCAAATCAAATAGGTAATGTGTGGGAGACTAAAACTGAGTACACATATTCCTTAAAATAGAGTCCATATATTAATGTACATGTATACATTCTCAAACCCAACTCCATGAAAAAATTGAAATTTATAATGAACTAAAATCACTAAAGTGTGTGAAATTCAAGGAACATCCTCAAGGAAATACATCAAATAATGATAGATAAATATATAAGATATACAAAAACAGAAAAGTCACACTAATCCTTGATAAATTATGTCCCAACACGGTAATAAATGAAATAGTTAAATGTAATTGAAAATAAGGGATCACTATCCAAGATTATATATAAAAAAAATAGTTAGTGCATCAATGTTATATTATTATAAACTAATACTAGGTCCTCCTAGTTCACCACCAACATTTATAATTGATGCATAAAAAATAACCTCTGTAAGAAAATTCCACATATGGGTGATTATAAAATAATTTGTGGATTCCCTAAAATCCAATAGGTAAATAATTTAATTAAATTATTAATTCAACCCATAAGTCAATTATGGGAAAATAAAATAATATTATATTTTCTCATACAAAATACTTGTTCAGGAAAAGTTGAATATCAATCGACACATCTAGTTAAACATGATCAGTTTCTATGTAGCTATAAATATCACATATATTATTTCATGTACCACAAGCAACCTCATGGGAATAGAAATAGTAGCAACACTCCTTGTTGATGGATACATAGATGAGGGACAACTAACACCATTAGGGGACCTTTTCTTTTCTATATATAAATCATTATGTGTAAATTAATCTATAAATAGGGGACCAACACCCTCATAATGGGGGGGGGGTACATACTCTACCATTATATATTCGATATGGGGAAATTGTTCCTTTTAAATAAAAATAATCATGGGATTATCAACCATAACATAACTATGATGATCACATAAAATCCTTTAAACAACCTAAAAAATATTTTTATAATGAAAACATGGTCCAAATATTAGATAATAGATTGAGGAAGCCTTAAAAGATCCAAAAATGAAGTCACATGGCCAAAACACATTTGGATGTTTCAATTAATTTGATGAACATATGAAATACACCATGAATCTGTCTAGAATATTCATTGTGTGATATGGGAGTACATTCCAAGAACCTTACTTATGTAATGTTATGTTTCACTAGGCAGTGATGAATACAATACACCCATTATATAATATATGGAAATCTTCTAAATTTACATCGACTAGGTCAGTCACCCCATAATGATTCCCATTCTAAGTCACCTATCACTTCAAATAGATATCTACAACAACAATCATAGACTAATATTCATCAAATATAAAATCATCATTTAATAATCAATATGTATTATGGATTTACTTTCTACTGTTATCACTACTATCCTCAAGAGAATCATCAGCCATAGAATAATGTGATAATATGGTTCTTCACATCACCAACATTTCTATAGAATGAATATTAATGGTATGATCTTGTACATATCGATCCATATATTGAAAAATTGAAAATTGTATGGGTCGATGATGAATATTGAGAATAATGAGAGAAAAATACACCAATAATTAATGTGAGAAATACATATGCTCATTTTTAATTGCAAATTGATTATAGTGTTTCAAAACTAAATGGAATGGGATAATTTTAACACCTAAAATACTCCAAGTCCAAAAATAACTGTTTAAAAATTCTACAAAAAATATAAGTTCAAATTTATGAAACCTATTTGATCTATAAATGTGTTGAAAGAAGACTAATAACACATAATTTATTATTAATAAATATTAACACCAATATTTTATTTATCATTGGAGGAGATAAATTATGTGTTTATTCCATTGGTGATTTCAAAGTATTTAATCATCAATAATGATCATAAATAGCTTATGATTTTCATGTTTTTATAAATGAACACTAGGGATCAATTATAATAACTGAGTTCTAGAAATGATATAAAAATAAATAGGAATCTCAAAATTTTATAGTGAATTGGATTAGAAATAATGAAATTTCAGTGATTATAAAATTTATAAATTACATGATAATAAACCTTTTTACAAAAAATACCCATGGGTTCACATTGTGAACTATATGAAATTTACATCTGATGAAAAATAGATCACTTGACCATAATTTTGAAAACAATTTCCCACCATGAATCAATTTATTCCCATCATGTGTCCACTGAATCCATAACCACTTAAATCAATTCCCCATGTGTTCATGATTCGACTATGGATTTCCATAATGAATTAATACCTATATATGAAATCTCATATCAACCTGATCCACCTCAATTGAAAACCACATCCAGTAAAACTAGAACCAAACATACATCATAAATTTGTTTGGGATGGTTTTAGGAGATTAGAAGAAAGGTGCCACCATCTCGAAATTTCAAAATTCCCATACATTAAAAATACGAGTACTTAAATTCTCCCCACATTCATGTGATTTCTCCCAGAATAGAAATACATAATCAAAGGGATTAAATATACTAATCACACATCTTGGTTTTATTCTCCCACAATCTCTATTAATTGTTTTCATGCTACATGATAACTCAAACCAGTGGTATGTCCTACCCAAAATGAATCCTATCCAAGGGGTCCTCAATCACGATTAGGTAGTATGAGAAGGTGTATCCATCCTCCATGATCAACTAACCCTAGTCAACAATGTTTTATGGTTCATGAATATACCTAATCACATTAGAAATGTGGAATTTTTTCTTTCACTCAGTTCAACATTGGAGGTCCCCCCATAGGTTATGTAACCTAGACAACACTGTGACATATTTTAACAGCCTAATGAAATTCGATGATATTACTACTAAACAAAAACTCCACACAAAATGTCTTGGAGATACCTTTAGGAATAAATATTATTCCTAGCCAAAATAAAATGTAATAATATTTTAGTAAATATTGAATTTTACAAAATCATTGAAGTCCACATATGGTCATGGTTTATATGATCCATCTCCATAATTTCCTATAGTAGATATTGTCTAATAAGATATTTCTCCATGATATAATTCCACAATAAGGTGACCCTGTAGGGTATCTCATATTGGGTCTTGAATGTTGTGATGTCGATAGTGGAGTGATGTCTAGAATTATATGCGATCTCCTCCATTTAAATGACATCCTAATTAGTCTAGATGAAGGGTAACATAGAGGATCATAGAATATCATCATAAACCAGGTTGGTTCACTCATTCTAGCCATCCGTATATGGTTTATAATACATGCTCGTCTGGAAACGAGTTCGGAAGGACTTCTGTAAACTCCTCCATTAAGCTGAAATGAATTGAGAATGGCATTCCAATAAACTTTTTGGGGATTCACCCTGAATTAGAATTATCTCTTGTATATTTAAGCACCAAAAACTGTAAAGTAAGCTCCATACACTGATGGATAGGATATGTCATGACATTGTAAGTAAACCAATAGTAGACAAGATAAAATATTTGAATATCACAATACATGGATGCCTTAGAGAAATGATTATTATGTAATCCTGCTTCTAATCAAGGATCTCAAGAGGTTGAGTCTGTCCGACTAGTACCTGATGTTTTACTTAAATGGTGACAAATGAGGAATCAAGAAACATATCCAGAAACAATTCACTAAATTCCATCTGACTATTAATAAAAATTAAATTGTGGGTAAATGTTTTACACTATTAGATGTATAACCAAGGGGGAGGTATCAAACTATCTCAACAGTTTCACTGGAAAGGCACTTTGAACTACCATCGATCCATTGTATAAGATTCCCTTCTCCCCACCCTCAAAGAGTCCATTTGGAAACTATACCATATATTTCTAGTCATTAAGAACATCCCAATACGTTTTTCTAAACTGGGACTCTATAAAATACATTAATAATAGCCGATCCATCACCAGAAACTACATATAAGATACACCTCTCTCTTACACCATGTTCATCCGAAAGAGTATTACTATTCAGACACATCCTCTATTATGTACAAATGGGATTTATTATAAATTGAAACAACTACAATGTTCCAGATCCATAGATTATAAATTATATTGTAGTTATAGTCAATTAATAATAAAAACTTATGTCTTTGTATTACATATAGGTCCATATAGGTTGGGATATAGTTGAAACTTTTGTGGTTTGAATATAATACACAAAATTATCCGAAAATATAATGACTCTACATCTTCATGATAAGGACTAATAATGAAAATTTCATTTCATGTTTCTTATATCTAGACACCTAGTGCCTCTACTACCTTAACCTATAATAATTGACTTACTACCTCTATATCAACACATATTTTAGCCATTGTCTAGAGGGATCAAAAAACACCATGTACTAAGATTTCCCATCTACAAATATTGACAACATAGTAATGGTGAACCTCATCTATAGCTCCTTAAATGTGTCCTGGAAGGATCAAATCCAAGTATACAATTGACCATAGATTTTAAATGATTTAAAATGGGATTAAATCAAATAATATATTTCCAAAATCCATTGATAGTAAAATTCTAATAGAAATAAACTCCTCCCCTCTAAATTTTTTTTAGTGGATCACAAGTGATTATGGCTTAAATATTTGTCTGATCCATCACTACACCATGTAGAAAGATGATATTCCCCAGTATTTGATCATATCAAATAAAAGGCATATACTTTTTCATCTTATAACACAACATGTGATTCAAAAAAAATTTCAATTCCATCCTCAAATTCTATACATCTGTATCATTTAGAAAAATGTAAATGAGAATTTCATTTATAAATAATACTATGAAATGGTCATACAATTTTTAAAAGATCATGTTTATAAGTAATATTAATATAGATACTGAAATAATCATACTAAAGGTTATATCCAGGATTTCACAATTTTCATACAAAAATTCCAAATTATGTCTCTAGAATATCCTCTTCATGAACAATAATCGTTTGGTAGTAAAACTAAAGATAAATTTTTGAGAACCATATTTATCCTTTTAACTTATCAAAGTGGTCATAAATCCCCATCAATGGCTAATTATTATATATTAGAACTTAATTTATGAATTTGTAATCAGCATATAGTCTAAAAAAACATTTCCCATTCTTGATAAACTACACTGGATATACCTATGTTGACCCACTATTTCTGATAAATCCCATAAAATATGGATCCCCCAATTGCAGGCTCTTTCCAAGATAATAGAAGGGCTCCTATGATATGTTGTAAAAGATATCGATATTCTTTCAGGGTGAATGTGAATTGGGAATTTTGTTTCCTAACTTTATGGTAGTCGTACAATTGTGAATCCTTAGTCCCACACTCCCACATCTACTTCCATAAAAACTTATATTATAATCTCAATTTTTTACCATATTTAGTTAACATGAAATAGGTTTCCATTATTAATAAATCTTAAAAAATTATTGTAGCTACTACATTTTAGGTGGATTTAATGAATAATTGTTTTTAGAATTACGATGAAACATAAAACAAAAAAATCCATGTTATTTGTACAATGAAAAAATATTCCACTATAAAAAAAGAACATAATCCATTATAAATCGTAAAAATACTTCATAAATTATTTTACTCCTATTATCATTATAAAAATTTCAAATATAATAAATTCATCTTATCCAATAGAAGAGGAAACATAGAAATGGGAGGGATTAAATGCACAATATGAGAAAACATATAACAATAGAAATTAGGGGATAAACATTACATAAATATTGTGGCCATAATAGGTTACAACATCCACAGATAATCATTTTGAAACTGGAATCATGATATATCCATGGAAATAAATTAAAACATGGATATCAATAATACATATCTCATGCTGATTGAATTCATAATGTTGGAAATTAAAAAAATTGTTGTTATGTCCTTGTTCTAAGATTATTTCTTATCATCAAGACCACAATCGATACACCTTGATAAATTGTGTAGGAATACAGAAAATTCGAAAACTGTTTTTATGATATTTGATGTTGTATCGAGGGGATATATAATTTCAGCCCAACCCATGACATAGTAATCTCCAATTCCTTCATAATAAGAGTTATTTTGTCCTTTCACAACATTTCCTTGGGAAAATCTTATAGATTAAAAGCATTGATATTCATAAAATTAAGAATAAATAATATCAATACATGGTATATATTTGTTAAAAATAAATAATTATCAATGATTAAAATCTATTTCTAAATTTCATTATAATGGATAACATGATCATTACCCACCAGTATGATGGAAGGAGATGCTTAAAAAATACAAATTCATGTTTTGAAAAATCATCCTTATTGGAATCATAATAAAAAATGTGCCAAAAAAAATCCCCATGTCAATAGAATATCAAAATTTCTAGGTAAAAATCATCCATTATATGTATCTGAAATGTGATTTGACATTTTATTAATAAATAATTATATTTCAATTTTATTACTCAAATAACATTATCATATTTCATCAAGAGGAAGAAAGTGCATCATTTTAAAATTATATATCCGTAGATGTGAAAAATATATTTCAAAGGGTTTATGTTTTAGGATCTTATATCCTTAAAATAAAATAAAATAATACCACATATTATAATAAATCGGTATAATGTCCTCACAATATATAAAATATGATTAGCATAATGGTCATAACTCAATGAATGAATGACGAGTTAATGAAATCCTTACTAATGGGTAACAACTAAATAAAGAGTGAATTGAATAAGTGAACATTATTTGGATCATAAAACAAACTAAATAAACATATTAAATTAAAAAGTATCAATGAGATGGGAATACAGATCAAAAATAAATCATGGTTAAAAAATGTATTATTTCTTAATGAATAAAAATGAAGACCTAGAAAACCTTTACATCATGTGTAACACTTTAATAAAATCATCTTGAAAGTAAGAGAATATAATTGAACATAAAATACCATAATTAAAAGATAAATAGTAATCTTATATTCCTCATAAGATTTATATACACCATGAAAAGGAAATCAGGTGCATGATAATAAATATGTCATAGATTCAGGAATTTAAGACAAAAACCTCTACCTTATTGTATTTAATTTATCAATCATACATTATCAAATAGTATAAAAAACATGGATATACTAATAAATTAATTCATAAAATTATTAATATTCATTTTCATTAATACACATCATAAATATATATTCTCTAGACGAAATATTCTAATTTTGAACATTTTGTGTTTGTAGTGTTGATCATTTATAGTAGTTTCAGAATATTTTTTTCTATATTGAATCTTCATCCAATGTGAATTAATAAAAGTTAAAAATGGTTTTATATAGTGATTTTTGATAACTATTTATGATGAATCAAAATGCTTTCATGGGTGTTTTAGTCTGTATCCTTAACGATGAAATTATTAGTAAGAATGTTTTTGGGGATTCATGAAATTCAAATGGTACTTATAAATTAATGAATTAGATTTTGATATTACATTAAAATAAAAAAACTGTATTTAGTCAGTTATATCACATTTTAATAGTAATATTTTTCCACATTCATTTGTGTTATAAATTTATAGCGTCTTCAATTATGTGGTTGAATTGAACCAAACATCAATATGGAAAAATTTAATAAATGATTACATTGTGTTTTTTGTGACATAATTATAAAAAATGAATAATGAAAATATTTATTTTAAATTTGTTTGAAATGTAATAATTTTACGTAATTATAAGAATAAATATTTGATATAAAAATATTACACAATTTTAATAAAACAAAAAACTCTTAACATAATTATTTTAAATGATTAAATTTACAATGATAATTTGCCGATCATATCATTAAAAATATAAATAATGTTTCCAACTAGAACATTAATAATATAATTTAAATCATATTTATCCATTAATACCATCATGATATGAATTCATTTACAATGATTATGGAAAATGAAACTTGTAATGTCATGGAGGTTGTAGTCTGCACAACACACGAACACCATTTTTGTTTATACTAATAGATGAGATTTGTGAAAAAATTGATAATACCATTAATATAGTAACTCTTTAATGTAGAAATTATACTACAATAATTATATTAGTTTTTATAGAATAAATTTTAAATAATATAATTCTGGAAAAAATCTATGCACTTATTAATTTTCATGTCCTGGACTTGAATTTTCATTGGATGTATCCTTAGTCATTAAGGAAATATGATAACTAATGGTTAAAAAAAGCTGTTGAACATAGAATAGGGATATTGTATGAGTAATATGGGATATTTTTAATGATAAATTCAAAATAAATGTGCATCGTGAAGTGTTAAATACGTTACCCTATTACAAGTGAATGAAAGTGTAGTGTTGGTTGAAACCATTAAATTTTCAACAATATATGGTCACTATTCTAGTGTAAAATAAATAAAATGGATTA
Source organism: Viscum album (assembly GCA_963277665.1). Lineage (NCBI taxonomy): Eukaryota > Viridiplantae > Streptophyta > Magnoliopsida > Santalales > Viscaceae > Viscum > Viscum album. The sequence goes on from OY728128.1 coordinate 744,194,446, forward strand.
AATTGGAGAGTACAGTGATTCATGGTAAAAAACATAATAACCAATCATTTTTTTTAAAAACCTTTTTTAAGATCTATATTTAGCCTTTTTTTCATTGACCAAAATTTACATTTTCTTAGGTGGTTAATTTCTATCCTTAGTACTTAATATTAATAAATTAATATCAGAATTAAAAAATTTAACTAAATTGATAATTTTAATGTCGAATTTTATAAAACCTTTATCAATTAAACTTTCTAAAAGTGTGAAATGGTAATTTTAAAATAAATTCACTTAATAATGTAAAAATTGGTTTCTATAGAAATAATGTTTTAATAAATAAATTAATACATACATTAAAATTATTATGGATAGTAATTTTAATTTCATAAATTGTATTATTATTAAAAAATAAATTGTATTGGGCTTCTTGGTAATTTATAAACCATGTCTCTCAAGAAAAATAATTGATTCAATAAAAATACAAATAATATTTTTTATATTATAGTCACGTTTAAATTTTATATAATGATGATTTACATATTTTTTATAAATTCAATGAATATTATAAAATGTATAATTTGATTCATAAAATTAATATCTTATAAAATTAAAGTTTCTATATATTTCTAGTTCATTATTATGTAATGGAATATTCAGATAAAGTACAAGGGTCATGGAATATGTATTTTTGCACTAAAGGCAAAACATTTTAGATATTGATCAAAAAATTACACGATGTCAACTTTTATATGAGTAATTAATAAATGAAATGATTTTTTATTAATTTTATATTTATAAATTCAGAAATTTTGTTTTCAAAAAAAGATAATAAAATATAAATGAATAACTATTTGAATTGGAGAATAAAATTTTCAAATATTAAATATTTTTATTATTATTTCACATCATCTATAAAATAAGTTGGATTTAAACAATTATAATTTTAAATTCATCATATATTACTTGAAATATAAATGACCATCACAAAAATTAAAATTGTGTGGAAATTTTATTTTCTAAATAATAAATGATCTTATTATCTATTTAGGTAAATTTGTTGAATTTTATATATATAAGAAGAATCCTTTGAATTATATATACATTTAATTCATAAATAGGATACTCATGTTAATTCATACTAATTAAATTGATTGTTATTTAATGGTTTTATATAAATATGAATATATTATTTAAATATATCAAGGTTTAATTTAAGTTTGGTGTTGCTTGTGGACAACTATATTGAAAACATTGATTTATTTAAAAGTAATCTTGTAATAGAATTTTAGGGTCCTACATTATCCCCCTAAAAAATTGCATTATTTTGTCATAATTAATAAATTCATCATAATTTATATAGGGGTCTCATCATTTACTATACACATGTAAATGACAATGGGTTTTTTTCGACATGGAATGAGATTTATCTATTTCAAAAATAATTATTTTTTCTTTATAATGAGAATTCAATCATTTCTAATTTCACATATAACTCTAAGAAGATTTAGATCCTTAATATGTGACCTACCAGAAACACTGAAAATCGTTAATATCATAAGAAAACTATAAGGGTATTTTATTTATAACTCAATGAAATTTATTTAGGGAAAACCTATCTTTCATAACACTGTCAAAAATATAGTGTGAAAACTCACTATTTATTTCATTTTTAGTATATTCATAGTGTTTTCCTAGATCACAAGGTTTTTGGTTACTATAATCCTCATTGTCTATTATATTACGTAATTTATTTTCATATTCTCAACTCTATTTAAATTGGTGAAATATGTTTTTTTAGCTCCACAATTTTCTTTACATTTATGTGTTTGATGACCTTCAACACTAAACTTATATAATATGCCCATATATTTAATTATAATCCATATAATGGTTCTTCTACAAGAAATTACATATAAGAAATTATATTATTTATTACATCATCAACATTTTCAATTGATCTTTCTTGAGACTACATATTTCTCTTCATTAGCATGTTTCATAAATTGACATTTTTCATGTTGTTAATCATATTTCATGGTTAAATATTTCAAATAATCACCATTTTATCACTTCAACCCCACTATGTTAGTTTTATTTATGATCTATACATTTTCATTCACGACATTTGTCCCTTATAGTTACAACTATTACTAAAACATATAATAGTTAAAATGAGTGATGATAATTATAGGATAATTATCATATATAAAACTACAAAAATTTTACCTCAAGATTTCTAACATTATATCACTATGATTATATTTTATAGTTCTTATAAATTAACATGTATCCGACTAATTTCAACACATATCAAAATTAGCGTAACATAAATCATTCTTGGAATAACCTAGGATTCATTGACTTTTGTTTTCTCATAATTGTTGACTTAATTCATAATGTAGTGATTATAATGAATCTTTATATTTATTAAATTGTTATAAACAAAATATTCATCAGATTATTTACTCTAAAAATTCATAAAATCATTTCATAAAAAAATATGAGTATCTACTAAAATTATATACCCATGTTGGTATATATCCTAATCATATAATCTAAATAAATTTCCTCCCAAATATTTATTTGAATATTCAATAAATTAAACCACAAAAATATTATATATATTCCTATTAAAATTAACACTATATTTAACCCTAAAATGGTAGTTACCAGTAGTTAATAGGTTCACACAATAATAACTATATTTCATAATTAAAAAATGAGATAAAATGTTACAAAAAAATTATGAGTTAATTATCAGTCCCAAGGATACCAATTACTATATAACATACTTCTCCCAAAAATTAATAAATAAATAATTATCTCATCATTAAAAATACTTTAAAACTAAAAGTTATCAACACATCATTAATGTGTTCTCTAATATTTATCCCAAAAATCAAACCTTGTTTCAAAATAAATTTTGATGGTTATTGTTAACATTTAATATATATGTTTATAAACCATTAATGAACAATAATTTTATCAAATAATAATCCTTATATGTTCCACAAAATTATTAAAACAAATAAAATATACCATAATATCATTAATAAATGTCACACACTAATGATTATAACTATTATTTTTAGGATTGCTAAAATAAAAACCACAAAAAATTAGATAAAACTATGAATGTATCATTTTCTATCAAGAAATGAAAATAATAAGTCTCAAAACCAATCAAGTGTATTCTATTATTCAGGTATAAGACATACTAGTTTCTAGGAACATAATTGTCTCAAATTCATTATCATGATCCTGTTTCAACAAAATACTATAACCAAATTGGTTATCATTATATCTTCAATGTGTATATGAAAACATAAATCCAAATATTTCTTCACTTTTGACACCTTAAATTAATATAAGATAATATAGAATTAACTTATTATTCACTTTTTTATTCCATGGTTATCCAAGGACATTTTTCCATGGGGTTACCTAACCAAATTCATTAAAATAATTTTTATATTCTTAATATTGTATTTTTAATGTAATTAACCAATGAATATCCAATGAGAGTGTCCTTCAATGTGTGTAGTCTAATTCCCCCTAATTTTTTACTAGTTTGATAATTTTGCCAATAATCTACTGACCCCTTTTAGGATGATTACCCAAATATGCATCTATGAAACATCTACATTCACTTACCAGTATACATATATTGATCTATTTAAAGGAAAACCCAAATAATACATACATTAACAAGCACCATAACATTATTTAGTACATATAATTATTTATAGGGTTTTCAATGAGTTTTTCTTATCCTAATCCCCAAATATAATGTGTGTTGTTTCCTAACCATAAAATCCTATACATATCCCAAAAGGTTATATATACCTTTGAAATTATGATCAACCATAAATTCACTATTTATATATTATACATAAAAAATATCAAAATCTCTAGGGTTATCAAAACCATACCTTTAATACCATTTCTGATTCCCAAACCCATGCTATCGAATCTAGTGCCAAAAAAAATAAATTACCCACATAGTTTGGTACTAACCATAAAATCATGGAAATAACCATTATTAATTAAAAAATAAATAAATCATTCCATATCTTATATTTTAAGAAATTTTATTTTATAGTTCTTTAATGGATTAATAAGAAACATAAAACCCATGTTTTTTTATTAAGTAGACATATTTTTCACACTATATATGAAACTACATGATCAATAATGAATATACAATATATAGAATAAATTAATTTTTTATTATTTTCCATATAGTCATGTCACATTTAAAACATTTATTCATATCCTGGGGAAATTGAAACCTAATATGGGGTGAGCCCAAACACAAAGTAAGGTAAGACACACAAATGAATTAAATAGCACATAAAAATTAAATGACTATTATATAAGGAATACGTAAAAAAAAAATCTAATAGAAAAATGAAATTGAGATAATTCAACATTAATAAATGTAAATGAGAAGATGGATATGAACAATATTGATCTTGTACTGATGGGATGAATAATATAAGGAAAACATATTTTTAATGATTTATCAATGAACTTTACTTGAGGTTGAGACCAAAATCATGACATATTATTGATTTGGGAATTCATACACTAAATTCCAAAACCAATTATGACTCTTGAGATATATCAATTCATTTTGGGGATATTTAATTTTGAGCCCCATCCATCACCAGATTAAGTCCAATGAATTCATTATAATATTCTGCAAGACCTTCTAATGTATTATCTTACCGAAAAAACATGGCAACCCATATAATTTTGCATACAGAATATCAATAAATTAATGATCTGAATAATTTTTCAATTATTATCATGTATGAGAATACATTTCCATATTTCTTTAAAAGTGATAACATTGTTATAACTCAACTGGGTGAAAAATATTAATGGATAAAAAAACATTCTACATTCTAATTATTTTATATATTTTATTAGTAATATATTGAGTGCTTTCTATTTTCACCATGTTAGTAGAATATTTCATTGTGAGCATCATTCAATCTATGTTATGTAAAATAGGATATTCAAGCCTTGTAGAAAAATGATTACACATCTATGTAAATTCATGAATAATATGATCAACATCTATCCAGGGAAAGAAAGTTGATGGTTATAATAATTTCTCATACTTCCATCACATATATATTACTTCTTATAAGATTAATATTTATTACATAACGACATGATCCTTGATAAGACTTATAATTTTTATTTCCTTTAAAAACATGGATACATAGGAGACTGGAACCTAAAAGTTCTACCTCATTTTTCAGTTAGTTATACATAACTACTAATATTCTTATAACTATAATACAAAAAAACCATTTTTAATATCTTAGGGAAAGGGACACATAACAAAGGGTTTGATCAGAAGATAAATAATTATAAATAATGGATATTTCAATGATCACATAATCATACCATGAGCATAACAGTATGAGATCCTGATCATTACATTTGAAAACTATAACCAAAATATCATATATCATAATATTGAGGCATGACATAAATCATTGTAGCTCATTAGATATGTATCAAAATGGAATCAAATAACATGATCCATGAAATCATAACCTTTTCATAATAAATAATTTTATTGCATACACATAATAATATAAAATACATTTATAGGTTAGTGATCATATATAATACTATAATAGTGGATTGAGTTCAATCCCTATATCTTCATATCCGTATTCTTGGTTCACTCTCAATACTATACAGTGGGAAAAGTCCCTTAGTGATCTTTGTTGACTTAGTATTTCATTTATTATTATCTCATGATATATATATTATTACCCAATGCATTAGATAAATGTATAATTAGGATACCATCCGTCACATAATATTAATACATTCATATACATGAAATAATATCATAAAAAGATTATGATATATAATAACATTTGGAAAAGAAATGGTTTTTATATACACCACTAAAATATATCAAAGAATAACATAGGGAAAATAAATTGTTTTAATTAAAATCTCAACAACATAATCATAAGCTATCCGTATAAATAATAAGGATGGTTTCATTGGATAATATCCCTAGTAAATAATATGTAACATCAATAGATGTTATGAACAATAAAAAAACTTTTAAAGTATCACTTGTAATATTTTTATAGAAAAGTACTCTTTTTTAGATATTTGTTAATTAAAATATAAAAAATTTTAAAATATTACTAAAAAATATTTTTTTAAAATGATTCTTTTAAACATCTAAATTAATATTTAGAGCATTGGATGGTCATGAAGAAGGTAAACAAATTATGTCATGTACGTTAAAAAATATTATTTTCACATATTCATTAATAATCCTAGAGTACCTCATTTCCAAAATGAAAACAAGTTTCCTTTAAAAATTGGTAAAAACGAAATCATGGTAAAAAATAGATATAAAAAATCATCAGTGATTAGTAAAACCATTATGGAACATATTTTGAAAACACAGATATACAAGGAAAAGGTTTCCCGACCAAAGAGTAGATAATGTATGTTTTAATAAGACAATGTTTTCTAGATAATTATAGGTATCATAGAGAGAAATATGGTACAATTAATCAAAAATTTGATAAATAAAAAAAAGGAAAAAATATTAATGTTTTTTATTATATAAATATAATATAATTTCCTTTAATTTAATTTCATGCATAAACCTTCTTAATTAAAATGATATTAAAACATAAATACCTTACAACCTTCTTAAATTTTGAATCATAACTCCATTAAAATGTAAAATAAAATTTAATGTAAAATTATATGACAATAAGGATATTAATAATATATCATATAAAAATAGCTATATATACACCTTAAAATGAAATAGGCAAATTACATAACATATGTCCCATTGAATGGAATTTGTGATGATAAACCCTTACCTCTTTAGTAATCTCTAAATAAAAATAATTAGTAAATATAGAAGATTATATTGATTATAAAATAAGTATAATTTTTATGAAATGAATCATAAAATACTTTTTGGGGAGGTATGTACACCACAAAATTTTAATGAGGATATAATATAGAATATGGATCAAGAAAATAAAACTCAAACGTTAAACCCTTACCCAAAGATATAAATGATTAAAAATCCCTATATCCTCATGAATAATAAATTTTAATTTACTATAATTGAATAAAAGAATAACATACATACATATAGTGTTACATTTCATTACTTGTAACATTTCTACACCCATTAATTATGTATTCATTTTTAAAATTTTTATTTTAATGGTCTTAATTGTTTCATTTTCAAGGATGATTGTTTTCGATGGTTCCAGTATTGACACATCAATCATGGAAAGGATTTCACCACAAATTTAATAATTATATAAATATAATATATAATATGTATTTAAATATTTAAAATAATCCATAAAAATATAAGTACATAAAAATTAATAACACCATTTACGATGATGCTAGGTCATATGTAAGAAAGAATAGTGTTTTCACTTTCAGAAAGACTGAATGGAAGAAATTTATATAAAAATATAGAATTAATTATCCATTATTATATCATATATAACTTAAAAATTTATTTAAAGTTTCCTTTATTACCCACCAATAAAAGATGGAATGAAAAACTACTCACAATTTTTTGTGGAGGCGACCGTCCACACATATGCATGAGATACATTATCATTTTATAATTCTTGATAATATAATAAGGTATACATGATATTATATGTTTATAAAATTAAAAATAGTATATATATAATATTAGATATTTAAAACCATTTTATTAACTAATAATTAAATCTGATGATATAAAATGAACTGTAACTATTACGTATATATGGTTGTGCATAGACACACATGACTGATGCATCCACATCCCATTTGATAGAAAATATGTAGGAAATGTTAGCTACATTATCATAATAATTTTTAGTCATATTTATGCTAATGAATTTATTATTTTTATGGTGAATACCGTATATTTAGATTATATTTAAGTATAAATGTTTTGAAAGGGGTCGTGAAGAATGATTACCTCTTATTTGTTTTTACTCCTTCTTATCCCTTAATAAGAACCTAGAGAATGGTCATTTAAAAACATAAATCCTTCAAAATCATGGATAAGTAAGTTATAAATACAATTTTGTAGGGTATGGTCAATATATATAGCTCAATTAGGTGTAAAAGAAAAGAGATAATGGGTTTTTTTATAAAGGATTGGATAGAGACAAATAGAATTACAAAAATAATTAAAATATAATTAATTCCTTTGCCATGTATAGTAATTTCAAATACTAATAAATTGAAATAAAAATATTATATCATATAAATATCATCATTCAATGAATTTTATATCAGTTTTGGAGTCATTTTATTTCTTATTTTCATGTTTATCCCCTTCATTAACCGATTTTAACATTAATTATGGTAATGAATGCCACAAAATTTAAAGGGTTGTAAATTTACATAAAAGATAAAAACAATATTATAAGTGTAATAAAGATATTTTTTATTCAATTTTTATATTTATATTTCAAAATTTTATTGATTTTTTAATAATTTAGTAAACTATCATTTAATGTGAAATATCATTATTGTCATTTGACACTATTCAAATAATTTGATTTTAAAAAACTTAATATAGTAATTAAATTTAAAGATAAACAATTAAAACACTTATAATATGTTATAGGGATCTATAATATTTTCTTACATAAGAAATCAGCAAAAATATATTACTTTTATACATTTTACGAATTTTTATATGATTTTCATACTACTTGATAATGCATTGTGTCAGAGTTGTGTACGAATTCAATATAATAATTTCATCAATAAGAAGTAAAAATAAATTAATCAAAAAAATTTAAATCATTAATATAAAAAATTTATCCTTACATATCCTATTTTCATCCATATGAAATTTTTTTAGAAATATTAAATTAGAAAGAGTCACATATTTGAATTTATCCTAATAAAAATAATATAAATTCCATTATCAAGGGATAGTGGTATCATAATTCCATATATTTAATCATTGTATGTATATATTCTTGTTAATGAAGTAAATTTATTTTTTGGGTTGATTTCGAGTCATTATCTCGTGGTTTTACACATATTTAACTGATTTTACCATTAACAAGGTCATAAATATTTACTATTGTTAATATTTATAACACCAACCAATAAGTGATATTTTTAAAAACTTTAATCCTAATAATTCAATTTTTTTTACCATTTTTCAATATTTCATCTCTATATATTTTTTAATACAATTTTAAATGTTGTGTGAAGAATTCAATAATGAATCGTTTTTTGAAAAAAGTGTTCTTGGTCATAAAAATTAACTTTTATAAATCAAATGCATATTACTAATCAAAATGGAATTAATTAAGATATTGAAAATTAATTGGATCAAATTTCAATTTATAATCAAATCTAAAATATAATGGGACATTTGAATAAATTGAGTTAATGACATTAAATTAGAGTATTTGAAAAAAATTATATTTTCACTATTCATCGAGAAATATAGAATATGAGGGAAATCCCAAAATTTCAATATTATTTAATTTTCATATGATTATTTATAATATAAATTTCATTATTTAAAAAATTAAATAATTATAGGAAATTAATTTTATTATTTTTTCATCAAATAAAATGAAAACCATTTTTAAGGATATATTATTGTAAAGCATCACATGACTTTCCTAAAAATTGGTTAATTAATATCCAATATGTTTAATTTTTCTATAACCATTATTCATTTTTTTAAAATGTGTTTATTGTTGTTTTCTCCTATAATTTAATTGTCAGGTTAAACTAGAATAATATATTACGGTTTATTTAGATTTAGAATTTCATTTATTATAAGCCATCGAAGAAATAAAATTTTATTAAAGAGAAATATATCATAAAATTACATGATGATTCATTCAACCCCTTTAAAAGTTGATGATACCTTAAAATTATATCTCCCTAATTCAAAAAATGAGGATATATTTGTTTCCTCGCATATTTAAGTTCCCATGTGCCTTCTTCAAATTTATGATTCATCGAAATAACTCTATCAATGTGAGTAGTCATATTCTTTATCACATAATCACAATGATCCATGATTTCTATCCATGTTTCATCATAGTAAATATCATTATCTATCGGGACAACCTCTTCATTTATTGAATTTGAGGAATAACATTTGTACATCATCAGGTTATAGATAGATAACACTATGTGATCAAATGAGAGGTTTAGTGGAAAGGCAAAGCAATCATCTACCATCCCTAAGAAATAAAGAATCTCAAGTACGCCAATATCAAAATGGATCCACATTTCCTTATTTATGAATCTCATAACCTTCTACTGTGGAAAAATAATTATGAATATCTTCTTAATAACATGAAAAAAATTAATTTATCCATTTTATTTAAGTATAACCTTTATGTCAACACTAAGATACCATGATGTTTTGCTGGTTAGATATGTCTTTTACTGTCATTTCTTCAGCTAGATTGGGTCCTAATAGATTTATTTCTCTATTTTCATCCCAAAAAATAAGTGTTCTAAACCTATTTTTGATTAATAATTTATAAAAATCGATCTGAATTCACACGTGGAAGATAATTTTAAAATAAATGTCTAGTACTGGAAGGTGTGAGTCCCATATGTCTATAAAAAACACAAAACAAGATCTTATCATTTCCACTAATTATTAAATGATTTTGTATAATGGACCATCTATATAAATATGTCAAGAAAAACTAAAACAATAATCTCAATCTTGATCCAACATTATATATTTTTCTAAATATTACAATTAAAACATGATTCTAGATCAGATACAAAATAATACGATACCACATATAACCTTACCACTTCATTAATTTTTTTTCTAGCAATGTGGTCAAGAGGGAATTATTCATCGATAGAAGTAAAGTTTTCTAACATTTTAAGGTGATTATCTACCACAAAAATATCATTAAAAACATTAGATATTTTGGGGAATCTGATGACAAAATTCACAATGTTGTTTTCCCATTTTTATTCTAGAATGTTTAATAGTTATAATATACATATAGAATCTTTTAACTATAAATTATATTTAAAATATAAAACAAAAGATATACATAATATTTAGTTTATCCCTTTATATTTCCCACTATAAATACTCTTCAGCATTTCTATACATATTCATACTTATATGTGGAAGAGATAATGTCAAACTATAAACTTAATCCAATAGATTCCTCTTCAAGTATAGTATTGATGATAAACATATGAAGTTCATGAACCTTATCATTCGATCAAAATAACTGCTAACCTAATGAATAATTCTTAATTTCTTTTGTAACAAAAATATCATATATTCTTGCCCCTTTAATATTTATAAGGATGAATGAATGAATATTAATATGAGAAAGAAAAATTAAATAAATACATTCCTCTAGAATTTATTTTCCATATTTTATAAATCATTATAAATTGGTTAAACTACAAAAAAATCATGGAAAAACATACATGACCCTTAAAAATCAGAGAATTAGCCTATCTATTCTCTTTAAAATGGTGGTAATGTATTGAAAAATAATTATATTAAATCCACTCCAACTATCATTTGTATTACAAACTCATCCCTTTCATTGTAAATATATACATTGAAATTTTAAGATTAAAAAATATGTCTCATGTTTCCCCATAAATTAATTCATCCATGTTTTTTCAGAAATATTACCATAGATAAATCCCAATCAAGTGTTGGGTAATTTTTCATGTGGAAAATCATTTGGATTGAGGCATAATATTTCATCATATCATTTGGAAGAGGATTGTACTTATCCACTTCATCAATTATTCACTATAGATTAGACCCCCATATCCACTCTAGGGTAATGTATGACCATGAATATTGACTAACCTTCTCAATATTACCTTGATATTGTCATAAAAAACATCCATCTGAAGAAATTTTCTTCCTCCTTAGTTAACATGATGGTTGTGTTAGATAGCCATGAAAATTTACCTATAAATAATTGATAATATATATTTTAAAAAAACAAAACTATGATTCTTAGTCGCATTGGTTGGTCTATGCTAATGTTAAATAACATCCCTCTTTTAATGATCCATCAATTTACATTCAAATGATATTATATACGCTAAAATGATATTTTTTTATCCATAATCCACACATGGTAAATTTTTCTTATTGATTCTCTGTGCTTAATATCGTTGGTAGAATATTCATGTAATATTCATGTTTTTACTTTTTCATGGAATATATAAAGATTCCCTCTATAAATACTATCAAAATTAGGGTAAGGTACTATCAAAAGAAAATATTTATTAAATCCATGAATATATTTATATAATTAGAAAGAATATATGGAATGACTTTAAATTCATAGTGTCTATACTTTGTAAAAATATATTTATTTTGAATGTCTTATCTTTTTACCCTTAACTGATAGTATCCAGATTGAATATCAATCGTGGAAAATATGAAGCACCTCTTAATTGATTGAAAAAATAATCAACAAGGGTTAAGGATACTCCTTTTTTATTATAATCTTTTAAAAGTTATGGACAATCAATTTACAAAATCAAGGATCAATATTTCTTACTAAATAATAGGTTCACCCGATAGTGTTGCACAAGGATCCATAAAAACCCTTTCATGATATTCTTATAGATACATATTTAATTACTACAACTCAATGAGGTCCATTCTATAGGGACTTGTTAACTATTGGTAGCAATGATTATGAGTTCTGTTGAAAAACAACCATCATGATATGGGGTAATAATAATTATATCATCTAGAATAACATTATAAAACACACATACAACAGTCATATAATTAATTTTGTGTTTTTCCATAAGCTTTTGAGATAAAAACAAATTATAATTTGAATCAAGAACCCTATAATGGATTTAATTTCGATTTTAAGTTCATATTAATTAGTATTCAGATAGATGATCACATTTTGGTTTGGAATATCAAATGTCACATCCCTTCCACATCAATTTATGTGTGATTTTTGTAAATAAAGACAATCTATACCTATGGTAAAATATAATTCAATTAGAGGGAGAATAATGCGAGTTTTGAGAACCAAATTCCCAAAAAAAGATAATAATCATATAAATTGGATATGATCATTGTACTATTTTAATTTTTCACATATAATTTAACATCTATTATTTTGGGAGAAATTTTGATATTCATTGAAAATTAATCACATATAAAAGACTGAGTATGCCCATATTCAAATATGAAATTATTAGTTCTATAGTGTATAGTATATTTTCCTTTCCCCACATCATTATTATACCCTTCAATAGTAATAATGATCTGATGTGATTTCACAATGTCTTTAGAATTAAGAGGATGTTAACATCAATCATAACCATCATTAATCTTCTAATTTTAGAACCGTTTAAAAATATCCCCATTTTCGATAAATTTTAATCACTTTAATGTGGGTGGATTATTGTTTGTTTCGTTTTTTTCATCATTAGTGAACTACCTATTCCCATTACTTCTTTATTATAATTTTTGATGACCTTAAATTACACATATAGACCATTCAACAGTCCCTTTATAATAATTTCCTACATGTTTCCATGCATTAATTGATAATAAAAGAAATGGCATCTTCTTCACTCCATGTTTTTTATTACTATGTTTTAATCCTATCTTTATATTCTCATTAAAAGAATGAGATTTATGGGAATCTCTGATATAAATATCCACCATGATGGAACATATAATGATTTTATCATATCAAATGAAGTCCCTTATGGATAATTCCCTTTAGAGTCCTCTTTTTATGACAAAAAATAACCAATCAATCTTATTGTCAGTATGGATAATTATACAACAATTATACCTCATAAGTATTTTAAAACTCTCATCATGGGTACTAAATGATTCATATTCCTTCTACTTTAGATCAATGAATTACATCTCTATTTTGATAAAAAAATATATGTGGAAATTAATTATTATGAAATTATCCCTTAATCCACCCCACTTCATGAAGTAAATTTATTTATGTTTCATTTTGTTCTAATTTTTATTCAACCATTGATCTTAGTTGGATAATAATTAATAAATAATGAAATAAGTTTTTAATGCTTTATAAAATGTAATATTGAAAATATATTTTATGTTGTAATGATCTATTTATTTAGAACTAGGGGATCTGCACACCAACAAAAATAAGGTGGATTTTATTTATGATGGACTCAACAAAACAATATAGCATCATTTTTTATTTTGAATATTTGTATGATTCATTTCTTCAAAAAGTAGTGTAACCATAACAATAATATGTTTCATCCCATCCCACAAAATATTTTTTTCTCAGGAGTGAAATCATTGAATTTTTCATCACATCCAACAATAATATAGTTCTTTAATCTTTTAAATATTTACTATATCCGAAAATAAAGGTGTGAGAAATAATAATGACAGTGGAAAACCACATAATCATGGAAAATAATATTAGTAGGCCTAAATCAGGAAAATTAATTTTCAATATATGACACATTATGTTTAAGATACATAATTCATAGTCATCATCGATTCAAATCAGTCATATGGTACATAAGGAATGAAAATTATCCCAAGAATATCCACCAATAATTTCAATCATGAAGTGTGGTAAGTTCACACTACCCATGTACCAAAATAATGGAGAAAATATACTAAATAAAAAAAATCATGGTTATTAACTCAAGATATATCTGTTCCAAAACAATGTTCACTTATAATATCTAGACAGGGATGTTATTCTATAAAAACATCACTTCTTTCTTTTACATAACATAGTTTCTTCTCCTATACAAATGATTATCCAAGGTGTTATATCTAATGTTTTTGACCATTGTTTTCAAAGGTGACTAAACATTGGAATGAGTCCAACTACTGTGATCCATACTATCTAAATATAAATATTACATTTTAATAAATTAATATTCATTACATTACAACACATTCCATAGTAGAACTATAAAGGTTTAGTGTATTTGGACACATGGATAAATAAAAAATAAGTACAATAATGTCCAACATCATATAATCCTTACTTCTTCACTTCAAGAACCCTTATTAGGTATCTAATATGTAAATATATTTTTCATATAATTTTGAAATGGAAGCATAATAAACGGTGGGGTCAAATTCTTAGTAAGGGTATAAAAGGGATATATCAATGATCACTTAATCCTAACATCCACATAAGGGTTTGATAACACACTATTAAAATTTTAAAACCATTACAAGCATATCATGGATAACAATCACGAGTCTTATTATAAATTATGTTAGTTCATAAAAATTATTCTTAATGTAATTTAATATCATACTCAATGAGAGAATAAAATTTTCCAAAGACCTATGTTTTCATAATACGCATAGGAATATAAAATAATTTTCATATTCAAGGATAAATACCAAGACTCTCATATAATATTTTGTTCAATCTCTATTCCATCTTATTTTTAGTCAAGGATCATTCCAATGACTATTATGGTCAATTGATTTCCTTACTTAACTAGGTTCATTCCCCATTAAACTAATTATTTTCTCACGAGATATATATCTATACCCAATTCATTTATGGGCTATATAATTCTTGTAATACTCATCACATAATCGCAATAAATACATATGTGTTCCACAAGATCATAAAACCCATCATATATCAAAAATCCTAGAAAAGTAATTTTTTTCATAAACAATTCAATAAAATAGAATATCATAACAAATGTAAAATTATTTTTATAATATACATCCCATAGTCATAATAATAAAACATCCAAATAATTAATAAGAATTAAATCCTTCAAACATTTCCATAATAATGAATACGTTATATAAAAGGATGTAATTTTAAGTTGAAGCTCATTTATAATATCACATGGTATATTTCATTAATAGAATTACCTTTTAATTTTGAAATTACTAATTTAAGGTCTAAATCTGCCCAAAACATACTTAAAACATTTTCATTGAAAATAATATTGAACACATGATAAATAATATTGAGATATTTTTTTGGTAATGGTGGATAAAATTATTTTTATGTTGTGTACGTTAAAAAAAGATTCTCAACACATTTCAGAAAAAATCATAAAGTAGATACTTTGGAAAATGAAAAAAAATATTCCTCTAAAAAATAGATAATTATTGTTTTAAATATTCATTGATGTTTAGTAAAACAATTTGTTCAATAGTTTTAGAAAACATTATCCTTATATAAAAACGATTCCAGACCAAAGTGGAAATAATGTATGCTTTTATTATAAATATTATTGATCATTTTAGGTATCAAAGTGTAAAAAATGGTATAATAATTTAAAATTACATGATTAACTATATGAGATTAAAATTAATGTTATTTATTAGTAATGTATCGTAAAATTTTGTAAAATTGAAATTCATGCCAAAATAATTCATTTTAAAAATAATCTAAAACATTAATATTCTATAAATATGGTAACATTTAAATGGTCAAATATATGAAATAATAACACACATTGAAAATTTAAATTTCTTGATATCAATGAGATTCATTATAATAAATGTGAAAATGTTTTTATATACACCTCATAAATGAAATAGGGTCATAACATAACATATGTCCCAAAGGAAACATGTGGTGAATCAAAAACCCATGAAAGTGATTAATTTATATGGATAAATAAAAGCACCAAATTTCTATTAAGATATTAATAAAGTAAAATCATGATAATTATATACACAAAATAATGGAAACACGTGTTCAATATGGCATATGTCTCATATAATTAAAAGTGATATGAAAAACCCTTACCTGAAGTATGAATATCATCGAAAGCAATATATCCCCTTATATAATAAATTTAATTTTATTATAAATATAAAATATAATCATTTTACTCATTATAATATTATATATGATAAAATTATAACTTTTAAATGCTAAATTTCAAATAATGTTTCTTTTAAATCAACACTTTCATGGTGTTTCCCTTTTGTTTTTTCATTGATGTTTTAGTTCGTCTATTCATGTCCCTATAAATTGATCATGGATCCCTGATATAAATAATTTTATTCATGATATAAATATAATATAGATTTATTTAATATATTTTACCAATCATTTATAAATAAAATATCGTAATAATTAATTTCACCTAACAAAGAGATGGTAACTCGTAAGTATGCATGAAAGATATTTTCACTTTTTGATAAATGGAACAAAAGAAAGGTAAATTAAAAATTAACATCCTATAATACATATTATATCATTTATATAAAAATATATCATGTATATTCCTTAAATATATTTTTATTTCCATATATTTAAATTAAAAATGTAAAAACCAATCACATCACATCATATAGGTTGTTGTCCACACATGTGCAAAAGCAACGTTGTCATTTTCCAACTAATGAAAATGAATGAATGTAGTTGAAATAATCTAATTATAGAATAATAATAATATTATTATTATAAATATCATATATGAAATTTAAAAAATTATAACAATCAAAATTTAATTATGGTGATGTAAAATGAATTGGGTCGCTGCGTGGAGGTTGTAGGGACATTTAGGGATGAATGATACATTGACTTCTCGTTTGATGGAAAAGTGGTAGGATAGTGGTATTTACCTAATCATAATAAAATTTAACTATAATTTCAATAATTAATTCATTATTTTATGATCACCATAATATATATATATAAGAGATAGAATATGATATAAATTGAATGCTTTCGGGTTGGTAGATTACAACTTCATTGTTAGGACTCCTTTACATACCTTCTACATGACCCTTCTAATGTTCTATAAACAAGTCTAAAAACCCTAATTCATGGCTATGGATGTTTTGAAGATAATTTGGTAATGGTATCAATAGAAAACCAATTTATTTTCATGAATATAAAAATATAACAAATGGATTTCTCTTAAATAATTATTCTAAATAGAAATGAATTCAATGAAAAATAATATATGGTTAAAATATTGTTATAAAATAAAATTTAGACATGTTTTTATTTTAATTTAATAATTATCATTTGGTTAAACCCCTATGATAATTAATTCTTACCTTATCTGTGGAAAAAAAATCAATATTAAAGGGTTATAATTTTACTAGTATGTTAACAATTAGATCATAAAAGGAAATTGTTTTAAATTTTAAACGACTTATTATCCTAAATTCATTTATACAACATTTTTATGTTTTTATTTATTTTAGAAAAATAATATTTAACATAAAGTATGGTTAATATCTTTTTTCCCCTATACATTTTATTTGACCTCAATTTCATAGAGATGATCATGAAAATTGAATCTAAACCTTTCACGTATCTATAAATTGTTATATGTATATAAAAATTTAATGAGTCGCTAAAATTACCCAAAAAAATATTACTTTTATGTTATATAGAAACATATACATGATTTTCTAATGTTCAAATAATCAATGTGTTGGTGATGTGTAAGCATTTAAGGAAATAATTTTATCACTAAAAATAACAATGTAATTACTATGATACAAAATTGGAATTTAAAATAAAAATTTATAACATAACATATCCTCTTTTTATTTTCATGTACATTTTTTAGAGATAATTAATTTAAGGTACTGTAATTATTGAATTTATTTACAAAAATTTTATAAATTTAATTAACAAGGTATAATGGTTCCAAATTTCAATATACATGAATTTAGGATATCAACGAAAAATTCAGTCTTTCCAAAAAAATAATTTTTTTTGGTTGATTTAGAGTCCAGTTTTCATCGGTTAAATCTTATTTTACCCATTTTACACATGCCATGGGGAAAAGTATTTTCCATGGTTAATATTTGTAATAACCAGATATAAAAGGAAACTATTTAAAAAAATCTAATCATCATAATTCAAAATATGTTGTAGATTTTTCCTGATTAATTATCGGTAAGTGGAAGAAATTAAATTTAATATAAATTCATAAAGTAATCAAAAAACATTTTTTATAAGCATACAAATTTAATTATTATCACAATCCCTTCCATACAATGTCACCCCTCACATGCCAGCAATAGAGGTAGATAGATAATAATCCCTAATTATAACCTTTAGTTGGTCCTAAGATTGTGAAAATAAACAAGGTTATTAAAATGTGTCATAAATAGTAGGAAATACCCTCAATAATATTGTTTTATGAGATAAGATATCAATCACAAGAAAAAATAAATAAATCTACAAATGTGTTAAAAACCCATCCTATAATGAATGTATAACATGAATGTATACATGTTTCTCAAAATAAATACCAAAAATAAAATTCCAATAGCAGGGAAAAAATAACAGATCCAGTGTTCTACATAGATATCTCTAGAAAAGTCCCTCAACACCTCCTAAAAACCAAAAAAAAACTATTTGTATATACATAATGTGATAATAGAATTATAATAAGTATGATCATCCCCAATGTATCATGTAATAATTTGTAAAAGGGAAAAATATTACACCGGTAAGAAAATAGTATAACCAAAAACAACTAAATAAGGAACCTAACAATACCATTCCTCAGAATGGAATTCTCCCCAAATAATGTAATAAATATTAGTAACATAATAAGTTAAATGTTCATTAATGATAACACACACTTCTTTCTATATAATTTTCCATTCTTATATACCAATGACATACATTATGTAACTCCCATTTATTTATTATTATATACTTAATATAGGGACTTGGGCCAATATAACACATCATTCCCAATAAAACCAGGTCCACCACATCAAATATCTTCCAGATACACATGGTTTGTCGCATCATTCCCATAACAAGAATAGTATGGAATCCATAACATGAAGGACCTAAACCACATGTCCTCCACCTATAATGAAAAATCCTCACAATAATCCCTCTAATTAAACATCAAAATAATGCACTTTTAAATTATGTCCCTTACAACCCATGCATGTCAATGTCACTTGGAAGATATTATGGGGATCATCGGGTAGCCATCCATCCATCCTCATTAGTGGGTTGTTTGGAAAATGGCCTAACAATTTTGGTTGTTGTTATATGTTGATCCATGTGGGTGGGGTACATATTTAAAGCAAATTGAATGTAAAATAAATATATATTTTATCCACTCACAATCCAATCCTATGGGTTTACATCAACATCATTATCCCAACAGACAACATCATAACCAAGCCTCATAATCTCCACCACATACACCTACACCACTAAATTCATAACACCATGAAACCAAGCGACATCTTAATAACCATATCATTAAATTGATTTCAGGAAATCCCAATTTACAAAATTACAACTTCCTACACTTTGAAATCATCCATCCCATTTATTTTACATTTAATCATCCACCACATTTAACAATAATTCTCATATTATTTTAGGAATTAATTAACCATTTCAATCCATTTTATATCAATTAAATATTTTCTATTTTATTATATTTCTACTAGAGAACAAACACAACACACCACAAATCCACCAACCAACCCCCTCATTCCAACCATCCCGACACTACAACCATTTCACATCACTAGATAATATCATCGCTGCCACTACATCAAAACCACATCCCATCACATTCTACTCATATATCATAAGAATGCATCTTCACCACAAAATAAAACCTCAAATCATCATCACAAAATAAAACCACACATCACTTCCACATAACACAATCCCATGTCACATACATGAATACTATTACAGATATATGAAGGGACTTTAATCATATTAAAAATTACATTGCAAGTTTATTCTCACAAAAAATATATTTTACTTGTGGAACCCATTTATTATCAAGATATAAGTGATTAACCACGTTCATTCATAGTGATAAAAAACAACCAAATCAAATGGGTTCCATATTCCAAACAACCAATGTCAAATCAAATCCCCAAAATGACCCTAATTTTCAAGAAGTCATAAATCTCATACAATCAAAATATCAATAATATAAAAAAATGTAAAACATGTAATTTAATTCATTTTCCCCATTCTCAAAAATTAATATAATTATTTTTCATTTTGTGGATGGTCTATACTATCATTAAAAAAGATAATAATATCATAACCATTCTCACATGATTCGGCTAAATGTTAAATGAGGGTCCCCAACTTTAAATGAATTAGTCAAAACCCCTAAATTATTTTGGAATGAGAGGGAGATCATCCACAAAGAAAATGTCAATATATATCACATTTATCACCCAAAAAGTCACCCACAAAAGTTTCTTATATAAACATCCCTGAAACCAATGTTTCCCTTGAAATTAACCTTCTATAAATGTAGAACATTGAATAAATAAGGGGAAATATAGAGGGAAACGTTCATAAAACAATCAAGGAATTAACTCTTAAGGATATGGTAGAAATATTGTTAATGGTGGATGAAATATATAATTTAAATAAACATGTATTTTCTAATAACATATATGTTAGCTGTGAAAATGAGGGGTTTTAGGAGAATTTGGGGTTTTTACCCATTATTAAAAATACAACACTAGAACACAACCTATAGCACTATAATATAGAATTGAAAAAAATAAAGGGACTACAAGGAAAACAGATGGACCAAACCATTACATGGAAATTCAAGTATGCCTCTGAGAAACATGGTTGTCATCGTACCCTAGATCTAATAAAATTGGAGAAGGGGCCATGATGTAGTGGAAATGCCCATGTTTCAAAACCCTTAAACTATTAATATACTACACTATACCCTTTATCTATGATCTAACTTCATTAAAAACAATGGAACCCCTGATATCACCCCTCTCATGCTCAAGGCTACATACAATTCCTTGACACCATACCATCTCAGGTAATAAATTCATATCTATGCCACATCCAATCATTGTGGAACAACTATACCAAACATTTTTTTATTTAAAAATACATATTCCTCCTCCCATGTGACATGATTATCATCTCTACCCAAAAAAATCTATATTTCATGACACATCCAAGGATTCATGCCACATAACCCATTTGATAAAAAATATTATCTTAATCTCATCTTTTATCCATCCAAACTCGTAAAAAACTCATTTAGAAACATATATCACCAAAATTTGTATAAAATATTGCACTTTAATGTCCACAAATTTACATCACATACCCCTCAATCTAATTTCATCTAGAAGAATCAAAAGAAAAATAGAAAATAAAGAGGTAAAAAAATTTCAATAGAACTACCCCACGAGATAACTCTCAGCAACTACATTAATACTAATCAACTCCACCAACAAGACAAACTAATCCCATCTAAAAATTATCACCAATCTTGTTATACAACTGTATAATTAACTTCATCTATAATCATTGAACCATTGACATGATCATTATCACCACCATCTCATCCTTTTCATATCCCATGAAAAATATCATCACAAACATTAAAAAACCCAACCCTAAGCACAAAAATAAAGGAACTCCACCTTTAACATAATGATATTATTATCTTAATTGATCACTAACCCAGATACATGTTTCTAATCGTTTCATTGTATAACATTCGATAATTAGGAATTATTTTTCCCCTATCGATATGAAAAATTCATTACAAGACATAATATTATTAGGGAAAATAATTTTTAATAAACAAAAATATCAATGCATCACCTCATAAAGGCCAATAAAAACAATATATAACTCAAATAAATCTAGATACTCCAAAAGAATCTAAATATCAATATCCTGTGTATGCTCCCCTAGGACCCCATGACTCTACAAGACATGAACTAATGAAAGTGTATTTCTATCTAGCATCATCCACCAATGATCATAGTTCTCTATTGGCCACTCCATGAACATCATGTCACCCTCAATTTCCATTTAACCTCGGTCCATAACGTGGGAATCATTCTGAAGATACTAATAGACCAGAATATATATGTAAGAAATCATGATTTAGTCCAATCATAGTGGGAATACCAACATGTCACCCCCCTTGCTGACATTCTCCAACACATCATAATACCTAGAAAACATGGTTGATAGCATACTCTATCGACTAAACCTCTTCTACCCATTTTTAGGTGAAAAAATTGAGAAAAATTGGAACCCTAACCTCCAAATTCCATGGCCTTCTCATGTGCTCGACATATTAATATTTCTAGTCAAGTGCTTCTATAAACCTATCATAAACATCCTCTACCCTTTCTATCATTTCATAAACCACCTTGGAATTGAGAAATTTTACTTCTAAACCTTAAACCAAAAAATAGATAATTACATGAGTTCCCATAAAAATAATCAAATATGGAGATGGTGGTAGATTAGAGGTATCTTTTTTTATTAGAAAAATCAAAAAAATTAATGTTCATTTACAAAGATAAATTTATTTCCATGATGAACACCAAAAAAATATCCTATGGTTTTTGGATAGTCAACTCATTCATATTATCCTTCTGAAGGTGGAATGTAGTATTGAGTTGAATCTTAGGGAAAAATTATGATAAAATAATCTCTAGAAATTCATTGTAAAAAATCATCAGAATATGGGTCAATGAGAAATTCAACTCTACATGTCCATAAAACATTCTTCTACATACCTCATATTTAATACATCCACAACTTCTATCTTCTTTATCATTAATACATGAGATAACTTTTTCATCTAATCAAAAGTTTCCTAGAAAGAATCACAACCTTCTCAAAATCATGGTAGACCTCTGATGATATCAATCATGATTTCATTACTTGTCCACATGTGCATGTTCGAGGGATCAAAAAAACATATAGTAATGGGGTTCTCAACCTTTACCTACTATAAAATCAAAAACAGGGTTTCAAAAATATTCATTGTCAGTTTCTTACATGGCCACAAAAACAAAATCCTCAATCCAATATACATCATATTATCTCTTGGGTGTACTAGAAAAAGATGATCTATAAATTTAATTACAAAATACCTCTAAAATTCCCATCTAAATTTTGAAATTATCCTGAAACAACATGTTATTCCAAAAAACCTATGATTGTCCCTCTATAGAATTATAATGGCCAAAATTATTGTACATCATCATTAAATATGATTCCTCCGAATAAAAATATTCCATTTTCTCATCAAAGAAGACAAAACTATGATCTGAAATGAGAATCCTCTATAAAAAACAACCCCTTCGTCTAAATATAAAATTTCTATGTCCTACTACATCCTCTATGAATAATAATTCTCATGAACAACATATTTTTTAATTATTGATATAATCATTTTCCATTATATTCCCTTTCCAAAGGTGTTAGTGAATATGAAACATCATCCACCTCTATTTCCTCCACTCCATGTCACACATTTAAAAGTTAAACCTCAATCGAATGTCATATATAATGACTAAAAAGATTATACCATTGATGTAATGAGGCCTCAACAATAGAGAAACCCAAACTATTTTAGGCTATTAATCATGGGTTCCCTATTTACCCTCGATGGGTGTAACTTCCTATACATATAAGAGATCCAAACTCTATATTACACCAAGATGTGTCTCGATCCAATATGGGAACTGTTGAAAAACAAATCAAATATCACCCCTCCTCTAGAATCTAATGCACTAGATAATGGATAAAAATCACCTTAAACTTGTAAAACACTACCTGAAACAAATCTTCCTAGATAAAATAATCATCCTTTTAGGTTAGAGATATCAAAGGGGATTAAATATATTAAAAACTAGATTAGAACCTCCATTAATATTCTATAATTCAATGGATGCTATGAACCTCTAGCACATTCTTGGGTGATTCCAATGAAATATATACTTCGATAAATGATATATCCATAGAAATACCATATTGGGACACCACATTCCCAACTAAACATAAAACCCTCATCCAAAATATACAAATAAGTAATTTCCCATAGATTAGATAGTGTTGAAGAACATTCAATAATTCTATAAGATGATTGACATGATCATACTTTTACATTGATTATAATAGGATGTCTTCAATGAAAAATACAAAAAACTATTCCAGGGGGTCTTGGAACATATAGTTCATGTGGCCCATTAACATAGCTACTGCATTCATGACACTAAACCACATGAACATGAATTTGAAGTTCCCATAATGGAATCTAAAGCCAATATTCATGACAACATCTTCCCACACCCTCTTGAGCTGATATCCGGATCATGGATCATTCATTAAAATTGAACTATCACAGCACAACC
This sequence comes from Viscum album, assembly GCA_963277665.1. NCBI lineage: Eukaryota > Viridiplantae > Streptophyta > Magnoliopsida > Santalales > Viscaceae > Viscum > Viscum album. The sequence continues at coordinate 744,219,617 of OY728128.1, forward strand.
AGTTGAAAAGATCATATATCCTCAGAAGTGGGAAATGATTCACGTTCATTAATTGATTTGACCTCTAGTAATTGATACACTACCATCAAATACAATTTTAATAATTTGTTAAAAACACTAAAAAACCCAAAGAAGACACACTATAGAGGAGAAAACCATCTCCATCAGATCATATATCTAAATCCCATACTCCCAAAACTCATTGGTTTCTATTTGATAATATACCGTAAAAATTGGAGAAGCATCGGCCTCTAGATCTATCTCTAACATAATATCAAAATATGGGGGTTGTGTCACAACCTCTTCATGTAAATAAATAGAGAAACTCCTTGAAAACCGTATAAACTTCCATCACCCCTAAATCTATTGATTTCACTAACAAATCATACATTATGTAAGGGAGGGGACTCATTATTCTAGTTCCTAACTAACAAATCTTATAAGTAATAAAAATTTTGTTCCATAAATCCACAATGAAACAAATGAAAATATTCTGGAATCAATTGATAATATATTGAACAAAATTCAAATAGTTTTTGTCAACAATGGACTTGTATTTCATGTATGTATCTGGGAATGATCCCCACATTACTGATGTGGCCCCATCATCAGTCTACTCCTCCAACACACATCAAACAAGCTAGTATATCCTATGAATCTCAAATATAACCCCAAGAGAATGTCAATCATCTCTTTGTCTAGTCATAATGAATGGACTGCATCTAGTGAAACCAATTTATATGAATCCATTATATAAAACAGGTATCAAATAAGTGTATATTGTAAAATTATCACATATCTAACAATATCTAGACCATCTAGTGATAGGACCCACGATGCATGTAGTTGACCACACCCAAATCCAATACATCTCGATTGAAGACCACGTACAAGTCCACACATATTTCGGGGACCCCAAAGATATGGAATATATTTTGGTATACCATTTCTACTCTATCTTCTCATGGTGGAGTATAATCCTACATACAATGCTACTAAAATGGACTCAGTATCATACCACCTCCACCATACTCTGACATTAAAACCACCATGCATTGATTTTGCTAATGGACATCACCCCCATTAAAAAATAAAACTATAAAAAGGCCACCAATAAATGAATAAAAATTCTACCACCAGTAGAAGATAAGGAAAGATACTGAGGATAACTACCCATTAGTTGAAACCTCAAAGTCCCTAGATCTTGAGACATATTACTAGATAAGATTCACCATAAAGAAACTTATTGGTTACCTTATTATTGTAAAACTCTTCATGAGTGCATAAGATTGACCACATATTCCATATTTTAATCATCTAGATTTGTTGGAAATGTAAAATTTGTAATTCATACAAGATAAATGGATCGAGTGCCTCCATAAGACACCAATATCAAGGAACGTCGTCATAAAAAATAACTATTGTGAAATAAAAAATACCTTTGATCAAGATCCCCTCCCCTCCCATAAATACTCCCCTACTGAAGAGAAATTAACTCCCGACACATTATAACAATCATGGTGGATGGAAGGATCTATTCTTGTAAATCCATCAAAAAATTTACCCATTAATCAGCAACCTCCTTCTACTCACTATGATACACAAACCTCATTTGATGCTCCACCCATCTTATCTAAGAAACCACCAACAGAACCTCCTGATTTTCTAGTAATTGGATCAAAATAAAGGAAATCTCATGGTCCTATAAACGTCTCTCTATATCTACTTCAGAAAAAGTTCCCCTTTTACTTTTCCCAATCATATAGTTGAATGGTGTATACATTCCTCAATCACTAGTCATCCTACTCAACTAGATCAACACTTTGATGATAAAACATATTCTCTTAATAATTCCCTTCTTCTGAAACCACGTGTAGATGATGAATAAAATCCTTATCTAAATGTGAAAAAATATTTCAGGGGTTTTTTAATATTTATTTAATTATTATAAACTTCAAAAAACCACCAAATTAAAATAAAAACAAACAATTTCATGATTCATGTACCTCTCATGGGTCTCTACCATGAAAGTGAATCCATAACACATAGAAATATGGTATCCTCAAAGTCCCAATATCAAATCATGGGTGACCTAATATCCCGGGTCCATGTATGACTTCCCTGGCCTAAGTTACATACCAAGATCCACTAACATCTTTTCCATACAGACCCACAAAATCATCACTATGGATATCTCCAGTATCCATCCTATCTAAAAAAAAAATCCATTGATATCACTCTAACATTAATAACAACATCTATTAGTAAAACTATTGGGCCATCAATGATGGTAGGGAGAGAATAAACCTTGTTTCATGCCTTCAATATGCCCAATGACATTAATAATCACTAAGGGTTGAAATATGACACATTAATAGAACGAATTAACCTCTAGAAAATTGTATATGGAGATAGGATATAAATAAACTAGAGTCCCAATGTCATAATGTTGAAGTAATCTAAAAACCACCACTTAATACAATAATATAGTAAATATATACAAGGGTCTCTAATTTAATACTCAAAAAAATATTATGGCATTAATTTTTCAATAACCCCAAAGTCCAAGAATGTAATTTCTAGATTAGTATATGAACTCTTCCTAAAACGCTAAAAAATAGTTGTTATATACATAGAATGATCTGGTGTTTTACTCATTAGGGTCACACGTAATGTCTCTAATTAACATGGGAAAAGAACATACACATGCACTAGTGAGAAATTAATAGAAACAAGTGGTCCAAAATATGTCTACAAACTAATCCCATTCTCACTATGAAATGCTCACCAATAAACCTACACTAGTATATTAATGTAAAAATATGATTATCGATAAAAGGTATCTAGAATTTCATTTCCACAAAAAAAATCTCCCAAACACCCCCAAAAAGTACAATTCGGTACTCCCATATCTTCAATATAACATCATTACTATTGAAACATGGAGTATCACACAACCACACACCCAATGACACATTTTCCATCACATCACATATATCCAAAAGAAAACATTTCCATTACATCACATATCACACAAAGACACTTGAGCTATCACATCACAACCATAACAAGAATATTAAGGTATTTTCAATATGAAGAACATCAAACTTATGTCATCCTGCAAATATGTATGATCAACACCATAATAAATATTATAAAACACCACCAAAATTTTTTCCCTCTATCAATCAAAACCTATAGATGAAAATTTCATTTAGGAAAGAGAGTGGGGTAGAATGGGTAGCTAACCATCCATACTCACCATTTGGATGTTGGTAAGAAAACCACCCAAAACAATTGGTTATTGTAATTTTGTGATTGTTGTGGGTTGGGTTCCTATATAAATCTCAATGAATGTAAATCGTATATATATTCTCCACACAAATATTTACATATGAGTTCACAAAAAAACACAATCCCAACTCACAATGTCACCACCAATCCTCACAACCTCTTGAACTCCCACCGACACCACTAAATTCATTAAAACTCACAAGAAATAAAAAATAAATGAACCAAATACATACCTTCAATTATAGTTAATACAATTTCAATATTTCCTATTTCTATCCCATTTAAATTAATCAGATCATTTAATTTACATTTATATATCCTTTTAATTTAACAACAATTGCAATTTTATTTCATGATTTCATTAAGAATTTCATACCATTCTATTTCAATTCATCATTCTAAAATTGTTTCTATATCTACTGCGAAACAATTATAACACACTAAAACTAAAAAAATCATCCTCTTCATGTTAATCTTCCCCACATTTCAAAAAATTCACATCACTACTAATCCTCATTAAAACTTCTGCATCACATACACACATCACATACAGACAACATATATTACATTTATATAGGTAATTTCATCACATTTAACATTAATTTTAAAATAAATTCATAAAAAACTATAATTTCTATCTAAATCCAATTTCACATCTACATATAAATTCATTGTGTTAAAAAACAACCCCATCACAAGGGTTCAATAGTTATAACAACCACAATGAAAAACATTTCCCCCCAAAACCATAATTTTTGATATGTAATCTAGCACTTTTAGTTACAATATAAATAATATAAAATGTGTCACATGTTGGCCCAACAAGGCTCAAATTTTGACTACCCTAATCCACCTTCAATAGGATAGGTTCTTCAGACCAACACCGGGTAGTCATATCACTAAAATTGGTGGCCTTATCAAAATATTCATGTTCAGAGGAACCCATATCCAAGCATGTAGAATGATTTAATGAAAAATAACTAATAAAACACGTATGAGTACATCTAAATTTCCACTTCCACATTATGTAAAAATGTATTGATACTTGGAAAATACCAGAACACCACAAATACACTGAAAACAATTCCATCCTAAAATTATAGATTAGGGATGATATCAAGCTGAAAATAAGAATACTCCACGATTATTCTAGATCTTTAATCTCCTCCATGTCTTACCCTCTGTACGACATAGTCAAATGACCAATCATCTAAATAATACACAAATCATATGGAGAAATCACATATAGAGGTGAGTATTAAAATTCCATGTTTGACACCCTAAAAATCACTAAACATATAAAAAATAGTGAAAATCATATCAACACAATAATATGGCTACAACCCAAATAACAAGAATATATAGTTATACTAAAAAAAGACACCAAGACTCATGTTAATGTCACAAATGTATTGACAATATTGGGATCATGCTCGAATGATGCACATTGAAATCATTGTGGGAGTCACACTCTATTACATAACTATCATTGATGTAATCTAACAATGATTTATGGATCACTAGGTCTTTCAAATTTCTATATAAACTATAAGTTTTAAGATAATGGTACAAATATGGGGATCACACCCCAGGAAAAGGGGTATCCAAAAAAAACAATATGGAATAATATGTTAAGTAGAGAATCAAAGCCTTCATAGTGCTAGTCACAAGGATACCATAATCTTTATCTAGGTCCAGATTATGATAGAATATCTCACTATAAACCTCATGAAACGATTCCAAAACCTCCATCCAAGTTTTCCAAATAAAGGAATCACTATCCATAGTGTAGGTTATGATTTCATACTACCACTAATGTATTGTTTCAAGGGAATTCTACCTAAATAAATGTGTCCAATATAAAGAGGATAAGTGCTCCATACCATGTTTCATGTATTACACAGTGTATACTAGTAGTGAAATATATTTCCCATAAACACGAGGGTATTCTTGTGTAAATCATCTGATGTCTGTGTGTGTGTCTATTCTTGAGTACATTACATGACTGAGAATATGTACCGCTGGCTATGTAGGGGTCCTTCTGGTATTTTCCTTGTATTGATAGTAATTTTTGTATATAGATAGTAATGTATCCTATACAATACACATAGAGTTCCACGATAGGGGTCACATTTCATCTTATAGGGGTCTCATATCTTGTGATACTAAAATCCTTATGGAACCCCTATCCACGGTTATAAGGGTCTAACATGGCGTGTAGCTCCGCAATACAAGCACTATACTATGGGATTTTCTAGAATATGGGATTTGGATCTTGTGACTTCGCCCGATCCTCCATCCATATATCATTACATTACTATCATTAAATGTATAGGAAAAATACCAGTCGATCTTTCCATCATAGATTACATGGTTTTCCCCATTCAATTTTATTATAGAATCGTCCAGAAAAATTATTTTTCCTCGCATTCCCAAGATATGATGAACGATATCCTAAAACCAATCGCCAATCAATCTTTCATAATTTTATGTCGATTATGTCATCGATCTAAGACCAAAATGAAATATCCAACTATTGTTCCATTAAATATGTCCACAATGATTGATTATTGGTATTTGTCAAACCACATGCAAAGATATTTTCTTCTAATAAATGAATAGACGAGGGGAAGAATTGAAAAACCAAAAACATAAAGAGTTAAGCACATCAAATTTACATTTTGTCCAAAAATTCGTTTTTGTTAGGATAATGGATGAAGCTATAATGAAAAATTAACAAAACAAGTCCGCATTCTCTTATAAATCTAACACATCCCCATAATGCACATACTTTTTGAATCAATTCATATGTCTATTTATCCATGTTTATTGTATCAAGGATAAAATAAAAAATTGAAAACTAAACCATAAAATATCATTATTTTATTGGTTGCATGTGTGAAAATAATGCACATCATAAGAGATAGAGATATCCTCATGTTTTATTACAAATGGGTCTATGAACCATGAGCTAATAGTTTTTTGTATGAGAAAGTTCATTCGACACTCTCTCTAAGGGTTCTATAGATACCACCAATTTACAATAAAAACTAAGATATACTTATAAATATTCTTATATATAATTTTCATTGGAAGGTTAATTAATTATAATGAAATGTTTTTTAAATAAATTTATTTTAATTATTTGTCCACAACCATAGATGAACATAAATGGAAAATGATTTCCATTTTTTATATCGTACCTATGGTAAAACACTCACTCAAAACTCAATGGAAGCTACAGATTTATGATCTATGAATACTTTTATTAATTATTTTACTTTTTATGTAAAACTGCACACTATTACATGTAATATATTTATAATTATTAAAAAATTTAATTTTGGGCACAACATGCTCATAATCACATTTCATATCTTTTCGAAGATCCATAAATAATTAATATAATATTCAAAAAAAACATTGGAGTCATTAATAATGGTTTAAAAACAAGTAATATCATACCCCCCGACTTTAATTTTAATAAAATATTAATTTTATTTATTATAATTTTGCATATTATATTCTATGTAGTAAAAAAGAGAATAACCCATCATACGTGATGCAAATAGATACTAAATGATGAATCCCCTACATTATTTGAAGCACTATGAATAGAATACCAATGATATAATGTGGAGATACCACCAATAATAACTTAGTTGATGGAAAAAATCAATTATTAAACTATGTAAAACACGCCACAACTTATTAAGAAAAAAACTCCCAAACCAATATTTTACTTTATAATAACATTTTTTCAATGAAAAACATAAAAAAAATTAGGGGAGTGAAATAAGAAATCTTTATTAGAACCTATATGGATTGATTTTCTAATTATGGGACGAAATTGCAGTGAAAGTGTGATAAAAGAGTTCATTGGGATACACATTGGTCTCCCAATAATTGAGAATATATTCATGACATTTATGGGAATCAAGGGGTTTTTTGATTTTATAGAGAGTCTAATAAACAAAAATCCCTGACACTTCATATATCACCACACCACAATAATTATAAATAATAAAAGGACTACGGGTTAAAGGGATGGATCATGCTATAGTCTTGAAGGTAAAAGTAGCCAATGAGAAATATAGAAATCTCAAAACTATAGATCAAAAAATATAGCCTATTGGAACATGGTGAAATGGGATGAACCATGCTATAGAACCCATTCAACATGAAGAGGATATTCCACAACACACATCTTATTCACAACTACAACAAAAATAATAGAACCTCCAATATCACTGCTTCTTGACTCCAAATCGCAAATAAATCAACATCACATTAAATAAACATTGGATATAAACTCATCTCCACAATACAATGTTTCTCTATGGCATAGTTATAATTTAAATTGGAGTATCACCCAAAAACTCCTCCTAATCCTCGGAGCCACAACCAACCACTACATACCAGAGTAGCCTCTATTCCATGATGCAGCTAAGGTACCACACCACGTAACCTCTATGAGCTAAAATAAATTATCTATACTCTCATTCTACCCTATCAACAGCTCATGTTCCATCCCCCACTATAATTTTTTATATTTTATGGATCAGAATGTCTATACCATTAAACTAATATCTAATTCAAAATATTCCAAATTCAAATGGAATTAATTAGATTTTTCAAAATCAAAAAGAAAATTTCCCATTTTAATACAAAATCTAAAATATAATAGGACATTTAAATTAATTGATTTAATGAAATTAAATTATTGTTTCTAAGAGACTGTTATTTTTCAATATTCAATATAAAATCATTAATTTCTGAAAAATAAAAAATTTCAAATTTGGATTATTTTTAAATGATTATATCAAATAAATTTTTTTTAAAAATTTTTCCACAAGTCTAATGAATTAATTTTATGATTTTCTCAAAATAATCAATAAAACCAATTTTATATTTAGATTCAATTAATAACATATAATGGATGTACAAAAAAATTAGTACATATTTATCAGTATATTTACATTATCTAAAACCTTTATAAATATTCTTTTAAAAATGGTTTTTCTTAATAACATAGATTATTTAACTACTAGGTTAAAATAGTTTGGAATATTACTGATCATTAATTCTGAGGGTTGTTGGTATTGAAGGATATATGATAAATAAGTTTTTTTTATAGTTAAATATTTTATATAATCTAACAGGGTTATAGTTTCAAATGAACATATTCGAATAAGTGAAAATTATTTTTCAAAGGGTTTCTGAGGTACGAATGTGCACCCCATAGAATAATGAGAGGATTACACATATCACAATAAATGTATAGAATATACTGATAGTAAATCAAGGTAGAAATTAGATAAAACTTTCTTATAAGATAGAAGATGTCATATTGTTTCCTTGAAATAATCAAGAGGACCCAAAATAAACTCACTACACTGAGATCTAACTCACATCAGTATAAGTGGTAAGAAATATTATAATATCACCATTTATCAACCTCTAACCACATCAGATGGGATAAATATTCCATAATAATATCTAATAGTCACATAAGATATATGTACAAAAATAAATACGTACACCAACTTCTATAAGTTCTGGAAATAGTGTAGAGAAAACATACATCATAACTAAATTAATCTGTTGTTAATCTTATTCATTTTCCTTCATATCCTGAAACATTCCACGACCTCAACTACCAGATCTCAAGTCTAATGGGGACAATATTTTGGTGTTAGTGGAATTTAATAGCATCTTCCTCAAACTGAAAATCATCATCTAAGGGTCCCATCAACCACTCGTTCAACTCCACCACCCCAAGGGCCATCGAAAATTTTCTTATGACATCACTAATTATGAAAATGTCTCTACTATGGTGTTCCATCCATTTTACATCCACAATATACATAAAATCATGTTAGTAATACATTAGTAATGCAATCTTACCTATAATTAATATAAAATCAACCATAATAATGATGAATGGATCCTCTATGATATTCGTATGTCTCAAATCCCCTCATATACATTTGGTTAGAAGTATAAATCATGTAGTAAGACCCATATCAATATTTTCTACCTATATATAGTGATTACTCATCCATATAATGACCAATTACTTCCCCATCTATATGATTATCCTCTTATTTGAATCTCTATGCACCATGGCCCTCTCTAGCACTCCAGTATAAGTGGTAATGTATAGAGACCACAGTAGATCAGATATCCCTATAATTCCCCTTCTCAAACTTTCTTTCCTGGAAGTATCCAACTTGCACCATATGGACAGATTAACATATGATATTGGTAAATCAAGATTCATAATATAAATAACCAGACCCTAGTACCCCATTTTAGGTTGTTATATTATTACATTATCATAATACAAAGGTAATGTAACGCCCCGACCCCAGTTACCCAGAGTCGGTGCATTATTACATAACATTGGCATGATCACAAGAAAGATCAAATCTCGAAAGACCGATTGGTTTAGTAGCCTTGGAAACACTAGATATATTCATAAGTTTTACATTACACCATAAAATGAAAAACTACTACAACAACATAATGTCTCCATAATCCACACTACTATCCCCTCATAATATCCCTGCAGGTCATTCATAATTTACTTCTTCACATCCTGGGGAAAAATAAAACATAGAAAAGGGGTGAGCTCAAATGCCCAGTAAGGATAACAATATAGCGGAAACTTTCATAAATAAGAATAAACATTTAAGGCAATGCATTACTAAAACAAAAGCCTTTTAAAATTGAACTTCAACATGGTATGGAAAAAGTAAAATGAAATAATGCCATTTACTTATTCACATGGATATTCTACTAATCGAATAATAACATGCAAAAATCAATAACCACTTTCATAATGTTGGAATGCATAATGCCAGACTATCATAACCACATAGCCAAGGCCTCGTGCCAAGACTACAAATAAGATTTTGTCAAGGCCTTGTGCCAAGACACTAGTTTGTCTCATGAGACCTACCGATGCATCGAGGAGCTATAGCGGGCTCCACCCGTCACTTATTAAGTCCAATGCATTCCCATATGAAAAGGTTTAAACATAACATAAACATTCGTATTAAAACTAGCATACGAAATGTCAATAATTTCACCATAAACTATGAATGGTATAAAAATAGCACATCCATAGTCAAACATATCACAAAACCTTCAATACAATATAGAAGTTTTGTATCATAATAAATCAACTTCAAATAATCTTAAAATCCATCAAAGGATGTTGACATAGATGAAATCAAAATTCTTTTTAAAGAAATATCTCCTTTTATTTTGAAATCATTTAAGATCCATATAAAATAAAACATTTTCTTTGAAAATATTCTTATAAGCTTGTAAGGAAAGCTTTGAAGATTTTATAACGGCGTAAAATAACCGCACCCGCCGTATAAGTTAAAAAAAACATTCTTACCTCAATTCTGTCGAAAAGTTTAAAAAGGACCTTGTTTTGAAAATGACGGAAAGATTCCTTTATAAACCACTTATAAAAGTCAATAAGGGTATAAATGACTTTAACTCATATTTTAGTTAATAGTAAAAATGTTTTGAAATACATTTTTAAGAAACATGGATGTGGATGATAAAGAGATCCCAGTAGATTATTACGTATAAACAACCTCGGATAATGAAGAGATTGTGAAATAACCCTTACCTTGTACTTTTCCTTGGTTGGGGTAGGTTAACCTCCTGTATAATGGTGAAATAATTGTTATTAAATTATACAAGAATCATATATATTAATATGATATCATATATGATCTTTTAACATTGATTTATTAATAATATCTTAGAATTATCATCATTTCGGGTGTTAACTTACTCATTTTCTTTTATATGTTTTGTTACATAAGCCATGTTTGTTGTATCTTATTCATATCCAGAATGATATCAAGTCCTTAAACATCATTTTGAAATCATAAAATGATAATTATACTTGAATGGATACGATGGAGAATGAATCTCATCGTGTTCGTGGAGACGGTAGTCCGTACGTACGCACGAGCGACAATATCATTCTTTTGATATTAAAATAATATATAAATGAATGGTATATCATATATACAGAATCATTAACATGTTATATTTATTATTTACATGAGTTACACATCATTATTATACCCATCCAAATAATATTATATTGAATAACAATTACACCACGACGTGGAGACGGTAAGCCGTACGTACGCACGTATGGTGACATGTTATTCAAAGGGTGGATAGAATACTGAATATGGTTGTACCATACTTATAATAACATCACAGTATATGTGAGATACTGGAGTTATTATTTTAGAATGGTAAGAACAAAGGAAGAAGAAGTGGAAGAAGAAATGAACTTAGAAAAGGGTGGTGAATTCATTACCTCTTCTTCGGGTTCTTCCTTTTGATTTGATCAAAAGGGCTCCTTAGGTTGGCTTTCTGATCAAACTAAGGCCTCTAGGTTGTATTGAGGGATGTTGGGAGAGTATTTGGGCAGAGTTTGGCCGAACCAAAAGGCTTTGAAGGTGTGAAGAAATGAGAAGGAGGAGTGCCCTTTTATAAGAGGGGTGAGGGGCACCTTTGGAAAAGCTAGAAATATTAATTTATAATAAATTCATATTCGGTTTATAAAGGCTCCAAAGTTGACTATTCAAAGGTTAAGGTGGGGATAGGTCGAAAATCACTCAACCAATAGAATTTAGACAGGTTTGGGTACTTATATTAACATTATCTTTAAGTATTAACTCTAAGTTAATTAGTTTCACTTTTACAATGTCTCTTTGTATTTTTATATAATATGGTTAATAAACTTACTATATACATCCAAGCGACCCCCCAAGTGGTCCATTAATGAGGAACCTATCATAATATAAGTCTCTTGGCCGAACCTTAGATTTTTAGGAATTTAATATCAATTAATAATATAATATTTGTTTTAAGAACTCTTTTATGTCAATTTTGACACTATTCAATAGTTGATTTTTGTGAAACTCCTAACAGATTGATTACTTCGAAAAAAGTCAATTAAATCAATCCTAATATTTCATATTATCATATAAAATTAGTTTAATTCATTAAAAGTTTCATATTATAATTATTTGGGTATTTATAAGATCAATTATTTTTATTTTTCACTATTTTAGTAATTAATGCATCATCATTGTGTCATAAATAAAATAAATTATATAATGTCTAAAAATTATAAATAAAATATCATTATGTAGTAAATCTTTTTAGATTTCTAATGGATATTTATAATCGAAAATCCAACATGTATAACCCTATGTAAAAATTGTTCTTCTAAAAGATGTAAGCTTATGCCATTTTTATTTTTATTTTAACTTTATTAATATAATGTGTCATTATCACTTACAAGTGGATCCATGGGGTCCCAAAATAGACACAAAGATGCCCATGGTCGACCATGTATCAACCAATAGGGTTAAGACACGTTTTAGGGTAATTTAGTATTATTATAATATTATTTTTGTAACCCTTATTTACCGGATTTACCCTTTAACTATGGTAAATAAAATATTTACCACAGTAACTATTCAAAATGTCTAAAAATAAAAGTTACCTATTTACACAATTTGAACTTCCTGATTCCAAATATGGAATCCATTTTCCTAAATTCAAAACACAGAAGTGGCAGAAATTAATTTAAAATTAATTCCCGCTGTCAAAACAAAAAGCGTGTTTTTTAAGAGATAATAACTATCAAAAGATTGACACTTGTTTATGTTCGGTTTAATTGTAAAATTATGTCCAATGAACAACATTATATTAAATGGTAAAAATATATTCTAAATATACTTTAAAACCACTAAAATACATAATTTATCACTATTAATTATTTTGATTAAAAAAGTTGTTTTTAATTAAAATTTAGTAATTTTCACTATTCATCAAAATATGAAAGTTATCCGAAATGTACCAAAATTTCACCTTAGGCTAAATTTGATATTCTGAATCCAAAAATGAAGTCCATTTTAAAATATAAAATATATATAACTTCAAAAAGTAGGTATTACTATTCATAACAGCTAGTTTGATTGGTTACGGTGTGTTAGAACTCGAAGTTGCGTACAACACACGCTACTGTTTTATTCAAAGGAAAGCGTACCGCAGAAGCTTGGGATGTTTCATTTTAAATTTTTGATGTCCCCATTTAGTCAAAAAGTTTAAAATATTGTATTTAAAAAGGTTTCACTATTAGAAGTTGATAAAAGTGAAATACTGAAAATGAATCTGTTCTTGCATTATGACTAAGAAACTCATAATAGGGATTCTAAAATTATAAGGATTATATAAAGTTCAAAATGTAGTTAATACTATTCATGACCTCTTTTAATGGTGTGATTGAACTTTGTGTTGCGTGTAGTGCAAGTTATTGAATTATTTTTAAGAAATAACACACTCTGAAATCCTGGGGTGTTACATTCTCCCCTCCTTCAATAAATTGCGTCCTCGCAATTTGAAATTGTTCTTCGAAAATAAAAGGTTGAAAGTAGAAAATATATTTGTGGGAAAACCCACATCGGAAATTGGGTTACTAAAATTTAGTCTTAATATGAGGAAAAGAGAAATGAAAGGGTCACCACCAAATTATGATCTCGATTAGGAGAACATTGGTGGCAATTAGAGACATATAATTGGAGGAAAAACGTAAATATTTATTGGTAGTGATTGAGGTCATCAATCACAAACAATTATAAAATTGAGGTCCTTAAACTCATCAATCTATGATGATTTGAAGTACCATCGGTTCAACAAAATATAGGGTATTGGGACAACACATTTTTGACATTTCAAAATATCTTAGTTGAAATCCCACATCGAAAAATGAATTAATGAGGCCTCTATTTAAAATAAAGAGTGGAAAGTATGAAGATTACCGAAAATAACACATACTAGGGTTCCATGTAGGAAAATATGGATATGGAAGAGAAATCTAACCATCAATTATCTGATGGAGAGTGGTAGAGAACATGGCTATGAAAAGGCAAACAATCCCAAAGCCATAAATTTGTGATGATTTAAGGTACCATCTAGGACAACATTTTTGTTCTAAGTTTCTATTATTAATGTTGAGGAATTTATTTATGAGATTGGCTAAGATAATAAGGAGATATACTTACTTTATAATTAGAATTTTACCCATTAATAAATTTCTACCACAAACTCATCTTTCACTCTAGAACGTAATTTTTTTTTCTATTTATACTATTCGTACAGGGTTCCAAAATAAATGAATTTATAATTCATCTACCAGATCTTTTAAAAAAAACTACATTATTTAATTCAGGAAATCTCGTGGGACAGTGGTAGGTGATACACCCTTGTCTCCCTTCGGTTGCGGGTTCAAGTCTTGCAGCCTTGCCGGACGCGACGGATTGCCGCCCGACCTCCGGGTTGTTCTTTTATGGAAATCCAAAATAATCCAAACTAGAACTATCCAAAATACTTCTATCTAAACTCACAGTCCAACATTTATAAGGAAGGTAAACATAATATAGATCCTTTTTACCCCGTAATAGAATATGAATACCTTCATCATGTATTACCATATTCCTTATTGATTACATTCATGCTCCCTTATTCCATATAGAATGCTGGATATACTTCATTAATCCAAAAATGTTTTAAACCCCAACAATGATGGAATATAAAAATCATTAATTAGTTCCAAGGTAGTCAAGAATATCCAATATAATTTATCCAAAACAATCACATATTATTCCAAAATCACTACCTCAGTATCAGAACTATATTATGATTTATCATTCTCTCAACCATATATTTTCCAAAAATTTATCCTTCTATTGAGTCACTTTTCTTTGTTCCACAAAATCTCAAGTCCTTAATGAAATAGTACTGCAGTACAATCCTTACATACTCCATAATTATTATAACAAGTAAATTGTTGATACACACTCAATTGACATAATCAACATAAGAACTCTAATCATTCCTCTTCATCTGTGGTAGTATCATAACTTGATTATTATCCAATAACATCATTTGCGGCATAGTTTGATGACTGGGACATAGGTTCGCGTAGTGTCCAAACTCCTTGCAAATGAAGCATTGTACATTTGAAACCATTTTCTTACCCTTGCAGTCACGTACTTTGTGCCCTTTTTCTCCACACTTATAACAAACTCTCATTCCTTTCAGGCAAGTTCCAGGGTGTTTCTTTCCACAGTTACCACATATGGGAAAATTCTTCTTTTCCCTCTTCCTTTTATCCATCTTTCTCTCTTCCATCCTTTTCTTCTCTTGCTTCCCTTCAAATCCATAGGACTCAGAAAAATCTTTACTTATCTTATCAACACATGATATTATTTCTTCATATAATGATAATACATGGGAGACTATTTCTCTTATAAATTCTGGCTTAAGACCATGAAAGATATGATCCTTCTTTCTCTTTGGATCATGTGCATTGCTGGAGTTCTCATTCCTTCTACTGGGCGCCATTTCTAAACAATGGCATACAATAGATCAGTTTATGAATCAAAATACATAATCCCATACTTATAAAACACTTAACATAAATTGAACTATCTATGGATATAATCCATAATCATAAATATTTTTTTTCTTTGAGGAAGTATATACTCATAATCCCTTCATAATGATTTGTAAAGAAAGTGAGAGTTATCCTAAGAATATCCCCCGGGAGTGTCGTAACCAAGAGTGCAGCAAGGCCCGTTGTCGTGCACCAGTTCCCGTTCGAGTCTAGCTCAAAGCGGTGTTTTCGGGTTTTACCCCTAGGTACATCTGTGCCAGAGCCGCCTCTACCTGCTCGTATCCAGACAGGGATGTATTTCTTGGAAAACTCAAAAAATCTCTACAATACCAAAATTCTAGGAAGTTCTTCTATACTAATCCTCAAAGTTCATCTTAGGTCTACGTGCTCTAATCAGAGTTTATCTAAATCTAGCTTCCAAGGTTTGTACTAAACTTCCTCTGATACCAACTGTAACGCCCCGACCCCAGTTACCCAGAGTCGGTGCATTATTACATAACATTGGCATGATCACAAGAAAGATCAAATCTCGAAAGACCGATTGGTTTAGTAGCCTTGGAAACACTAGATATATTCATAAGTTTTACATTACATCATAAAATGAAAAACTACTACAACAACATAATGTCTCCATAATCCACACTACTATCCCCTCATAATATCCCTGCAGGTCATTCATAATTTACTTCTTCACATCCTGGGGAAAAATAAAACATAGAAAAGGGGTGAGCTCAAATGCCCAGTAAGGATAACAATATAGCGGAAACTTTCATAAATAAGAATAAACATTTAAGGCAATGCATTACTAAAACAAAAGCCTTTTAAAATTGATCTTCAACATGGTATGGCAAAAGTAAAATGAAATAATGCCATTTACTTATTCACATGGATATTCTACTAATCGAATAATCACATGCAAAAATCAATAACCACTTTCATAATGTTGGAATGCATAATGCCAGACTATCATAACCACATAGCCAAGGCCTCGTGCCAAGACTACAAATAAGATTTTGTCAAGGCCTTGTGCCAAGACACTAGTTTGTCTCATGAGACCTACCGATGCATCGAGGAGCTATAGCGGGCTCCACCCGTCACTTATTAAGTCCAATGCATTCCCATATGAAAAGGTTTAAACATAACATAAACATTCGTATTAAAACTAGCATACGAAATGTCAATAATTTCACCACAAACTATGAATGGTATAAAAATAGCACATCCATAGTCAAACATATCACAAAACCTTCAATACAATATAGAAGTTTTGTATCATAATAAATCAACTTCAAATAATCTTAAAATCCATCAAAGGATGTTGACATAGATGAAATCAAAATTCTTTTTAAAGAAATATCTCCTTTTATTTTGAAATCATTTAAGATCCATATAAAATAAAACATTTTCTTTGAAAATATTCTTATAAGCTTGTAAGGAAAGCTTTGAAGATTTTATAACGGCGTAAAATAACCGCACCCGCCGTATAAGTTAAAAAAAACATTCTTACCTCAATTCTGTCGAAAAGGTTAAAAAGGACCTTGTTTTGAAATTGACGGAAAGATTCCTTTATAAACCACTTATAAAAGTCAAAAAGGGTATAAATGACTTTAACTCATATTTTAGTTAATAGTAAAAATGTTTTGAAATACATTTTTAAGAAACATGGATGTGGATGATAAAGAGATCCCAGTAGATTATTACGTATAAACAACCTCGGATAATGAAGAGATTGTGAAATAACCCTTACCTTGTACTTTTCCTTGGTTGGGGTAGGTTAACCTCCTGTATAATGGTGAAATAATTGTTATTAAATTATACAAGAATCATATATATTAATATGATATCATATATGATCTTTTAACATTGATTTATTAATAATATCTTAGAATTATCATCATTTCGGGTGTTAACTTACTCATTTTCTTTTATATGTTTTGTTACATAAGACATGTTTGTTGTATCTTATTCATATCCAGAATGATATCAAGTCCTTAAACATCATTTTGAAATCATAAAATGATAATTATACTTGAATGGATACGATGGAGAATGAATCTCATCGCGTTCGTGGAGACGGTAGTCCGTACGTACGCACGAGCGACAATATCATTCTTTTGATATTAAAATAATATATAAATGAATGGTATATCATATATACAGAATCATTAACATGTTATATTTATTATTTACATGAGTTACACATCATTATTATACCCATCCAAATAATATTATATTGAATAACAATTACACCACGACGTGGAGACGGTAAGCCGTACGTACGCACGTATGGTGACATGTTATTCAAAGGGTGGATAGAATACTGAATATGGTTGTACCATACTTATAATAACATCACAGTATATGTGAGATACTGGAGTTATTATTTTATAATGGTAAGAACAAAGGAAGAAGAAGTGGAAGAAGAAATGAACTTAGAAAAGGGTGGTGAATTCATTACCTCTTCTTCGGGTTCTTCCTTTTGATTTGATCAAAAGGGCTCCTTAGGTTGGCTTTCTGATCAAACTAAGGCCTCTAGGTTGTATTGAGGGATGTTGGGAGAGTATTTGGGCAGAGTTTGGCCGAACCAAAAGGCTTTGAAGGTGTGAAGAAATGAGAAGGAGGAGTGCCCTTTTATAAGAGGGGTGAGGGGCACCTTTGGAAAAGCTAGAAATATTAATTTATAATAAATTCATATTCGGTTTATAAAGGCTCCAAAGTTGACTATTCAAAGGTTAAGGTGGGGATAGGTCGAAAATCACTCAACCAATAGAATTTAGACAGGTTTGGGTACTTATATTAACCTTATCTTTAAGTATTAACTCTAAGTTAATTAGTTTCACTTTTACAATGTCTCTTTGTATTTTTATATAATATGGTTAATAAACTTACTATATACATCCAAGCGACCCCCAAGTGGTCCATTAATGAGGAACCTATCATAATATAAGTCTCTTGGCCGAACCTTAGATTTTTAGGAATTTAATATCAATTAATAATATAATATTTGTTTTAAGAACTCTTTTATGTCAATTTTGACACTATTCAATAGTTGATTTTTGTGAAACTCCTAACAGATTGATTACTTCGAAAAAAGTCAATTAAATCAATCCTAATATATCATATTATCATAGAAAATTAGTTTAATTCATTAAAAGTTTCATATTATAATTATTTGGGTATTTATAAGATCAATTATTTTTATTTTTCACTATTTTAGTAATTACTGCATCATCATTGTGTCATAAATAAAATAAATTATATAATGTCTAAAAATTATAAATAAAATATCATTATGTAGGAAAGCTTTTTAGCTTTCTAATGGATATTTATAATCGAAAATCCAACATGTATAACCCTATGGAAAAATTGTTCTTCTAAAAGATGTAAGCTTATGCCATTTTTATTTTTATTTTAACTTTATTAATATAATGTGTCATTATCACTTACAAGTGGATCCATGGGGTCCCAAAATAGACACAAAGATGCCCATGGTCGACCATGTATCAACCAATAGGGTTAAGACACGTTTTAGGGTAATTTAGTATTATTATAATATTATTTTTGTAACCCTTATTTACCGGATTTACCCTTTAACTATGGTAAATAAAATATTTACCACAGTAACTATTCAAAATGTCTAAAAATAAAAGTTACCTATTTACACAATTTGAACTTCCTGATTCCAAATATGGAATCCATTTTCCTAAATTCAAAACACAGAAGTGGCAGAAATTAATTTAAAATTAATTCCCGTTGTCAAAACAAAAAGCGTGTTTTTTAAGAGATAATAACTATCAAAAGATTGACACTTGTTTATGTTCGGTTTAATTGTAAAATTATGTCCAATGAACAACATTATATTAAATGGTAAAAATATATTCTAAATATACTTTAAAACCACTAAAATACATAATTTATCACTATTAATTATTTTGATTAAAAAAGTTGTTTTTAATTAAAATTTAGTAATTTTCACTATTCATCAAAATATGAAAGTTATCCGAAATGTACCAAAATTTCACCTTAGGCTAAATTTGATATTCCGAATCCAAAAATGAAGTCCATTTTAAAATATAAAATATATATAACTTCAAAAATTAGGTATTACTATTCATAACAGCTAGTTTGATTGGTTACGGTGTGTTAGAACTCGAAGTTGCGTACAATACACGCTACTGTTTTATTCAAAGGAAAGCGTACCGCAGAAGCTTGGGATGGTTCATTTTAAATTTTTGATGTCCCCATTTAGTCAAAAAGTTTAAAATATTGTATTTAAAAAGGTTTCACTATTAGAAGTTGATAAAAGTGAAATACTGAAAATGAATCTGTTCTTGCATTATGACTAAGAAACTCATAATAGGGATTCTAAAATTATAAGGATTATATAAAGTTCAAAATGTAGTTAATACTATTCATGACCTCTTTTAATGGTGTGATTGAACTTTGTGTTGCGTGTAGTGCAAGTTATTGAATTATTTTTAAGAAATAACACACTCTGAAATCCTGGGGTGTTACAGGTAATCACCTCTTGAAGGAAAAAATAGTTTAGTTTTCATGGTATAATATATACATATATTTAATTTACAATGAATTTTTAAACATTAAATACATAATATAATTATGGTTGGGTAAACCATTATTCCCTTAATAATATCCCAATATATCAATCATAAGAAACATCGTAGTATCCTATGGAAAATAAAACATAAGAAATTGGTGAACTCTTATGCTCAGCATGGGTATGAATACAATGGATGATATCATTCATAAATAATAATAATGATATTTTATTGGTAAATAACGAAAACACATTCCATAAAAATAATAACATTATCATATTATGAAAAGGATAAATGATTATCAATAAATCCATTTAAATAATCACAATACCTTGAAACATATCCATGTATATTCTAATAAATAATATAATCACATAGACATCTATTAATAATATCATAATGGTGGAATGAATTAATTTGGACATCATAAAATATCTTTTAAAACCTCTCATTAGAGAGTTTAAAACTATCAGTAAACCCCCATTTAATTTTGCCAAATGATTTCTGTAATGAGGCCTACCAGTGCATCAATGGGATATGCAAGTCTATTACACAATTGTTACATAATATTTCATCTGAATTACTCATATGAAAGGGATGAATCATAATCACTATTAACATTTGTACATAAGAACTAGCATATGAAATGTTGATACTTTCCCAAAACAATAAACATAATCATAACCCAATCCGAGTATTATGGTTAAGGGTAATAAAGTAGAACTTACCCAGTAAAGAGGATAATAAACCATCCCTTGAAATGATAAATATGGTATTATTACAATATATTTGTAGCGGATAAAATTTACAATAATAGTTTTTTACAAAGAATTATAGAAATTACATATATAGGTCATCAGAACATTTTTTGAGAAAAATATTCTTCCCACTTTGAAAATCTACATTATTAAAAATAATTTTCACAAAATATTTTCAAAATATATTTATTTGAAAATATCCGTTAAATATTTTAATGAAATACTTAAAATATTGAGTAGAAATATTGATGAAAAATTCTATTCATGTAGTACACATTAAAACATAGATTCATTATTTTTGCTAAAAGTAAAATTTCCTTTTTTTGAAAATTTTTAAGAAGATTGAATCTAATTTTTTTTAAAAAAATTAACTAATTGGAAAATATTATTTTGATAAATCATTATTATAACTTTAATTTTTTTTAGAAAACATGGATTTTGGTGAAAAATCATTTTTGATGAAAATGAAAAAAAAAATTCATTCCTCTACAAATAAATGTATTTTAAATAACTATGTGAAGTAAATAGAGTAAATTAGTAATATTAAATCTAAATTCCTTGAAAAATCAGATTATATGAAAAATTATTTAGTTTAAGATTAAAATACCACATAATTACCCTAAGGGATTTGTAAAAATAAACAATCCAAAACAATGATGACATTAATAAATAAACCCTTAACACATGGGTAACTATATAATCTTAATACCCATAAAATAAAAATATATTTAAATACCATTATTATAAATATATAAATTCTATGACATATGAAAAGGTTCAGTATATACACAAAACATAAGCAATAAGTTTGGAATATGAAATATCTCTCACAGAAGTAAAAGTGTGTCGAGAAACACTTTTCAAATGTCCTAATACCTTCATATGTTTCTGAACCCCACGTATAACAAATATAGGATTAATTAGAAATTCATTTAATGAAACTACTAATATATGTAATAAAATATATTATTTAATCATATTCATTTATCACTAGTTTTTATTAAATTCATTATTAAAATAACAATTTCTGGGGATAATTGCGTCATTTTTCATGTATCTTATTATTCTGGGATTTAAATTATTTTTCATTAATAAAACATAAATAATATCAATAATGTGAAAATATATTTAAATATCATATATATTCATTTTATTTTTACATTTGGTGATCTATAAAATTTAGAGATGGAAATTTGATTAGACTCTTCATTAAAACGATATGTCACACCTACACATCATCATTATTTACATTTTTTTCTCAATGGATGAAATATACTAATGATAAATGATATATCATATTTATTGAGTAATTATTATTTAATATTCATTAAATATGTTAAATAAATTTATCATTAATATGTTATATGTAATGAGTTATTCAAAAATGAGTCCAATGTACTCCCATGATATGCTATCATATCCCACCATAGAATGAAAATTAATAAGTTATATGTAACATAAAAGTTATATAGGTAAAAAAATTAAATAATATCATATTTATTCAATTAATATATCATTTTTATCGTAAAATTAAACTGGAACAGAGAATGGCACCATAAATTAGGTTGCAAGCCGGAAGTTAATAGTACACACGAGCGACATTATTGTTCTCCAGTGAATTAGAAGGTAAGAAGTAATATGAGATGTTATTAATATATATATATATTAATTAAATAAATATAAATTAAATATTTTTAATCCATCGGTATGTCCAATCATTGGAGGCGTTGATGGAAAATGAATTACATCAGTTCATGAGCAGGTAGTCCTCCACACAGACGATCCATAATTTTATATAACATTCCATTGTATATGAGATAGATATAGGTAATTAAATTAACATAATAAAATATTATTATATTTTATATAATTTCTTTATTTTATTGGATTAGTTTAATAATATTTGAAGGAGGTGGAAAATAAATCTGTTTTATTTGTACATTGTGAATTTTACCACTTCTTTGAGGAACCCATTTTGGTTAATATGTAATGACATACTACATTGACATTATAATAATTTTTTAGAAGTTCTATGTTTATATATGAAATTAGGGTTCTTGAATTGTGATGGGTATAACCAAATGGTTTTGTTTGATTGTATTGGATATGGAATGGGGTATCATTTTATATGTACGAGAGATGTCTCACTTGGAATGTTTTGAAAATAAATTGTGTTACGATTGTTTTTCTCATGTAACGTGACCTAGAAGGTTCATTATTAAACCATGAAAATGATGATGTCAAAATATGGATATTAAAGAGTATTTATAAATGTTTTTTATTTTTAACCATCATATTTTCTGTTTGGCCTAGGTAAACCTGTTTTAACCATAACCATCATAATTAATTTATTCTATATTTACTATTAGTTATGAACATAAACAAATAATTCCATATTTTTTAATATAAATTATGATGATTCCCAATATGATATATTTTTTTAACATTCAATTCAATGAAGTGAAATAATTAAATTTAATATTAAACCGATTGAAGTGTCGAAGAAATCAGTTCCCTAATGAAAAACATTCACATAATTAAATAGTTTTTATATCAAAATCCTATAAAAAATTATTTTCACTAATCTTATTTTTTTAATTTTTTAATAAAAATAAACTAATTTAATTATAATCAACATATAAAAAACTATTTAAATTTTTATATAATTTAAATTAAATGTCCATTTTCAATAAATATCAGTTTCATCAAAAAAAAAATT
The DNA here is from genome assembly GCA_963277665.1 of Viscum album. Lineage (NCBI taxonomy): Eukaryota > Viridiplantae > Streptophyta > Magnoliopsida > Santalales > Viscaceae > Viscum > Viscum album. The sequence continues at coordinate 744,243,461 of OY728128.1, forward strand.
CTTTTAAAGAAACAATATAAAATGACCTAAAGAAAATCATAAAATAAATATATCAAAATATAAGTTTTTTATTTCAAATAAATTGTTTAAAATGTGTAAAAATAAATTTTAAATTATGTTTTAAATGTGTGAATAAACAACCGGTTATAAAAAATTAGTTTTTCATAAAGCATATCATTTTCTTTTAAAATATTTTGTTTTTTGGTTTTAATTAATATAAAACCATTAATTTTTTTTAACTTGTGGAAAACACATAATTTTAAAAATTTATTTATTCCAACTCATAATCTCTAAATTATTGTCTAGGTTGAAATTTTCATGTTCAAAAAATTATATTATTAATACAGTAAGGATTTTTTTAAACCTGTTTTTGCAAGATTTGTAATCTATCAAAGAGATTTAATTTATTTAAAATTAAATATATCATAAAATCCTATGGTATTATATTCTCTTATAATATATGTTTTTTATTTTATAAATGTTATCATAATTATTTTCCACTTAAAATATTAGGGTGTTTCATGTACTTATAAAATTGATATATTTAATAGAACAGGAAATAATATCCTCATAGAGTGCTAGATAAAAAGATAATAATCATGAAGAAACAAATAATAAAAGACTATCTATGAAATTACAACCTTATCATGGGTTTGATTGTCTAAACCCCACCACCCGCCTACTGGTATATGGAGTATATTGGTTTTGATTGTGGCCCACCGTTGGTGGTGGGGTGGTAAGGGTTTGGGGGGGGGGGGGGTAAGGGGAAGGTCGTAGGGTCAAGTCCTCGGGCTTGAAATTTAATTTAATTTTCTTCCTTGCGTCGTGTGCTGGTTTCGCGGTTGTACTCAATTTTTTATATTGGTTTTGATTGTAATAATTTGATTGGTGAGTGTTCATAAATGCTATATAACATGTACAACTAATTAAAGCACTCCTAAAATTCATAATATTATGGATCATTATGATAAATTATTGGTTTCTACAGCTTATACTCAGAAAATATTTTATGTCATTATAAATTTTCATTATTTTCTTCTTGGGCAATCAGTTGTCCAACATGAAAATGATTATCCACCTGAAAACCATATTTTGTTACCACACATAGCTCATTTGGTGGAATATTATCTCCCAACTCACCAAGAGGGCAGACATCAGGGATATGTCCCTACACCAAGGCCTTATAACTCAATTTATCATCATTATGAACAAATACAAGTAACAAATAAATCGATCATCATGTATGCGTCCTGAAAAATAGAAAAACAAACCATAGTAAAATGGGAATATCTATGCGGATAACTCAAGAAGCATATAATAAGAAAATAATCATTCTTATATAATTAATGGTTTATTGGTTTCCCAAAAACTCTTGTAAAATAATGATGAGTCAATAAAAAATTTCTTAAATCCCTTGTGTATGGTAACGTCAACCACCAAACCATCACAATGTCCCCTTTATTGATAGAAAAATACAATACATATTAACATAGTTTCTCTATATTCCCAAACTACTCCTCATGAAAAATCTATCTCTGGACATTATCCTTAAGATATAACTTAAAAAATATAAATTTTTCATTGATTATACCATCAGGGCGCAGTCTAGGCTAGTAGTAAGTTGATAATGACTCCACAAACATGCCTCTAATAGTCCAGGGAATAGTTACTAGCAATGAGTATTCAGGTCACTAAAATTGGAGTCTTTATCCTATAGTAATAGTACACACATACACTCCCATATCTAGGATTCTATACAAAGATATATTGAAATGAAATCTCTTGTTTAAAATGAATTCATGTCACATCCTCAATAAAATACCTTAAAGAATAACTGATAAATAACCAAGATAAAAAAAGGAAAAAATCCACACCCATCAAAAATGAAAGAAGTCCCACCCTAAAAAAATAGAAAGGGAAATTCATAGGATATCCATACTCACAAGCCTTGAGTATAAACATTAAACACATCCTTTATCTCTATATACTTATAAGAATCATATATACCAGGTCCTCCCTAGTCATCACCAGTCAATTTTTATTTGTATTGTACAAGAAGTGTGTTTGAAAATCCTATATTGAGGTGACTATAACCTACCCAGTAGAACACCAAGATAACTAAGTGGGATGTAATAAAATAATATAATCATCACAACCCAAAAGTTAAATGGGGAAAATAACGTCAACAATTGATGCACAAAAAAAACTATAGTCACATAGAGATAAATATTTATCTTAGCATCCAGATAAGATTATCGTTTCTTCTTACATCTCCAAATAACATATCTATGATGCTAGAAACCACACACAGCCTCAATAGAATCAGAATAGAGGAACCTCCCCTCACTATTGGATACAAGAAAAATGTAGAATTGACATTATTAGAAGATCAACTACCCACTAGATCTCATTGATAAAGTGTTATTAATTCCATATATAGAGTAACATCTCCCTTTAAATGTTGTAGACCACAAACTATACTAGTAAATGAAATATGTGGGACCTATTCTCTATGAATCAAAACTGTCAGGGGATTACCAACCCTATAATCACTCTAATGATCACACCTAAACACTTATATCAACCTAAATAGAATGATACTAATGAATTCATTCACTACAGATCATGTAAGCGACTTATGAGGGCCTGTTGGTTCCTCATATAAAAAGCATGACCAAAAAACCTCTACCATTTGTAGTTCCTTATGGGAAAGTGTAACTCGAGATGTGAATCAATCTTAATTATTCAATTCATGAGATAATACTTCATGTCATGACCACTACATCTAGAAATCAATGTTTTACTTTTTCATACATGTTATGCTTCAATGATTGTATCTAATGAAATTCACTCAAGGCATGTCAACCAAGTTAGTTATCTAACTAAACACCATTTATTCAACAAAAATCATTGGTAAAAATGATATTTTATTTCATTTTTATCCTAATATATATTCTAAACATATTCTTCATTTTTGAATTCATTTATCTCTTCAAAACATATCCATTGATTATCACTAAGAACCATAAATTCATCATCTTCCATTGAACCATATGTCAATAGGGTACCATAAAACATCTACAAAACCATTAGTTTAAAAATAGAGGATTGATTATACATGAAATGTTCTATAAATAGTCAAATTTCATACCAAAATGTCCAATTTTTTAGAACACATAGAACCTTGTAATAAATTATGAAATCATTAATGTGAAAAGCACATAATTGGGAGTTTTTTTTTCAAATTTGGATTCATGGGATTTTATCATATTTGAAATGATAGTAATAATTTAAATATTCAATAGTGGTTCGTCTACCTAAGGAAAATTCCCCCCAAAAAATACTTTTATCTTAGTTGGTTTTCAACCAATACCATGGTTTGATGAGTTATCATTTACTTAAATAAAACATTTTATAATAGAACTGGGTTCTATTAACTTACACCCTAATTGGATATATCAACTACATTACTCAAATTCAATGAAATAATATAGGATATTTATTTTTATTAAACTAGTGTAAGATTCAAATTTTTTTGGTATCTAATATAAAATAAAATAATCATATGTTTATTAGAGATTTCATTATTTTATGGATTTGATTTTTCGAAAATTCATTCCTTATTGTAGGTACAACTCAGGGTAATACTACTATAAATGCTAAATATTTAATGAATTTCCTCACTGAGAAATTGCCTAACAGAGTTTTTAATTTAAAATATTATTAACTAAATCCTGTTATATGGTTATCATAGTGGTTTTATCACTACAATAGAATTTCTTTATGTTGTATGATAAGTAAAAATTAATTTTCTAAGATAATGTTTCATTTTGTAGACCATACATCATGATATATGACATAGATATTATAAGGGGGTTTCATTTAGAGAGAAAAATCAAGTGATAAAAGATCTTATATTATATAATATTTGAATTACTATCAACATAAATTAGATAATTTGAACTATTATTATGATTACATGTTAGATACATATTGGATGAAAATTTATCAACGGAAAACTAATAATGAAATATAAGTAAAATAGTAATTATTTTTTTAAGGGAGGAATTTAGAATTGGTGAAAGATGGAAATTAGAAGATAATATTTTTCTATTTAAACGTCATCAAATATATTAATGATAATATTTCATAAAGTGGTAATGAATTGGAAAGATTTCATATGATATTTCTCATTAAATTACCATAAATTATTGAGATAGTTGATTACTATGTTATTTATTATCTGAATACTAAAGGATGTAACCATAGACTACCTGAAGAATATTATATAGACATTTCACAACATATTTAATGAATAATTTTGAGTAAATATTCATCAAATAATACTGAACCACTGAGAGAAAGAATATTTTTCTCTTTTTAATTTATATCTTTGAAACACCTAGAGATTTTTGGAAATATCTTTATAAAATATATTCGATCCGTACCAAATTTTAGGTGACATGAAATAATCATTATCTATTGCAAAATAAGTAACACTAATTTTTTCTTTCTTTAAATGAAACAAAGAGTTTTTATTTTTCCAACATACAATTATGAATTTATCAAGTGTTACATACAATACTGTGTGTAAAAAATTATGTCATCCAATTATTTTATAATTATTTGAAATGATAATTTTCACCTATCCATTTTAAATTAGGGTAAAAATAGTATTTACTAAATTTAGAAAATATTATTAACAAATTTATATATATTTAATTATCTTGAGACCAAATATTTATAAATGTAAATAAGAACCAATAGAAAATAAAGAAATTCATTTTCTAGAAAACAACTTATCTATTCACAATGACATATTACCTAAAAAATTTAATCAATCTAATTTTGGTTATTTATTTTAATTTAATTTATATATTATATATTCAATCCAATATTTTTATATTCATCTTATTTTTTTCAATAAAAAATATAAGAATAAATCCAATTTTTTTCATAAAAATATAATTTTTCTATATTGTAGTTTTGTTGCCTTTTTACGGTACACTTAATTTAATAGAAAAACTATTTTTAAAAAATTAATTTGATAAACTGAAAATAAATTTTGAAATTAGAATATAAAAAATATATTAGGGTTAATTTGATTGATTTTTCTGAGAAGTTTCATTTTTGGATGAATTGTGAAAATATACAGAATTTTAAGTTAAAAATTCCATCTCATTAAAAAAATTTATAAAGATAAATTATATTTTATGTTGGTTTATTAGTTAAATTATTACATTTAAAAATAAATTATTCCAATTTACGTCCTATTAATCAATTTCATAAATAATTTTCAAATTAAAACATTGTAATCTTTTGAAAATTTTCTCTTTACAACCTCATTTACTCGAAGCGGCTGTAGATTTATTATTAAAATGAAATTCTCAACATCTCTAATTTTAATTGATAAAAATATATTCTATATTTTGAATTAGAATAAATTTTATTATATAATTATGTCAACAAATATTTAACTATAATTAGTAGTGGATGTAGTAAAAATTAATTATTACACATGGGGTTACTAGGAATCAAACTAAAAATTTAGGGGTCAAATTGACATGTAAAATTTTATAAGAACCATTTTATAGATGTATTTGGACAATTAAACATCTATATTTTTCTAGAGATATATATTTTTTCTTTTATAAATGTGAATAATGGTATAAAATAATTATTTTTCAAAATAACAAGTGTGTCCTTTCCACCAATTTTAAAATGTGATCCCCTCTCCACCCTTATTCAAACCAACACACCTATTTGAATCAGTCAATACCCACACAAATCACATTTTAAATTCCATTATATCATCCTTAAATCCATATTTTGAGAAGAAATTCAACATACCAAGTCATTATTGTAAACCTAAGTAGAACACCTGAAGAAGAGGTAATGCTATTAAATGAGCATCATTAATTTATTTATTTTTACACCATCATAAATTGTTATTATATGAAATTATATAATAAATTATTTATAATCAACAGAGTGAGATTTATATGTAATTTTTAGGACCTCATACCATCTCAACTTCCATAAAATGGGATATGCAATTATCATTCTTGTGTATAGTGGATAAGTACCTCACAAACTAATGTTATTCATTTTACCATTATCAACTATCAAGGATATGAGTAAAGATGGATTTATTTTTTATATTTAATATATATGAGTTTTATTAATTTATTTTTATTATGTAATTATTATATCAAATATACCATCATCGAATCCATTTTTTGGAATACAATAATGTTTATTGTGTGTATGGCGGACTACCGTCTCATGAAGCGATGTGATTCACTCACACATTACATGGAAAATTTAAGGCTGTTTTTAATGAAAATATGTGATATATATATATTAAATAAAAAAAATTATATAATTATAATATATAATTTATCTTTATTAATTTTAATCAAACAAGTTAATGGAAATAGCTTTTGTGTATACGCACATCCAACCATCTCCATGAATAATGTATTTCATTTTCTATCACTAATTTTAGTGGATAAATATAAATACATATTAATAGAATATATATTTTATTTATACCAAGGTTATCTTTTAGGATATGTGTAACCATGATCAATTTAAGGGGACCAAAAATAGAAAAACAAAACATATACAAAAGATAAAGTGGTTATTATATTAAAACACGACATTCCGATTGAATTATAAATAAAAGGTAATAAAAGGACCTATGTACATTATATGTGGTATAATATATAAATGTTTATATCTTTAATAAATATATATAGTAAACTAAAATATATATTATAAGATTATTGAATGATTAAAAATAAATTCAAGGCATACTATAAGGGATTTCCGCCTCAAATTTTAGTTCTCTGAGACACTTGTCGTATTCACCAAATATTTCACTTATGCGGTCTATATATTACCAATGAATGTAAATTATTATTCATCTCCTAAGAAATATTGGGAATTATATATCCTTTTTATGGTCTCTATTTCATGGGGAATGTGGGTAAAAAGTTGAAAATTATAAAGGGATTATTGTCCCATTTATTTCATTGAGATATATGTTATGTTATGAACACACATTAATTCATGAGGTGTATATAAATCTTATTTGACAAGAAATTTAATGAATTTATTTTTATTAATGATATTTTGAGTTCCGTTTTATGTTATTTTTTGTTACATCTTATGATTCAAATATACCAAAGCTGTAAATATTTTATGTTACAGAATCATTTTTTATCAGGATTGATTATTATTATGCTTCTAATGATAAAATATTATGATCCATATGTCATGAAAATAATTAATTTTGTTAACTAATGGTTATTAATAATGGATTCTAGTAATATTGTCATTTTCCTACTCTTTCATACATAAAATAATTGATAAAATGTTTTTCAAAAATTCTGAATTTTGTTTTCACATTGGTTAGATAAATGTTTTCTCCCAATTACGTTTTTTGAAAATATGTTTTCAAAAAATTTTCATATATATTTTTTACAAAAAAAATTTATTACCATATAATTTTTTTTAAATGAAATTAAAGGAATCGTCATTCTATTTTCAAATAAATTTTTGTTTCATATTTAATGAAAATAGGAAAAGAATCTTTGTTTTTGAAATGGAAGACTTGAATAATAGTTACTGATGTCATGATTTCTCAATTATGTCAAGATTCCCTTAATTGTTTTCAATTATCATTTTAATGAAATATTTTCGTTAATATTTTTGAAATTTTTAGATTTTCAATAAATGTTTCCGAAGATAAATTTTATTGAAAATGTATTAAAAAGAGTATTTCAAATTAGAAAGGATATTTTTCTCATGAAATATTTTAAATGGGATTTAAATATTGTTTATAATATTTTAAGGATTTTTAAATGAAAATTAATTTAATAATATTTTTAAAAATAGTGTTTTCATATAAGAATGGGTATTTTCCCTAGGAAAGTATTTAAATTATCATTCAAAATTATTCTCCTCAAATTGCTCGAAGGCCTTCATCTGTTATTGATTTTTGAAAATACACCATTCAAGGGGTGAGGTGGAACACTTACAAGGCCCGTAGGAGTATGTATTACCTGTACCAAAGGCGATAGAGTAATTCATTTCCTGTACGATTCAAACATTACATAAAACCCATACAAACTACTTGCAATTACTCCTCCCCAACATCTTCATCGTGAAATAAGTTATCCACCTTCGCATGGCTGTTCAGTTATGCTTTCCCATGCATTCTTAGGCTTGTCTGGAGGGCAAGTTTCATACCCTCTAATTCTTGTAACTCATTTTATCTTCTGCTATGGTGAATTATCCTTGCCCATCCACCTCCTGTAGATTGTTCCTTATAGGATGTCTGGTTTTCATCTACACTTAAGGTGCCCCGAAGGCCTTACTAACCCAAAGGCCTGGGAGTCCCGAAGGCCTTAAGGGACTCAGGGACCAAATCAGTGGCTCTAATTCCCAAATGGGAGAATATTCCTAGCTACTACAGTGACAAATAGTACCTGGAACAATTCATGCTATAGTACCTGCTACTGTACTGCAATAGTTCCCACTACAATAACACAGTAGTTCCTGGAAATATGCCTCCCCCTGGATTTCATCCCAGGGTCTTCTGGATGCACTTAAGGAGTCCTCACCAACTGGACTAAGGCTCATGTGATTTTTGTGTTTTATTACCAAAACATAGAAGTATTAATTATTATTTACAAATTCATATGTTTTGATAAGATCACTAATAAAGGAAAAAAAGTATATCAATAATTCAGGAAGTGCACTAGCCATGAAACGATCATGGGCTTGTACCGTGGGATGGTAATATTCTACCACTAGACCACTAGTGTTGCATTTTTTTTAGTTTCAAAATTATTCTCATTATAACATAACATACACTAATATAATTTATGCTTCATTGTATATATTAACCAAGTATTAAATTATTTTTCTTTCCCAAAATGCTATATTTTTTATTATGAATATATGTTTATGAAACCTATTTCTTTTCAATGGGTTATACTGTGATTGATATCTTATCATAAAAGAATCTTTTCATGGGTAATAATATGATGAAGTTATCAAATGATTATGAAACCTATATCTTTTATAAATATTAGGACAAAATCATATATTTATGAAATGCTTTTTTATTTCGTGATGTTTGATATGATGAGTGTTTTATGAACTTATGGAACACTTATGTATTATTATCATTATTTGATGGTGGTTATGTTATAACAATGTTTTGTAGTTAGGTTATAACCAAAGACAGGTTAGACCTATATCAACCTATAATTCATTGGGTAATTATTGAAATCTGATTAGATAGACAAGAGTTGAATAGGGTGTGAACCATGTTTAAAAAAATAGTACTAGAATGGGGTGTGATCCTAGTTTAGTAAAATAGGGTTGGAATATGGAGTGAACCTATTTCTGTTAGGGACTTTTTCACTACAACTGAATTGGGAGTGAACCTTGGATACAATGATAGTATGAGTAGAGAACCCGTTACACTATGTTGAAAGGGATTCCACTAAGGATGGTGGTGTGTCCCTCCCAAGAGGAGTGTCCTCAAATATAATTCCATTATAATTTTTGGAAATTTACCTTGACTACTATGTAATGGATATTATATTTTTATATTTGTTTCAAAATTATATGTGATATACCGATGTTATGCATTCATGGGTCATGTTCTTTGTTTATCATATGATTCATATCATAAGTTTTTCTAAAATATATTTAATGACTAATGATTATTATATTTGATATAGAAGATGTGGTTTTTAAATGTTATTCTTATTTTCACATACTCTTATGTTAATTTATTATTACAAATCATTGTTGTTAACCCTTCAAGATAATATATTATTTCCCAATATTCTATTTCCATTCCCGAGTTTATAAATATCAGTTTTATGTTGAGTATATTAAGGAATAATAATAATTGAGATGATAATTTTACAAAACATTAAAGATCACTCACTATATTAGAATATTATATTTAGTGTTCCCAAAGACACAAATGTATTACAGAATTCAAGTGTGTATTTATGAAATGTAATTAATAATCCTCTAATTATATATATATATATATAATATACATGTATGAGAATCCTGGGACTCTATTGTTAGTATGAGATTCCTGATTTAATTTAATGGTTTTATTTTTCTATATTATAATAGGGAAAATTCCTACTATTGAATTGAATATGATATGTGGGTAATTATTTTGTAAAGAAAATAAATTGTTTTGGTCATTTTATTAAACACCATTCTTACAATTTAATTTCTAAAACTGATTAATTTTATTCATCAGGTCTCTTCTGACAAAATTCATTAATCCATTTCTTCATGATTTAGAAATATTTATGTCATATAACGAATAAAATATTTTACATAATGTTTATCTTCTAACAAACATTTGAAAAAAGGTATTCAGAAATAATGAGGATCATGTCAAGGTAAATTGAAACATTTTTTTGATAAAGACCATTTTAATTACTTCTCAAAGAATTGTTAAATTTTGGAATATAAAAATTACATTATATTATCATGAATATATTAAAATTTTGATAATGTTATTTAAAAACATTTCTTGGATAATCTCTCTATTCAGTTACATTTTATATTATTAAAAATTAAATTTTCTCTATCCTAAAGCCTAAATTCCTCAAGATCATTTTTGGTTGTATCATTCCTATGAAAATAATAATTAATATAACATTAAATTATGTTATACATTCCACTACCAGTCGCCAATACTTATTCATTAGTAACATTCTCAAAATTATTTGACCATTTTCCCCTTTTGGGTAAATTTTCGGTGTTTTAGTTTTTTTATTATCATCACACTATATTTCATTACCAGTTGATATGATCCTTGGTTGTTATACAAGTATTGGTATATTATTAGGATAAATACAATATTTTATTTGCTTGTAATGAATGGGTTGGTGAATATTTGGTTCTATTTGTAACACCAGAGACTTTTATAAGAAATATTTTGTTTTTATTTTATATAAATCATCAATGGAATCTTTCACTACACACAACACTATCTTGGCTTGCTTTACACGTAATCGAGACCTTCCTCAATAGCTTGCATCGTACGCAATACCGAGATTCACTAAACAACGATATGCTATTAAAATATTATTAAAACTACCCGTTATGAGTAGTAATACTGAATTTTTGAAATTTTTGAAATTTTATTTTTCAAAATGGACTTCATTTTTGGATTCAAAATTTTGAAATTATCCTAGGGTGAAATTCTGGTATTTTTCTGAAAACTTTCAATTTTTGATGAATAGTGAAAACACTGGGTTACTATTTAAAAACCGACTTTTTGTTTAAATAATTATTTATTTTAGGTAAAAATTGATACATAATACCTATATAAGTTTAATTCAATTCATTGGAGTCATTTTATAACAATTTTAGATATATAAAAATTTTATTGAACTTTTCACCGTCTTTTACCCACCTCTTAGGAGAATTTGCAAATTTACATAAAACTTAATTTTACCACTTCTGTTTGTGGAATTTCAAAAATCCGAGAGACACGGTTGATGTTAGTAAGTAAAATGTGGTTCAATGAGATGCAAATAATTTTTGGTGAATAGTAACTTTTTACTTTTATTTACCACGGTTAAAAGTAAATAGGGTAATTAAGGGTAAAAATGATATTATTATTACCCTAACACATGTCCAAATTCTATTGGATAAGTGTAATTAGACCCAAAAAACCTTAGGAATAAAATATGACCATTTAGTCCTACTTGGATTAGATTAGGACATTTATTATTAATTTATTTAAAGAAGGGTTAAAATAGTTAAAATCAAATTTTAATAAGTAAATCATTTTTAAGATAGGGTTATACATAAGATAAATTCGACTATAAATATTCATTAGAAAGATCATAATATTTCCTACATAAGGGTATTTTATTTGTAATTTTTAGAAAATGAATAATTTAATTTAATTATGACACAATGATGATGCAGTAATTATCTTATTAATGAAATATTGACATAATTGATGTTATAAATACCAAAATAAATGTAATTTGAGACTTTTTATAAATTCCAATAATTTTCTATGTCAATATGACATGTTAGTATTTATTTAATTAACATTGTTCGAACTAATCATTCTTCTATGATTTTCACAAAAATCAATTACCAAATAGTGTCAAAATTGACATAAAATAGTTTTTTTAAAAAATATTATATTATTAATTTTTATTTTATTCCTAAAAATATATGTTTCGGAAAAATGACTTATATAAGGTTATATATATTTATAATAAACAAATTGGGGTTCGTTTTTCTTGTTATAGTAAGTTTATTAACCTTATAGTGTACGAAAACTAGAAGACATGGTAAAAGTAAAATAATTTAACTTAAAGTTAAATCTAATTGATAAGGTTAAAATAGAAACTTAAACTTGTCTAAATTCTATTGGATGAGATTATTTCGACCCATCCCCACCTTATCTTAGAAATAAATCAATTGGGAGCTATTTAAAAACGAATTTGACTTTATAATAAAATAATATGTTTAGTTTGTCCAAAGGTGCCCATCTCCTCCCTTATAAAAGGGCACCTCCTCCCTCTCTTCCTCACACCACATTGAGCCTTCAAGCTCGGACAACCCCTGCCAATTTATCCTCTAAACTTACCTAGAAACATCATAGATGTCCTGGTATTCTTCAGTGACCAATTTTAGTCCCCTAAAAGGAGATCTCAAAGTGGCGCTTGAAAGAAGAGGTAATGTCCATTACCAATTATTTCAACTTTATTTCTTCTTCCACTTATTCTTCTTTAGTTGTTTAATTATGAATTAATAACATCAGTATCACTAATATACTGATATTTTATTATAAGTTTGAAAAAACCCTATTTCACCATCCATCCATCCTACGGAAAATGAAATCACCGCGCGTGCGTACGTACGGAATACCGTCTCCACGTCATGGTGTAATCTATTTTCCACCACCACCTTACTTGGGTGGGTATAATGGTGTAAAGAATAAATATATATGATTATTGTAAAGTGATATTGATTCTTAAATAGTATACGTACACTCCAATACAATTCCACAATCATGGGAATGATATCATCGCTCTTGCATGCGTACGGAATACCGTCTCCACGATGTGATGCGACTCGTTCTACATGATTTTCATTGCATAATGATTACATAAATGAATTGAGTGAATAAATATGATATATATTACACTAATACCATTCTGGAAATGAGTTATCTATAACCTAAAAATAAGAATAATAATTTATTCGACAAAACACGCATAAGAACAAGAAGTAATAAACACCCGAATAACAAGTAGCAATGAAATATTACAAATAAGAAGCTAAGAATATGACCATATATGATATCATAACAGTGAGTATGATTCTGTAATAAGTCAATGACATTATTTAAATCATTATACAGGAGTTTTGGACACTTACACTTCTGGAAATTAAATCTTTTTCAATGCTTCTATAACAACGGTTTGAAAAAACCATTGGTATAGGTCCCCTTTCCCAACGGTTTGGCCAAACTGTTGGGAAAGGCCCCCAAATTTGCCACTTATCCCAACGGTTTGGCCAAACCGTTGAGAAAGGTAGACATATCCCAACGGTTTGGCCAAACCATTGGGAAAGGCCCCCCAAATTGGCCACTTTTCCCAACGGTTTGGCCAAACCATTGGGAAAAGTTGGCCAAAAATTCAACATACTTCCCAGAATCAAAATCACAACCAATACCTATACCAACGGTTGTTAAAACCGTTGGTATAGGTCTATACGAACGGTTTTAACAACCGTTGGTATAGGTACTTCCATTTTTTATCAGACCTTCGTACCCAGAACATTATATAAATCAAAATTTAAAATATTTATGATAATACATATATATATTTATGTAATTATGATCAAAAAAGTCATGTTAGGTTAGGGGTTGAGTCGTTCAATGATAAACGAGGGGTCCTGGGATCAAATCCCAGCGAATGTTTTATTTTTGGAATTTATATACCAACGGTTCCATTACCGTTGGTATAGATTTCATATTACCTATACCAACGGCTTACTTGGCTACGGTTTGGAGGCCTATACCAATGGTTCCAAACCGTTGGTAAAGGTTAGTTTTCCAGTAGTGTTACGAAGCAAATCAGACCTAAGGTAAGAGAAAATCTCACAATCTCATTTTTATCCGAGATTGTTTATACTTCAGAATTTACTGGGGAATATTTATCGTCCCCATCAATGTTTCCTCAATATGTAATATTATTTATATCCTCATACAACTGTTTAAATCCAATTTTACCCTTCGGTGAGTTTTTAGTAAAAGATATGGAAGGAATCTTTTGTTGTTTTTCGTACGAGGTACTTTTTGACTTTTCTAACATAAGTACGAGAAGAATGTTTTTTAACTTATAAGGAATGAATGGATTTTTAAAACATTATTTCCAAGAAGATTAATTTACATGTTTTCAAGTTTATTTTTGATCAACTTCTTTTAGTTTAAAATTGTATGAAATGTTAAGAAAGGAAAAATGTTTTTGATGTAGAAAAGATATTTTTCTCAAGAATGGAGTTCAAGTGTTTTATAAAACTTATTTTCCATCTAAGCTATTATAAGGTTCTATTTCTATCCCTATTTTTACATTGATTTTATTATGTTATGATGGAATTATTTTTATGATGTCCTTTTATCTTATATGGATTATGTTATGATGTCACAGTGTTTAAGAATCCCATTTTTATTAAATGGGTTATGCAATGATGTATGATTTATGATTTTGTGGCACACATAAGAATGGTATAATTATAAGATGGGTGGGACCTATATCTCCCTCCAATGCATTGGGTAACGATTTATATCTCAATAGATAGACATGGATGGAATGATAGGTTAAACTGGTTCAGTGAAACAGGACTGAAACGAGGAGTGAACTAGGTTCAGAAATGGACTTTTTCCGCTAAGATAGTCTTGGATATGAGTCTTGACTACTAATAAATAATTCTCTATGATTATGTGTGTATGCCACAAAGTTTCATATATTATGTTATGATTATTGGGATTACATTTCGCTACTATGATTTATCCCATGTAATGAAATTAAGATCTCATTTAAAGGTTAAGATTTCCAAAATGATATGTTCTTATGAATATGATGTGATTGATATTTATTTTGTTTACCCTTACTGAGAATTTGAGCTCACCCTTTTGTATGTTTTCTTTCCCCAGGTCAGGTATAAAGTTATTAAGTAAGATATAACAAAAGGGACTATAGATATGATGAAATAAATGGGAGACAATGTACAGGCTTTATATACCAGTTGTTTATGTTTCCCAGTTTTTAAAGACACTATACTTATATGATTTTTTCATGGTTTTGTTATATTTTTTAATAATTATGCTTCAATTTTGAAGTATTAACCATGTATGTAAAGTATGGGTCCTTATAGTTGGTATCAGAGGAAAGGTATAGTCAACCTTTGGAAACTAGGATGTGAAAGCCTTAGTAAGAAACCTAAGGATATTTCTAAGCATAGAACACAATCTTAGAAATGGAAATGAAAACCCTATGATAAAACCTCATGTGTGATATTTTATTCATGATTATGTGTTTTTTCTATTATAATTAGTGTTTCTCAAACTATTCTTCTTGGTTTTAGTCAATGGATGGAACCTGAAGGAACCGTGTTAATGCAGAATGCGATGGGCAATGCAATGATTGTCCCCCTGAGAAACCAAACGTTATGGGAGCTGGAATGAAAAATCTTGTAGCCATGGTCACACAACTTTCTCAAGATATGAATCACGCAAAACTTCCAAACGAGAAAAGGAAGGAGCAACATTATGTTGAATCATTCCTGAGGCAGCGTCCACCTTCATTCAGCGGGTCTACTGATCCATTAGTTGCTGAATAATGGATTAGTACTACTGAAAAAATATTTTCTGTTCTTCAATGTTATGAACATGATAAAGTCATCTTAGTAGTTTATCATTTGGAAGGTGTGTCTGATCAATGGTGGAATCTTATCAAGAATACGAGGCCAAGAGTTGAAATTGATTCCATGGAATGGGATGAGTTCAATAACTTATTTTTCAATAAGTACTTCCCTCGTAATCTTCGAACAAAGATGGATAAGTATTTTCTTGAACTAAATCAAAAGGATGATGAATCTGTTGGTACCTGCTAAGAAAATTTTACAAGACTTGCAAGGTACGCTTCTGGGATTATTATCTAACCCGAGAGTAAGATCAAACGATTCTTTAGTGGCTTAAAACCAAGTCTTCGAAGGGTGTTAGCCATAAGGGACTTCTATAGCTACAAGTAAATCGTTTGATATGCTCTCAAAGTTGAGATGGAGATTGGAGTAACCCATCCGTCATATGGGTTTGATAAGAATAGGAAAATGGAATTCAAAGGAAAATATAAAGAGCACACTGAAAATAAGTTGAGTTTTACCTTATGCTCAAAGTGTGGAAAGAAACATGGAGGGAGTTGTCTTAAAGGGACAAGTAAATGTTTCAAATGTGGAAAGGAAGGTCATTGGGAATTTGAATGCCGCAATTATTGGAAGAAGATGTCTAGTGATGCGAACAATGAAAAGGCTACACAGAGTGCACCTCCTACACTTTAATGATACAAGTGCAAGGAAATGGGGCATTATGCCATTCAATTCTTTAATCCAATGGTTATTGATGATGATCGACCTCAACAAACTCCTAAGGATAAAGTCAAAGGAAAGTCACATGGAATTTCTATCAGCGATGTGGAGTACGATAATGAAGTGGTGAAAGGTACACTTACCATCCAGTCTAAAGTAGAAAATGTTTTATTTGATTCTAGACCCACCCACTCTTTTATTTCTGAAGAATTTTCTAAGGGTATCATCGTATTACCTCCACAATTAGATGTTGAGTTAGCTGTGACAACCCCTAATGGCACAACAGTCGCATCAAAAGTTTATAATTCTTCTCTGATTGATTTTTTTGGGAAAGTGATTCCTGTACATCTTGTGATCCTTTATATAGTGGAATTTGATGTGATTCTTTGCATGGATTGGCTTTCTCTATATAGAGCCCAAATCAATTTCCATATAAGGGAAGTTAGATTTCATATTCGAGATCAATCTATGATCGTCTATTGATTCAAGTATGAACATAACATTCCAGTGGAAATTTATTCCATCTTATGGGTCTTGATTCCACTAAATGAAGGTTATTTATCTCAAATGGTTGGAGAGAAACTCCCGATTAAGAATATTCCCATTGTACAGGAGTTTGAAGATGACTTTCTAGAGAAATTGTCGGGTCTTCCACCAAATCGTGAAGTTGAGTTTTCGATCGAACTCGTACCGGGTGATTTGCCTATTTCAAAGACACCTTATAGAATGGCCCCAATTGAGTTGCAGTAATTGAAGAAGAAACTCCAAGATAATCTTGATAAGGTATTCATACGCCCTAGTGCGTCACCTTGGGGGCACCTATTCTATTTGTTAAAAAGAAAGATGGATCAATGAGACTCTACATTGATTATCGAGATCTTAACAAGACCACTATCAAGAACAAATATACTCTCCCACACATTGATGACATATTTGACCAACTACGCAGAGCTCAATACTTTTCCAAGATTGATCTTCGTTCAGGGTATCATCAATTAAGGTTCAATATGGAGGATATACCAAAGACGGCTTTCCGTACAAGGTATGGACACTATGAATTTATAGTGATTTCATTTGGTCTTACTAATGCCCCTGCTATCTTCATGGATCTAATGAATAAAGTCTTTAGAGACTATCATGATCAATTTTTGGTAGTCTTTATAGACGATATTCTTGTCTATTCAAAGAGAAAGGAAGAACATGAAGATCACTTGAGAATTGTATTGAAGACCCTGAGAAAGGAGAAGCTTTATACCAAATTTACCAAGTGTGAATTTTGGCTTCAAAAAGTTGCATTTTTGGGTCACATAATCTCAAAAGAGGGGATATATATGGATCTAGAAAAAAAAGAGGTCATCAAAAGATGGTCGAGACCAAAAACAGTCACTGTGATCTGAAGTTTTCTTGGTTGGGCTGGATATTATCGACGTTTTGTGAAAGATTTTTCATGATTATCTAATCCACTCACCATGTTGACTCGGAAAGGAGTTATGTTTGTTTGGATGGAGGAATGTGAAGAGAATTTCAAGGAGTTGAAAAGAAGGTTATCTAGTGAACCTGTGCTCACACTCCCTTGTAGTGGAAAAAGGTTTGTGATCTATAGTGATGCATCCAAGAAGGGATTGGGGTGTGTTCTTATGCAAAATGATATGGTGATAGCTTATTCCTCATGACAGTTGAAAACCCATGAGTAAAATTACCCAACTCATGATTTGGAGTTAGCTTCGGTAATATTTGAATTAAAGATTTGGAGGCATTATCATTATGGAGAAAGGTGTGACATTTATACTGATCATAAAAGTTTAAAGTATATTTTCACACAAAAGGATCTGAATATGTGCCAAAGAAGATGGTTGGATATGATTAAGGATTACGACTGCTCCATTCATTACCACCCTGGGAAAGCAATCAAGGTGGAAGATGCATTATGTCGACAAGACCATGCTAGCTTATCCATGATGAGGATAAAAAAAGATCCAAAATTTATGGATTTACAAAATATGGATCTTGGAATTATAATGGAAGTGGAAAAATCTTATCTTTCTCAAATGAATGTTCAACCATATATACATGTGAAGATTAAAGAGTCACAGAAAGAATATGTAGAGTTACAAAAGAAGGTGAGAAATGTTCTTGAATTCAACCTTTATTGTGATGGGATAAAAATGTTCAGGAATTAGGATTGTGTTCCTCCCATCCCGGAATTAAAGAATGAGCTGCTGGATGAGGCTCACAGTTCTTCATTACCTATTCATCCTGGAAGCACGAAGATGTATAGGGACCTGAAAGAGTACTTCTGGTGGGATGGAATGAAAAGAGATGTTGCTCAATATGTCTCTCAATGCATGGTTTTTCAGAAAGTTAAAGCTGAGAGACAGAAGTCTAAGGGGATGTTACAACCATTAACCATACCAGAATGGAAATGGAAAAACATCACTATGGACTTTGTCACTGGACATCCTAAAACATCCAAATGAAATAATGTTATCTGACTCATAGTTGATCGTCTTACAAAGTCGGCACACTTCATCCCTATAAGAGAGGATTTTCCTCAAGATCAGCTTACCAGGATATATGTGAAGGAAGTGGTAAGATTTCATGTAGTAGCACTTTCTATTATATCTTATCGGGATCCAAGGTTTACCTCAATGTTTTGGGGAAGTCTTCAGCATACTCTGGATACAGAGTTGAGTTTCAGCACTGCTTATCAACCTCAGACAGATGGTCAGTCTGAGAGGACGATTCAAACTCATGAAGATATGTTGAGAGCTTGATCTATAGATTTCAAAGGTGGTTGGGATCAACACCTACCTTTGGGGGAATTTTGTTATAATAATAGATTTCACTCCAGTATTTAGATGGATCCTTATGAAGCTCTATATGGAAAGAAATTCAGGACTCTAACATGCTGGGATGAAGTTGGAGAAATAAAGCTATTAAGACCTGATCTTGTTGATGAGATGGCAGAAAAGGTCTGATCTATTCAACAACACATAAGAGCAGCTCAGAGTCGACCAAAAAGTTATACCGACAACCGAAGTAAAGACTTAGAGTTTGAAGTGGGTGATAAAGTGTTCTTACGAATATCTCCTTGGAAGAGAGTAATGAGATTTGGAAAGATGGGAAAGCTGAGACCTAGGTATATCACTCCTTTCGAAATACTGGATCGTGTTGTGAAGGTAGCTTACCGATTGGCGCTTCCACTAAATCTCTCCCAAGTTCACGATGTGTTCCATGTATCTCTCATGAGAATGTACATACCTGATCCTTCACATGTACATATCTCAGAAGTTGTACCGCTAGAGCAAGATCTTCCTTATGAAGAACAACGGATAGAGATTCTAGATCGTAACGAAAAAGTCCTACGGAACAAGACCACTCGCTTGGTGACAGTTTTATGGAGGAACCACCAATTAGAAGAAGCTATATGGGAGCTTGAGGATACGATGAGGGAGAGGTATCCTCATCTGTTTGTTAGAAGGTGACAAATTTTGAGGGCGAAATTCATTTTAAGGGGGGTAGAATGTAACACCTGAGACTTTTATAAGAAATATTTTGTTTTTATTTTATATAAATCATAAAAGGAATCTTTCACTACACACAACAGTAGCTTGGCTTGTTTTACACTCAATCACGACCTTCCTCGATAGCTTGCATCGTACGCAATATCGAGATTCACTAAACAACGATATGCTATTAAAATATTATTAAAACTAGCTATTATGAATAGTAATACCCACTTTTTGAATTTTTGTAAATTTTATTTTTCAAAATGGACTTCATTTTTGGATTCGGAATATTGAAATTTTCCTAGGGTGAAATTTTGGTATTTTTCTGAAAACATTCAATTTTTGATGAATAGTGAAAACACTGGGTTACTATTTAAAAACTGAATTTTTATTTAAATAATTATCTATTTTAGGTCAAAATTGATACATAATACCTATATAAGTTCAATGCAATTAATTGGAATCATTTTATAATAATTTTAGATATATAAAAATGTTATTGAACTTTTCACCGTCTTTTACCCACCTCCTAGGAGAATGTGAAAATTTACATAAAACTGTATTTTACCACTTCTGTGAGTGGAATTTCAAAAATTCGAGAGACACGGTTGATTTCAGTAAGTAAAATGTGGTTCAATGAGAAGAAAATAATTTTTGGTGAATAGTAACTTTTTACTTGTATTTGCCATAGTTAAAAGTAAATAGGGTAATTAAGGGTAAAAATGATATTATCATTACCCTAAAACATGTCCTAATTCTATTGGATAAGTTTAATTCGACCAAAAACAACCTTAGGAATAAAATATGACCATTTAGGCCCACTTGGATTAGATTAGGACATTTATTATTAATTTATTTAAAGAAAGGTTAAAATAGTTAAAATCAAAGTTTAATAAGTAAATAATTTTTAATATGTGGTTATACATAAGATAAATTCTACTATAAATATTCATTAAAAAGCTAAAAATATTTCCTACATAATGGTATTTTATGTGTAATTTTTAGACAATAAATAATATAATTTATTTTTGACACAATGATGATGCAGTAATTAACTTATTAATGAAATATTGACATAATTGATGTTATAAATACCCAAATAAATGTAATTTGAGACTTTTTATGAATTAAAATAATTTTAATTGTTAATATGACATGTTATTATTGATTTAATTAACTTTTCATGAAATAATACTTCTCTTATGAATTTCACAAAAATCAATTACCAAATAGTATCAAAATTTACAAAAAATAGTTTTTAAAACAAATATTATATTATTAATTGTTATTTTATTCTTAAAAATCTAAGGTTCACCAAAATGACTTAGATAAGGTTATATATATTAATAATAAACAAATTGGGGTTCTTTTGGCTGGTTATAGTATGTTTATTAACCTTATAGTGTAAGAAAACAAGAAGACACGGTAAAAGTAAAATTATTTAACTTAAGGATAAATCTAAATGATAAGGTTAAAATAGAACCCTAAACTAGTATAAATTCTATTGGATGAGAGTATGTCGACCCATCCCAACCTTAGCTTCTAAATAAATCAATTTGGAGCTATTTAAAACCGAATATGACTTTATAATAAAATAATATTTTTAGTTTTTCCAAAGGTGCCCCTCTCCTCCATTATAAAAGGGCACCTCCTCCCTCTCTTCCTCACACCACTTTGAGCCTTCAAGCTCAGAAACCGCTACCAATTTATCCTCTAAACTTCCCTAGAAACATCCTAGAGGTCCTGGGCTTCTTCAAAGACCAATTTTAGTGCCCTAAAAGGAGGTCTCAAAGAGGCGCTTCAAAGAAGAGGTAATGTCTGTTACCGATTCTTTCAACTTTATTTTTTCTTCCACATCTTCTTATTTAGTTGTTTCATTATGAATTAATAACATAAGTATCAATTATATACTGATATGTTATTATATGTATGAAACAACCCTATTTCACCATCTATCCATCTTACGGAAAATGAAATCACCGCACGTGCGTATGTACGGAATACCGTTTCCACACCGCGGTGTAATCTATTTTCCACCACCACCTTATTTGGATGGGTATAATGGTGTAAATAATAAATATATATGATTATTTTAATTGTATATTGATTCTGAAATAGTATACATACACTCCAATACAATTCCACGATCATGCGAATGATATCATCGCTCGTGCGTACGTATGGAATACCGTCTCCACGATGTGATGTTACTCGTTCTACATGATTTTCATTGCATAATGATTACATAAATGAATTTAGTGAATAAATATGATATATATTACACTAATACCATTCTGTAAAATAGGTATCTATAACCTAAAAAGAAGAATAAAAATTTATTCGACAAAACACGCATAAGAAAAAAAAGTAATAAACACCCGAATAACAAGTAGCAATGAAATATTACTAATAAGAATCTAATAATATAACCATATATGATATCATAACAATGAGTATTATTCTGGAATAAGTCAATGACATTATTTAAATCATTATACAGGAGGTTCGGACACTTACGAAACAAATCGGACCTAAGGTAAGGGAAAATCTCACAATCTCATTTTTATCCGAGATTGTTTATACTTCAGAATTTACTGGGGAATATTTATCATCCATGTCCATGTTTCCTCAATATGTAATATTATTTATATCCTCCTAAAATTGTTTATATCCAATTGTACAATTTGGTAAGTTTTTATTAAAAGATATGAAATGAATCTTTTGTCTTTTTTCGTACGAGGTACTTTTTGACTTTTCCTACATAAGTACGAGAATAATGTTTTTTTAACTTATACGGCATGAATGGATTTTTAAAACATTATTTCCAAGAAGCTTCCTTTAAAAGTTTTAAAGTTTATTTTTAGTCAAATTATTTTAGTTTAAAATTGTATGACATGTTAAGAAAGGAAAAATGTTTTTGAAGTAGAAAGGATATTTTCCTCAAGAATGGAGTTCAAGTGTTTTAAAAAAATTATTTTCCATCTAAGATAATATAGTGTTTTATTTCTATACCTATTTTTACATTGATTTGATTATGTTATGATGGAATTATATTTATGATTTCCTTTTATATTATATGGATTATGTTATGATGTCACGATGCTTAAGAATCCCATTTTTATTACATGGGTTATGAAATGATGTATGATTTATGATTGTGTGGCACACATAAGAATGGTATCATTATGAGATGGTTGGGACCTATATCTCCCTCAAATTAAATGGGTAAATATTTATATCTCATGATATATACATGGCTGGAACGGTAGGTTAAACCGGATCAGTGAAACATGACTGAAATGTAGAGTGAAC
Source organism: Viscum album (assembly GCA_963277665.1). Classification (NCBI taxonomy): domain Eukaryota; kingdom Viridiplantae; phylum Streptophyta; class Magnoliopsida; order Santalales; family Viscaceae; genus Viscum; species Viscum album. The sequence goes on from OY728128.1 coordinate 744,266,956, forward strand.
TCAGTTTAGGAATGGACAATGTCTTCTAAGATAGTCTTGGATATGAGTCTTGACTACTAAGAAATGATTCTCTATGATTATGTGTGTATGCCACAAAGTTTAATATTTTATGTTATGATAATTGGGATTACATTTAACTACTATGATTTATCCCATGTTATGAAATTATGATCTCTTTTGCAGGTTAAGATTTCCAAAATGATATGTTCTTATGAATATGATGTGATTGATATTTCTTTTGTTTACCCTTACTGAGCATTTGAGCTCACCCTTTTGAATGTTTTCTTTCCCTAGGTCAGGGATAAGGTTATTAAGTAAGATATGCCAAAAGGGACTATAGATATGATGAAATAAATTGGAGAGAGTGTAGATTCTTTATGAACCAGTTGTTTATGTTTCCCAGTTTCTAAAGACACAATACATATATGGTCCTTTCATGTTTTTGTTATATGTTTTAATAAGTATGATTTAATTTTTAATTATTAACCATGTATGTAATGTATGGGTCGTTATACTATTATTGGGGAATGTTATTCTTATCGAAATAAAAATTATAACTTCATAAAAAATTAAAGAATAAAATGAACATTAAAATCAATTTCAAAAATACCCATAAAGTTGTTTGCTGAATTCCACTAAAAATATTTAATTATGAAATTATTTATTTCATTCACTAATATTTAAAATACTTTATTCCACAATTATGCACAGTCTCATAGAATATGAAAATTCAGAGCCACTATTTTATGAAATTCATAGACATAGAACTACTATAGAGAATGAAAGGAAAACTCAATTTGAAGGCCATATGGAGAGACTAGTTTGATGAAATTAACAAATACATCAATAATGATATTATGGATAGAAAATAAGTATTTTTTATATATTTATCATTTCAATTAAACTTTAATAAATTTGGATAACACAAAAAACTAGTTACATTTACATGAAACAACCCTGATTTTCATTGATTCATTCATTTATTGGTACTCATAATGTGGAATATCTGGACTTCTTTATGTTATTGTAAAATTTGTGTAGTTGTTTCCACATAAATTACCATGTGAGGATAATCTCAAAATTACTAGTTTCAACTTCTTATTGATTTATAATTATTTTAATTTATTTAAATAAATAAATGAAAATAATTTTTTATGGTGAGATGATATTCATAATTTTATTTTTGATAAATATTATACAAAAAAGATTTAAGGGAGGTCATAGAAATAATAAATTAAATATTAGAGTTTTATGATTTTAATGAATCCTAGAATTTAATTAGGAACCTGCTTAGGATGTTCCAACATCACCAAATCCACTCACATCTCTTGATGGATGCCTCCAATAAGGGTCTTATAACATCAGGTAAAGATATGGTGAATAAATATTTTATATGTAAATAAATAGATATAAATAACTATAATTTGGGAAAACAAATATGAAATTATTTTACTTAACTCGCAACGTAAATCTTCTATGAGTATAAATGATACACAAGAACATCAATTTTAGTAATAATATTTTTATATAAGGAAATCACAATACATATAATTTTATTCAGGAATGTGAATATATACTAAATTATATAATTTAAAAAATTATATTTTACATAATGAATTTAATTATTTAATTATTTATGCCAAAATTATCTATGGTTTATTTTTGGATATTTTTCAGAAATAGTGGATTTTTGGGTGAATAGAGATAAATAATGATTTTACAAAAACTATCACATTAATGAAATTATAATGATATAGGAATAGATTTAAAGATCATTAAGTTTTTTATATAATTATTTAACAATTAATATTGTTTATAAAAATAAAAAAATTTCAAATTACAAAAAAAATTCTTCACATGTTACAAATCAATGTAAAGTTTATGTCCAAATTAAGAACTATATTTAATTTTTTTCACTTATACAAGTATTAAATTTGATCCATTAAGATTTAGTTTAGTATTGAATATAAATAAGCCACCTTTTATTAAAAATAATTCAAATAATTTATTTTTAACAACATTTTTTTAATAGAATCATTTTTATTCATAAAAAACATTTTTCTCATAAAATTGGCTTTTGTTATGTTTTTATAGTTATATTAAAATAAATATTTTCCAATTATCAAAATTGACTAATTTTAAATTTATTCCATATTTTAAGTCATATTTATCAATATTTGGTAATATGTTTAACTAAATTTTTTTCATATTGAGCAGTAGTTTTTTTTAAAAAAATAACCATAGTTAGGATTAAAATTGGATTTTCAGGGGTTAAACTAATAGATAATTGTATAAATGAATAATTGATATATATTAAAAATAATTTATCTGTTTAATTAAAAAATTAACCTTATAATTGTATATAATTTTATATTTTTTATCCACATTTAAATGAAAAAAAAATTAAATTGATAAGATATTTTATGTTATTCTTAGGTTTTTCTTTTCCCTGACTTATTAATGGAAACAACATATCCTATATTCTTCAATCATATTGGGACACTAATATTAGAAAATACATAAATAATTCCCTTCCATGTATTTCACCCCATGAGCTAGAGGTTTCAGTTTCATTAATTGAGAAACCTATATGGGTTAAGGTGTAAGCCCATGGTGGTTTATGAAGAGGAGGTAAAACATTCCACTATGTATTTTTATTTTATTTCCCCTTAATCCTTCTTTAAATAAACAGTAAACAAAATAAAATAAAAAATATCCATTACATATATATAAATTATATTATTCTTGTTTAAAAATTAATATTTATCTCATTTCCTTCTAATGTAAAAATACAAACATCACACATGCAAACGTACAACATAACATATCCATATTGCACTATACTTCGTTTTGATCATAAAATTACATGGATTTTTTTTAAATATGAATGTTATGAATGTGTTTTATTTTAATTAAATAATTATGATTATATATATATATAACATTTTAATTACCTTATTAGCCTTCCACTCATTAAAAAATGACAATGTCGCTCATCTCTACATTTGGACTACCACCTGTTTGAAGTGTTGTGATTCTTTAATCATATTCTCTATTAAAAAAATTTATAACAATTTTTATGATTAATTTATATTATATATATCATGGATATAATTATGGATTTGATAGGACCATGATCATGATTAGTGTAATAAAACAACTGAACCAAAACATACATGAAATGTGAAATAGTTAACCCTCAAAAAAATGACAATTTTAATTAAAAAATAAATAAAAAGGAGTTGAAATGGTATATGTGGATCATAGAAGATATTATATGTTTTTATATTGTTATATAATAGAGTTATAATAAATTTATAATTATATATGAGGTTAAAATCACATACAAATCAAGTTGTTCAAGATGTAAGGGTTTTTTTACAATCATATTATTATTCAAGATTGAATATGTTTAAGTTTATATAGGGATAATTACATGATATTTTAAACTAAAAAAATAATATTCATTATCAAATATTTAATTATATGGTATTTCAATTATTATTTCCTTTTTAACCTTCTTGGGAACTCTAAAACGCCAAAGTATTTTTATGAAAAACTGACATTGTTTTTAAATTCGGTTAGGAATATATTTATTCCATATATATATTATCTATAAAAATCTGAATAATTCATTTGATATCATCAAATGATTTATTAATTTAATTTATATCCTTAGATTACATTCTATAAAGTGTTTTAAAAACAATCTTCTTTTGGTTTTTAAAACTTTAAACGTTTTACTGATGGTCTGAACAGAATCATTATTTTAATTAATAACAGACAAATGTTTTTTACCACTAGCATGAATACTCTGTCCATTAACACATACATTAAAAATTTCCATGGTTATTTCCAAATAAAATCTTTTCCTTAATATTTTGAAGCTTTTTATATTTTAAATAAGTTTATTATGAATTAAAAAATTATTTTACTCATAAAATGTTCTAGTGATCTCTTAAAATTATTTTCATGTATAACAAGATCATTTATTGAATATTATTCTCTAATGAGGATATAATCCTATTATAACATCCACTAAAATTGTTTGAATGGTTTTTGATCATTTTTAGGGGGAAATTACTAATATCATGTATACTAGTTCTTGTGATAAAAATAGTAATTTATTATTTAGTCCTATTAATTATGTAATATTATATAATAATACAATGAATTCATTAGACTATTTATGTAACAGATGGGCCCATAAGCACATAAGAACTTTTGAAAACATCGGTTCTAATAAGACAATGTAGTCTAGTTATTTTCCCAAGGCCTTTCCCATTTATATAATATGTATTGTGTAACACCTCTATATTTTATGAAAAATAATCTTTTAATTTCATTAATTTCTTGTGTTGTATGCTACACCAAGATTACCTTGTGCTATACGCAACACCGTATTAGCTTGCAGTATACGCAACACTATACTTGGATGATGTTACACACAAATTTGATAATAGTTATTCTACACAACATTGAATATATATATATATATATTCAATGTATAAATGAAATATGGTTGGATTCTGTTATACGAAACAACGAAGGATTCTTTCACAACACGCAACCCTGACTTGGCTTGCGTTACACGCAATTGCGACCTTCCTTGATAGTGTGTGTTGTACACAATATCGAGTTTTACTAAACAACGATATATTATTATTATGAACTAGCCGTTATGAATATTATTAACTAAATTTTTAATTTTATAACATTATTATTCATCTTACACATTTTCTAGAACATGGTATAAGAACAAAATAAATTTTTCGGGTAAAATAAGTATTTTTCAAAAAATGCAGTTTTGCCGCCTTTTGATGGCGCACCCACTTTAAATATATTTTTTGACATCTTTATAAGTTCAATTTGACAAAATAAAATTCTTTCTTTGGAATAAATAAATAAAAATTTACTTTGTATAAATTTTTCATATTATTCTGGTAACTTTCCTATTTTGATGAATAGTAAAACCACGCTATATTTTAATTAAAAACAACTTTTTTCATCGCAATAATTTATATGGTAAAATTATAATATTTAATGTTTTTAAAGTGTAAATAGAATTTATTTTTACCATTTAATATAATGTATGTCATTAGCATTGATTTTACATTAAATTCGTAGGTTAAATCAATTCAATCTTTTGCAATGTTTTAAAGAATAACTTGTTTTCTTCCGACAACGGGATTAATTTTAATTTACTTTCTGCAACATTTGCGTATTGAATTTGGAAAAATTGATTCCATATTTGGAATCAGTGGGTAAAAATTATGTTAATAATCTACTTTTTATTTTTGGGAATTATGAATAGTAACTACGGTAAATTTTATTTACCATAGTTAAAGGAAAATCGAGTAATTAAGGGTAAATATAACATTATAAAATTACCCTAACACATGCCAAAATTCTATTGGATGGATAAAAGTAGACCCATATAACCTAATGATCGGATTAGACTCATTTCATGGACTTTTGACCATGAAAATAATTTAATTATTATTAAAACCAAAGAAAGTGACAACATGTCACTCTCTCAAATCTTATAAGTATAATAATTTTAATTTAGTGATAAACATCATAAAACATCGAACATGAATAGTCTACATGAATCTAATAAAATTATCTACATCATGATAATTTATTTAGAATTTTTAGGGATTAAATAATTGTCATTAATGGTGATACATTAATGATACAGAAATTATTTATTAAGTGAAAAATAAGTAATATAGTTTTTATTGAAATAATAATAACCATTAAAAGGCCAAAAACCTGAACAAAACTTATTGGTAGTGTATATATACACCTTAATCATCCAATTACCTAATATATAACCGTTTGGTGCCTTATAAAAGTGATTATGACACTTATATTATTTTATTTTAAATCATTCCGATGTTTTCATCTTCATAATTTAATAAATATAACAATTTAAATATTGTGATTTTATGATGATGAATTCGAGTAAAAGTATTATTGTGAAAGATAATAGATATAGTTCCATCATAGGATTTTATTTTTAATTTTTATGCGAAAAATAAGTATATTAAATAATTATACAAAAATGTTGTAGTAATTATTTTATTAAGAGATAGACCAAATAAATTGTTTTAAAAATAATAAAATAATTATTATATGAAATATTTAATGTGATCCACTAATTTTATAGATACATATGACCTTTTATAAATCTATTAACACTTTTATTTCGAACATATAATCTGTATATATTTTATTTAAATTCAAATAAATGAATAGTGTCAAAATTGACACTATTGTTATAACATATTATAAAATTGTTTAAAAATCATAAAAATATTTAAAAATTATAAATTTAAATTTATATTGTCTATAATGTTATAAAGTAACCAACTATGGAAAATTCACAACAAATAAGTAAATATTTGTTATAATTTAAAATTTAGAATTTTATTATAACAAATAAACTTAAATAGATTAAATAAGGATAAATCAAAATGATAAGGTTTAAAATAAGATCCAAACATGTCTAAATTTTATTGGTTGATGATATTACAACCCTGTCTCATCTAATCTTAGAATATTATTCATTTTTGGAGGTTTTTATGTGGGGTTAGATTTATTATAAATTAATATTTTTAAGAATTCCAAAGGTGCCCCTCTGCTCCCTTATAAAAGGGCACCTCCTCCCTCTCATCATCACACCACTTTGAGCCTTCAAGCTCGGCCATCCCCTTCCCATTTCACTTATACACTTCCCTAGAAACATCCGAGAGGTTCTGGTATTCTTCAAAGACCAATATTAGTGCCCTAAGATGAGGTTTCAAAAAGGCGTGTCGAAAGAAGAGGTAATATCCGTTACCGGTTCTTTCAACTTTATTTCTTCTTCTACTTATTCTTATTTAGTTGTTTCATTATGAAGTAATAAAATCAGTATCACTCATATAATTATATGTTATTATAAGTATGAAACAAACCTATTTCACCATCTATCCATCCTACGGAAAACGAAATCACCGCGCGTCCGTACGTACGGAATACTGTCTCCACACCGTGGTGTAATCTATTTTCCACCATCACCTTACATGGATGGGTATAATGGTGTAAATAATGACTATATATGATTATTTTAAATTGATATTGATTCTAAAATAGTATACATACACTCCAATACAATTCCACGATCATGGGAATGATATCATCACATGTGCGTACGTACGGACTACCGTCTCCACGAACGCGATGAGATTCATTTTCCATGATTAACCATTCAAGGATGATTATAAAGTATATATAGTGTATAAAAATGAAATATATGGAATAATAATGCTACTGTATTTATGTATATATATGTGTATGTCATCTATTTAGTTTCATTCAACTCAATAAGGAAACGAAAATAGCGTTCATGCGTACGTACGACCTACCATCTCCATGAACGGTGTATTTCTTTCCATTTATCAATCTATTATATATATGTATATTATGAATATATATTATATATAAATCATGTTTTATATTCTGGAATTATGTAATCATGATCTAAGTAATCATATGAATAATTACAAGTCAAAACACGGATGACAAATGAAACGATTTTACCCAAAACACTCTTTAACATGGAATTTACATAAGAACGGGTAATATAAAGTCATACGTGAACCATATATGATATCATAATAATGAATATGATTATGTAATAATTCAATAACATTATTTCAATAACTATACCGGAGGTTCAGATCCATACGAAGAATATCAGACCTAAGGTAAGGGATAATTTATCAATCTCATTTTTATCCAAGATTGATTATTCGTAAGTATTTACTGGGGTTATATTTATCATCCAAGCCCATGTTTTATAAAAATGGTTTCATGTATTTTTAATGTCCTTTTTACAAATTTTTGACCATTACTACATGGTATGTAAGTAATCTTTCTTTTGTTTATGTTACGAGGTACTTTTTTGACTTTTCCGGCAAAAGTACAAGAAGAATGTTATTTTAACTTATACGGAACGAACGGATTTTTAAAATTTTATAAAGACTTATTTTCATGAAGCTTCATCCAAAATATTTCATGACAATTTTCTTTTAAAATTTCATGACATTTTGTGAAAAGAAAATGATTTTGAAGAAGAAAGGATATTTTCCTCAAGAATTCATTTCAAGTGTTTTATCAAAACCATTTTTCATCTAGGATGACATTATTTCATAAGTGTATGTTTCAAGTTTAATATATTTATGATTTACATGGTTTCACTTTTATTATGATGAATTGATATCCTTTTTTTGGTATTGATTATGTTATGATGGGATGATGTTTATAAAACCCATTTTATAATTTGGGTATTGATGAATGATTTATGTTCATGTTATAGCACAAGTAAGAATGATTTCATTATGAGATGGGTGAGACCTATATCTCCCTCCAATGCATTGGGTAAAGATTTATATCTCATGAGATAGACATGGATGGAATGGAAAGTTAAACAGGTTCAGTAATACAGGACTGGAACGAGGAGTGAACTCGATTCAGAAAGGGACTTTGTCCACTAAGATGGTCTTGGAAGCAATGCCTTGGCAAATATGGAAATCATATCATGTGCTTAATGGTTTCCAAAATTACATGTTTTATTCCAATTCTATTTTATCATTCTTAATGTTTCTTTATGATCTATTCCTTACGTACTTCCATGTTTTATGTCATTGCTCAAGCTTTTGATGTTTAAACATTATGTTCATGTTTTTAAGTGCAAATGTATATGGTATGTTTTATTTTATCCATGCTTCCCCTTACTGAGCATCTTAGCTCACCCTTTTTATGTTTTCTTTTCCACAGGATATAAAGAAAGGTTTTAGGTAAGAAAAAAAGGAAAGATCATTATGGGAGATGTTGAAGATCTTTCACCACGATTAGAAGATTATATTCCGAGTTTCCAAAGACACTAAACTATTACGGTCCTTGTGTGTTTGTTTTTGTTATGTACTAAGTATTCCGCAAAAGTATTGTAATGTCCATGTACGTCAAGCTTTGTGTTTCTACAGTTGGTATCAGAGGAAAAGTTTAGTCAACCTTTGGAAACTAGGATGAAAAAACGTTAGTGAGATCCCTAGAGATATTTCAAAGGTATGTCTAGGGATGTCCCTAAGGATAAGTATACGTATAGGTTATAGTCCTAGAACTATGGTAACGATCTTATAATTTAACCTAAGATGTTAGATATTGAGGATACTCCCCCATTACGATATTGTTTTCCCTAGCATGATTTTTGCCTCTCACACTATTCTTTTTGGGTTTTAGAAAATGGCTGGAAACAGGAAGATTCATGATAATGGAGGATATAACGGACAATGGAATGATATTATTCATGAGAAACCAAATGAAACAGGATTTGGAAGTCCAAACATCGTTATTATGCCTAATCAGCAATCTCATAATATGATCAACGATATCAACTTTGGTAAGTTTCCCGACTCAGATAATAAGAGAAAGACGGAGGTCCGTGATGATCATAGAGTAAAGAAAGTTAAATTTCACTCATGTAAATCATGTGGGAAGAGGCATCATGGAGATAATTTCAAGGGAACTGGAAGATGCTTTGGGTGTGGAAAAGAAGGACACAAATCCAGTAAGTGCAAAGGACAAGGTTCAGTTAACACCATGGATGAGGATAATGGTATTGCTACGATATCAACAATGGTTAAATGTTTTAAATGTGGAATGTACGGGAATTATGCAAACCAATGCCCTAAGGGAAAGTCTCATGAAGAGAATCAGTACGACCATATGGGTAGTATTTATGTTGATGATGTTGAAGAGACTAAAAACGATATGTGAGATGAAAGAATTGTTGATTCTCAGTCAATGGATTAAGAAGGTAGTGGAACGATTACATGTTTATCAAGTGTAATGTTGTATAAGTAATCTCATGGTACTATGGAAGAAAGAGACATCTTAGGATTGTTACACTGTTGTCTTTCCATGAGTTTTGAAAGTGTACGATTAATGGTACCAGTATCCATGAAAGGTTATTCAGATATTTTTGGAATGTATATGATATGCACATAATGAATGGATACAGAGAAAATTAAATGTTTGATAGTATTCATGAGCGCATGATTGATATAAGGAGAAGGTTATATCATGGTTTGAGTATATAGAATTTTTGGATTTTGGAAAGAGTTAACTTTTGAAAGCATTCATGTTTTCACTAAGGTTTAATGGGTAATCATTTATCATGAGAATACATGATTAAGGTATTCACATGATTGGAATGTGACCAACAAGATATATGGGGGATAAATGATGGTATTCACATGCTTGGTTGATGACATTTCAATTAATCATTTTCTTTATACTATGAGCTTGGACCGAAGTATTTTAGATAAGCCTAAAGATTGGAATGGATTATGTCGGACATAAGATAATATTGTTTAAGGATATAACTTTTTTGATAGTATTGATGGGATGTTATAGAAAAAGTACAACCTGTAGGACGGGCGACAACCCATCACGTCGGAAAAGGCTGTGGGAATCGAACCCACAACTGAAGTGCGACAGGCCTTTATCGCCTACCACTGGCCTAAAGGAAGTCCCTAGTGTGTAGAAACTAGTTTTATTTTATTAAGAGGTATGATATATGAAGTATAAGTTCATTTTTGGAACCATATACGATTAATCTAACCATATAATGGACTTATAACTTTTGAAAACCTTTTGTTTGAAATAGATGGAATGACCCATCATTCAATCACCTGATCTGTTAACACATCATGAATAACAAATTCAAATTCATTTATTTAAGGGATGAAGTGGAAATTGTTCAATTCACGAACAACAATGAGATTGTACCAAAATCATGTAAGTAATTTTTTTAATTCATCCACTTTAGAGAAATGATCTTGAAAACCAAAAATGTTGTCCTAGTGACCTTATATCCGATGAATCAGATGGTACCTTAGATCATCACAAATTTATGGCTTTGTTATTGTTGCCTTTTTCTGTAACATCCCAGGTAAATAAAGAATAATACATTTTCATATTTATTAATTTTACTTTAAAGGGGTTTCTATGTTCGATACCGTACCCAATATGAAACAAAGAGTTTCTTTGAAATCGTACGTTGCACACTAGTAATAAAATAATATTATTTTAAATGTTAGTTAACACGTAGCCATTGTACTGGCTGGAATGGAAATAAATAACTAATGTATGATTATATATGTTTGTTAAATGTTTTTACATTTATCTAATAAAGGATAAATTCTTAAAATACGAAAAGAATTCAATTTTATGATTATATACTCTAATTTTCACGAAAGGTCCATTTATCATCATTTGATGGAGAACCGTCATTAAATATAGTTTTGGTCACTCTTATACATTCTATTGGAATAAATATAAATCTTCTTTAGAATTGTGACATCAAATTTTTCTTTGTGTAAATTTTTGGTATCTTTCCGATAAAGTTCATTTTTTAATGAATAGTGTCAAATGTTGTATTTTAATTCAAAACCACATTTTGATATAATTTTTTAAGATGATTAGATTATCTTCTGAATTGGTTTTAAAGTGAAATTAGAATATATTTTTACCATTAAATCCAACAGTGGTCGTTGGAATTAATTTCACTTTGAAATCGGACTTAAACTAGTGTCAATCTTTTGATACTTATTGTTTCAAAAAAACACGCTATTTGCTCTGACAGCAGGAATTAATTATTAAATTAACTAATGAAACTTATATGTTGTGAATTTTGTAAAATGGACTTCATTTTTGAATTCGGAATATCAAATATAGATTAGGGTGAAGTTGTGGTATTTTTCTGATAAACTTCAATTTTTGATGAATAGTGAAACCACTAAGTGGTACTTATAAAAACTGATTTTTTGTTTAAATGAAATTTTACAACTTATGTGTTTTGAATTTCAAAAATCCGACATACATGGTTGTCATTAATAAGTAAAATGTGGTTCAATGAGATTAAAATATTTTTTTGGTGAATAGTAACTTTTAAGTTCTTAATCTCGATTAGAGGTAATTAGTGCAATTTAAGGAAAAATGATATTATAATAAAATGAAAATACCTTGACACATGTCCTACCATTAATGGATGTGTCATGGAAGACCAAGAAAAGCCATGGGTCAACTTGGGGACCCCATGGAGCCACTTTGGTTGGGAAATGACATAAATAACGTTTTATTTAATGTTAAAGTAAAAATGACACAGACATGAGATGTTTTACTAAAAAAAATTTTACATGGGGTTATACAAGTCATATTTTTGACTATAAATATTAATTAGAAATAAAAAAATATTTCCTACATCATAGTATTTTTTTATAGTTTTTAGACACTACATAAATTAAATTATTTTTGACATCACGATGATGAAGCGATGACCTCATTATTGAACGATTTAAATAAAATGGAAAGATAATGTGAAATATAAGACCTAAACAAGCCCGAAACCTAATGGATGGGTGGATTTCGAACCCTTATCACCTTATCCTCGAAACACAGCAATGTGGGACCTCTTAAATCCGAATACCATTTTGAAATAAAGTGACTTTTCTTTACCTTCCAAAAGTGCCCTCCTCTCCTCTTATAAAAGGCCCCCACCTCTACCCCCATACCCACACTCCCAAAGCCTTTGGCTCGGCCAAACACTTCCCATTTTGTCTCTCCACATCCCTATCTTACTCCTTGAAGCCTCACTTTGGGCAGAAGTCTTCCCAAGGAAGCCTTTGAGCTCAAATCTAAGAGAGTGACCCGATTTTAAGGTAATGTCTTCTTTTGAGTCCTTTTGTTTTATTTTTTTCTCCAACCCCCTAAACACTTTTTATTCTTTTATTTTGTTACAAATACAGTATCCTAAATATACTAGGATGTTGTTATAAGAAGAATTAGAGCTAAACTTACACACACCTTCATCTAATGGTTAATGAACATACTGTTTCTGTGGTTGACGATTTTCTGCCTCAGGAAACGATGATTGTTCAATATTATTTTAACACCTTTAAAGGTGGCCATTATGATGTAACTGTATTTTATATATGATATATATGGTATTTATGTTTAATATATGCTTCTGTATTTTATATTTAAACCATTCCTTTATTCTTTTCATGTTGTGTAAATGCGGTAATTTCATATGAGGAAGTGGGGACTACCGCCCCCTCAAGTGATGTGACTCATACATGTAATACATGGAATGTATAAAGAATGAAATTAATGAACATATGTGACCTATATAACATATATATTATACTAGAATTATAATATATACATATATATATCATGTATTTTTAATTCCATTAATATGACAAATAAATGAAAGTAGCGTTCATGTGTACGTACGGCTTACTGTCTCCATGAACGGTGCATTTCATTTCTTACCTCTAAATGATTATGTAATATTATAAATACATGTATATACTGGATATATATGATATATATTCTATCCAAATCAGGAATTCCATTCTGGATATAAAGAACCTTTGACCACACAAACAACATGTAATTGTAAGAAGTCCACTTTCGACTTAAGAACCAAATATCGAAAAAACAAACATTATTAACTTAAATGGTTACATAGTGTTTATAACATGGAAAATAAGTGATATAAAAGGAATAATGATCTTTAAAAAGGTTCTTAATCAAGTAGAAATTAACTCAAGTTTATTATTCAGGATGTTAAAGAACGATCGAGTCAAGTTGGACCCGAGGTAAGGGACTTCGTCTCAATCTCCTTTCATTGAGGCATATTTAGTTTTATACACAACTATCTTTTATACAGTGTATAAACCCCTTTGACTTTTACTTTTATACAAAAGGAATCTTTTTCCACGAAGCATTTTACAAAACGACAAAAAGGAATGTTTCTTTTAACGTACGTGGTGAAAATGACTTTTTCCGCCGCCGCGAGTATTATTTGGTCTTTGGCTTCCTCAACAAGCCATGATGTTTTTAAAATGAAATAAATACCATATAATATTTTATGTATTTTGGTATTTAAAATCGTTTTTAAAATGGATTTGTTATGTCAATATATTTGAGTGATATATTGTGATCAAAGTGTGGAAATGTTTTCTATCCATTATATTTTTTTTATGTCTTATGATTTTATTATGGTACTTGGACATTTAACGGGTTGTTACGTGATAAACCATATGACGGGTGGTGCCGTGAATACCAGGATAGGTGGTTAGGTTATAACCTCTAATGCATTGGGTATGTAAGTCGGCCGTATGGCTCTTCCATTATGTATGTATGGATGTTGGTCGTATGGCTATTCCATTAAGTGATATGTGTGGAAGTCGACCGTATGGTTATTCCACTTAAGTATGTTTATGTCCCAAGTTACCTTTATATATGTTATGTGTTCTTTATATGGGTTTTATGGTAATCCTTTGGTTACAAAAAGGTAATTAATGATATTTTATTCAGTGAAGAGTTTTTACTAATTCGAAAAGGCGAAAAGTATTACTTTGTTAAAGTATATATGGTTTACTTGTTATTTTGAAAAACTAAAAGTTTTCATTCTTTATGTATCCCTTACTGAGATATTTATGCTCATCCCAAGTTTTTGAAATGTTTTTCACAGGACTTAACGTGGAATAGGGTCAAGGATGGGATCAAGGGAAAGTCATGCTACCTAAAAAACATGGAACTAGACATGTTTCTTTTTAAGAGTTTTTATTTTATGGAAACTTAGTAGACGTTTCTACTTTGTAATCTTTTGAGATGTAATAGTTATGTCCTAATTCTCTAAAACTCTAATCCTGAAAAGATCCTCAATGTGAATTATTCATTTAATTCAATATTAAGTAAGGTTTAAGGTCGGGTCCTTACAGTTGGTATCAGAGGGAGGTTTAGACAACATTAGGAGTTAGAAAATAGTTAAATTATAAGTTAATTTATGGTATGACTGAAATGTTATAGAATATAAAGATTACCATGTTGCTTCACCTAAGATATTTATGTGATAAGAATGGTTTTCCATAGAGGAAACAGAGCATCTTTTCTAGGAAGGCATACAGAGTATAATGACCTTTCGAATCAGCAACCAGAGATGGTCGGAATCATAATTGAGCAGTTTACTACACTGATGGCTCAGTTGAATCAGGTGATAAATGGTGGTTGTGTTTAATGATGATATTTTGGTGTTTTCTAAAAGTAAAGAGGAGCATGAAATTCATTTAAGGGTTATCTTGAAATCCATAAAAGAAAAGAAACTATATGGAAAATTCAGAAAGTGTGAGTTTTGGTTACAACAAATTTCTTTCCTGGGTCACATTGTTTCAAAAGATGGCATAACTGTTGATCCTACTAAAACAAAAGTTGTTGAAGAATGTCCAAGACCCACAAATGTAACCGAGATCTGTAATTTTCTTGGTTTGGAAGGTTACTACCGAAGGTTTGTTGAAAATTTTTAACGGTTATCTAGTCCAATGACTAAGCTAACTCGGAAGGGTGTTATGTTTATCTGGACAAATGAATGTGATGATTGTTTTCAGGAGTTGAAAATAAGATTGGTAAATGCTCCAGTTTTGGAACTTCCTTCCAGGAATGGTGAGTTTTTTATATACAGTGATTTTTCGTTGAAGGGACTTGGCTGTGTCCTTATGAAGAATTATCAGTTAATTGGTTATGCTTCACGTCAGTTGAAAACTCATGAGGTAAATTACCCTACACGTGATTTGGAATTAGCTGCTGTTGTTTTTCCTTTTAAAATTTGTAGGCATCATTTGTATGGAGTAAAGTGTGAAATATATACTGATCACAAAAGTATGAAGTATATATTCACTCAGAAAGAATTGAACATGAGACAGAGGAGATGGATGGAATTAATCAAGGATTATGAATGTACAATTCATTACCATTCAGGAAAAGCAAATAAAGTGGATGATGCTTTGTGTCGAAAAAGTAATGATTCGTTAACAATGTTGCATTTGGAATGAGATCCTTTGGTTTTTGATTTGATAAACATTGGCATAAAAGTTGTTGGTGCAGGATTTTCTTCTGTTTTGTTTCAGGTATCAGTGAAATCTTTTCTATCATACAGAATCAAGCAAGCAAAGAAGCAAGACAGTGAGTTGTAGAAAAAGGTAGAGCTGGTTCAGAAGGGTAAGTTGCCTGAATTAAACATTGATAATGATTGTGTTTTGAGGTTTGGGAAGATATTATGTGTCCCTAGTGATTCACAGTTGAAGAATGAGTTGTTATGTGAGGCTTATAGTTCCCCATTTTCAGTTCATCCTGGCAGTACTAAGATTTAAATAGATCTGCGGGAGTATTACTGGTGGGATGGAATGAAAAGAGATATTGCTGATTTTACTGTGAAGTGTTTGACTTGTCAGCAGGTTAAAGCAGAGCGAAAGTTACCAAAAGGCATGCTTCAGCCTTTACCAGTGCCAGAGTGGAAATGGAAAAGTATATCCATGGACTTTGTTGTGGGATTGCCAAAGACCCCTCGAGGTAATAATGCAATCTGGGTTATTGTTGATCGCTTGATTAAATCTACTCATTTCCATGCTATACGAGATACTTTCTCTCTAGATCAACATTCTTGATTGTATCTTAAAGAGATAGTCTGGTTACATGGAGTTCCCCTCTCCATTGTATCTGACCGTGATCCCATGTTCACTTCTAACTTTTGGAAAGGCCTTCAGAAGTCGTTGGGTACTGAATTAAATTTTAGTACAACATTTCATCCTAAATCAGATGGGCAGTCAGAATGAACAATTCAGACCTTAGAGGATATGCTACAATCTTGTTCAATGGATTATCAGGGATGTTGGGACCAACATCTTTCTTTGGTTGGGATTTCATATAATAACAGTTTTCATTCTAGTATACAGATGGAACCATTTAAGGCATTATATGGGAAGCGGTGTCGAACTCCAGATTTTTGGGATGAAGTGGGGGAAAGGAAGTTGATGGGACCATAATTGGTAGAAGAGATGGTAGAAAAAGTTCAGTTGATTCAGAAACACATGAGAACAGCTCAAAGCAGGCAGAAGAGTTATGCGGATAACCGGAGGAATGATCTATCTTTCGAGGTAGGTGATCATGTTTTTCTCAAGGGTTCTCCATGGAAATGTGTGATGCGATTTGGTAAGAAAGGAAAGCTGAGTCCAAGGTTCATTGGGCCATATGAAATTCTGGAGAGAGTTGGGTCAGTTGCTTACCGAGTGGCTTTACCTTCGAGTTTATCTCAGGTACACAATGTTTTTCATGTTTCGATGTTGAGGAAGTATATGCCAGATCCATCTCATGTTTTGAGTCTAGAGGTAGTTCAGGTGGAAGAGAACCTGTCTTATGAAGAACAACCAGTCCAGATTCTTGACCGAAGAAAGCAAGTAGTGCAAGATAGGGTAATCTACCTGGTAAAGGTTTTGTGGAAAACCCATATGGTTGAAGAGGCAACGTGGGAATCTGAAAATGCTATGAGGGATAAACACCCCCACTTATTTTGATAAGTGAATAAAGTTGCGAGGACACAATTTCCAAAAGGGGGGAAGGATGTAGCATCCCAGGTAAATTAATAATAATACATTTTCATATTTATTAATTTTACTTTAAAGGGGTTTCTATGTTCGATAGCGTACCCGATACGCAACAACGAGTTTCTTTGAAATCGTACGTTGCACACTAGTAATAAAATAATATTATTTTAAATGTTAGTTAACACGTAGCCATTGTACTGGCGGGAATGGATATAAATAACTAAAATATGATCATATATGTTTGTTAAATGTTTTTACATTTATCTAATATAGGATAAAGGCTTAAAAGACGAAAATAATTCAATTTTAGGCTTATATACTCTAATTTTCACGAAAGGTCCACTTATCAACATTTGATGGAGAACCGTCATTAAATATAGTTTTGGTCACTCTTATAAATTCTGTTGGACTAAATATAACTCTTCTATATAATTGGGACATCAAATTTTACTTTGTTTAATTTTTTTTGTATCTTTCCGATAAAGTTCATTTTTTAATGAATAGTGTAAAATGTTGTATTTTAATTCAAAACCTCTTTTTAATCTAATTTTTTAGGATTATTAGATTATATTTTGAATTGGTTTTAAAGTGAAAATAGAATATATTTTTACTATTAAATCTAATAGTGGTCGTTGGAATTATTTTCACTTTGAAATCAGACTTAAACTAGTGTCAATCTTTTGATACTTCTTGTTTCTTAAAAACACGCTATTTTCTCTGACAGCGGGAATTAATTATTAAATTAACTAATGCAACTAATGTGTTGTGAATTTTGTAAAATGGACTTCATTTTTGAATTTGTAATATCAAATATAGCTTAGGGTGAAGTTTTGGTATTTTTCTGAAAAACTTCAATTTTTGATGAATAGTGAAACAACTAAGTGGTACTTATAAAAACTGATTTTTCATTTAAATGAAATTTTACCACTTATGTGTTTTGAATTTAAAAAATCTGACATAAATGGTTGTCACTAATAAGTAAAATGTGGTTCAATGAGATTAAAATAATTTTTTGGTGAATAGTAACTTTTAAGTTCTTAATCGCGATTAGAGGTAATTAGTGCAATTTAAGGAAAAATGATATTATAATAAAATGAAAATACCTTGAAACATGTCCTACCCTTATTGGATGTGTCATGCCCGACCAATACCAGCCATGGGTCAACTTGGGGACCCCATGGAGCCACTTTGGTTGGGAAATGACATAAATAACTTTTTATTTAATGTTAAAGTAAAAATGACACACACATGAGATGTTTTACTAAAACAATTTTTACATGAGGTTATACAAGTCAGATTTTTGACTATAAATATTCATTAGAAAGATAAAAATATTTCCTACATCATATTGTTTTTTTATAATTTTTAGACATTAAATAAATTAAATTATTTATGACATTATAATGATGCAGCGATGACCTCATTATTTAACGATTTAAATAAAATGGAAAGATAATGTAAAATCTAAGACCTACACATGGAAAAAACCTATTGGATGGGAGGATTTAGAACCCTTATCACCTTATCCTAGAAATAAATCAATGTGGGACCTCTTAAATCCGAATACCATTTTGAAATAAAGTAACTTTTCTTTACCTTCCAAGAGTGCCCTCCTCTCCTCTTATAAAAGGCCACCACCTCTACCTCCTTACCCACACTCCCAAAGCCTTTGGCTCGGCCAAACCCTGCCCATTTTGGCTCTCCACATCCCTATATTACTCCTTGAATCCTCACTTTGGGAATAAGGCTTCCCAAGGAAACCTTTGAGCTCAAATCTAAGAGAGTTACCCGATTTTAAGGTAATGTCTTCTTTTGAGTCCTTTTGTTTTATTTTGCTTCTCCAACCCCCTAAACTCTTTTTATTCTTTTCTTTTGTAAAAAATCCAGTATCCTAAATATACTAGTATATTTTTATAAGAAGGATTTGAGCTACACTTACACACACCTTCGTCTAATGGTTAAAGAACATACTGTTTCTGTGGTTGGCGATTTTCTGCCTCACGAAACGATGATTGTTCAATATTCTTTTAACACCTTTAAAGGTGGCCATTATGATGTAAATGTATTTTATATATGATATATATAGTATTTATGTTTACTATATGCTTCTTTATTTTATATTTAAACCATACCTTTATTCTTTTCATGTTGTGAAAATGCGATAATTTCATATGAGGAAGTGCGGACTACCGCCCCCTCAAGTGATGTGACTCGTACATGAAATACATGGAATGTATAAATAATGAAATTAATGAACATATGTGACCTATATAACATATATATTATACTTTAATTATAATATATATATATATATATATCATTTATTTTTAATTAAATTAATATGACAAAGAAATGAAAGTAGCGTTCATGCATACGTACGGCTTACCGTCTCCATGAACGGTGCATTTCATTTCTTACCTCTAAATGATTATGTAATATTATAAATACATGTATATTCTGGATATATATGATATATATTCTATCCAAATCAGGAATGTCATTCTGGATATAAAGAACCTTTGACCACATGAACAACATGTAATTGTAAGAAGTCCACTTTCGACTTAAGAACCAAATATTGACAAAACAAACATTATTAACTTAAATGGTTACATAATGTTTATAACATGGAAAATAAGTGATATAAAAGGAATAATGAACTTTAAAAAGTTTCTTAATCAAGTATAAATTAACTCATGTTTATTATTCAGGACGTTAAATAACGATCGAGTCAAGTCGGACCCGAGGTAAGGGACTTCGTCTCAATCTCCTTTCATTGAGGCATATTTCGTTTTATACACAACTATATTTTATACGGTGTATAAACCCCTTTGACTTCTACTTCTATACAAAAGGAATATTTTTCTACGAAGCGTTTTACTAAACGACAAAAAGGAATGTTTCTTTTAATGTACGCGGTGACAATGACATTTTCTACCGCCGCCAGTATTATTTGGTCTTTGGCTTCCTCAACAAGCCGTGATGTTTTTAAAATGAAATAAATACCATATAATCTTTTATGTATTTTGGTATTGAAAATCGTTTTTATAATGGATTTGTTATGTCAATATATTTGAGTGATATATTTTCATCAAAGTGTGGAAATGTTTTCTTTCCATTATATTTGTTTTATGTCTTTTGATTTTATTATGGTACTTGGACATTTAACGGGTGGTTATGTGATAAACCATATGACGGGTGGTTCCGTGAATACCAGGATGGGTGGTTATGTTATAACCTCCAATGCATTGGGTATGGAAGTCGGACGTATGGCTATTCCATTAAGTATGTATGGAAGTTGGTCGTATGGCTATTCCATTAAGTGATATGTGTGGAAGTCGACCGTATGGTTATTCCACATAAGTATGTTTATGTCCCAAGTTAACTTTATATATGTTATGTGTTCTTTATATGGGTTTTATGGTAATAATTTGGTTACAAAAAGGTATGTAATGATATTTTATTCAGTGAAGAGTTTTTACTACTTCGAAAAGGTGAAAAGTATTACATTGTTAAAGTATACATGGTTTACTTGTTGTTTTGAAAAACTAACAATTTTCATTCTTTGTGTATCCATTACTGAGCTTTTTATGCTCATCCCAAGTTTTTGAAATGTTTTTCATAGGACTTAACGTGGAATAGGGTCAAGGATGGGATCAAGGGAATGTCATGCTACCTTAAAAACATGGAACTAGACATGTTTCTTTTTAAGAGTTTTTATTTTATGGAAACTTAGTAGATGTTTCTACGTTGTAATATTTTGAGATGTAATAGTTATGTCCTAATTCTCAAAAAATATAAACCAGAAAAGATCCTCAATGTGAAGTATTCATTTAATTCAATATTAAGTAATGTTTAAGGATGAGGCCTTATATTTTCATAGCCATGTTCTCTACCACTCTCCATCAGAACTTGATGGTTAGATTTTTCTTCCATATCCATATTTTCACCTATGTTCTCCTTCGTGGAAACCCAGTGATGAGTTAATTTGGGTAACTGTTACATTTCATACTTTAGTTTTTAAATCCATGTTTTGGTATTCCTTTTTATGATGTGGGTTTCTATTAAACAAACTTTCGATTAGTAGTAAATCATTTATAACCCTGACGAATTTTGAGGGCGAAATTCATTTTAACGGGGGTAGAATGTAACACCCTGAGATTTTATGAAAAATATTCTTTTAATTTCATTAATGTCTTGTGTTTTATGCTACACCAAGATTACCTTGCACTATACGCAACACCGTATTAGCTTGTAGTATACGCAACATTATTCTTGGATCGTGTTACACAGAATTTTGATAATAGTTATTCTACGCAACATTGAGTATATTTATATATATATAGTCAATGTATGAATGAAATAGGGTTGGATTCTGTTATACGAAACAACGAAGGATTCATGCACAAAACGCAACCCTGACTTTGCTTGTGTTACACGCAATCGCGACCATCCTCGATAGCGTGTGTTGTACGCAATACCGGGTTTTACTAAACAACGACATATTATTATTATGAACTAGCCGTTATGAATAGTATTAACTAAATTATGAATTTTATAACATTATTATTCATCTTACACATTTTCTAGAACATGGTATAAGAACAAAATAAATTTTTCGGGTAAAATAAGTATTTTTCAAAAAATGCAGTTTTGCCGCCTTTTGATGGCGCACCCACTTTAAATATAGTTTTTTACATGTTTATAAGTTCAATTTGATAAAATAAAATTCTTCTTTGGAATCAAAAAATAAATATTTTCTTTGGATAATTTTTTCATATTATTCTGGTAAATTTCATATTTTGATGAATAGTAAAAACACGATATATTTTAATTAAAAACAACTTTTTTCATCGCAATAATTTATATGGTTAAATTTTAATATTGAATGGTTTTAAAGTATAAATAGAATATATATTTACCATTTAATATAATTTATGTCATTATCATTGATTTTACATTAAATTCGTAGGTTAAATCAATTCAATCTTTTGCAATGTTTTAAAGAAAAACCCTGTTTTCTTCCGACAACGGGATTAATTTTAATTTAATTTCTGTAACTTTTGTGTATTGAATTTGGAAAAATGGATTCCATATTTGGAATCAGTGGGTCCAAATTATTTTAATAAGAAAATTTTTATTTTTGGGATTTATGAATAGTAACTACGGTAAATGTTATTTACCATAGTTAAAGGTAAATCGTGTAATTAAGGGTAAATATCATATTATAAAATTACCATAACACATGCCAAAATTCTATTGAATGGCTAAATGTAGACCCATATAACCTAAGGGACGGATTAGATTCATTTTATGGACTTTTGACCCTAAAAATAATTTAATTATTATTAAAATCAAAGAAAGTGACAACATGTCACTCTCTTAAATCTTATAAGTATAATAATTTTAATTTAGTGATAAACATCAAAAAACATCTCACATGAATACTCTCCAAAAATCTAATAAAATTATCTACATAATAAAAATTTATTTAGAATATTTAGGGATTACATAATTTTCATTAATGGTGATACATTAATGATATAAGAATTATTTATTATGTGAAAAATAAGTAATATAGTTTTTATTGAAATAATAATACCCATTAAAAGCCCAAAAACCTGACAAAAACTTATTTGTAGTGTATATATACACCTTAATCATCCAATTACCTAATATATATCCATTTGGAGCCTTATAAAAGTGATTATGACAGTTATATTATTTTATTTCAAATGATTCCAATGTTGTCACCTTCATAATTTAATAAATATAACAATTTAAATATTGTGATTTTAAGATGATAAATTCTAGTAAAGGTATTATTGTGAAAGATAATAGATTTATATTTATCATAGGATTTTATTTTTAATTTTTATGCAACAAATAAGTATATTAAAAAATTATACAAAAATGTTGTTGTAATTATTTTATTAAGAGATAAACCAAATAAATGGTTTTAAAAATAATAAAATAAATATTATATGAAGTATTTAATGTGATCCACTATTTTTATAGATACATATGACCTTTTTTGAATCTAGTAAATATTTTAGTTCGAACATATCTTTTGTATATAGTTTATTTAAATTCAAATAAATGAATAGTGTCAAAATTGACACTATTGTTATAACATATTATAAAATTCTTTAAAAATCACAAAAATATTTAAAAATTATAAATTTAACTTTATATTGTATATAATGTTATTAAGTAACCAATTATGGAAAATTCACAACAAATAAGTAATTATTTGTTATAATTTAAAATTTAGAATTTTTTTACCACAAATAAACTTAAATAGATTAAATAAGGATAAATCAAAATGATAAGGTTTAAAATAAGATCCAAACATGTCTAAATTTTATTGGTTGATGAGATTACAACCCTATATCATCTAATCTTCGAATATGAGTCATTTTTGGAGGTTTTTATGTGGGGTTAGATTTATTATAAATTAAAATTTTTAAAAATTCCAAAGGTGCCCCTCTCCTCCCTTATAAAAGGGAACCTCATCCCTCTCTTCCTAACACAACTTTGAGCCTTCAAGATTGGAAAACCCCTGCCCATTTCACTTCTACACTTCCATAGAAACATCCTAGATGTCCTGGTCTTTTCAAAGACCAATCTTAGTGCCTTAAGAGGAGGTTTCAAAATGGCATGTTGAACAAAGAGGTAATATCCGTTACCGATTCTTTCAACCTTATTTCTTCTTCTACTTCTTCTTCTTTAGTTATTTAATTATGAAGTAAGAAAATCATATCACTCATATACGGATATGTTATTATAAGTATGAAACAACCCTATTTCACAATCAATCCATCCTGTGGAAATGAAATCACTGCGCGTGCGTACGTACGGAATACCGTCTCCACGCCGTGGTGTCATCTATTTTCCACCACCAACATACTTGGATGGGTATAATTGTGTAAATAATTACTATATATGACTATTGTAAAGTTATATTGATTCTGAAATAGTATACATACACTCCAATACAATTCCACGATCACGGGAATGATATCATCGCTCGTGCGTACGTACGGACTACCGTCTCCACGAACGCGATAAGATTCATTTTTGATGATTAACCATTCAAAAATGATTACAAAGTATATATTGTGAATAATAATGAAATATATGGAATAATAATTCTATTGTATTTATGTATATATATATGTATGTCATCTATTTAATTTCATTCAACTCAATAAGGAAACGAAAATAGCGTTCATGCGTACGTACGGCCTACCATCTCCATGAACGGTGTATTTTTTCCATTTATCGATCTATTATATATATGTATATTCAGAATATATATTATATATAAATCATGTTTTATATTCTGGAATTAATTAATCATGATCTAAGTAATCATATGAATAATTACAAGTCAAAACATGGACGACAAATGAAACGATTTTACCCAAAATGCTCTTTAACATGGAATTTACAAAAGAACGGGTAATATAAAGTCATAAGTGAACCATATATGATATCATAATAATTAATATAATTCTGTAATAAGTCAATAACATTATTTAAATCACTATACAGGAGGTTCAGATCCATACAAAGCATATCAGACCTAAGGTAAGGGATAATTTATAAATCTCATTTTTATCCGAGAGTGTTTATTCTTAAGTATTTACTGATGTTATATTTATCATCCAATCCCATGTTTTCTAAAAATGGTTTCATTTATGTTTAATTTCCTTTTTACCCATTTTTGTCTTTTACTACATGGTATGTAAAGAGTCTTTATTTTGTTTATGTTACAAGGTACTTTTTTGACTTTTCCTGCAAAAGTACGAGAAGAATGTTTTTTTAACTTATACGGCACGAACGAATTTTTACGATTTTATAAAGCCTTATTTTCATGAAGATTAATCCAAATATTTCATGACTGTTTTTCACAAAATAATTTTCTTTTAAAATTACATGACATTTTGTGAAAAGAAAATGATTTTGAAGAAGAGAGGATATTTTCCTCAAGAATTCATTTCAAGTGTTTTATCAAAACCATTTTTCATCTAGGATGTCGTTATTTCATAAGTTTATGTTTCAAGTTTAATATCTCTATTATTTACATGGTTTCAATTTTCTTATGATGAATTTATATCCATTTTTTGGTATGGAATATGTTATGATGGGATGATGTTTATGAAACCCATTTTATAATTTGGGTAATGATGAATGATTTATGTTCATGTTGTGGCACAAGTAAGAATGATTTAATTATGAGATGGGTGGGACCTATATCTCCCTCCAATACATTTGGTAAAGATTAATATCTCATGTGATAGACATGGCTGGAACGACAAGTTAAACCGGTTCCGTAATACAGGATTGGAACGAGGAGTGAACTCGATTCAGAAAGAGACTTTGTCTACTAAGATGGTCTTGGCAGCGATGCCTTGGCTAATATGGAAATCATATCATGTGGTTAATGGTTTCCACAATTACATGTTTTATTCCCAAGCTATTTTATCATTCTTAATGTTTCTTTATGATCAATGCCTTACGTACTTCAATGTTTTATGTCATTTCTCAAGCTTTTGATGTTTAAACATTATGTTCATGTTTTTAACTGAAAATGTATATGGTATGTTTTATTTTATCGATGCTTACCCTTACTGAAAATTTGAGCTCACCCTTTTTATATTTTCTTTTCCCTAGGATATAAAGAAAAGTTTTAGGTAAGAAAAAAAAGGAAGATCTTTATGGGAGATGTTGATGATCTTTCACCATGATTAGAAGATTATATTCCGAGTTTCCAAAGACACTAAACTATTACAGTCCTTGTGTGTGTGTTTTTTTATGTACTAAGTATTCCGCAAAATTAATGTAATGTCCATGTACGTCATGCTTTGGGTCTCTACATATTGTCAGGAGGCCTCAACGGTGAGTTTAAGATGTGAAAAATTTTGTATTCAATCATTATGAAATCAGTTGTTTAGGTAAATGTGACTATTATAATCATTATGTAATTAATTGATAATATTAAATATCATATGATTATTTTTATAGAAATAAATTTTAATAATTTATTCCTACCATATTATTCATGTGTAGTTTATTCTATAATAGAATTAGTTATATGTATTCCCTTACCGAGTATCTGATTTTTTAATTTGATTTTTTTCACATGGATCCTGGATGTATAGTATTACTGATATATACCTATATGTTATGTTGAACAATAATTTTCTAAAATAAAATACTATGTTGTATTTATGTTTTAAAATGTTATGTGACCATGAGTCATGCATCAAGATTACCAAGACTAATAACCTATTAGATTTATCTATATGTGTTCCATTTTATCTAGTGAAGATTTAAAATTTTCATAACCAGGTATGGGATACAAGGGCTTGGGATGTTACCATTGGTATTATAGAAATTTTAGTATATTACTTGGGACCTAAATTTCAAAAAACATCTATTGTATAAAATAACCATATGATAGATTTTTGGGATAAATCTAATTATTGGGTAATAAAATGATGAATTGGTAATGTATATATTCTATTGTTTTCCAAAAAAATCATACATGTCTAGAAACTGGAAAGTGAATTTTGGTATAGAATATATTTACCATGGGTATCTACTCTAAAAGGAGGGTATTTAGAATTAAGAGGATTACAACCAGTGCATATAGAGTGGGCCTAAGACAACCCACCTTATTGGAAACTACTAGGGAATATTCAATGGATTATTTATATTCTCTTTATAAATAATTATTAAATGTTTAAAAAAAGTTATGATTTGATGATATTCCCAATAATACTATTTTTACAATACTTTTTTTAACTATGCATAAATTCTTAATTTTTTAAGTGTTCTCATGATTCAAAATTATAAAATCTGATTTATTATATTATGATGTAATTTATATTATGATTTTTTATATAATAAATCCCAGTGGGAGGAGTGAAAAATATATCAATGGATATTGTATATATAGGGATTTCCCTCCTGTGTATGACAATAAATATTGGTTTATTGGTCGAGTAGGGGATAACGAAATTATAACAATATTGGTGTGTCTAAATCTAGTTATTACCAATAACCTTTAAAATAAAGAACCTCATTCTAATAAACTATGCTTTTTATAAATTTTTTGTTTATTTCTTATTATAATAGTTTTTATCATTATATAGATCAAAAAATCTATCAGAAGTGTAGAGATGTATATTTTTCATTGAAATTGTATTTCAATATTATTGATGTAAGGGGTGTGTGATGGTTTTCACTGTTTTATATCGTCTCACAATGGATGTGTATAAATGATGGTGATTGTTTAAAAATATTAATTTCATAGAGGAAATAATTCTCTTTGAGTGGATTTTCATTATGGATGATTTCTTGGAATAATAATTCTCTCACAAACAGTAAATAGATTTGGAGAGACAATTACAGGTTATAAGGTAAAACAGATATGAAAATGTTTCAAATTATCATAGAAACATTACAAGGATAACAAGTCATGTTTCAGAATACTAATGTAATCTAAATAACTATATTTACAATTTCATTTATGAGGATTAAAAAATTAATTTAATGTTACTAGTCTCGAAAAAATTCTCATTATATGAGGATAAAATATCATGTACCATCAGAACAGTGAGATATTTCACCTTTTGAAGTGACTTATAAAAGTTTTATGGGAAAAATATTATCGTCAAACACCTTGTGAATAAATAAATGGATAAGGGGAATAATTTATGGGTGATTTACAAAATTTGGTACCTGTGAAGTGAAAAAACTCTGAACATTATTGAATAGAACATGAGTTTTCATAAAAAGAGGTATGAATTGACAAAATGGTCGTAAATTAATGTGTAAGGTAAAATCAATACTTGAATAGTTCTAAAATCTAAGTAGAAGGGGTATGTTGACAACAAATTTACCAATAATAATGATATCATGCCACATTAGTGACCAAGGGGAGGAGGATAAGCTTTTTCAAATATTATGGATGATGTAGAAGTTGATAGTGATGTGGTGGAAGGGTCTTTTATTGAACAATAAATGTTGGATAAAACTTCATTTCATTAGTGATCCTTGATTTATCTTATAAATTATATTTTTCCTAAGAAAATTAAACATTTTTATAGAACACTAAAAATGTAATTATCAATCAAGACACCAAAATGAGATATTATTGAAAGATGATATGACATTGAATCCCCATTATATTTCAAGGATATACCTTATTCACATCTATAATTATTATTCCCATGTTAAACATTGATACAATACATTGTATGGATTGACGTTTAATGATTAAAGAAACATATATTACCAAGAGACAGGGGAAAGAATTTTTTAGATGATATTGAAATCATTCTGTTTAGAACAGAGTCTTAATCATATGAATCTCTCCTAGATCCACCCTTCGTATTCCTCTATAATTTTATTATGGGTTACAAATATTAGAAAAATATATGGATAGAATTATAAACCATAGTATAGAATATTTTGTTAATGGGAAAAATATATTTTCATTTTTTAAAGAATTATTATGAAATCCATAAAGGAATGAATTTTAATTTTCTATTAAAATAATAAATGGCTTTAAACCTATATCTAATACTCCCAAAAAAATGGCCAAATTGGAGGTAGTGGAGTTAATGAAATATTTTTTGGATTTTTGTGATAAGGGACACATATTCCCATGTTTTACTCATCATGGATCTTCTATTTTTTTTGGGGAAAGAAGGTGAGGAATTTGAGGTTGTGTGCGGATTAAATATAAATTGATTCAATTACCATTCCTAAAATTATCCACATCCTCATATTGATGGATTTCTTTATCAACTTCAAGGGGCTCCAAATTTTTCAAATAAAGATATTACCTCAGGGTTTGAACAATT
Source organism: Viscum album (assembly GCA_963277665.1). Classification (NCBI taxonomy): domain Eukaryota; kingdom Viridiplantae; phylum Streptophyta; class Magnoliopsida; order Santalales; family Viscaceae; genus Viscum; species Viscum album. The sequence goes on from OY728128.1 coordinate 744,296,330, forward strand.
ATGAGTAATGATTGATGATGTTCCAAATAAAACATTGGTTTTGAGGTATATTCATTAGCAATTTATTTTATTACTATTTTGATTGACTAGTTTACACACAATTTTTTGACGTCATGAACATTGTGTTGAAGGAATATCATGATATTTGTTTATTGATGATATCATGGTATAATAAAATTGTTATCAAAAGAAAAAGAGGTATTATATATATATATATATAGACAGTTAGAATAAATGTCGTATATGAGAAATTTAGAGAGTGTGATCTTCTACTTCATGAAGTTCAATTTCATGGCCATTATCAATCTAAGGATAAAATAAAATTGATCCTATAATGAACTAGGTAGTCAAAGAATACATTATGACAATAAATAGAATCGTGGTATATAGTTTCCTTGTGTTATTAGGTTATTATTGTCTATTTTTTAAAAAAATTCACGATTAATATAACATTTTACAAATTGGAAAATAAAATGGGTTTTGTTTTTATATATAAAAGAATGCATAGAATGTTTGGAAGAATTAAATTGGTGTTTTAACAATTTATTGGTGTTGAATTTAAAATTTTATGCGGTATATTTGGGATATATAAGGTTATTTCAATGAATGGACTCTGATGTGTCCTTATATATAATGATAGAGTTACTTAATAACATTCATGTTAGCTAAATATCATAGAAGAAAACTATACAACCCCATATCATGTGTTGGAATCCATAAAAAGTTCAATTATGATATGGGTTGATTATTTCTATACTAAAAATGTATGTTATATTAGGTTATTAAAATATTCAAATAAATATTCTCATAGAAATCAATCATCTAGTGGTAAAGTATGTGGCTATATATTCTCAGTGATTATTATTTATCAATACACTAATGCCATGGGAAGTCTAATAAGGTTTTATATTACATAAGTAGGAATAATCGTGGAGTTTTGAAGTTTATGATGATTGTTATGGATTCATTATTTAAGGACTTTTTAATGTTTTATAAGGATGTTTTTTGGGTAGGGGATACATCACTGCAGTTTGAAATGATTACCAAAAATTATTTATTAGAAAAGTTAAAATTTTCTCCTCATGACGAGAAAATATTACAAAAGAAAATTATAGGATTTGATTATTGGAAACTAGGTATTTTTTTATGAATATGGTGTAATAATATTTTGAAATAGGTTATGTATTTTTTTTAATACCAGAGATAAATAGTGATTAATGAAATTAATATCAAATAATTAATTTCTTTATAAAACATGGATGGAGTAATTTTTTGAAATAATAAGAAATGTTAAATAGGAAACTATGTGCCCATATTCAATCTTTTTAATAGGTAGCGTCTAAGAGAAAACTTCCCAAATGATTTGTTTAACCTTTACCTATTCCTTTGTGGAGAAAACTATATTACTATGGAAATTATAATAATATTTCAATATAATTCTAGAAATAATTATTACATAAGGGTCATTATTGGAAACTATAATAATTCCACACATTTCCATGTTATAAGTGACGATATAACTATGAATATCTGTCCATGATATTATTTTAATGATGATGTGATAGTTCATGGTGCTCCAATTTCAATTATATATGACCATGATTAATGTTTTTCATAAAAACTATGTAAGAGTGTTTAGAACTTTATTTAAATAGAGTTATGTTTAATGAACTGTTTTCATCCTCAAATAGATTAGAAATATAAATTTATTATTCATACGATATAAGATCTTTCTAGTTCATTCTAGATTTAAATTCAAGGTATGTTGGATTTTTTTCACTTTCGGTGGAATTATTATATAAAAACAGCTTTCTTTCATGAATTCAAATGAAATTATATTATGTTTTATATGTACGAGGTTTTATACTACCCATGATTTTATTTATGTTGGTAACAAGAATATTATAAGCCTAGATCTCAAGAATGGGAAAATAACAAAAGTCATGAAATTTTAGAATCATGCTGAGGTATCCCAATGATAGAAAGATAGATATGCAAATAATTAAAGTAAGTATCTAGAACTTCAAAAGGGGGTTCATGTTTTCATGGATGAATCTATAAAATATTAACAATTCAAATTTTGGAATTTATGTTAATTTTTTATTTCAAAATTTAAAAATTCTTTTAATCCATTTTTTAGATTTATTAGAAATATTTAATTTTTAGACGAATAGTGAATAATTTTGATTTTACAAATAATTCTCACATTTATGGCATTATATTTATATATGAATGACTTGATAGAACATGAAACCCTTTTCTAGAATATAAATATATTTCATAATTAATATAATTTCCATAATAATATATCTTTGATCATAGAATTATATGATTAACATTTTAGACACTCTTGCAATGTTTTTATCCATATAAAACTATTTTTCTTTATGTTCACTTAAAAAATATTTACAAGGATAATTTATATTTTGGGTTTTTAAAGTAAAATATGTAAATTGGATCAATATATTTAATTTAATTCTCCTCGGATCAACATTATTCATTATTTTTCTTTAAAATAATTTTTATACTTAATGTAAATGTTTTCTTTCTGAAAATTAAATTCATTGATTTTGGGAACATAAATTATAATTAATTTTTACCAATTATAAAAACTGAATATATTTAAAGAAATTAAATATATTATATCATAATAGTAATAATTATTTTTAAAGGTGATCTTAATTTCTAGTTATAATGAATCGTAAAAACTGTAAAAATCTCTTTTCATGGGTATGGTTAAAATGTGTTTACTAGGTGTTAATCATAGTGATATGTGATTAAATTCAAAATAAACTTATATAAGCCCTATAGTTTTTATTAGATATAATTTATCATTATATTATTAAAATATTCCCATTTTTTTCTACTTTCATAAGAAAAGAACATTATATTATTAAAATATTTTAAGTAAAATAAATATTGTATTATTTTTCTCTAATAAAAGGGAACCAATTATCCCCTATTATATTAATATTATTAAGCCACATCTATCAATATAGAGTGGAAAACATAGCTTCTTTCTCAACGAAATAAAAAGAGAGGTGAAATCTCTTTACCTTGTGTATTAAGTCTTATTGTATGCATTCGAATCACATGTATAATAAATATATATTTTTTACAATTCACTAATAGAAAAATATTTTAATATGTAATTCCATATATCTTTTCATGATGACCTTATATTACCCTCTTCTTAACAATCTTGTGTTAATGTTTCTACTTCAGGTAACATTTTATTTTTTAATCAAATGTATCATAATTTCTAATTTATATGGTATTTATATTTTATATCATGTTTCCCATTTTATAAAATATGATATAAATATCTGGAATATATAGTGTTTTTTTATTATTGTAATCTATAGAATAAAAATATGATACAAAATACACTGTTCGTGGAGACGGTAGGACATACATATTTATGAATATTATTTCCTTTTAATTGTGATGTAGAAATAAAAAGGCAAAATACATATATGTATATGTATATTATTACTAGAGTAGAAGGATTATATATTAAATATATCATATATATTCACTAAACCAATAATTAATACATTAATGTGCTGTATGGACCAATCATAACTCATTGAGGGTCCACAAACTAATCTTCTTCAAACAAAATTATTGTATTAGCACAAAAAAATGTAAAAAAATATATGTGTTGTAATAATTAATTAAAAATATTACAAAAATAATAAAAATAATATATTATATATATATATAAAGACCATTCATTAGAATTTACACAATGGAAATTGGTAATGGATAAATGAACAATCATCATTTCATGAGGCTAGAGTTAGAAATAAATAGAAACAATGTGTTCATTAGCCATTTGAGGGAGATGTGTGTAGGTGTTAGTAAAATTTTTACATAACAACATATTTGTATATTTGTTATACTGTTTTTTTTATATTCATATAATAAATATAGTTTGAGGGGGTGAAGAAGGAAAATAGAAAAAAGGACTTCAGAGAAGGTGTTACCTCTTCATTAGGAAACTACTTTTGGTTTGTGCCAAAATTCTTCCTTGGAAACTTTATATAAAAATAGTGGATTTTAGAAGAAAGGGAGGGATGTTGGGAGCTTATATTAGAATATATTTGGAGAAAAAAATGGTCATTATAGGTGTGATTAAGGGGGATAGTTTGTGTCCTTTATTAGTGATATAAAGGACACTCTGGGAACTTTAGAAATCAAGTTAGGTGTACACATGTTATTACCAATCAAAATTCATCCCAAACCCAAAAAATCATAAATTTAAGGTTTTTTTCATAAATATTTCTAGAAATTTTGGTTTAAACAAGTAGATATAACTTTTTGTCCCTAAATACTAATGTATAGTCCCATATTATGCTTAATTTGACCTTAATTGTGGTAATTTTTTTAATCACTTTTGATATTAATTTTTGTAATAAATTAAGTTTATCTCCTTATAAAATAACTATTATACTGATTCAAATTCATTATTTTTCATTTTGAAAATCAATTTATAGAAGTTGAAAATTTATTAATAAGATTAACCACACGAACGTGAATAAATAATGTGTTTTTAATTTAGAAAAAATGAACAAAAGTATTTTGAGTTTTATATTCAATTTTAAAGTGAAACCGATTATATTGACACACATTATGTTAATATATGTAAAATTTCCAAAATTTTACCATAAAACCAAGTTAACCTATAATTTCACATCAATAATTATTTAAACAAAACATGCTCTTATGAACTAAAAGATGACATTTTTTACTATTGATCAAAAAATGATTTGTTTTTAGAAAAATCACAAAAATTAACCCTAAAATAATTTTGTAATTCTAATATCTAAAATAAAATCTATATTATCATATTCAATATCTAAATATTTTTACAATTAATTGTATTATTAAAAGTGGTTTGTTCAAGAAAATGGTATATTTATACATGTATTGGTTTAATAAAAAAACATTATTCATTATCAATATGTTTTGTACATATAAAAGATTGTAAATAATATATTAAAATTAATTATTACTGTTAGTATTAATATGTTGATAATATAATTTATAATTATCTCATTTAAAAAAATAATAATAAAATGATGTCTCATAGAAATATCTGTGTTGTGTGTAACGTACGATAGGTCGGTGTTGTGAGTAGAGAAAGAAAAGTTGGTATTCTGTGTAGAACAACCCATGTTGGTATTGTGTTTAGTTCAACCAAGTCATAATTTCTTATAGAGAATGAAAATCCTGTATTGCATGTAGCACAATCCATGTTGGTATTTCAGGTGTAAGGCATGTTTGACTTACAATTTAAATATATATATATTTGTGTGTGTGTGTGTGCATGTACATAGAATGAACTATTTTTTTCAAGATAAATGAATAAATATCAAACATATAATTTAATTTTATGAAAATATATTTCACAAAATATCGGGTTGCTAAATTCTACCCTCTATAAAATGAATTTCACCCTCAAAATTTGTTTGTATTATCAATGTTTGTATAATTATAATTTACATTAATAAAACCCACATCCTAAAAATGGTAACTAGAAAATCCATTGAAATGGGAAACTTGGAACACTAATAGTTTCCCAATGTAACATATAAAAAGGTTTCCTCTTAGGATAACATTAGTTTATAGTGAATATTTGAATTGAGGAAAAACAAATATATTTATAGGGAGTGATTAAAGAAATCAATCATAAACTATGGAATGATAAAACAACATTTAATGACCTCAAAGTCGTAAATCTATGATGATTTAAATTATTATAGGTTAATCAAAAATTAATGTATTAGGGAAACCATTTTTTATCATTATCCTATCATTGTGTAATTCATTTTATTAGCCTTTAATATAATGAAATATTCTTATTTGGTGTTATTCCCTTTTAGACACACAATCATATCCTTTGGTTATGGATTGATATATTTACACTTCTTATCGTACCATAAGAAATGAATAAGAATTAATTCATTATTTCTAATGTACTAACATGTCATAACATCCATGATAATTCTACCCTTTTATCTTTAGTGACCATCAATAAAATGTTTTTTGAATAGGCCATCCTATATTTATAAATCCTAATTTATACAGTTATCATGTTAATTTTCTTAACTTCGTATGATGTTTGACTTAAAAATTCTATAAATGGTATCCTCATAATCATTAAGAAATATTAAAATTTAATTTTTTTGGGAAATAGAGTCATGTAATTAGCATAATATTTACTCCCATATATCACAACGTACCAATTGGTTATAAAATTTAATACATTTGAATGTCCTTATTGAAATTTTCCTAGAAACATAGTAATGACCTTAATTATAATAAATCATTTTATAAATATCCCTTCTTATATATTCCAAGTTTCCCTGGTTAATTAAATCCATGATGTTTTAAACATCATTCATGATGATATATACCACTTATTTAACCAATCAATAATCAGATCTACTATAATCAGTGCTATACAATTTAAATTATCCAAATCAATTGTCTATTTATCCAAGAGAAACACAATTTTCTCAATATCTTTCTCACACTAGAGACTAGATTCCCTTAACCAAAATATCACTTTTTAATTTATTCATCATCATTAGATATATCCTTTTAAATACTTAATGAAAACTTATATTGAAAATACTTATATATATCATGATTCATATAACATAATATTTGAATTCAAAAACATAAGTACTTCATTAATCAATCATTTATTCATAATCCATTACTCATTTTTTTTGAAAACCTAATCCTTAATACAACTTTTCTAGATTGTATAAATTGAATAACTTACTAATATTTTTAAAACACAATCTAATAACGCTTATTATTAATGATGTAAACAATCCTTGGAAGAACATCACATGCCTTTGAGATTTCATTTATAGTCTTTATTCCTTCAGAAGTATAACTAATACTCAAAAAACCTTCATATTTCTCTTTATGATATTTTCACATTTTAAATATTTTTTCATAATTTCCATACTTCTCACATCTTAAGCATTCATCATTAACCATATTCCTTATAGTTCACTTTTTTGACTAAAAGAATAAAGCATAGGGTGAGAAACAAATATCATTAAAGAAAACCACATTATCATGAGAAATAACTTATTGGATGTATAAATCATGACATCTACCATAAATAGATGAAACCTCATGTTTATATTATTTTTTCCATAACAAAATTATATTTATATTCATCATGACAGTTCAATAATTATTTATTAATTTCCAAATCATATCCCCCAGGAGTGTCAAGCCAGGTGTGCAGTAAGACCAATTTTGTATAACAGATTACCTAGAGACAAGACTGTAACATATTTTCAATGTAGATACTAATAGGTAGATATATGATAGAGCCCCAAACACTTGTAGTATATATACAGTTATGTATTACTAAGAAACCACTCACTCTAACCTTTACCAAAATTCGAGGATATTTTCATATACTTTAACTTTTCCTTGTACTTAAGATTTATGACATAGCAAAACATATCCTTATAAATATACCTAGGTATATCTTTAATGATTTTTCATCCTAGTTTATAATTGGATTTTTAGATCTTTCCATTGATACCATCTAAAGTGACCCAAGATTAATATACATGGATATTACATCATATTAGATGAATATTTAGTAAATTGTAAAAATACATGTCCAAGGACTATAATAGTTTAGTGTTTTTTGAATCATGGAAACAAAATCTTCTATCCTAGGGAAATATCTTACACATCACAAATAAATATCTAGAACTTTAGTACTACTACCTAAACAATTTCATCATAACCTGTGGAAAGGAAATATAAGAAAGGGGTGAGCTCAGATTCTCAGTAAGGATAAATAATGAAAATTAGTAAGCATATCCTGAAAAAAATGGGTATGAAAAATGATCAAAACATTTGAAGATGATACCCTACATATTATATTTTATAATCGATATTCGTAGTACAGATTAACTGAATTATAATTAAATATTTAACATAATCCATGAATGAATAATGTAGGATTATAAATGGAATTTTGGCACACACATATCAGAAACCGTATTCCAAGGTGGCTTACTAATCGATTTGTAGCTTGTTAATCATGGGTTAATCACTCATGTTCCTGATTGGGGATTATTATTACATCCGATTTACCCTCATTTTTGGGATATTGATGTCCTCCCATGTAGCCTCTAGTTTTAGGCTATGGATTTCATTCTATTTACCCTATTTTTGTGTGCTTGGTATGTCCTCTCATTTACCCTCATATTTGGGGAACAAATGTCCCCTCGTTTAGCATTGTATTTAGATATAGGTATTTCCCATCGTTTACCCTATTGTTTTGGGCATGTGATTTCCCCCGTTTACCATCTTGTTTGGGGCATGTTATTTTCTCCCATTTACCCACTTGTTTCAGTAATGTGATATTCATGAATTTTCCAATTTGTATCAAGCCAGGGATGCCCTATTTTGTATCCTTCAATCTCCTAAAATATTTATTATTACCCAATTAATTGGAGTGGAATATTTTTCCCACGTGTCACATAATGAAGACATACATGTATTTGCCAAAAACCATTAATCATATCATAACCCATGAAACTAGATGGGTTCTATTATCATCAAATTATAACCAATGAAATTAAATGGGTATCATCATTATTTTATCACATTATAACCTATAGAGAAGATATAAATTTTATAATCAATTTATTAAATCATAACCCATGAAAATATGTTGCTTTAAAATCATATAACCCATGAAAAAGAAACATATTTCCAAAACATATAACCCGTGGATGTGAAATGGATTTCATAAACATATAACCCATGTAAATGAAACAGATATCAAAATCTTATAACCTATGAAAGAGAAACATGATTCAAAAAGAAAAATAAATTTGGCATAACACATTAATACAAATGTTATCAATGTAACTTTTAGGTATTTTCATATAAAATAATTAGTTTCATCAACAAAATATCATCATAGTTTGAAAATAATTTTGTAACATATTTCAAAATCATATCTTAACGAAAATATCCAACCACATTAGAAAAAGGTTTCATAATGAATAAAACAATTTAAAAAAATTATTATAAAATACCTAGAAAACATATAAATAATACTTGAAATCATTTTTTGATAACCTTTTTCCTAGAAAATATATAAAATTATATTCAAAACATATCCATAATTTTTTCTTTAAAAACACTTTGAAATTTTATAGAGAAATATTGAAAACATTTTGAAAACCATTTCATGGAAAATACATTTAAAATATATAAATAAATGTTGGAATTTTTTTAAAAAATTTTCATTGAATATTAATTTAAGAAATAACAATAAATATTGATTTTTTTTTGAAAACCAGTATCCTTGAAAACGTATAAAAGGATCTCAAAAACGTTTTGGAAACTGAATTTCATTAAATATTTTAAAAGGAACTATAAAACAAATTTAAACCCATTCAAAAAAAATAAAATATAAAAAAAACATACTTAAAAATTATCCCTTTAAACATGAAAAGGAAGCTTCAAAAAACATATGGATGGTAAATCCATACATATCATATGAGATAAAATGAATATTCCTTTTTCACTATAAAAATTATATAAAAATGAGTTCATCTGAATGAGAAAAGAATATTCCATTGAAAATTGGTAAAAGTCAAAAAGGTAAAAGTAACATTTAATGAAAATTGGATAAGAGAAAAATATTATTAGAAACAGTATTTATAAAACATTGTTTTAATGTAAAATTTATTTTCGACTAAAGAGAGGGTAATGTCTTGATTTCAAAAAATAAAGGTCTTAATTATCTTTTGTTCCAAATATTGGAATAACTGTACCAATACAATATTATTTTATAAATATATTGAGGAAAAAAAATTAGGAATTTTATTTATAGATGAATCTTAATATATCATCAAATATAGCATAAATATAAAAAATCTTAAAAAATGATGAGACTGATTCAATAAAGTCTTAAAACATGGTTACATGGGATTATAAAATCCTTGTTTGAAAAAGGATGTTAAATGAATCATAAAATATTAATAAATTTATTATATTCCTGATTTATTAGGTAAAATATAATTATATATACCTCCTAAAATAATTTAGGTGAATAACAAAACATAAGTCTCAAAGAAAGAAAATTGAGGCAAAAAGGTCATACCGATTAGGTAACATTTTAAAGGTAAATATGATGAATGAAAGGTCATAAAATTGATATTTGGATTCCCATAAAATACATTTAATGATACATATAATTCAATCATGGGAATTACATACACCACAAAATAGGAATGAGTGTAGAACATAGCATGTCTCTCATGGAAATAAAATGTGAAAAGAAATCTATCTACATTGAGTCTTGACTCTCATAGTACACACTCAAACAACCTATATAATGAATATAATGTTGTTATAAATATTTTAATGGATCTTATTTTTATATATAATATCATATATGTTATTATTATGACATTATATTACCCACTAGTTAACAATCCAATGTTAATGTTTCACTTCTAGTAATATTCTCTTTATTATTTGCATATGTCATTATTTGTTTTATATATTGAATTTATATTTTAAATCAAGATTACCAATACATTAACAATTATATAAATAAAATTTATATAAATTATATTTGTATTTTATTATTCAATAGAATATATATGTTTGAAATGGAGTACACCATACATGGAGACGGTAGGTTGCACGTATGTATAAACGCTATTTCTGATTAATTATTGTGTAGAATGAAAAAAGTAAATGACCTATATGTATATATATATAGTTATTAATTTAGATTGATTATATCATAGACATATCATATATATTCACTAAACCCTTGTTCAATACATCCTTGTAGTGTTTGAATGAATCTTATCGCTTTAAGGGGGTGGTAGTCCATAATTTCACAAATGAAATTATCGTATTAACAAAAAATGGAAAGTAAAATTATATTTTTTTGTAAAAAATTAAAAAATATAAAATACATAATATATATATTATTTTATATATTTAATAATATTTTCCTTCATAAATTCCACCATGTTAGGTTGTAATGAAAAAATGAACAACCATCATTTTGTGATGTTGTAGTTCATCGTACACATAAATAGTATGTTTGTTACCCATTACATAGAGGTGTGTGTAAGTGTAAGTCAAAAAATTTACTTAATAAATCCATGAATATTTAGGATATTCGTTTTATATAATCTTAAAATAAATATATTTGGAGTGGGTGGGGGTGAAAATAAAAGAAAGGTCTTGAGAGAAGATGTTCCCTCTAAATCGGCTAGCACCTTTTAGTTTGTACAAAAAGATACATTGGAAATCTTTCATCCAAAATGGAGGCTTAAATGTGGAAGGGAGGAAATTTTAGAGATTATTTTATAATTATTTGTGCAATCAATGTTTCTTTAGTGGTGTGATTATAGGAGGTGGTGGTGTTCTTTTATAGTTAAGAAAATTACTCCCATGGAAAATTTTAAAACAACTTAACTGTACACTTATCAATTCCAAAAAAAAATAATACCAAAAAATTTAAACGGAAGTTTTCTGTAATTAATATAGAATTAAAATGGGTTTTATTCAAGTTAATAGGTCATTTAAACCCATAATATTATGGTTTAGTAATAAATTAACCTTAATTTTTCATTAATCGTTGGGATTATTTTTAATCGTTTTTAACAATCAATTTTGTGAATGATTAAGTTAATATTATTCAACTATAAATATAATCTTGATTAAAATGGTGTACGTAGATTTTTATAAATTCAAATTAATGAAGTAGAAACATTACTATTAATGATAATCCAGGAGATGTGGCGAAATAATATGTTTTTCATATTGAAAAATGTTCAAAAGTTTTTGACATTTAATATACCACTTCAATGTAAAATTTATTATAATGGGTGATTTTTTTTAACAGATCTTAAATTGATCTAATTTGACCCAAAACAAATTTAACAAACAATTTATCAATAATAATTATTTAAATGGAAAGGCAGATATTAACAAAAAAACATTATTTTTCACTATTCATTAAAAATGATGTTTTTTATAAAAATATCAATAAGTTACCCTAAGAAACCATTGGAATTCTAAATTAAAAAATGATGTTTATTTTATCCAATCAAATTTCTATATTGTTTATAAATTAATATTTTTTAAATTAGTTCATTCGAGAAATTATTATTTTTAAATGAGGAAGGGATTTACCAAAAATCATATCTTTCATTATCAATATGATTTATCTATATAAAAAATTATTTAATAATATTTGAAAATTATCTATTAATATTTATTTAACTATGTTTAATGAATAGGTTATAATTATCTAATTTAAAAAAAATATAACAAAAAAAAGATGTTTCCTTGAAACATTAGTGATGCTTGCCACATACTATATGTCATTGTTGCTGGTAGTGCATGAAAAGTCGATATTATGCCTAGAGAAATCCATGTTAGTATTTCATATTTCTAAATAAATGTCTATATTTCATGTATCAACCATAAAATTCAGTATTTCATGTTCGAAAAGCCGATATGGTATTTCTTATGAAAGGTATGTTTGACTTAGTGTTTTAATTTTCATATATAATGAACTATTTCTAGTGACACGTGAATTGAAAAAATATAAAAAATATAAATTGTTTTTTATAAAATTCTCTACATATTATCAGAGAGTTAATATCCAAAAAAATAATTTATAAATATGAATAGGGTTAGCCTCTATAATATGTAACGTAATTTAGATGGGTCTGTAAAAAAAATGATACATAAATTTCATTCATAAAAGGATAAATATGATTACAAAAAGGATAAAATATATTCTAGAATACATAACAATGATTTTTAATTGGGTCATTTGGATGAATAAATACCCATTAAGGAAAGCTACATGTTTTAATGTACCACTATAATGTACAATATAGAGAATATAATTGATATTATCACTCAAAGTGAATATAATTTTCATGTGATATCTAGAGAAGTTACTATGTATGTTAAAAATTATTATTGAGATGAATCTAGAAATTGAAAACCTAACAATATACATAAGGAATTAGGGTAAAAAACCTTTGTGTTGATAATGATTCTTCATTTTCACCAAAAAGAAATTGAAATTTTAAAAGGAAAAAGGGAAATAATAATGATGAGAGACGTGTTCATTAAATGCCCACTAATTTCAATGCCCTTAAATGTTAATTTTATTTCATCAATCAATTAATGAAAATAATAATGAGCCTAAACATATTTTATTTCTTGGGTTCTTTATTAATAGTCAATTACACATTCCATGAATCAATTGTTTTGAACGAATCACATCATAATGGACTTCCTTGAAAAAATATTTTTCCTAACAAAAAATTTGAGGGGTTTTTAAAACATAAGTTAACTTTTTTTTGATGTTGTTACCTACAGAATAAAATCATCCAAAACTCCATCGTTTTTTAAGCTTATTCATATCATTCACGGAATTGAATGGTGGTATGATTTATTTTTTGTGGGACCATAGTTTGAAAATAAATCCAACACATCTCTCATAGTTCCAACACATAAAAATTATATAGTTTCTAAAATCCCTTATTTCATTATGGTAGTATTACTACATAACTACCCACATAATTTATAGAGTGTATATACATTTATTTATTATAGATAAAGTTGTTTTTTATTTTGAAAATATAATTCTTGTCATATATTGTAATAATTATTTCCCAATGATTCATAGTAAGAATTTCATTACCATAACTTCAGGTATGATATAAATTTCAAAATAAATATTAATATTCCATTTTTTTATGAATGATAATATTTTTAATGTTTTCAGAAATGATAAAAAAACCCACACATTTGGAATACTACTCAAACGATGAGTTTCATAAAGTATAGAATCAATTTTTTAAAATATGTTATTGAACATGAATAAGAATTTATAGAACACAATAATGAACTTCATAATGAAAACAGGTGTATATACAATTTATTGGGAATTGGTTTTACTATACATAACGATTTAATTGATGTTTATAATGTATTTTTTTAAAATTCATGTCAATTTCACTGAGGAGCATATTCTAAAACAATGACTAACATGTATGTTTAATTGTTTTTCAACTATGGAAAATATTGAAAAAACAATTTCACTATCTTATATTCATTCACTGTGAAAAATGATGTTGACCATGAGCCACCTTATTATAAATTCCTTATTTCATGTAAATAAAAAATATAAATAGTGCTAAAACTATTTCTTTAATAATTTAAATAGCAATTTTCTAGGTGGGGATTCCACACTACCTATCTTAGTTTATTTTGGGATGGATAATATACTAGATAATATGTCTTTTTTTATTTCAACATAATTTAAAAGTTCATTTACGTGGTCGATTACAAAAAATAGGGGTTCTATTCATTATTCCATATGCATAAAATCCTTATAGATATAAAAAATAATCAAGGATTTTTGGAATCATTGATACATAATAATAACATGAAAGAGGTTGTTATGGAATAATTTATCATGCTTTGGTTATATTTAATAATTTTTCTAATCATGGATAAACCTTGAGGCAGTCCAGTTGATGTTGCACCTAAAAAGATGGTGTCATTGTTACCAATGAAAAAATGTGTGGATTTAGATAACGATCATGTCTAATATAATAGTTTCTATAGAAAGAAAATTGCTTTATTTATATAACATGGAAGGATCTTATCCTCCTTTTAATCATGGACCAGAAAGTTGTGAGTTTTTACAATGATGAATTCTATTAATTTGTTGATGGGTCTGCTTATTTAAACCAGTTTCTAGTTGCTCATCAGGATTAATAAAACACCACATTCATTAAACCATTAGCAAAATATACTTATCACAAAATTAACATTATATTAAATAGATATCTAACAAATTTTCAATGATTTATGGTAGATATTTTTCATATATTATTGAGATAATTTTTAAGGTTTTCATGGATGATTTTTTACCTTGTATTTAATAATTAAGATAGTTTCATAGAGAATATATGTGTTGTTTTGAAAAAATGTCACCATAATAATATTCTATTGAATTATGATAATTGTTAATTTATGGAACCAATGGATTTTTATTTGGAAATTTTTTTAATGATATTAATTTATATGTATACTTTAATTGTAAAGTTTATTTATATTATATAGAAATTTGGATTTTCATTAGGCATGTTTATTTTATTGGTGGTTCATAAAATACTTTTTAAAAATCAATAAAACCTTCTATTCACTATTTTTCATGGTTATAAATTTCAATATTTATTAAAATTTATATTATTATTTCAATCTTCCTATTGTTAATTTTTTTCTTTACCCTTTATAAATATTATTACATGGAAACATTCTTTTGTTAACTTGTGGTATACTATTGATATGATCATAGGGGTTGTTTTCAAAATGTGTAATGAGATGAATCAACATCTCAGGTATTATTATAGTAGGATTCAATATAAAGAATAATTGAAATTAACCACAAATAAAAAATAATTGTTTTTGTAGTATAGGACATCCGGAAATATTTTCAATGGTTATAAAAAAAATTCTCAGTAATCATTCTACATTAAATTTTATTTTATCCATTAATGGGGATAAAACATGATTCATTGGGTCGGTGCTCTTAATGAAAGAGGATAAATTATAAATACGTGGAAAATGAGGGTAAAAATATTATTTTTGACCATCTTTATAGGATGTATGTAATTAAAATTTGTGACCCTAGGTATATAAATTGATTTATTATAAATGGACAATACATATAATTTATTTAAAATGGGATAATTATTTTTAAAATTATTTAAATTTTCTATCCATAGGGGCCATTAATAGAACTATCACTCAAAAAATTAAATAAATTTATTTATGTACAAAATTACAATTTTGGGATGTTATCTTTCTATTTATGATGTTTTTTGATGGATTAAAAATGATATTAATGTCAATATATGAGACGGTTCCAATTATATTTTTTTCTCTTTTACTTTTTTGAGGATTCAATAGGTGAAGGAATGAAATCCCATAAATTATTATAATTTCTATTCTTTTGGATACAATTTTTTTTTGATACTAGGTGTTTTGTAATTAAGTATAATATGTGTCAATAAAAGGGAATTATTTTTAACAATAAAAGAATTAGAAAAATGGAATTTAAAGGTAAAGATATTTGATGTTTTTGGGTTGTATCTCATGGGACCATTCTAATAATCTCATTGGAATGAGTGCATTCTTGCGGTTGTAGACTATGTGTCAAGATCTCTTGTTGTAATTGAATTATCAGTCAATGAAGTAGTGGTGCCAATTTTTATTAAAAAAATAATAATATATTTTCAACATTTAGCATGACAAATCCATTAATATTTATAATGGAATCAATTTAATTAAAATTAAATTCAAATAATTGATGGATAAATATGGTTATTCTCATTTAACATTGTTTGTGAACCTTCCACCATCAGGTGCAAAATATAGAATTTTTATTTATAATTAAATATGCTAATAGAGAAGAATGATGTAATTTCTATAAACGAATATTCATTATAATTTTATGTTGATTTTTATGATTATATAATTTCCTTTAAGACTCACATTTTAATTTCTTTTAATATTATTTTCATTAAAAATTACTTCTATTTTCATGTGGAATTATACTATTGATAACAGGGTATTGAGAATGATTTTAATTGGGGTTTAATTGTGTCTATTGAGAGGAGGATATTATATGTGAGTAATTTGCATGAAATTTGGAGTGAATCATTTGATAATGTTTTTATGTAACAATAAATATAGAAATATTTTCGTGATTCAATCATTTAAAACAAAAGCATCAAATATGGGTGGAAAGTGAAACATTTGTACTATATTATAAATTTTTTTGTTCGAAAGATCAAATATAAATTGTATAGTCCATTTACCATTATTAGTTTCTTCATTAATGGGTTTTTAATGTTTATTTTATAGGATAATGCTAAATGTTATTCAATGACTTGAGGATTGAGAATTACATTTATGGGTACGTAAATGGATTGGATAATGTGTTCTTTCTTATAAACTAAACATAATATAATCCTAACCAATATCATTAAATAACTATATATGAGTAGTATGTGGTATATTTATCTTCTATAAATAATCATGGTCATCCAAAACAATAATATCATCATGGTTATGATGGTAATATGAACTCTTTCATCAATATTTTATAGTATGGTATGGAAGGTTTTTAAAAGAATATAGAGACAGAATCATTGGTGCAAGGATGATTTCATATTCCATTTTAATGTTGAGGAAAAACTATTAGGTTGAGATGAAATATATAATAATTTAATAGATGTAAGGGCCTGTTTGGATATATATAATGTGATTTATAGATTGAATTTATAATATTGAATACAAAATTATTTTTGGGATGAATATTATATAGAGGTTAGAGTTAGGAATCATTATGATATTTTTGGATTATATCAATTCTTTATTGAATAAATTTCCTTGATAGTAAAAACTATAATAAGTATTTCCTTAAATAAGAATTCATGGTTTTCTTTTTAATCAACTGCTGTTCACCCTAGTGTTTATGCTCAGGTTCCTACTATAAAACAAATGTTTTCAATGAGTATAATAAAATTTATTTTAAAAAACAGTGATAAATACTACTTATCAGAATTGGAAATATAGAATCAGTTTTATAAATTTCATATGGATAATATGTAATAAGAATGGGAATAAGTCTATAGAGAAGTGGAATGAAGAAAAAAAAGAAACAAATATGGTAAAATTATGTGAGGGTTGGATGTCTTGCCTACTCTACATTTTAATCGATGTCAATATGAAAATTATTATATATGGAAAAAGGAGGCTTCATGAGTGGGAAATTTTTTTTTTCAAAAATAATAGTTTAGATTGTGATACTAATAATATGGATATGTCATAGGATGAAGATTTTTGTAATGTGGGTAATTATATTTTCGACTTTAAAAAAATGAATAAATCTTATACTTATCATAGGGTAGTAAACTGTCACTCTATGGGAGAATAATAGATGAAGTAAAAAATAATCTAATTTACATAAAATGATAATGACCAAGCCATCATGAAAATATTTTCCAATGTATAAGTCTAAACAATTGGGAATTAATTTTTCTTAACACTTATTGATTAATAAGAAAATTAATAAATCAACTTAAAACATGATCGTAATGGAAAATAATGTTAAGAACAAGGTGATTTGAGAATGTATTCAAAATAAAAATGTTTTAATGGTATCAGGGACAAATAATATTTAGATTTAGGGAGCCTCTCATTCCCATCACACATTAATAACATAATTAAATAAATCATAAAATACATTGTCATAACATTGATTGTATTGTAATCAATAGAAAAGAATCCCAATATCAAGTTTACGATAGAGGATCAAGATAAAATGAAGCACGTAATAATTCATAATGTCCTTGGTGATTAACATATAACATTATTTGAGTAAAAAAATTAATTAAAATGTTTGTAATTAAAATTTTATCTCTTCACTTAAGACTTCTACCTTCTAGTAATTAATTTCATATACATCGTTATTTGAAAAAAAATATCTACATGAAATTGAACCTTTTTTCATAATATTTCATCAAAAAATTGGTCATATCCCACTATTATAAGATCATATACCCTATGATGATGGATTTTTTATTGGCTAGTTTATCTTTTTGGAATCTTACTATATTAAAAGATTCAATCGATGCTCTTTTTTTTTGGGTTTTCAAGTGTTTTATTTGTGAAAATATGAATAAAAATTGTGATGTTTCATATACATTGTAGTGAATATCATTTACAATAAAATTCATTATTTCTCTAACTACAATAATATTTTATAATACATAGGTATTTGGATTTTTGGGAACTATATTGAATAACCATCAAGGTGTTTATGATGAAAATTAATAAGTTGTTCATTAATTTATCTAGAAATGATTACATTAAATTCTCTACTGATCTTGCTTTTAATTACACTAATTCCATTATAATTGAATGTAACATTATTATAATTGAGTCTGTATCTATTTTTTCCTTATATAATTAGTTGAAAAAACATATAAATTAGTTATTACGGGTAAATATGAATGGATTTATGGTCCTTTTTCTATACTTTTCCTTCTAAACACAAACAATGATAGAATTATTTTTGAGGATAAACAGTTGAAATTATATGTCGATTAGTTATAATTTATAGGAGTTAGAATAATGAAACTGGGTTAATGTTTTCATTTTGAAATTGAACAAAGTTATGTTTACTATACATTAAGGATTAAATATTAAACATAAAGCGGGAAATTAACTATTTTTTATATTCTATGAATCATTTCATTCTTTATCATGTTGTTTGATTATTCAATGTGTGAGATTTCTTGAAAATATATTTAAAACGATTTTTGGATTCTATAATATTTATGAAATTACTATATATTACTAGTATTTTTACCTAATCTTTCTTTTTTCAATTTTATATTTGTATTTTTTTTGGCTCCTCGGTAAAAATCATTTTGACCACACAATATGTGTGTACCCATTTATCTTAAAAATTTTCTTCTACGCTAAAAATTATATAGTGTAGCTGGGTAAAGATATTTTTACCTTTTAGGATATGTTTTATGGTTGTTTATTTATTAATAATTAATTAAATTTGGTCTTATTGTGAACATTATGTAATGGGAAATGTTTTGGAAACTTATATTGAACATAAAATTTTCAAATTGATCCTTCAACCATAAATTTTAACATTACGAAAATTTATTGATTTTATTTTTGCGGGAGGGAAATTCATTTATGTTCCACTATATTTCATGAATTCTACATTAGTTTTCATGGAATTAATATAAATATTAACTATTCTTAAGCATCATTTTGGAATTATAATGAGTTTAAAATTTATGATGATTCAATATTTTTATCAACATTTAATGTTTTTCTATTTTCAATTATCAATAGATTCAATTTGGTAGGATATTTTTTTCCCTCTAATAATAAAATATTTATGGTAATTTTTGTAGATTGTTTTTTCATTTTCAATTGATTTTTATATAAATTATTTGATTTATACATATAAATTATATATTTAATATGTATGAAAATAATATCATAAAAATAGTTGAGTTGTGTGTGTTTTATGTTAATGAGAATATTTTAATTATATTGAGATTCTACTTATTTCATGAATAAAAACATCCATTATGATTCTATGAATTTTTAAATTTATATTGATCTTATTAGACATTGGGTTCTCCATTTAGGTATTTTTTTGTTCATAAGGGAGAAAAGGAGAATTTTGAAAGAACACATGAATGAAAAAAGTGTTTTTCTAAATTATATTAAAAAATTTTAAATTTAATAACCATTTTTGAAACTTTAAACAAAAGGTTTTCTAAAAAAAATCTATTTAGACTCTATGGAATGATATTTTCTATAAATATACCACGGAGGACAAATTTAATTTTAAAATATCAACTTTTTGGCTATTATTATAACTTTTTTCATTGAATACAATTTTTTATTGATTTCTTATTATATTTTTTTTAAAAATAAATACTATTTGATGGGGAATTTCATTTGACAATATTTTATATAATTTTTGCACATAAATTTTAGTAAATGATTTTTTTATAATGGTAATGTTTTTTAATAATAAATTATTGATTCTTGGTTATTTTTTTAGAAATGTATTCTATTCAAATATTTTGTTAAAATTATTGATTTATTATGATAATTGATGAATTTTCAATATTTTAAAATTTGTATATTTTGAATAATTAACATTTTCCCAATTATGGTAATAATTTATATATTATATTTAATGTTTTTATTAGTTGTGGGGTTTTAATTTTTTTTATAATTATAAAAAACCATTAATAAATTTTATTGGCATAACTGAAATTTTATTCCTTGATGTTTGAAAATATATAATAAATCTTCTTAATTACTAAAAATATTTTGTATTAAAATTTTTATATACCATTTTTATGTTATTTATTTTTTATCTTGATTCCAATGTGTTTTTTATTTACATGTAGATTTATAATAGATTTAATGGGTATAACCGATGATAAATAATATTTATTCATGTGTATGTTGAGGTTCTGTAATTTTTTTGAGAGATTTTACTGGGGAATAATATCCTCAAATTGAAACATAATATATTTATTTTTTTAATTGGCCTATATAATATTATTTACGTTATCAATATTGAAGGATCGTCATATGGGAGAGAGAATGATTCATAATATTAATTAATTTCAGGAAATATTAAATCACAAGAAATATAACTCTCTGTCAAATATGTATGATACTTTGGCTGTTTAATGAAATTGGGTGTGTTTAAAAATAGGAATATGATTGGGGATATATTTTATAAATCTCTCTAAGATTTAGGTTGCATGAGATTGAAACAACATCATGTGAAATTATGTTTATAATCCTGAAACATATTAGAAATTAATTAAGACCATTTCTAGATCAGATAATAATTAACTTTGATTCCATATATATTAATCATATTGAATAATTATATTAACTCTTCTATAAGATGGATGGAGTAAAGTTAAAAAAAGAAAGAAAATCTATCATCCTCAAATATAGAAGTTTCAAGGCTGTGATTCATCAAATGGATGGATTTGGTCAAGCCTATGGGAGGATAATTTGAATCTAAATATTAGTACATTGAAATTAAATTCTACTAGATCTGAATGATATAATTATATAGATTTTCCTACATCAAAAAAAAATTGGTAAAGTTATCATGTGTGACATGGAATGAAGGATTTGGACATTATAAGGACTAGTGATTGATTTATATACATCTAAAGGGTTTGTAATATGTGGGGAATAATGCTTTTTTCTTCTTCAAATTTGTTTTGGATGTGAATTTTATTGTGTATATATGTATAATTTAGATATAATATTCGAGATCCCTATAAGATCAATACCTACTAATTTAACATGGTGGATGGAATCTACATGATGAAACCAGGGGATAATTCCAGACTTATTGG
Source organism: Viscum album (assembly GCA_963277665.1). NCBI lineage: Eukaryota > Viridiplantae > Streptophyta > Magnoliopsida > Santalales > Viscaceae > Viscum > Viscum album. Next base: position 744,318,400 of record OY728128.1, read on the forward strand.
GAATCTATGATATAGAAAAATAATCCAATGTTATATAGTCAATTCCCTGTTATAGGTTTGATCTTTTTGGAAATGAAGTTTTCATGGGATTCCAAGAAAAAATTCAAATTGGTTCACATAATACATACTCAATAAATTACATTGAGAATAAATCACTTGATATAAATTTTGATTTATGGGTCTTTAAAAGAAATGATGTTCCATTGTGCCCATAGTGTCTTTAAAAATGTCACTAAATTGATTTGTGTTAAAGGAGATATTTCATTCGATTTTATAAGATTTTTTTAATCAATTGAGGCAAACATTTCGCTAATAATGTTAGATAATGTGAAAAAAAAAATAAACACACTTATTCTATTATTTCACTTGAATAATAATTTAATTTGATACTTAATAACACAAAAAAGTATTTGAGCTTCAATTAAATTGGAGATTTTGTATAAAACATCTTTTTTTAAAAACAACGTGACTACAGTTCCATAATCATACAACTGTAGACATCTTTCTTGACATATCATGTGTCATACTCATCTTTATAATTGGGTGAATGAAAATATATTAAATATGTGATATCAAATTCATATTATTCTTAAATATAATATATAACAATTGATAATCATAAGTGAAAATTAGAATGTGGTAATGAGATCATAATAAAATTCCAAGAACATAACATTAGGAGATCATGGCCAAATAAACATGGTGCATGAGACATAAATTAAATATTCGGTAATAAAATAATATTTAATCCAAAATAACAAGAGTATTATGTAAAACAAATATATGTTGAACAAAAATATGTGTAGAAGTAATAAAAAAGTGTAGCATAAATCATTCTCTATTTCTCATAACATAGTTGAGATCACATCACTACCCAATTCCCATATCCTAGTGTAGTAGAATCCTATTCCATGTTCCCATAGTAGAGTGATCATCAATACTCAATTTATATAATTAAGCCATGGTTTATAAAATCCTATCCAATTCCTAATGGAAAATATAAATATGAACAAACCAATCACATAATTAAAACCATTAATAGTTTTCCACAATAGCACGAAAACATTCACATTTCACAATCGCATAATTAACTAAAAGAAAACAGATGTGTGCCATGAAAAAATACATAAAATATTTAATAATCCTAATATCTATAAAATTCACGTGATATCATATGTACATATCTCAAAAGCAACATAAGGAACATTAATGGATATTGATGTTGATGAAAAATACCATTATAAAGTTATTTAATAACTCACTTTTGAAAAACATATTAATTTTATATTGAAAAACAATTTGATTTAATATTATATTATAAATACATTTTAAAATAATGAAAATTTAGATTTTAAAGTATAAATCTCACTACAGAATTTTTTTTGTTAACATGGAAAGTGATAGAAAGGAAAACATTCATCAAAATAACTTATATGTGAAAATATAAACAATTATTTTCAAACCTTTGAAATGAAATTATAATTTTTCTAAAATTATGTAAATAAAAAATGCCAAATTGATATGTAAATCCATGAATAATATAATGAATAAGATAATATATGAGAGAAATTCCTAACTTAAAGTAATAGTTTCTGTGGGTTTCAGAAAAAGGAATCCCATTAGAAAAATATTTTACAAACCAAAATAATATTGGGTGAGGATATGTTAACCTAAATAATATAAACATTAAATTAATTTTCTTCTTATATAATTTTAACACACATTTCACCATATAGAAATTCAGTTTTGACAATCTTGATTTGAAAAAGAAATTAAATTGAAACACTTATGACATTAGTAACACTTGAATCGAAAGCACTTAACTCTAGACATACACAAAAGAACATTAAACGCATATATAGTAAACCTAAATATACTGAAAATCTATTTAAGGACCTTTTTTATATAATTACTCTTCTAGTAACTTATAATAAACCTATATTAAACATTTATTAGTTATTTATTGTTTATTTTCATCCTTATATGTTACTAATTTTGATTGTTTATTATATGATTTTTAAATAAGATATAGACACCTATACATTGATAGAATGGTCAATATTACTATATTATCTAATTTATGGAAATATATATTCTATAAATATTTATAATGTTCAAATTTCATTCAAGTATTGGTTTAGTCAAGATTCATAATGAAGGAATCAGTGATGGGCATGTTTTGGGTCATTTACTGATGTCAAAAGATAGATTTTATTTTATAGTCATCATTTAATAATCATATTCAAGAATTTTATTAATGTTTAATATCGTATAAATTCATAAAACATAATTTAAAAAATTTGATGTATGGGGGTGATAAAAAAAGAAACATATTCTCCATAGGGGCTATAGTCTGCACATTTTCATCAATGACATTTTCATTTTTCAACGTATGAAGAGATAAAAAGATAAATAAATATTTATATTTGAAAAAAATAATTACTTTATATATAATATATTTATTCATTAAATATATTCATATAACCATCCATTTAATGTGGTAATTAAAAATGATGTGTGTCATTCATGGAGGTGGTAGTATACACGGAACACTAACGATATTTTCATTTTTCTAATAGATGATAGTGTAATTGATAATGGTTTAGCATGAATATAATAAAATTAAAATATATTAATACGGTTAAAATAGTAATGGATGATTATTGATGAGAAATACTAAGACAAAATAACATGGGGTGGATAATACTCAAGTCATGGATTTATGTATTCTGTTGAAAGACTTCTTGAAATTGAAGGACTGGGGGGAACATTATTGTTAAAAATTGATTAAATATTATTAATTTTATTATAGGAGAGGTACAATTGTTGGGAGTTACAATGGAATTATATTGTTCTGTTTGTCTTGATGTATTTAAAAGAAGCCTATTTTATTGTCGAAAAGATGTAATTTTGCATGAAATTGAATTGATGGTGAGGGGTAATGATGGAATCACATGGGAGTTATGTCAGTTAATGAAGAATGTTTTCTGAGACATGTTTGTTCAAAATTTTAACATAATTGTTGTATTATATAAGGTCTATGAGGCATGGAAACTTATAAATAACTTAAACCACTTTAACTAATAGATTTTTTCCTGTGTTAACAATGATTAAAAATTATCAATTAAAATATTTTTTAATAAGAATATAAGATAAACTAGATAACAAAATTTCCATATTAGTACAAAAGTTTTTTTATATTATTTAATCTAATAAAATTTATAAATATTAAAATATTAAATTTTCTATTAAGACATGAGATATATAGAAAATAATAACTTTTTAGAAAAATATATTCTTATACATTAAATGTTTTTAATTTCAATAAATTACTAATTAAATGTTTTTTAATACATATTTTATAAAGTTTAAACATTATAATAGTTTTATTTTAAAAAATAAATATATTTAATTTATTTAGATACAAATTGAAAAATGTTAAGAAACACATTTCCTTCAAAATAACCCATTTATAATTTTTTTTGTAATTATAAATAACATTATAAACATATTTCTATAGGAAAAAGGAAATTTTCATTATTATAAAATATATAAATAGGGATTAAAAATATGAAAATAAATTTATTATATTAATTTTGTTAATGTGATAAAAATTAATTTCAATATAAGTGTACATCACATATAAAAACAAGTTTTCAAAAAATTTATTTCATAAATATAACATAAATTTATTACAAGGATAATACAATATATTTTATAATTATTTACTAAATTTATTTAATATATTATAAATATATTTCATTAAATTATTTTTAAAAACTAGCATACCAAAATATATAATAACAAAAAGATATTTTTTTGAAAAAAAATTATTTATGTACGACACATAATTTTATTATTATTTTAGCTATACTAATTCTATTTTACCAATAAATTAGTATTTAAAATTATTTTTTTCCTTTATAGATATATTTCATAATTTGGTTAAATTTATTTATACCATCCAACATAATGTCAGTAATATAATGGTTATATATTCTACTTGTAATTATATCTTAACAAAATTCATTGTGGTTTGTTTTAGTATGGTTTTTCATCTGAATGAAGTTGTTAAACAATGTATTTAGTAAAATATATAAAAATACTGAAATATAAGGATTTTATATATTAGACTTGGAAGGTAATGGTCATTTCAAAATTCCCGAGAACATTTTCAGATGTTAATGAAGTATTTAATTTAGGTTGACCAATATGATTCCGGGCAATATGTCCTTAACATGATGAAGATGATGAAAAAGGTAATAAATTAAATATGAGGTACAAAATAATAAAATAAAAATAATCTCTAGTTATTAATATTTAAAATGGTAAAATTATTAATTTCTTTAATTTAGATAAAGTAAGATAATATTCATCCATTGAGATGTTGGTAATTCTATTGACCTTATTATATCATAGTGGTTATGAATAGAAGGTAGGTGAAATAAAATTTTCCATTATGTTATAATAAGCAATCAGGGTTGTAGAATACTATGTAAATGATTAGAGTATTACTATGGGATACATCATTATATAATGAGAGAATCAAGTATATATAAAATCATTGGGAGAAGATAGAGCCACCTAGAATGATTAAAATCCCATACATCTAAATATTATATATTTCTGTTTCTAAATATTATAATAGAATTTATGAACCTTATCATAATAAATATGATCTATGTTCAATTCATTTGTATGGTAATAATGATTGATACAATCATTTTCTTCGATTTCATTCATTTATATTAATTTCATAATTTTATTGCTACTATTCTCCATGACTCTTTGGAAAGAGATTGTTTTTTAAAAAATTCAATAATCAATAAATGTACCTCATGATCATGAATCAAAACAATTAATGTACCATCCTCATAAAAAAATTTAGTGAAAAATTGTAATTAATATATAACTTCTTATGATTAAAATTATATTCTTTTTCAAAAATATGATATCACTTATTTTTATTTGAATAATTGATTTTTTAATTTTCAAATTCTTATTATGTGATCATCCAAATGTTAAATTCTCAATAGAGTTATTATTAGAATTTTTTAGTGTATACTTATTGACTTCATTAGATCATATTTAGTACACTAACTGAAATTAACTATATACCCATATATGGATGTTTCATTTTGTAATTTTTGAGGTTTAATTCTTAGGATATGTGATGATAGAGAAAGATATATTAGTAGATCCATAGTTGTTTGAGGCAATTAATTCCAAAGAGTAACAAATTTTTTATTTGAGATTCCAGCCCTATGGGATTAAAAATATAATTTGGGGGATTCATTTTTAACTTTTCCATGATTGTAACCCTAGCAAAACCCAACGTATAAAAGGGGAAGCATATGTGGTTATATCCTTTTGAGAAATAATTGTAGGAGCTAAAGGGTGAGTTGCGTCTGCACCAATATTGACCTTATCAATGAAGGGTAAAGAGAATACCCATTATTATGACGCATTAGGGTTTATTAATTGAGTAGTTATCATATAACATATTTGAGTAGTTACACAAGTTTATAGATAGCAGATTCCATATGACCTAAACTACATGACTCATGATATAATGATAGTGGAATTAGTGAACACACTAAGGTGATAGAGTTACTAGCTATTAGTGAGTTTTGGGGTGTATAATTACCATAAGAGTCTCTGATACATCTATTAACAATATATAATAAATCATATACACATAATATTGAATGAGTATCTCCAATTATTCAATATGAAAATTTAATATACCCTGCTAAAATGGAAATTTGTAAATGGAATTTTGAGTATGAACTCTCAGGTTCATATGGTGGAAGAGGTAAGTAGTGAGTGGAAAATGATGATCTGATTCAATGAGATGTTTCAGTATTTCTATGAATATAAATGAACTAATAACATTATATATTTTGATACAACATCCATACTCTATGATAGAGTTAATAAGAGTTAGTTGTTTGACTTAGGATTAAATGATACGAGAGGCCATATATTTTTAGATGAGTTACTGCCATATTGGAATTAGAATGAAGAAGGGATAAAATATATATTAGGTGGTGTTTTGATCCCTATTAGAATCTGTGGTTAGAATATATGGTATTCTGAAAAAACATGATAGGTTTTTCTACTAGGGTTGTCTAAGAAATTCCATAAAATCCTGATATATTGTTATTTTCTTGGAATGATTATGTGTTACACCCTGAGTATTTGTTTAAATTTTTTGGATAAATTAACCATCCTTTATTTCAGGTGTTTCATGCCACACTTTGTAATACATTCTTTATAAGACCAACAATGATATTCTTATTTAACACACAATGCCAATTAGCCTTGTGTTACATAATTCACTGAGTTTCTACAACACATCATTTTATTATTATAATTATTTGAACAAGATAGTTATGACCAAGAAGTTAATCATAATAATATGGGTAGTAATACATATTTTTAAAATATAATTTATAATGGTGTTATATAGATAAATCATAGTGACAATAATTGGGAAAATGTTCATAGTATTTTCGTTATATATTTTCAAACAATTTTTTCTTAAAAACACTTCTTTTTTATTTCCTTCTGTGAAAAATAATAAAATTGATTTTAGAAACATTTTGGAATTTAATTTTAGAAAATAAACCCAAGTTTTAGTGCAGAATGTTAAAATTATATTAGGGTTAATTTTATGGATTTTTCGGAGAAACTTCATTTTGTATAAACAGTGAAAATTATAGAATTTTAATTTAAAACTTTTTTTTCCAATTTAATTTATATACTTAAATTATAGTTTATGTTGTTTATAATGTAACAATACATCAAATAATGAACTATTAATAAATTTTTAATTAGTAAAATCATTTTTATATTGAACCTAGATATGAAATCATAATGGAAAATTTAACAGTCTCACTTTAAAAATCTACATTCCCTCCATATATATAAAATTTTAAATAAACAAATTTTTTCCACTTATTTGAAATGAAATTTGAAAAAAATTAAATAAACAATTATAATATGTACAATATATGTAGTATAATAATCTCATCTTAACTGTTGACCAAAAATAGTAGTGATAGTTTTTTAGATTAATTAAGTCTATTTAGGTGAAATTATGAAAAATAATGTACTATACCATAATCTTAATGTATAATATGTGTAATCCACTAGTCTAGAAAAAATTTAGTAGACATATCATGTTAATATAATTTAATGTATTACATTTAGTTTGATTTTTATGACATTTTTATTTAAAAACATGGTGACACATGACTTGTTTTAAAACATACCAACTTTGTCCCCTCCCATTCCAATAAAAGGCCACCACCACTCTGTCTTCTCTACACCAATCAGCACACATATGATCATAAAAGATATAACTAGTTCACTTCCCACCATCCCAAACTTATTGCTAGAAGCCTTTCTTTGAGTAGAAATCCAACCAAGGAATTCCTTTTGAGAAAAGTAATATGAGTTACCCAATATAGATATAGCATCCTTCCTCAAGATCCTTTATTTTACATTCATTCTCCACATCCTAAATTATTATTATTGCATGATTAAATTATAACCTTAGTATCCTAAATATATTGATATTTTTTATATTAATATTTCACCTTATATATATATAATCATCCATGTAATGGGTAACAATATTTTTATATAATGAAATACCACCTCACAATTTGATATTTTCTGTTTTCCATTACCACCTCTCATAGATGGAAATTATGACGGAAACACTATGTATTTTAAGATATATATTATATTAAAGATTTTTTTTATGTTTCATGAACAATTATATTTAAAACATGTTCATGCTTCCCATTTTTGTGTAAATAAAATAATTTCGTTTGATTAAGTGTGGATTACCCCCATTTCATTGCAATGCTAATTGTTCACATTATACATGGAATTTATGAGGTATTAGTATAAGGAAATTATAGGATATATATGATATAAAAATTATAATGAAATGGTTATGATAAATGTAAATACTTATAATTCATTTAATTTATTTCTTTCAATAAAATAATAAATCATGAATATCCTTCACGAATACGTACAACCTACCATCTCCATGAATAGGGTAATCTCATTCATATTTCAACATTTGAATGATTTTTATAAACATGTATATAAAAAATATATTTTATTTTTATATAATTATTAACATTTTGGAGAACATTATATAATTATGATGATAAAAAATATAACAAATTAAGGTACATGTATGAAAAACAAAGTGGGTATTACCCAATGCTTAACCATAACATGGAATTGTTAACAAGATGGTTATATAAAGTCATAATAAAACCAAATATGTTAATATATATATTAATATGGTTTTTTATAATATTTATAATGAAATTATATTTATTCTAGTCATTTGTATGAATACGACATGAGTCAAGATATTAGGTTATGGGATTTGTAGTCTCGCTTTTATTATTTTGACATTTTTTCCTTATTAACCACTCATTTATTCTTTGTGGTGTATATTCTTCCAATTAATGTGTTATATGAATGTTATAATATAATTTATTTTTATTTACATATCTATTTAATGATATATCTTTAATAGGGATTATTTTTTAATAAGTTACCAAATCGAATAAGTATTTTTGTCTCAATATTCCTTCATATGCGATGAAATTAAATAAAACATGTTTTCAAAAAAATAAATAATTATATTTTTTGGATATATTAATTGAAAAGGGATTTAAAAATGTTTTATAGATTTCAATCAGCCTTTATATTTTTTAAATGTATTTTCAATGAAATAGTTTTTATAATTGTTTCCATGCTATCTTCTCAATGAAATGGCTTTCAAAATGATTCATTTTCATTTAATTTATTTTGAAGAATTGTGATTTTAAAAAACATATTGAATTTCAATTTTATTTTTTGGAAGGAATGTTTTTTCAAAAGGATTTATAATTTAGTGATAGGATGTATTCATCATGATATTTTTTAAATGTTTTATTAAATATTTTTTTCAATCTAAGTTGAAATAAATTTGTGTTACTCATGCCTTTCTGGGAAGTGATCTAGAGGTTCAATTAATAATATTTATATAAATGGTTTATTATTTTGTGGAATAAAACTTAATAAACCCATTTATCTTTCATAAGATATTTATTTATAAAACCAATTCCTCTTTTATGGGTTAAATTCCTATAAAAACCAATTCATTATCCAGGTTATGCTTTGATTAAATGATTATAAAACTCGAATTTCTTCATTGGTTAATAATTGAATACATTTTATCCAACTCATTAGATTTCACTAAATATGATAGGATGATTATGAAACCCATAATTTTTTTGATGTCTTGAAATGATAAAATTTTTATTATCTTATGTAACATGTATGAATGGTTTTATTATGATATGGTGTGGAATATATCTACCACTAATGTATTGGGTAAAGTATTATATCTCATGAGATAATAATGGGAAACCAGTTAACTAGATTAATAAACTTTAGGAATATGGGGAAACCTGATCCCCTATAAGGAAAGGACTTCGACTAGGGATGGTGGTCGATCCTGCCCAGTAGGTGTAGTCACCAGGAATATAGAAAATGAGGAAACATGACCTAATATGGGAATACAAGAAATCTTGATCCCTTATAAGGAAATGACTATGATTGGGTATGGTTGTATTTCCCACCTAGTAGGTGTAGTACCCATGAGTTTCTATGATATGTTACAACATTGTGTCTAACTTATATGTAATGATAGTACATGTTTGTGCATATTTTTCATTTCCATGTCTTAATCCTTTGTTATGATTTCATGGCTATTCTTCATGATTCTTTTATCATTCATTTCATATAAAATACCAGCATTTATGAAATGATTCTTTTTATGATATATGATGTACATGGTATGATCTTCTAATGTCGTGATAATGTTCTCATACCCATATTATCATGTGTATGCCTATTTATATCCCTTTTTACACTTACTAGGAACATGATCTCGTCCATTTTTATGTTTCCTTCCCAGGATATAAAGACATGTATAATGTATGATTTGTCTAATAAGGTTTATATTCGTATTGATCATAGTTAGAGATATTATATTTTAGTTTTCTACCCATTTTTATGATTCCATATCACGACCCGTCCACCGGGGCTCGTTTCGTGACTACCCCAAGCTCACCTTCCATAGACAAGGGGCTGGCGACTACCACCAAAGGCATAATTCCCTAAAACTAAAATGGCATTACCTTTATAACCTGTAAACACACACACACAAGCAAGCACACGGATGGACGAAACACCAAGTAAACTGTATATCAAAAGAGTGTTGAAAGTAAAAAATGTCCAGATGACAAGCCCAAATGGAAAAGTACAACTATGATAAAATAAAACTGAAGAAAGAGAAAAGAACAGCTACTAGATCGTCCTCTGAGGTTCCTACCTGAATGGTAGATACAGATCACCTCCTCATCACTCAATGTCTGTAACACCCCAAAATTTTATGAGAAGTATTATTTTTAATTTATTTGATGTCTTGTGTTGTATGCTACATGAATATTATCTTGCGCTATACGCAACACCTTATTAGATTGTAGTATACACAACACTATTCTTGGATCGTGTTACACAAAATTTCAAATTTGTTTGATAGAAGTTATTCTACGCAGCATTGATTGTATATATATATATATTCAATGTATAAATAAAATATGATTGGATTCTACTATATACAAAAAATAAAGGAAACTTTCACTAACCGTAACCCTGACTTGACTTGCTTTACACGCAACCGCGACCTTCCATGATAGCGCGTGTTGTACGCAATACCGAGTTTCACTAAACAATGATATGTTATTAAAATATTATATAAACTAGCCATTATGAATAGTAATACCCACTTTTTTGAAATATTATACATTTTATCTTTCAAAATGGACTTCATTTTTGGATTTGGAATATCAAAATTAGACTAGGGTGAAATTTTGGTATTTTTCTACATACTTTCAATTTTGATGAATAGTGAAAACACTGAGTTATTGGTTAAAACTGACTTTTTATTTAAATATTCATTTATTTTATTTATATTTATTTTAGGTCAAAATAGATACATAATACTTATATATGTTCAATTTAATTCATTGGATTCATTTTATAATAATTTTAGATATATAAAAATTATATTGAAGTTTTCACCATCTTTTACCCACCTCCTAGGAGCATTTTCAATTGTACATAAAACTTAATTTTATCACTTCTGTGAGTTGAATTTCGAAATTCTGAGAGACACGGTTAATATCAAGGAGTAAAATGTGGTTCAATAAGATAAAAATAATTTTTGGTGAATAGTAACTTTTTACTTTTATTTACCATGGTTAAAAGTAAAGAGGGTAATTAATGGTAAAAATGATATTATTATTACCATAACACATGTCCTAATGCTTTTGGATAAGATTAATTAGACCAAAAACAACCTTAAAAATAATGTATTACCCTTTAGGACCACTTAGATTATATTAGGACACTTATTATTATTATATTCAAAGGAGAGTTAAAAGAGTTAAAATCAAAGTTTAATAACTAAAACATTTTTAATATAGGGATATACATAAGATAAATTCGACTATAAATATTCAGTAGAAATATGAAAATATTTCCTAAATAATGGTATCTTATTTTTAAATTTTAGACATTAAATAATGTAATTTATTTACGACACAATGACGATGCAGTAATTACAAAATTAATGAAATATTTAAATAAATGATATTATAAATACCCAAATAAATGTAATTTGAGACTTTTTATGAATTCCCCTAATTTTATAGGTTAATAAGACATGTTAGAATTTATTTAATTAACGTTTTTCGAACTAATCATGTTGTTACGATTTTCACAAAAATCAATTACCAAATAGTGTCAAAATTGACATAAAATAGTTCAAAAAAATATATTATATTATTAATTGTTATTTTATTCCTAAAAATCTATGTTTCGGAAAAATGACTTATATAAGGTTATATATATTAATAATAAACAACTTGGTGTTCGTTTTACTTGTTATAGTATGTTTACTAACCTTATAGTGTACGAAAACTAGAAGACATGGTAAAAGTAAAATTATTTAACTTAAAGTAAAATATAAATGATAAGGTTAAAATAGAAACCTAAACTTGTCTAAATTGTATTGGATGAGATTATTTCGACCCATCCTCACCTTAGCTTCGAAATAAATCATTTTGGAGCTATTATAAACTGCATATGACTTTATTATAAAATTGTAGTTTATGTTTTTCTTAAGGTGCCCCTCACCTCTCATATAAAAGGGCACCTCCTCCCTCTACTCTTTACACAATTTTGAGATCTCATGCTCGGAAAAACCCTGACCATTCCCCTTCTCAACGTCCCTATAAAAATTATAGAGGTTCTGGTCTTCTCAAAAGACCAAATCTAGTGCCATAATAGGAAGCTTAAAAGAGGTGCGTCGAAGAAGAGGTAATCTCTTCTATCGATTCTTTCAAGTTTTCTTTCTTCTTCAACTACTTATTATTTAGTTGTTTAATTATAAAGTAATAACATAAGTATCAATAATATATTTATATGTTATTATAAATATGAACCAACCTCATTTTACCTTCTATCCATCCTATGGAAAACGAAATCACTGCGCGTGCGTACGTACGGAATACCGTCTCTCCGCCATGGTGTAATATGTTTTTCCACCACCACATTACTTGGATAGGTATAATGGTGTAAATAATAACTATATATAGTTATTATAAAATCATACTAATTCTGAGATATTATATCATCCACTCCAATTAAATTCAATAATTATGGGAACGATATCATCGCTCGTGCGTACGTACGGGTTACAGTCTCCATGACACGATGGGATTAATTCTCTTTGTTAACCATTTAAGAATGATTATAAAGTATATATAATGTATAATAATTAAATATATGACATGATAAAGATACTGTATTTATGTATATATATATATATATGTGATCTACTTACTTCCATTCAAGTCAATAAGGAAAGGAAAACAACGTTCATGCGTACGTACAACCAACCATCTCCATGAACGGTGTATTTCATTTCATTTATCTATCTATTATATATATATATATACTGAATATATATGATATATAAATCATGATTTACATTCTTTATGTAACTAAATTATGATATATGTAATAATAATATCAATAATAATAAGTCTAAATATGTACGATAAATAAAATGCTTTTACACAAACCGTTGCTTTAACATGGAATTTACAAAATAAAGGGTAATATAAAGTCATAAGTGAACAATATATGATATAATAACAATGAATATGATTTTTTAATAAGTCAATGAAATTATTTAAATCATTATACTGGAGTATCAGATACGTACAAAGCATATCGTACATAAGGTAAGGGATAACAATTCCAATCTCGTTCATATCAGCGATTGTTTATTCGTAAGTATTTACTGGGGTTATATTTTTCAGCCATGTCCATCAAAAATGTTTTTCATAATGTGTTTATCATCCTTCTATGTATGTTTAAAGTCATTTTTACCCCACTTTTACTTTTTCTTTGTGTTATGGAAGAAATCTTTCTTTTGTTTACCATACGTGGTACTTTTTGACTTTTCCATTAAAGTACGAGGTGAATGTTCTTTTACCTTATATGGAATGAATGGATTTTTATGGTTTTATAACACATTATATTCATTATTATTACTCTACAAGATACCATGACTATTTTCAATAGAATCCTTTTCTTTTAAAATTGCATGTCATTTTGTGAAAAGAAAATGATTTTGATGAAGAAAGGATATTTTCCTCAAGAATTCATTTAATGTGTTTTTTCAAAACTATTTTCCATATAAGATGAAATTATTTAGTATGATTATGTTTCAAGTATAATTTCTCTATGATTTACATGGTTTCACTTTTCTTATGATGAAATGATATCCATTTTTTATATGGATTATGTTATGATGGGATGATGTTTATGAAACCCATTTTATTCTTTGGAAAATGATGAATGATTTATGTTCATGTTGTGGAACACATAAGAATGATTTAATTATGATATGTTTGGGACCTATATCTCCCTCAAATTCATTGGGTAAATATTTATATCTCATGAGATATACATGGCTGGAATGGTAAGTTAATCCGGTTCAGTGATATAGGACTGGAACGAGGAGGGAACTCGATTCAGAAAGGGACTTTGTCCACTAAGATGGTCTTGGCAGCAATGCCTTGACTACTATAGAAATCATATAATATGGTTAATGGTTTTCCACAATTACATGTTTACTTACCATGTAATTTTATCATTATTGATGTTCCATTATGATATATTCCTTTTGTACTTCCATGATTTATGTCTTTGCTTGAGATTTTGATTTTTAGATTTTATTTTCATGTTTTTTCATTAAAATGTTTATGGATTGTCTTATGTTCTCTATGTTTACCCTTAATGAGCATTTTAGATCACCCATTTATGTTGTCATTTTCCCAGGATATAAAGAAAGGTTCTAGGTAAGAAAACAAAAGGGGAAGATCTTTATGGGATATGTTGAAGATATTTCACCATGATTAGAAGATTATGTTCCATGTTTCCAAAGACACTAAACTATTACGGTCCATTGGTTTCTATTTTTGTTATTTATTAAGTATTTTGCAGAATTAATGTAGTGTCTATGTACGTCAGGATTTGGGACTCTACAGTTGGTATCAGAGAAATGGTTTAGTCAACCTTTGGAAACTAGGATGTGAGAACTTTAGTGAGATCCTCAGAGATATTTCTAAGGTATGTCTAAGGATGTCCCTAAGGTTAAGTTTAAGTATAGGTTATAGTCCTAGAATTATGGTAATGATATTAGAATTAAACCTAATATGTTATATATTGAAAGTAATCCCCCATTATTATGTTGTTTTCCTGGCATGATTTTTTCCTCTCACACTATTCTTTTTGGGGTTTAGACGATGGATGGAACCCGAAGGAATCATGTTGATCAATGTAATGGAAAATTCAATGATTGTGTTCTCGAGAAACCAAATGTGATGGGAGATGGAGTGAAAAATCTTATTGCTATACTTACAAAATCTATGAATCATTCTGGATTTCCAAATGATCAGAGAAGGGAACAATATTCTATTGAGTCCTTCATGAGGCAATGTCCACCGTCTTTCAATGCGTCTTCTGGTCCACTTGTTGCTGAACAATGGATCAGTACAAATGAAAAGATATTTTCCATACTTCTCTGTTTGAAACATGAAAAAATCATTTTAGTTGTTTACCATTTAGAAGGTGAAGCAGACCAGTGGTGGACTCTAATTAAAAATACAAGGCCCCAAGATGAAATTGAATCCATGGAATGGTACGAGTTCAGGAAC
The DNA here is from genome assembly GCA_963277665.1 of Viscum album. Lineage (NCBI taxonomy): Eukaryota > Viridiplantae > Streptophyta > Magnoliopsida > Santalales > Viscaceae > Viscum > Viscum album. Next base: position 744,333,777 of record OY728128.1, read on the forward strand.
ATATTTTTTAGTATGTACTTACCTTGTATTCTTCGAACAATAATGGAAAAGTAGTTATTAGAGCTTATGCAGAAGGATGAAGAATTTTTGGGTACATACGAAGACAATTTTACATGACTTGCAAGGTATGCATCTGGCCTTATCATCTAACCTGAAAGTATAGTTGATCGATTTTTCAGTTGCTTAAAACCAAGTATTCGAAGGGAATTAGATAAATGTGACTTCAGTATCTATGAAGAAATTGTGTGTTGTGCTATCAAGGTAGAACTGAAAGTTGGTGTAACATATCCATCTCATGGTTTTGACAAGAAACGAAAGATGGAGTTCAAGGAAAAACCTCAGAACAATGGTGAAAATAAGGTGAATGTTTCTTTATGCTCAAAGTGTTGAAAGAAGCATGGTGGAGATTGTCTAAAAGGTAATAGAAAATGTTTCAAGTATAGAAAATAAGGTCATCAAGCAGTTTAGTGCTGATGTAATGGTAAAAGGTTTCTAATGACATGAATAGAGAATAGACTATATAGAATGCTCCACCAACACTTCAATGGTTAAAGTGCAAGGAAATGGGGAATTATGCTAATCAATTACCTAATACAAGGGTTAATGAGGATCGACGTGAGAATCCTATTAAGGAAAAGGACAATGGGAAGTCACATGCGATCACTATTTGTGATGTTGAGTATGAAAATGATGTTGTGGAAGGATTAAGTGTTTATGTAATGTGATTTCAAAATAGTATCATGGAATCTCATTTATTGTATCATGGAATTTTGGAATATCTATTTATTAGTTTTCAATAATTATATGGTACCGGTAGCCATGAAAAGTGATTGAAATATTTTTAGAAATAAGATGATATGCACATAATGAAGGGATAAATAGAAAATTAAATGAGCTCATAACTAATATAAGGACAAATTTATTTCATGGTTTGAGTATATAAAATTTTTGGGATTTTGGTATGTGGAAAGAGTTATCTTTTGACAGAATTCAGGTTTTCACTAAGGTTCTAAGGTAATTTATGTTTGAAAAGAATACATGATTAAGGTATTCACATGTTTGTAATGTGACCAACAAGATATATCTTATGATATATGGGGGATAAATGATGGTATTCACGTGCTTGTTAGGTGACTTTTCATGTAATCGTTTTCTTATACAATGAGATTGGACAGATGTATTTTGTATAAGTTTAAATACTGCAATGGATTATGTCGGAAATCAGATAGTATTATTTAAGTATAGAACTTTTTTTGATATTATTTCTGTAATGTTATAATAGTGAAGTTTTAGAAAAAAATAGACAACCTGCAGGACGGGAGACACCCCGTCACGTCAGAAAAGGTTGCTGGAATTGAACCCACAACCGAAGTGTGACAGGCCTTTATTTCCTACCACTGGCCCACTAGAAGTAACTGGTTAGTAGAAACTAGTTTTGTTTTATTAAGAGTTATTATAGATGCAGTATAAGTCCATTTTTTGGAATCATTTACGATTAACCTCACCATAGATGAACTTATTTATATTTGATAACTTTTGCTAATCTTTTGTTTGAGACATATGGAATGACCCATCATTCTATCACATGATCTTCTAACACTTCACAAATGACAAATTAAACTTTATTTATTTAAGAGATCAAGTGGAAATTATTCAAGGAACGACCAATGGTGATATTTTACCAAAATCAACAAAGTATTTCTTCTAATTCCAATTTTTTCAACTTTAGTGAAATGATCTTGAAAACCAAAAATGTTTGTCCTATTGCCCTCATATCTGATGAATCAGATGTTATATTTGATCATAACAAATTTATATCTTTGTGATTGTTGGATTTTTTATAGCCATGTTCTCTACCACTCTTCACCTGAACTTGATGGTTAGATTTCTCTTCCATATACATATTTTCACCTATGTTCTCTTATGTGGAAACCCAATGATTAGTTAATTTGGGTAACCATTAAGTTTCATAATTTAGTTTTCAAAGTTATGTTTTGGTAGTCCTTTTTACGATGTGGGTTTCTATTAAAGAAACTTTCAAGTAGTAAACTATTTATAACCCTAACGAATTTCGAGGGAGAAATTCATTTTAAGTGGGGTAGAATGTAACACACAAAAATTTTATGAGAAGTATTAGTTTTAATTTATTTGATGTCATGTGTTGTATGCTAAACCAAGATTATCTTGCGCTATACGCAACACCTTATTATCTTTTAATATACACCACACTATTCTTGGATCGGGTTACACATAATTTCAAGTATGTTTGATTGAAGTTATTCTACGAAACATTGAGTATATATATATATATATTAAATGTATAAATGAAATATGGTTGGATTATATTATAAAAAACAACAAAGGAATATTTCACTACACGCAACCTTGACTTGCCTTGCTTTACACACAACTACGGCCTTCCTTTATATCATGTGTTGTACGCAATACCGATTTTTACTAAACAATGATATGTTATTAAAATATTATATAAACCCGTCGTTATGAATACTAATACCCACTTTTTTAAACATTATAAATTTTATCTTTAAAAATGGACTTCATTTTTGGATTCATAATATCGAAATTAGCCTTGGGTGAAATTTTGGTATTTTTCTGAAAACATTCAATTTTTGATGAATATTGAAAAAACTGAGTTATTTGTTAAAACTGACTTTTTATTTAAATAATCATTTATTTTATTTAAATTTACTTTATGTCAAAATATATACATAATACTTATATATGTTCAATGCATTCCAATGGAGTCATTTGATAATAATTTTAGATATATAAAAATTTTATTTAACTTTTCACCATTTTTTACCCACCTCCTAGGAGCATTTGCAATGGTACAGAAAACTTAATTTTTCCGCTTTTGTGAGTTGAATTTCAAAAATCAGAGAGACACTATTAATATAAAGGAGTAAAATGTGGTTCAATAAGATAAAAATATTTTTTGGTGAATGGTAACCTTTTACTTTTATTTACCACAGTTAAAAGTAAATAGGGTAATTATGGGTAAAAATGATATTATAATTACCCTAAAACGTGTCCTATTTCTATTGGATAAGTGTAATTAACCAAAAACAACCTTTGTAATAAAATATTACCCTTTAGGTCCACTTATATTAGATTAGGACAATTATTATTATTTTATTTAAAGAAGTGTTAAAAGTGTGAAAATAAAAGTTTAATAAATAAAACATTTTTAATATAGGGTTATAGATAAGAAATATTTGACTATAAATATTAATTAGAAATATAAAAAGAGTTCCTAAATAATGGAATTTTATTTATAATTTTTAGACATTAAATAATTTAATTAATTTATGACACAATGATGATATAGTAATTACCTAATTATTGAAATATTAAAATAATTGATATTATAAATACCCAAATAAATGTAATTTGAGCCGTGTTATGAAGTAAACTAATTTTATAGGTTAATATGACATTTTAGTATTTATTTAATTATATTTTTTCGAACTAATCATGCTATTATGATTTTTACAAAAATCAATTACCAAATAGTGTCAAAATTGACATAAAATAGTTTTTAAAACAAATATTATATGATTAATTGTTATTATATTCTTAAAAATCTAATGTTCAGCCAAATGACTTAGATACTGTAATATATATTAATAATGAACCTCTTGGGGTTCTTTTTTATTGTTATAGTATGTTTATTAACAATATAGTTTAAGAAAACAAGAAGACACGATAAAAGTTAAATTATTTAACTTAGAGTTAAATCTAAATGATAAGGTTATAATAGTAACCTAAACGTGTCTAAAACCTATTAGTTGATATTATTTATACCCATACCCACTTTATCTTATAATTAATTCAATTTTGAGCTATTATAATGTGAATATGACTTTATTATAAAATAATATAGTATGTTTTTCTTAAGGTGCCCCTCTCCTCTCTTATAAAAGGGCACCTCCTCCCTCTTCTCTTTACAAAATTCTGAGCTTTCAAGCTCGGAAAAAACCAAAACATTTCCTTTCTAAACTTCCCTAGAAACATTATAGAGGTTCTGGTCTTCTAAAAATACCAACTCTAGTGCCTTAAGAGGAAGCTTAAAACAGGTGCATCGAAGAAGAGGTAATCTCTTCTACTGATTCTTTCAAGTTTCTTTCTTCTTCAACATATTATTATTTAGTTGTTTAATTATAAATTAATAAAATCAGTATTAAAAATATACTTATATGTTTTTATAAATATGAAACAACCCCAATTCACTTTCTATCCATCCTATGGAAAACGAAATCATCGCGCGTGCGCAGGTACAGAATACTGTCTCCACGCCATGGTGTAATTTTTTTTTCCACCACCACCTTACTTGGATGGATATAGTGGTGTAAAGAATAAATATATATAGTTATTATAACATCATACTTCTTCTGAGATATTATATCATCCACTCTAATTCAATTCAATAATTATGGGAACGATATCATTGCTCGTGCGTACGTACAGATTACCGTCTCCACGACGCGATGTGATTCATTCTCCATGTTAACCATTCAAGAATGATTATAAAGTATATATAATGAATAATAATGAAATATATGACATGATAAAGCTACTTGATTTATTTATATATATATTTCAACTACATACTTCTATTCAAGTCAATAAAGAAAGGAAAACAACGTTCATGCGTACGTACGACCTACCGTCTCCATGAACAGTGTATTTCATTTCATTTATCTATCTAGTATATATATATACTGAATATATATGATACATAAATCATGATTTAAATTATAAAAGTAATTAAATTGTGACATAAGTAATAATAATATCATGAAAAACAAGTCTAAACACGTTTGATAAATAAAATGATTTTACCCAAAACGCTGCTTTAACAAGGAATTTACAAAATAACCGCAAATATAATGTCCTAAGTGAACCATATATGATATAATAACAATTAATATGATTCATTAATAAGTAAATTAAATTATTTAAATCATTATACAGGAGTATTGGATATATACGAAACATATCAAATGTAAGGTAAGGGATAACTATTCCAATTTTGTTCTTATCCGAGATTGTTTATTCGTAAGTATTTACTGGGGTTATATTTTTAATCCATGTCGATAAAAAATGTTTTTCATAAAATGTTTAATAATATTCCATGTATTTTTAATGTCATTTTTACCCCTAATTGACTTTTAATTTGTGTTATGGAAGGAATCTTTCTTTTGTTTACTATATGTGGTACTTTTTAACTTTTCTGTTAAAAGTACAAGGAAAATGTTTTTTAACTTATACGGCATGAATGGATATTTACAGTTTTATAACGCCTTATTTTCATGAATCTTAATCTAAAATATTTCATGACTATTTTCAAAAAAATCCTTTTCTTTTAAAATTGCATGGAATTTTGTGAAAAGTAAATTATTTTGAAGAAGAAAGGATATTTTACTCAAGAATTCATTTAAATGGTTTTGTAAAAACTATTTTCCATCTAAGATGAAATTATTTAGTATGATTATGTTTCAAGTATAATTTTTCTATGATTTACATGGTTTCTCTTTTCTTATGATGAAATGATATCCATTTTTTTATATGGATTATGTTATGATGGGATGATGTTTATGAAACCCATTTTATTCTTTGGGTAATGATGAATGATTTATGTTCATGTTGTGGCAATTACATGTTTTCTTCCCATTCTATTTTATCATGATTGATGTTCCATTATGATTTATGCCTTATGTACTTCCAAGATTTATGTCTTTGATCAATATTTTTATGTTTAGATTTTATGTTCATGTTTTTGAATTCAAATGTTTATAGATTGTTTTATGTTCTCTATGTTTACCCTTAATGAGAATTTGATCTCACCCTTTTTATATTTTCTTTTCCCCATGATATAAAGAAAGGTTTTATTTATGAAAAAAAGGGGAAGATCTTAATGCGAAATGTTGAAGATATTTCACCATGATTAAAAGATTATGTTCCAAGTTTCCAAAGACACTATACTATTACAGTGCTTTGGTGTCTATTTTTTATGTATTGAGTATTCCACAAAAGTAATGTAATGTCTAGGTACGTCAAGATTTGGGTCTCTATAATGTCAACCCGTCTCCTCTACGTACCTACACACCATATGGTCCACCTCTAGGTACATCCAATTCCTGGTACACTCAACCTTAGTCAGTGTTGTCCGTCGTCTGCATCCAACACAATAAGGTTCACGTATAGCCCACGTAGGGGTGAGTATAATGATACTCAGTAGGGACCTGGAGACCCTCTAAGTCTCACAAAATCCAACAAGGATAAAACATAAAGAATGAAATCAATAGATAGAATTACATTGGTATATGCCCATACATATAAATTAGTTATCATGTAATCCATTTCAATCATGGGAAAACAAAGAGATACTAACTCAGTTAAAACCATGATTTTTTTAGGGGTAGTATCAAGTATCATTCCAACACAACATTGAACACCTCGATTGCTGGAGAAATCCTCCTCTATCGAGTACAGTGGGCCTGCCGTGTCACACAGAGGTTCCCACTATGTTTGGACTGCTGAGGTACTCCTCCTGTCAAGTATCATGGGTCTTCCATGTTACATAGAGGTGCGCCCCACCATTGGTCTGCCATTCACATAGTGGCACTCCCCCTTGTAGCTTGAAAAGGTACTCCTCCTATCGAGTATCGTGGGTCTGCCATGTCACCAAGGAGCTCCCCACCATGGGTATGCCTCGTCACCAAGGCACTCCCCAATGGGCCAGTAGAGTAACTCTGAGTCGAAACGGTCAGCAGTCGTCACGTCTCAGCCATCCACTCGGTCACTGCACTATGCTCGCTCGTCTCTAGGAGGATCCGGTCCACAAGCTACTAGTCGATACTCAAACTACTAGGAAGTCCCACGAAGATGTATCTCAATGGTCCACCATGTCATAGAGGTCTCAACGTAACAAACGACCCATCAATCGGACACCCGGTCTGTGAGTTATTAGCCTTTTTGTCCCAGGTGCCCGGTTGGATTAGTTCTCGATCCCACCTTACCGTTCCCAATCATAATCCAAAACATAGTAGGGTATCACTAAAAGGGACTATCTCACTCCATGATTTCTAGTTCTACTAACGGTTTGTCAAACAGATGATTGGTTTCAAAGTTATTTCCAAACTAATGTAACTCGGTCGTAGGGGGCTCACGTCTAGTTCAAACCGGTCGGACTGACCTGACCCACAATGCTACCTATCCCATTAGGATGCGAGGGCCCGTGGAGAGTTCCACGTGGGCGGCTCGGATGAGGGGTACCGTGAGGGCGGGGACCGGCTGTGAGGGCATCGGACCTGCCGTGGGGCGGCGTACCGGCCGCGGGTCGGCAGACAGGCCGTGGGTCGGCGGTCCGACCGAGGGTCGGCCGACCGACTGCAGGGAAACAGTGCGACCACAGGTCAGCGGTCCGGTTGTAGTCAGTGGACGGTGGCAACACTCGGTGGATGGCGGCGGACGTGAGGGCGCGGACCGACCGAGAGGGTGGTGGACCGGCCGCGGGTCAGTGGACTGGTCGTGGGTCGGCAGTTTGGCAGACCGGCCACGGGTCGGTGGACTGACCACTAAGCAGTGGTCTAGTCATGGGACGATAGTCCAGTCATGGGTAGGTGGAACAAAGACGAGTTGAAGGACTGATGACGGGCCGATGGACGATAGCGACGCTCGACAGACGGAAGCGGGGCTCGGTGGATGGCGGTGACATTGGGCGGACGACAGTTGCAATTAGCAGAATGTGGCAGCGCGATGAGGGGGGTTTGGCCTAGGTAAGCCCAACGATGTGGTCCGACCACGGGTGGCTCAGCCGGGTGCAGGGCCGGTTTGAACGGGATGACGAAGCACCGTAGGTCGGCACGAGCCATGGAGGACACGGGTGGCGGTGCCATTGCCTTCGTCGCCTTGATCACCTTCCTCTATTTTGAATAACACATCATAGATGTACAACAGAAGGGTTGGGCCATACTTGTTTGGCCTACACCCTCTGCGTTTAGAGTGGTAGAAAGAGGTTCACAAAGAAAGAATCATGAATGTGTATGGAAGAAATTTTAAAACACCATTTCCCACAACCCTCGTCATTCTCTGTTCCCAATCCCACAAAATAATAAAAAGGGGGGAACTTGGGAAGAGATCATAAAATAGAAATAAACCCCTACCTCAATCGCTTGTTGATGTTGGTGCAACAAGGATGTACGATCATTGATTCTTTGTAGTTGAAGACATCCCACGTGGGAAAAAGTCCCGAGGAAGAAGCTCGAAGTCGAGGTCTGAATTCTTCTTCAACGGACTGTTCTTCGTGGAAGATCACGTTAATCATTGGATAGTTTTCTCCTACCAATATCTCTCTCTCATTTTCCAATGAATGATCTAAAATGAAGAACCCACCAAAATAAAAGAGACAACTAATATAATAAAAAGTGTTTCCCCAATTTTATCGTTCGCACAACAAAAATTGAATTAATTAAATTGGCTCAATTAAGTGGCGCGTTGGCATAATTAAGAGGGTGTGGGTTGTCCTGATTAACGTGGAAGAACCTCAAGAGGATCCTCCACATTAATGAGGGAGTTGAAGAGGTTTCCCTACATTTATGAGGGAGTTGAGAGGTTTAGGCCTCAGGTGGTCCCCACCACTATATCCTATCATGGGAGGATAGGTTCGAGTGGTCCCCACCACCATAACTTCTCATGGGAGTTTAAGGTTTGGTGGCCCCCACAACATCAACTTCAACATGGAGGTATTAACAAAAAAAATGTGTGTTTATTTTATTTTATTATTTCCACGAAAAACACAAATACTAACTTTCACCCTCGACCATCTGTCGTCGAGGTGAAAGTCTCATTAAGTGAATACCAGCAATGTGAGTTCAACGGTGCCCTCAGATTTCAATTCTGAGAAGTAGCTCAAAAGTTAGAAAAACTTGCTAACACGTTTACTGAACATACATGAAATAATTTTTAGAAATTTATTCCAGACACTCCTGGCCTCAGAATCACGTGCCATAAATTTTTGCAGACTCGTTAAATTCCCATTTATTTTAAAAAACCAAAATTTTAATTGAAATTATGGGTCTTTACATTCTCCCCACTTCAGGGATCTTCATCCCCCTAAGCTACAACTTAAACTAGGTAAACAAGTGGGGGTACTATGCACGCATCTGAGCCTCCTACTCCCATGTGCTCTCCTAGAGGTTCCCGTGCTGTCAGTGAACGCGCACCATGTGTACCAACCGTCCATGCAGGACCTACTCCTGTCGATCCTCAATCTCTACAGAACCTCCATAATAGTTTCCCCATCATCGATGTCTAGCTCTCTATGATCGATGATGCGAGAAGGGTCATGCACATATCTCTTGTGAGGGTATACGTGGAAGAAGTCATGCACCCAGTGTAAATGAAGTGTATGAGCTAAGAGGTATTCCTCCTTGCCAACTCTGCTAAGGACCTGAAAAGATCCAATGAACCTCAGAGATAGCTTGCTTCCTAGGCCAAATCTCTACAAACCTCGTCGAGGCGAGACCCATAGAAAGTCGTGGTCACTATCCTCGAACTCCAGAGGTCTCCATCTCCTATCTTCATATGAATTCTTCATACTATGTGCAGTATTAATCCACTCCTAGATGATCTGCATCTTCTCTGTGGTAGCCCAAACAATCTCTGGTCCCATGGGAGCTAACTCCCCTGGGTCAGTCCAGCACAAGGGTGTTCTGCAAGGTCACCCATACAACGCCTCAAAAGGTGCCATCCATATGGCAGAGTGATATCTATTTTGGTATGCAAACACCACCAAAGGTAAGTGATCCACCTAGTTACGACCGAAGTCAAGGACACAAGCACACAACATGTCCTCGAGGGTCAGAATGGTCCGCTCAGTCTGGACATCCTTCTAAGGATGGAGAGTGGTGCTCAATTGAAGGTGTGTCCTGAGAGCCTCATGTAACCCCTTCCATATCTTTGAAGTAAAACGTGCATCACGATCGGAGACAATCATCAAGGGTACTCCATGTAGCCATATTATCTCCTGCAATTAGAGGAATCCCAAGCTCTCTACTGAACCCTACTCTCTGATCTGTAGGAAGTGGTCCAACATGGTGATTCAGTCGATGATCACCCAGATACAGTCATGTCCCCTAGATGTCCGTGGATGTCCTATCACAATTTCCAGGGATATCTCATCCCACTTCCACTCTAGGACCTCTAAATTCTAAACCAATTCTACTGGTACCTAATTCTCCGCCTTTCCTTGCCAAAATGTTACGCACCAAGAAACAAACTTTGCAAATGATTTCTTCATTCCCGGACACCAGTGATTTCGTCGGAGGTCCTGGTAGATCTTCACTACTCCTGGATGTACCACTAGAGGGGATGTGTGGAAATCCCTTAGCAATTCCTCCTAAAGTGACACTGGTACCATGGTATGTCCTCTAGAGAGGATGACGTGCTCTCTACCTTCAAAAAATCAATCATGTTCCTGCCCTGTGGAGATTTGAGCACTTCGTGCCTTGCAGTCAGCATCCCCACGTTGTGCCTCATTGACTCGCTGAAGAAGTATGGGAGTGTCTGTAAGATATTAAAGAAAATCTGCTCCATTACATTCCATGAAGGATATATGCAAAGTGGCCAACTGCTCCGTTGCCTCACCTAGCAGCTGTATACCAGACCTCCTTCGGAGTATATCTTCTACAAGGTTCCCCTTCCCAGGATTATAGACTATCTCTTAGTCATAGTCCTGGAGGAACTCAATCCAACGTCGCTGTCTTAGGTTCGGGTCCTTCTGAAAGAAGATATACCCGAGACTCTTATAATCATAGTATACTATAAAAAGTTTTCCCATTAGATAGTGTCACCACATCTTCAATGCGAAGACCACTATTTCTAACTCCATGTCATGGGTAGCATAGTTCTTCTCATGCTATCTTAGCGGTCAAGAACCATATGCGATAACTGCTCTCTCATACAATAGGTCACATAAGAGTTTGGTCCCTAACACATCGTAATAAACTATATACCATATGCCCACCTCTAAAGGCCTCAAGATGGGGGCACTAGTCTGCCTCTCCCCCAGCTCCTAAAAACTCCTCTGTCATTTGTACAACCAAACAAAAGGTTTCCCGTTATATGTTAAAGCTGATTGAGGTGTTGCAACTCTAGAGAAGTTTGGCACAATCCTCCAGTAGTATCCAGCCAATCCCAGGAAACTTCATACCTCTGTCATAATCCTGGGTGGCTCCCAAGCAAGTACTGCCACAATCTTCACTAGATATAATGCAATTCTAGCCTCCAATATGACATGTCCTAGAACGTAAAACTCTCGAATCCAAAACTGGAACTTTGAGAGATTACCCTAAAGATGGTTCTCTTGGAGTGTGTCCAGTACAACCTGCAAATTATAGGCATGATCTTATTCAGTAGTCGAGTAGATCAAAATGTCGATGATGAAGACCAATACAAAGTGATCAAGGTATGGGTGAAGTACCATGTTCATGAGTCCCATGAACACTGTGGGAGAGTTAGTTACACCCAATGGAATAAAAAAGAACTCGTAATGTCCATACCGACATCTGAAGGCCGTTTTATGCACATCCTTGTCTCAAACCTTGAGCTGGTGATAGACTGATCTGAGGTCTATCTTCAATAACCACTATGGTCCTTTAAACTGATCAAAGAGGTCTTCAATCCTCTGGAGTGGGTAATGTTTCTTCATGGTCACCTGATTCAGGCACCGATAGTCAACACAATGTATCAGGATCCCATCCACCTTCTTTGAAAATAGAATTGGGGCTACCCATGGAGAAACACTTGGCCTGATGAATTCCTTCCCCTGGAAGTTCTGTAGCTATACCGGCAGCTCACAAAGCTTTACGGGAGCCATCTGATAAGATGTTGAAGATATCGGTTCCATCCTGTGGTACAAGTAGATGTAAAAGTCCACCTCTCTACGAGGTGGGTAGACATGTGGCATCATTAGGGAAAACATCTGTTTACTAGTCCACCACTATAGGATAACTCAGACTCTCCACTTTAACCGATCTGAGGGTAATGCTATCCAACTAATGAGTGATTGGCTATACTCTCCTCTGGGTAAATCAATCCTATGTTTCAAAGACTCCCTTCTTTCTGGTGATGGTAAGCCCGGTCTCATCCGTGCAGACACGCCGCACTTTGCGCCTAATACAATCAATCTACAGTTGGACTGTAGATAACTAGTCCTTACCCAAGATGTTGTCGTAAGGCCTTGACGCTGCTACTAGGAGATCCCTGCCGAAACTCTCACTTCCTTGAGTAAGATCGCACTCCTGACACTACTGCGTAATCATCGAATTTGCTCCCGTAGGAATCTCTAGACATAAGGATCGAGCCAACGGCTCGTCAGAATCTTCGATCTCTAAATGAGGGAAGTGGAAATAAAAGAATGACTACCACATATGTATATATGTACTATAGCTAAGGTGGAGTAGACATAGATTGTACCTCGTATCATCTCCAAAGCACCATGATCATAGGCCTGAGCTTCCTGGAGCTGAGCTCACCCCTGTCCACCTGCTCCCTGTAGTTGGGGTAGACCACCTGGTAGTGGTGACTGTAACATCTCAAATCATCACCCAACAACAACTACAAAACCAGCTTCTCTTCCACATCCTCCTGCTCCCTGCAGACCTTGTTGGTTGAAACTGTATCTCTACCTCGGTATTTTTTCGACCATCTGCTGATAATCCGCATGATGGGTCAGACAGTCACAAGCCATGTGACCCTGCCCGCCGCAAGCGTAACACTGCCCAATCCTAGCATGTCTGTCTCTGTCTCAGTTTCCCCACACAACCAATATTCAGTCATGCAGTTATCAACCTATAGGTCTAGTCCTCTTGGACCTATCTGATATCTGTCAGCTTCAAGCTATAGAAGACTCCCCTAAATGTCTACTGGTTGTGGGTCTCACAGCTGGAGACTGCTTCGCAAGGAAACTCTCCACTAGGAGGGCTCTATCTAACACCCATTCCTTCGTCGGGATGCTGAGTGAGATCATCGAAGCCCAAATCTCACTCCTGAGACCCTACTCGAATGTACGGTCCCTAAAGAATGGGCCCCGCACCATATCTCTGGAGAAGAATGAGAAGTTAGTAAACCTCACTGAGTACTGAGCCACAATCATGCTTCCCTACTACATATGAGGAAGCTCCTGTATGCACAATGCGTGAAGAGTACCTAGAAAAATCTCTGCATGCAACAGGCTCTCAAAGTTTTCCCATATAAGTGTCACCTAGTCGTGAACTAGGAGCATCATGCTCTATCATTTGCTCACATGTTCCTATAGAAGGCTGGCAGAAAAAATCCCCATGAGATCAGCTATTGTCCCTACAAGCCGGAAGACTCTCACCACAACCTCTAGCCAATCCTCATCCACCTATGGGTCTGTCTCTCCCCTAATCCTGGGTGGGCTATAGTGCTGGAACTCGTGCAACGTGCTCAAGCAGTGTGCACCATCTGTTACTGGGGCTGGTGGCATCGGTGGCCCAACGGGTAATCGTACCGATGGTGCCTCTACTGGTGCCTCTACCGGAAAAGGGACCTGCATCGAGGCCTTGTCACTCGGTGGGCTATTAGTGCATACAACTCTTGAAACTCTAACTCGCTGTCTTTGTAGAGGCATCCTAAAAAGAACAGGTGCACCACAGTTAAAATGTTATACCTGGTGAGTTGACCTGGTGAGTTGACACAAATATCAGATCGAAATTTTTTTAAAACACACATGCAATCAGTGTATTCGTGCACTGAGATAGAAATCAGATGTTAGGGTCCTGGTGTATGGATGCGTTGACCACCGCACAAACACTGGACTCCCTGAACTAAAAACCGCATTAACTACACATAACACTATTGATTTACATAAAATATCAGAGTCCTACTTCTACAGTAGAACCGACTCATCTGATACCAATTTGTGACTACCCATCACCTGAGGCCCATGCCGTGAATACCCCTAGCCTGCCTTCCATAGGCCAGGAACTGTAGTCTAGCACCAAAGGTGTAATTCCCTACAACGGGAAAGGCATTGCCTTTATAACCTATAAACAAACACACACAATCAATAACATAGATGGATGAAACACCAAGTAAACTGTATAACAAAAGAGTTATGAATGTAAAAATGTTCCAGAATACAAGCCCAACTGGAAAGTACAAGTACAATTGTTATACAATACAACTGAAGAAATAGAAGATAAAAACTATTGGATAGTCCTCCGAGGTTACTACCTGAAGGGTAGGTATAGATCACCTCCTCAGAACACAACTTCCACCCTTCTCCTCTATGTACCAACACGCTGTATGGTCCACCTCCATATACCATCCAGTCTTAGTACTCTCAACCTTAGTCAGTGCTATCTGTTGTCTACATCCAACACAATAAGGTGCGGACATAGCCCATGAAGGTTTGAGTATAGCGATACTCAGTAGGGACCCCGAGACCCTATAAGTCTCACAAATTCCAATAAGGATGAAACACAAAGTATTAAATTGATAGATAAACATAAATATGTATATTCCCATACATATACATAACTTATCATGTAGTCCATCTTAATCATGAGGAAAACATAGAGATACTAACTCAACTCAACCAAGTATTTATTTTAGGCATAATATCAAGTTAAATACCGAATTCAACGTCGAACACCTCGACTACCGGAGAACTCCACCTCTATCGAGTATAGTGGGCATGTCGCGTCACATAGAGGCACTTCACAATAACCATGGACTACTGAGGTACTCCTCTTATCGAGTATCGTGGGTCTTCCGCGTCACACAGAGGCACTCCCCCTCATATCCTGGTGAGGTACTCCTCTTCTCATGTATTGTGGGTCTGTCACATCACCAAGGCGCTCCCCACCGTGGGGCTGCAGTATCAACAAGGCACTCCCCACTAGGCTAGTTGAGTCACTTCGAGTAAAAATGGTCAGCAGTCATCAAGTCTCATCCAGCCACTAGGTCTTCTCACTATGTACGCTCGTTTCCAGGAGGTTCTGCTCCACATGCTATTGGTCGAAAATACATCAACCATGAAGTCCAATGAAGAAGTATCTCAAATTTCTTCCATGTCATAGAGGTCTTAACGTAATATACAGCGCGTCAATCAGATGCCTGGTCTGTGAGTTATCAGCATTTTAGTCCTGAGGGTCCGGTTGGATTTTACTCAATCCAACATGAGCTTTCCCATCATAATCCAAAACACAGTGGGTTATCACTCAAAGGGACCATCTTTCTCTAAGATTTCCAATGCCGCTGATGGTTCATCAAACAAACATTTGGTGCCAAAGTTATGGCCAAAAAAATTTATTGGTTCGTAGGGGGCACGGGCCTGGTCTGACCCAGTCGGACCAACCCGGCCCGGCACGCAATGCTGCCCGACCCATTAGGGCACGAGGGAATGTGGAGTGTGACACAAGGGCACGAACTAGCTACAAGTCTCTGGAAGGCACGGACCGGCCGAGAGGGCGCAGACCGGCCGCGAGGGCACAGACCGGCCGTGAGGGCGCGGACCGGCTGCGAGGGCGCAGAGAGGGCATGGACCGACCGCGAGGGCGCAGATCAGATGTGAGGGCACGAGCCGCAAACTAGCCTTGGGTCGGCGGTCCGACCATGGGTCGATGGACCAGCCCTGGGGAGGTAGTCCGGCAATAGTATGGAGATCCGGTTGCGTGCCGGTGGACCGACCGCGGGTTGGCGAACGACGGCGGCGCTTGGCAGACAGCGACGATGCTCAGTGGGCAGCAGCGGGGGTTGACGGACAGAGGTAGTGGCAGTGGGCAGATGGTGGTGCAGAGGAGAGGATGGCGGCGACGTGACGCCTCGGCACGACAGACGAAGGTGGTGAAACATCTCACCACAGCGGCAACGCGAAGAGGGGGGTTCGGCCCGGGGCAGCACGACGGCGTGGTCCGGCCACCGGTGGATCGTCCGGGCACAGGGCCAGTTCAGCTGGGAGGGTGATGCTCCGTGGGGTGGTGTACGTCACGGAGTCTGTGGGCAGAGGACCCATTACCTTCTTCTCATTCATCTCCTTCCTTCATTTCAAAGAACACATCAAAGAAAAATGTAGGAGGGGTTGTTCCATGTTTTTTTGGCCTGCACCCTCCACATTTTGAGAGGTAGCATGTGGTTCACAAAGAAAAAAACATAAACGTGTATGGAATATAGTTTAGAACATCATTTCACCCAACCCCAACAATATTTATTCACAATCCTGCAATGAATTAGAAGGGGAGATCTTTGGAAGAGATACTCAAATAGAAATAAACCCCTACCTTAATAGCCTCTTGATGTTGGCACAAGGAGGTAGTACGGTCATCGATTCATCATAGAAGAAGTCATACCATGTCAGAAGAAGTCCCAAGGAAGAAGCTCGAACTCAAGAACGACGTTCTTCGTTGGCAGAGCGTTCTTTGTGGAAGAACGCATTCTTCGTTGGAGAGTTTTCTCCCACCAAGATCTCTCTCATCTTTTCCAACGAATGTTCTCAAAAGAAGAACCCACTAAAATAAAAGAAATATCCAATACAATAAAACGTGTTTCCCAAATTTAATATTGGCACAATTCAAATTGGATTAATTAAATTGGCTCAATTATGTGGTGTGTTAGAATGATTAAGTGGGGGAGGGTTGGCACAATTAATGTGGAGGAAGCTCAAGAGGCTCCTCCACATTAATGAGGGAGTTGAAGGGTTTTCCATACATTTATGAGGGAGTTGAGAGGTTTAGGCTTCAGGTGGTCCCCACCACCATAACCTCTCATGGGAGGTTAGGTTCGGGTGGTCCCCATAACCATAATATCTCATGGGAGGTTAAGGTCTGCTGGTCCCCAGACCATAAATTCCACAGGGAGTTTTTAACAAAAAAACAAGGGTTTTTTTTATTTTATTACATCCATGAAAAACCCAAAAACAAACTTCCACCCTCGATCACATATCGTCGAGGTGAAAGTCTCCTTAATCAAATTCTGGTACTACGAGTTCAACGGTTCCCGCAAAATTCAATTTCATGCCCTTGTTCAAAAGTTAGAAAAACCTGCTCGCTCGTTTACTAAACGTACCCAAAAAAAAGTTTGAAAATTCATTCCGGGAACTCTGGGCCGTGGAATCACGCACCTTATATTTTTGTGGACTCATAAAATTTCCATTTATTTTAAAAAAAATTACATGGAAATTATAGTTCTTTACATTATATGTTTCTAAAGGAACTAGACTAATACAATTTTTGGGATTTTATTGTGTAATTTATTATGTTTTCTAAAAATGATATATAATGATAATTGATTTAGATCAGGGGTATCTATAGTTTATATTAGTGAAAAAATTTAGTTATCCTTTTGAAACTATGATGACAAAAATTTTCTGAGATCCCTAAGGATAAGTCTAAGGATCTGTCTAAGTATACATAAATGCATATAAAAATTTCCTAAAATTTTGATATAGGATAGAGTGAGGGGTTTCTTGTGAATAAATCCATGTATGGATAATAAATATGGATACAGATCCATCCTAGATATACTTAGTTTATCAACTCTAACAAGTTCTATCTGGACTAAATCTAACATAATTTAGTACACAAAACAGGGCTTACATCACACCTAGATTGACACTACAGGGTATATTCATAGGGATATATCAAAACTATTAACAATCCATTATGAAGGATTTAAAAATAATTTGGTTTTGAATAACCGCAAATGAACCAGTGATGTCATTGATTAAGGTAGTTTTTGTAATTGATACATCATGTAATTAGGTTTTTTATGATTATGTGATTCTAAGAATGAAAACTATTTCTAACCATATGCTTATTTTTAGTCAATGGATAGAACATGAAGGTAACACATTAATGGGGATGGTGATGGAAAAATTAATGATCATTTTTTCAAAAATCTAAATGATATAGTATATGGAATGGAAAAACTAATTTCTATTGTCAAACATCTCTCTCTCTAGATATAAATATTGATGGGAAACATTAAGAGAAAAAGATGGAACGACATTCAGTAGAGTCCTCCATGAGGTAATATCCACATTCTTCATATGGGACTTCTGATTGACCTATTTCAGAACACTAGATTAGTAACACTAAAAATATATTCTCCATTATCCATTACATAGATCATGAGAATGTCAATAAACATATTTATTAGTATTTAATTGAATAAGACTTGTGCATGAATCTAATAATGAATATGAGGAATCAATATGAAATTGAATACATGGATGGGGGTACATTCAAGAATGTATTCTTCAATAAGTAATATCCTCATGTTTATTGTATGAAAATGAAAAATTGGTTCCTTATGTAGAATCAAAAGGATGATGAATTCGTTAGTACTAATGAATTAAATTTCACAAGGATTGTAAGTTATTCTTCTAGAATTTCCATTTAACCCAAAATTAATTTTTCTAGGATCATTAGTGGATCAAATACATGTCTCAGATGGGTGTTTGCAATAAGTGACATTAGTATGTGTGATGATAATGTGTGTTGTGAAATCAATGTTGAAATAGATGTTGGAGATACATATCAATCTCATTATTTTAACAAAAAAAATAAGATGGAGTTCAATGTAAAATCATAAAACCATGAATATAAGAAGATTATCCTTCCAATATGCTCTATGTTTGGAAGTAATCATGGAGGTAATTGTATCATGATGTCTAATAAGTGTTTTAAGTGTATAAGGGAAGGAAATATGAAAATTTATTTATTAATTTATGGTAAAAAGTTGGATAATTCTATAAATAGACTAAAAGAAACATAAAATGAACCTCCCACACTTTAGTGATTTATGTTTAATGAGTATATGCATTATTTTATTGAGTTAAAAAACCCAATGGTTGGTGATGATGATTTGTGTCAGAAACCTCTTAAATTTATTGAAAAGGGGAAATAACCTGTGATTCGTTTTCTGACATGGGGTGCAGTAAAAATGTGGTGAAAGGTTAACTTTCCATCCACTCAAGAACTGTAAATATCATATTTGATTTTAGATCTACCCTAACATTCATATCTAAAAAAAATTATATGGATATTAATATTACAAAAAAATCATAATATGATTGATTTCAAATGAAAATAACTAATTGTATGTTGGTTTCATCTCTGTTCTATGATTCTTATCATGTTGATCATTGTTGGATTGTGCTTCTTGGAAATCTTTTCATTCTTCATTTGGTTGAATTTTATGTCATCATAATCTTGTATTGGATTTCTATATATAAATACCACATCATTTCATCTGGAAGGGATGTTATTTTTTATATTTAAAACCATCCAATGGTTGTATATCAATCTAAAAATATGTAATAACATCATATGGATATTACATCCAATGTTAGTTTCTTAATTGCAATTCATAATGTGGGCTTTTCTCAAATGGTTGTGGTGAACCATGAAATTGATTATTTTTCTATTATTTGGGAACTTTTTTATGTGTTACTGGAATATTTTCCTAGTCTTCAACCAAGATGTGATGTTTAGTTATCGATAATACTCATACCAACTTCCACACCAATTTCATAGAATATCTATAGAATAGATTCAATTGCGATGATACAATTTAAGAAGAAACTCCAAAAATACCATGATAACGGATTCATTTATCTAATTGTGTCACCATGGGGTTCCCTTTTCCTCATTTTGAAAAAGAAAATGGATCAATAATACTCAAAAATGATTTTTTGGATTTGGAGAAGATCACAATAAAAAAACATCTTCCCCATATTGATGACTGTTTTGGTCAACTACATGGTCCTCAATGATTTTACAAGATTGATCATTGTTATATAAATCATCAATTTAGGGTCATAAAAGAGGATATACCCATGAATACATTTCATACAATGTATGGATGCTAGGAATATATGGTGACACATTTTTTTCTAACTAAATCTCCTTCTATCATCAAGGATTTGATGAATAGATTCTTTATTGATTACCTCTATAAGTTTCTGGATGTTATTATAGATGATATTCTTATATAATCAAAGATCAACTAAGTGAATGAATAATACTTAATAATTATACAATTTTCCCTATGTGAGGAGGAATGGAATGAAAAATTTACGTAGTGTTGATTTTGGATGCAAATGGTATCATTTTAATGTAACACTATCTCAAGAGATGGTATAGAAGTATATCATTCATTGGTGGAAGGTATTGAATGTTTTCCCAAGCCAAACATGAATATTAAGATTTATAGTTGTAATTTCTTAGAAAAATACTATCAACGGATTGTGGAAAATATCTCATTACTATTGAATCATCTGACCATGTTAACTGAGAAGGGTGAAAAGTTCATCTAGACAAATGAATGTGAGGTGGATTTGAAAGAACTAATGAGAAGTTCGGTCACCAATTTCATACATACTATACCCTATAGTAGAGACTGGTTTGTAATCTATAGTGATGCATCTAAGAAGGGAATGTGATGTGTTCATATGCAGGATAATATGGTCGTCGCTTATACCTTGTTACAGTTGAATATTAATGAATAAAATTATCCAACACATGATTTACATTTACCAGCAGTAATTGTTTCATTATAAATATCAATAAATTTTCATTATGGAGTAAAGTGTGACATCTATACTGATCCCGAAATTCTAAAATATATATTCTCATAGGAGGAGTTGAACATGCACTAGAGAAGATGGTTAGAGATGATAAATGATTATGATTTGAAAATACATTACTACCTTGAGAAATCAAATAAGGTGGTTGATGCATTATGTTGAAACGATAAATCTAGATTATCGCTGAAGAGGTTTAGAAAATATCCAATATTTTTTGATATTCTAAGGATTTAACTAGAAATATCGATTAAAGGGGAAAATCATAACTTTCAAAATTGAATGTCCATCCCTCTCTCCATGTGATGATAAATTACGCTCAAAATAAGATTTACAAGTTAAAAAGGATAGATATGTTCTGATTTTTAATATTGATTAGGATGAAATGATAAGGTTTAGGAACCACATATCTGTTCTTTCCGTACTTGTTTTAAAGAAGGGGTTGTTGGACGAAGCTAGTAGTTTATAATTAATTATTCATCCTTGACGTATGAAGATGTATAGAGACATGAAATAATATATCTGGAGGGATGGAATGAAGCATGATATCATTGAGCACGCATCATGATGATGGTTATGCCCCAAATTTAATGTTGAAAGACCATAATCTAAGGGGATGTTTCATCAATTGTACATACCAATTATGTAATCGGTGAATTGACCTACGTATTTTTTCAACTCCCCAAAACCAAAAAATGGAATAATTTAGTAGGGATTGTATTTTGTCATGATATAATGTCAGTTCAATTTATTTCAATTATAAAAGACTTATCTATCAACACGCATTCCAATATATGCATTAATGAAGTGGTAAGGATTCATGGAGTATCACATTATATTATATATGATCAGGATCTGAGGTTTACCCCATTGTTTTGGTGAATCTTTCATCACAAAACTGGTACACAAATGAATTCCATCACATCTTATCATCCTAAAAAAGATGGTCATACTGAATGAAAAATTCATACCCTAAAAGATATGTAGAGATCTTGGTCATTGAATTTCAATGGTTTTATGGATAAAAATCTTATTCTAGTAGAGCATTCAAACAATAATTTATTTCATTAATGATTTCTGATGGATCCTTTTAATTACCTCTATGAGAAGGAATTTTTATCATAATATTTTTTAGACAATGTTTAAGAATGAAATATATTGGGACCTAAGAGAACTAATTAAATGGATGAGAAGGATAAGGCCATTCAGTACCATATCAAGGTAACTCAATGTTGGATGAAATGTCTTTCTAAACCAAATCAGAATGACATGCAATTTGAAGTTAGTGAGAATGTGTTACTACGTATTTATCCATCGAAAATGATTATGAGGTTTGGGAAGAAATTGCATGTAAACTGTTTGTATATCGGCCCATTTGTGATTTTTGATTGTATCAAAAAAGTATAATATAAAATGGATCTTCCTCAAAATATATCTCAATTCCATAATGTTTTCCATATATATCTCCAAAGTAAGTACATAAAGACCCTTCACATGTACTATGATAAGAGGTCATACTATTGGAGAATGTCATTTCTCACAAGGAAACCAAATTAAAATTCAATATCTTGCATAGAATGTTCTATGAATCTAGAACACTCACTTGATCAATGTTTTGTGGAGAATCCACCAATTAGTGGATTCCACATGGGAACATGAGGATATAGTGAGGTATAAGTATCCTTATTTATGGTATTATAATTACAAACTACTATGCAGAAATTAATTTTAAAGGGGGTAGAATGTAACCCCCTGAGTTTTTGTGATAGTTTTTTTCAACTAAATTAATCTTTCATGTTATGGTTTGTAACACAGTACACCGAGTAAAAATTTATTTATGTTATACACCTAGATATTCTTTTGTACCACACAACACTGACTTGGCTTGTGTTACAAGCTACACCATGTTTGTACAAAACATCATTTTAATGTTATAATTATTTAAACTAAACAGTTATATAATATATGTTAAAAATATAAATATAAGAGTAATAACTACTTTAAAAATATTAATTATAATATTTTTATTTAGATAATTAATAGTGACAAAATTTTGTATAATTGTTTTAGTAATGTCTTTATATTTTCTAAAATACTATTTTCCTAAAATAACTGATGTTCATATCCTTTTGTGAAAAATAATAAAATTAATTTTTCACAATTTTCATATTTTAATTTGATTAAATAAACTTTTTTATTGAATATAGAATGTCAAAATTATCTTAGAGTGAATTTTTGGGATTTTTCTGAGAAACATAATTTTTGGATTAATAGTTAAAAATACTGAATTTTAAATCAAAATTGTTTTTTCATAATATTTATTTATATAGATCAATTATATTATTATTGGTTTTAAATTAAAAATGGATTAAATATACATCTATTAATCCAATTTTTTCATTGGAATCATTATTATATTGAGTTTAGATATGAAATCTTAATGAAAAATTGATCATTCTCACTATAAAACCATGCATTCTCGCCACACTAACAGGATTGTCATTAAACTTAATTTTCCCACTTATATGAATTATATTTTTTTAAAAGGACATAAATGGTTGTAATAAGTATAATATTTATATTCTAATAATAAATATTTAATTTTTCACCCAAAATATTAATGAAAGTGATTAAGATTAATTACATCGTTTCAGGTAAAATTCAGCCTAACATGATAATAAATCATAATATTAAGAGACAAATTGGACTAAATTATTTTAAAACTCCATTTATAATGAAATATTTAGGCCATAAAACATCAAATTTTTTATTTTAATTTTGTTTTTTATTACATTGGTTACTTAAAAACGCAGGTACACTTAACTTGTATTAAAATATGTCGAGTTTGACCTTTTCCTCGCCTTATAAAATCCCACGAACTCTCCCCTTCATAACTGCTCTCATAACACTTGTGTTAATCAATTATTTACCCAATATAATACACAAAATCCATCCATTATACATTTATTCCTAAATTTTTTCTGAAATCCAACCAAAAAAATTATTTTTGTGCAATGAAAAAGGATTAACCCAAAGAAGAGGTATTGTCCTTCCTCATCAACCTTTATTTTATTTAATTTCTCAAAAACCTCAGTTATTCAAACACAATTTTCACATAATAACCAAAAAATCCTCAATAAAATTATATTATGTTATATTAATATATTTTCCATTACATACACACACATAAATCTAATTTTTAGTGAATGTTTTTACGGTGAATAACCACCTCACAAAAATGATGTTTCTATTTTTTATTAAACACATCTCAATGATGGTAAGTATGATGAAAAATATGTTTTTTAATCACATATATATATATATATTATATTTATTATGTATTTATATTTTTTGAATTATTATATAACACATACCTTCCTGATTTCCATTTTTTTAATTATAATAATTTCCTTTGGAGAAGTGTAGACTACCGACTCCTCAAAATGATGTGATTCGTTCACAAAACAAATGGAATGTATTAAGGATGGTTTTAGTGAACATATATGATATATATGATATAATAATTATTGTTTTATTATTATATATTTTTTAATGTATTTCATTTAATATCTTTCATACATTAATACAACAAAATGGAGACACTGTTCATGCATACGAATGACCTACCATCTCTATGAATGTTGTATACCATTTCACCATTAAAAATTATAATGATTATTAAAAATATGTATATAATGTATATTTATGATTTTTATGTCATTATTCACATTCTCGAAATCATGAAATATAGATGAGGTAAAAATATAACAAATTAAGACACATGTAAGAAAAAAAGTGAATATTTTACGAAGTGTGACCTTAACATAGAATCATTGAAAAGTGGGTAATATAAAGTAATAATAAAAATTATATATGGTATTACATATAAGAATACAATTCTATAAAATATTTTTAGTAAAACTATACTTTTTATAAAATATGTTTTTATGAGTAAAATGAGAGTCAAGACATAAGGTAAGGGGATTTCTAGACTCACTTTACATTGTATTCAAGACTCATATATTTTTGTTTGGTGTATGTACAACCGAAAAATGTGATCTATGAATTATATCATTAAATTTATGAATACTTTCATATGCATTTTTTAATCTATCTTTCCTAGGGTTTATGTTTCTAGAGATAGAAAATTGTAAAGTATTTTTTTCACAATTAGACTTTTTTGTGAGACATTCAATGAACTTAAAAAAAATATTTTGGAGAATGTATTCAAAGAATATATCATAATATCGTTTTCAATGATAAAATATTTTAATTTTTTTTGTTTTAAATTTTTCATTATATGTTTAAAAATAATTGTCAAATAAATGGTTTTAAAAAATTATCTCATGTTTTCTTTTTCAAGGAAATGGTTTTAACAATGTTTCATGCTTCTTTTATATGTTTTGGAGGAAAAATATTTTCAAAATATTTTAAAATTTTCATTTAATGTTGTAGAAAAAATGGATTTTTGTTTTATATAAACGATATTTTCCTCCGGAAAAGTTCATAAAATGATCATTCAAAATTATATTCCATCTAAGATAAAATATAATGGTATTACTCATGAATTTCCATGAAATTAAGAAAGGTTAAATTTTCCTAGAATGGTTTATGTTTTAAAGGAATAATGTTTATGAAACCCATTTCTCATTCACAAGTTATATATTTATGAACCATTTTCTTATTCCGTGTCTTTTCTTCTTATGAAACCTACTTATTTTCATGGTTTATGCTTTAATGAAAAGATTATAAAACCTATATTTTTCAATATGTTAAGTATTTATCACATTATTATGACCCCAATTTCATATCCTGGGGTATAATAGATTTTTTATGAAACCCATCACTTTTTATAAGTCATGATATGTTAAAAAAATTTATCTTTTGGAACAGGTATGAATGATTTTATTATGTGTTTTTTGGGACCAATATCTCCCTCTAATGCACTGGGTATCAAATTATATCTGATGAGATAATGACGGAAATCAATTCAATGGTCCTGATACACTATGAGAATATTTGTTATCCTGATCCCAGACAAGGAATGGACAACTATTGGTAATGTTGGTATGTCCCTCACATTATGTGTAGAAACATGAATCTCGAAGATGGGGAAACCCGATTCACAATGGGATGATGTTAATAATTGGTATCTTACTTGTAAAATACTATGATTTGGGTTGGTGGTGTGTCCCACAAAGAAGGAATAATTCCAATGATGTGCCCTCATATGTTCCAGTAATGTTCATTAACTTATAGGGAATGATATTATATTTTTATATCTATTCCACAATTTCATGTCTTACTAAATTATTATTATTTCATGTCTCATGTTACTGTTTATTTTATGATTAATTTATTATGAAATGCCATAATTTTTTCCAAAACTCATGTTTATGATCAATGCTCAATAGGTTATGATTACATAATTTCATGATCTTGTTATCATACGCTTATTCTCTAGTATATGATCATATATCACCCTTTTTATCCCATTATATGCATCTAAGATTACCTCTTTTTATGTCTCAGTCAACATGATATAATGATATGCAATAATTATTTGGATTCTAAGAAGGGCTCTAGTCATGAATAGCCTAGTTCAAGACATTGTATCTCACTTATGTACTGATGTATATGTTTCCATTTTTTATAAGACACAAGAATAATACAATAATTATACATCTATTATTCTAATGTATTATGTATTCCACAAAATATAGGTATTTATTATTTATTAAATGTTAGGGTCGCAATAATAAGGACATGGAAGGGATCATTTTAAGATTCTTCACCGTTTCATGGGAGAAAAATATAATCAGTGACTTGAAATTATTTATTATCTATTTCTGTTTCAATTTTTAAAGTAGGTTGATATATTGAAAAACATGTTTATGATGTTTTCTAGGCCACCATGAAGAAATTATATACTTAGGTTTATTGTGTTCTATTTAAAAATTTATTAACACTTACAAACAAATTGGGATACCTAGTTAGCTGGGAGTATTGGAAGGTTTTATGTTCAAGAGATGGAATGATTCCATTGTGTGTCTAATTTTATTATATCAGATCATGATTAATAATTTATATATGTTATTTGTTAATGATTATTTATGATTTTTTATACCTAGGTGATTTTTAGTATAGCATTTCATTCCTAGATACATTGGTAGTCTGATTTTACAATCTAGGTGTTGCATGGAATGTTTTGAGAGTGTGTATTAAAACATAAGGGTTTGTAAAAGTGAAATCTGTTTACTATACTATTCTCCTATAAATTTAGTTATTTGGTATCCCAAAATGAATGTTTTGTCGAATTTTATGGATGGTCCTATATATCACAATTATACTATCTAGAGTTATTGGTGTCTCTTATAATCGGTATGAGTGTTATATTGAAGAATTTAATGAATATACATTTAATTCAAATGAAATATGTGATTTACCAAAGTATAAAATGATATTATATTGAATAGAAAGATAGTCTATAAGTCTATGTGGTTACTGAACAGCTATTTTTAAATGTATCATTATATTTTGGAAAAAAATTAATATAGAGTTAGGAAATGTTAGATTTTAGGTTTGAAAGGTAATTTAAGGTTATCGAGATGATCAGCACTATGGAATATTAATTAGAACATCAATATATATATATATATATATATTTATGAATAATGTATTTATTTCATATTAACATTAGATATACCATTCAAAGACTTCTCACATTCATATATTTAATGACGTCAAGATAGTGATGGATGTATCAATCAATTAATAGATTATTTGTTTACATGATCTGAGAAAGATGTTTTTTATATTGAAATATGACTCATCTAGTACATTTGTATTGGACAATAAGGTATAGCTATAATATATTGGAGAATGAAAAATATATGTTAGTTATGAGGCTATAGGTTTTCTATATTGAGTATCGATGACATTAGATGAGGATTATTTATTATTTGTTTAGATTCTCATGACAACAAGAATACGAATATATTTGAAATATATTCAATTTTAATCGCACATTGTGTATTGTGATAGGAATATGTTATTATAGGAACTGGTGGAGGTTGGGAGTTATTTTGGGGAGTTATACTGAGTGTGGATACAATTTGTAGACGAAGAACTACACCAGGTACCTAGGGTATTGATCTTTGATTCTTATCTCCTTGAGTAGAGTGAGTGAGGCCATATAGGGGAACTACCCACCTAGTGTTCATTGGGTTGGTACTTTATAGGGAACTTAGTACATGGTTCCAAAGTTTCAATTACATGTTTTTTCCCATGGTTTTTTATTTAAAATATTTATTTTAATTAATTTTTTGAGAGTTACAAGATTATAAATATCCTTTACCCTCTCTATTTTTTAGTTTTTCACTAATAAATTGGTCTCAACCCTATGATTATTAGCCCCATTTTTTATTCTTCTTTCTTCATTTAGATTATTCATTATTTACATAAATTCCATATTTTTAATGTTTACATCATATTTTTACATTAATTTTTTGATATAATGTTTTATCAAGTAAAATTTCATGGGAAGAGTCTGATGGATACATGGTTGGTGGTTCCTAAACATTACCATTGATTAATATTTATTTCATGTGGTTTTTGAAATATTGGTTATTTGGAAATTGGTGCATATCCCAAAGTGGAACAAAATTAGTTTCCCTCTACTAATGGGATACTAATGAGTTTTATCTTTCTCTTGAAAGATAATATATCCTTTGAATGAAAAGTTATTGTCAATTTATGGATTTGATAACATTAAAATTTTTTATAATAATTTTGAAATAGAAAATGTTTGGGGTTTTTATGATATTTCAAACAACAGAGGAGACATAGGTAATTCCCAAGAACATTACATTTTGGATGAATTCTTGAGAATTTTTTCATATACTATTAAATTATAATATTTATGAAATGGTGGGGTTTTAGTGTTGTGGTGTGATTAAAAGTTATGTGATGGTTATTTTATATAAATTATATGTATTGGTAATAGATGATAACTCAGTAACATGAATATTAAATATGGTTGATGAATCACTAACATGAATTTTAAAAAAATATATATATTAATCCTTCATATTAATAAATTTGTGATAAATTATTAATTTTAAATCATTTAAATATGATGATAAATTATTTACCTTTATGATCATTATTTTTTTATCAATAACCATTGTTATGCTCTGTGTGATAACTCAATCACATAGATGGTGTTTTCTTGGGGGTATAATTTCCACCCTTATTTTACTAGTGGTATCTCATCCACCAATGTTGTGAATATCTGTGATAAAATTTTCTCATTTGTATTTATATTTGGTGACATGGTATTAATTATAGAGATTTTATTTTGATGATATTTCATTTACCATTATTGTTTTATTATATATATATATATTGTTCTCTATTGGGGTTATATATTGGTGATATAGTCTTCACTCATGGGATTATATTTTATTAACACCAGGACCACCATGGGGTTAAAATTAGTATAATACTGGTTAACTAGGCTCATGTACTATTGATGACTCATTCACCATTGATTTTTTATTATGGTAACACATTCAAAAAGGATAAGGTTATAGTTATATATGATTAACCATTTATTTTATATTGCTGACATCTTTTTCAATATTGATTAACATAAAATTATAACACATTCGACATTTATATGGATATGATTGGGGATATATTATTCACACTCGTGTCATTTTATGATTATTAAAGCATCATTCATCCTCATTAGTAGACGAAATATCTATATTTCATCAACTAACATTCTATTAATCATCCCATAATGTGATAGGTTTTTTGTTAGGTTTTAACAGTATTATATTATATGTTCCACCATTTCTTCTTTCCAACTAATTCATACACATACACTACATGGTAGTTTCATGAAACACAAATATTTCATTATTTGGTATATAGATATTGAAAAGGCATGACTATTGATGGTTGATTAGTGATATGGGGTGCCAATGTCCAATGATCGGTTATAGAGACTATGTTTCTCATATATGGAGATTATATATTTTAATATGAATATTCATTACATTACATAAACACACAACGGATGATTGTAAGAGTATAGTGCCATTAAAAACATGGAAGAAAATCTACTAAATCCAAAACGATCTTTAACAGAACCCATAAAGATCATCCCATTTTGTGCTCTCCATTTAAATACCCTACCTGATCATACGATCATAACATAGAGGGAATGAAACGTAATAAATGTTGAGCTTAGATGATTAGTGTGTTTATAAAATGGAGATACAAAAGCATAATGTAAACATAATGGTATTGAAACATCATCATAAAAATTAAAAACTATAACATCCACATCAATGATAATAATGGTGAGCCATAATATGATGTTTGAAATTTTATAAGACATGAGATAGAAAAAAACTAATAACATGATCCATGATAGAATGACATTGAATTAATACATGGATTTATGTAATATACCTTTATTTAAGAGATTATGAACATCTATAAATAGAAATTGTTTTACTTGTTTTGTTAAGGGAAAGAAATTAGGCCCTCACATAAAGTTATGGACATACTTACAGGTACACTCTTACAATTATAGACATGAAATATAGGAACATGCCCAACATCATGATCTTATACTCTAGTTCATGTGTAATATTGTTAAAATTTACTTAGGTACACACATACCATTATAGACATGGAAGACATTTCCACACAAAACATCATAGTAGTGAATGTTCACTCCTTTTACCATTATTGCATAAAACATCCATCAATAAACTGGGTTCACACTATGTTATATACTTTTCAATATCATGATATATAAATCATTTCCCAATGAATTGGAGGGAGATATAGGTCCCACCCATCACATAATGAAAACCATATTTATTTGTGCCAAAACAACAAAATTATTCACTATATCATAACCTATGTAACAAAATGGGTATCATA
Source organism: Viscum album (assembly GCA_963277665.1). Classification (NCBI taxonomy): domain Eukaryota; kingdom Viridiplantae; phylum Streptophyta; class Magnoliopsida; order Santalales; family Viscaceae; genus Viscum; species Viscum album. The sequence goes on from OY728128.1 coordinate 744,364,375, forward strand.
ATAATTTATTCCTAACATAATATGTGGAAAATAGATAGCTATCATAATCATTTCATCATAGAAATCTATATAAAATGAATTTTTCTTCAATATCATTTACACATAGGGTAAATCGTATAAGATAAACTAGTTCCATAAAAATTATTCAATATTATCCTAAACCATTGAAATAATTAATATAAATTGTATAATTAGATCAACTCCCATGTGTGCCATAGGTTAAATAATTTGAATTCATCTTACATGGAATTTGTTTGGAAAATCTTATAAAAAATTTATTTTGGAAAATATCATCTCAACATTCAAATTCACTTTTTAAAACATAATTATTTTGAAAAAATTATCCTTTTAAAAAATATATTGAATACATAAATTTATGAATAAAATAAATTATTTCCCATGATTTCATTAAGTAACATACATGTGATACTTGTTAAATTGAATATTTTATTTTCATATTTAGTAAAACCCCAATTGCCCACCTTTAGAAAACAATATGAATATATAATTAATTTATTTAAAAAATTAAATCATGGGTAAATATTCCATTTAAAAATGATAACATTTAAAAAAAATTTGTTTGAAAATTATTTTTAGAAAACATCTTTTTAGATGAAATTCTTTTTATTAAAGAGTGAAATAAAGTTATTTTCTCAAAAAAAACATTTTCATAATTTTTTTAAGAAAAAAAGAGTAGGAGAATGGTATAATTACTTTAATATGTCCTGAATAACAATAATAGAAAAAAATTAATTATAGTTTTTGGGGTTATATTCTGATATTTCCTCATTCAAGATTTAATCATAAAGAATCCTAGTATTTGATGAGATTTCAACATGAAAACCTTAATACATTGGTAACATTGAATATTAAGCCCCATGAAATAATAACATAAAAAAATCTTATATTATGATGTTGAATAAATTAATGACACTAAAATTAATAGGTTCATTATATAAACCTCTTGTAATACTGAAGGATCATAACATAATTCACATCATAAAGAAAGAAATTTGTGATAAAAATTTCTTTTCTTAAGTCTTGGATTCTATCATACTCATTTAAACCAAATGTATAATAAATGTACAATTATTATATAAATATTAAAAAACATTTAATATATTCCATACTATATATTATTTACATATGCCCTTTTTTATCCTTTTATTAACAACTCCATGATAATGCCACACTTTTTGATATAACTGCTTTCTTTCTATGTATATATTGACTCGTTATTTCTAATCCTATGACATAGATCATGGTTTCATCAACCATATTGTGTAAACATGTTACAAATATAATATTTATTCCTTATATATGTATTTAGTGTAATGTATTAAAAAACTTCATATGTAATGAAATATATCATTCATGGAGACGGAAGGTCGTACCTAGGCATGAACGTTGTTTCCACTTTTTTGCATTGAATTAAAGAAAATTAAATGATATATATATATTATAATAATATAATTATTATCATGTCTAAAATGTCACATATTATTTTTAAAACTATCCCTAATACCTTCCTTATAAATCATGAATGAATAACATCATTACATGAAGCGATAGTTCTCAATACACATGATTGACAAAATTGTATTCTCACAAAATAGAGAATGTGAAGGTATGTGTGATATAATAACTTCAAATTCATAATAAAATCCTAAATATTATATATAGACCAAATATTAATCTGTATATCCCTCCGTGTGGTGTGTCAATTTAATAAATAATGACATCAGTCCTCATTTAGGTAACGATATTTATAATATATCGTGGTATCTTAAAACATGGTTTTGTTTATAAAAAAAGATAAGACATTTTTCTATATATCGTTTGATTAACATGGTGTTTTATATAACCCAATATTTACTTCTCTTTGTGTGTATTAGTTTCCATAAAAAAATTCTTTAATTGAAAAAATTTATACGAACTCGGTGTGTGGAATTATACCCCCTTAAAATGAAGTAAATCCATTAAAATAATCTTTATAACAAAAAATAAGTATACTTATGCCTCATCATATCCTTAGGTTTCCATATAGGCTTCTCAAACTAGAGGTTTCTCTAACAAACATTGACTAGGTGAGAGGTCTTGTTTCATAGAATATTATTTATATGATCTAGACTTTATATCATTTGTTCCTTATAAAAAAAAATATGATGATCCAATTGTATGACTCTAAGTTCCGTACATGTGATTAATTAGTTATCAACTTCTTCATGAGTAATGCATTTAACAAATAATTAAATTAATAGTGGTTTTGTTTAAGAGACAAATGTCAATCTACTATCCTAATAGGATCAATTATTTTAATGTGACTGAAATATCTAGTGCTTACTTTTCCTTTCTTTATTCAACATAGAATTTTATCAAAATACAAGCCTATCGACATAAAATTTTGGATTCTGTAAATTATTATTAGGATAACACTTATTTAACCATTAGGTAATTCATACATGTTATTAAATGAATCTAACCATATCTTTCATCTCATTATCTTTATCAGTTCCCAATATCATTATTTATTCCACGTCATTCCAATGCATAGGAATTTTACACATCATTCCATATTTGAATTCATAAATATATATTTTTATTCACATTTGAAAGTTACTATTGAATGAAAACTCACAATGATGAAGGTGTTGATCATAAAAACATTTTAAATCCATAAGACATGATCTTATCATATCCATTAGGGTATGAATTATTCTCTCAAATAGAACATACTATAAGGGTGATAAAATGTGAAGAAGCCCTAATATTTTTCAATATCTTACTAAATACATAACCAAAACATGAAGGTGAACCCTAGATTATAATAAAATAATATTCAATTCGGAAATCCATGTAACCATACAAATTACATTATGTGTATCCTAGAATGAGGATCATAAGAGAAATCTTCTCTTATTGGAATGAAGTGTGGTAAAATTGTAATTTTATCAAATATAAACCATAATTATCAAAACATCAATGATAAGATAAACCCTATATCTTATTAGTACCATTATTCTTTCTTCCCAAAATTGTATTGTTATTATTAATCAAATTAAATTTCCACTATATACAAGGCCACAAGGTTTCAATTCAATAAATTTCACTTGAAATATTCTTAATATTGAAAAACACCCTCAAATGGTTTAACTAACTTTGATCTTATAATAAATAATTAACACATAATCACATGATAGAATCCCTAACTCTTAATTTAATCTTATTGAGATACGTAAATTATTAAAAAAGATAACTCACCCTTTATTCCGTAAATAAGATATTATCTTATCCAAAAACATGTCTATTTGATTTATGGGTTCAACCATGTATTGATAAAATATAAATTGGGATTTCATTTTTTCAAAATTATTATAAAGATAGATAATCACTTGAAATTATATAAAATGATTAAAAATAGGATTTTCATAGGTATTATTCATAAAAAATGAACATTTATTTCCCAACTATGTATTGGAGGACTAGTGTGCTTTAACTATAGTGATTCTCTTAAAACATTTTGATTTAAAAAGATTTTACATCGTCCATTTTCTTTATAGGTTCTTGTGGCATGTCATCCTCATTATCCCTTGGATTGGGGAATTGATTCACATAATTCCCAAATCTCGTTCACTAGAATCACTGGATTTTGGGTGGTCCATTTTGCTAATATATCATTCCATTAATTTCATTGATTTTACTATTTATAATAAATCTACATTATATTATTGTATTTCCATGCTTACCACACTTTAAACAAACTATTATTCTTTTTAAGAAATCACGTATGTTCTCCTTCGCATAGTTTTAGAAATTATGTATTTGAAACATGTTCTTACCTCAATGCGACATATAATTTGAATTTCCATTGATATTCATATTCCATTTATTGTGACAAGAATCAAGTGGGTTACAAGTTTTCATTTCCACTTTTAGTGAACATTTAATGATTTATGAATAAAATATAAATACTTTTATGGATAACTCCCATAGGATATTTGGATTTAATCCCCTAAAAAATCTATCAAAGATAAATTTAGGTTGAAAGATAATACTGGAAGAGTACCTCATGAATATTTTAAAATTTAATTCATTTTCCCCAAAAAAATACTTATCATTATTCTTTAGATCACACAATTCTTTCTCCATTTTTATATGAAGAATATGATGAAATTAATTACTAAAAAATTCGTTTTTATACTCATCCAAATCCATTGGTTCAATTTATTCCAATTGTTCCAGAATATTAATATGATTCCACCATTCTTATTCCACCCCTTCTAGATGGTAGAATGACAAAGTGTATTTTTCATACTAATTTCACTATAGAATGAGTAGTATATTTTCAGTCATATTTAACCATATGATAATAACTAGTAGATCAGAAAACCATTGAAAAATGTTGGGTGTTACCTCTTGAAGCACACAAGATATAATTTTTTCAACATTTTTTCATTTTGAAGTTCACTATGATTTTCATCTTGGGAATGTATTCTGAGTGTAAATAATATTTTATTCATATTTCTCCCATAACATTTGGTTACTCAGAAAGAAAATTATTCCATTGTCTATTTCATTTCACATTATAATGATTCTGTTGGGTTCTATCCATTGACTAAAACCAATATCATAGTCTGAAACAATCTAATATTAGTAGGGAATAATATTATCCTGAAAATTCACTAATATGGTTCCTTTTTCTAGAAATATAATTTTTTATAGATAACACCATAATTTTATGCTAGTCTTTATATAGTCAATATCTATTTAAATCCTTCATAATGTTTTGTAATGATTTTTCTAATTTTTAAAGCATATCTGCAATATATTCAAACCAGGTGTGCAGAAAGTCCAGTTGGTTTTCCCCAGGGGATGAATGAGTTGATCTCAATGTTCCATTTTAAATGTTATTACCAATATGTACATCAATAATAGTTCCACCTCAGCATGTAGTATATAGATAGGGATTGAATTTCATGAAAACCATTATCACCCTATTTTCCCAAAATACTGTGACATTTTCAATACAGACCTTCATAATAGTGAAGGTTCTCTTATAAGATCAAAATGGAGGACAAAGTCCTATACTGAACTAGGTTCACACTTCATTCCATTCTTTTCTATCCCATAGAGATAAAACATTACCCAATGAATTGATGGGAGATATTGGTCCCACATATCACATAATGAAAACCAAATTTATGTGATCCATAAGATCATAAATATTCATCATATTGTAATACATGAAATTAAATGGATATCCTAATAATTACATCATATCATAGCTTATGGGAAAGGGATAGGTTTCATAATAATTTCATCACATAATTACCTATGAAAAGTATGGTGTTTCATAACAATTTCATTATTATATATCACATGGAATAGAATAGGGTTTCATGAATATCATGCCATTAAAATATAACCAATTCAATGAATGAATATAAATGGTTCATTTGGATATTATAGCCAGTATGGAATAGGTAACACCAACATATGTCAACATAGTAAAAGAATAACTTTCAGTGTTAATTTAAAACATTTCATGATGAAAATATCCAATCATTTATAAAAATTATTTTTAAAGCATAAAATAGAGCTTTGAAAATAAACATGAAAAGATATCAAGGATTATTCAAATAAATTATTTCTCTTTACAGCATAATATTTTGTTTTTACTTTATAATTGAAAATGAAGATTATTTTCACATTTTTTGTAAAATCCAAATGGAAATTTTTTGGATGATGACATGAAGATTACATTAAAAGAATATTCTTAAAATGATTATCATGGTGAAAATTGTATTTTTCAAATAATATGTGTAACGACCTGACCTAGAAGCCACTAAACCAGTGCTCCGAGCCGGTTCCCCACAAGGCCTCAAGCGTGCCTCCCCATATGCCAAAGGTTTCCGACTAGTTACGAGGGCCTAGGATGTGATAGTGTGGAGACTATTCCATCATACGAGATTAAGAAAATAGCAGAAATAACTAAGTATCAAACATAGATGAAAGTAAACAGAGTCCAAAATCAATAAACAACTGAAATAGAATAAGCTGTAATAGTAAATTATGGTAAAAGCCCAAACAACTATGCAATAAAATACAACAATAGTCACCGAATGGGCCGACCATACATATACAATTACAAAATAAAATCTAATTAAATGTAAAGGGATATACTACTAAATTCGAGACAATCCACATACCTGATCTCCAGACACTGTCAAACTGTATCAGCTCGATCAGTAGAACTACTCGAGCAGCTCTGCTCTATCATACAACACTGGTCCTGATCTCTATCCAACATGAAACTCGTGCTCATCCTAAAACGCAAACATAATGTCTACATGTACACCGAGGTGCATGTGTTGGGGTGAAAAATAATCTCAGTAGGGAACCCCAACAAGCAACCTATAACTGTGCTTCCAAATGTGTATGCAATACAATGTGCTCAGCATAGCTGGAAGACAACAAAAGGAAATAAACCAAACATGAAAACATAGTCGAACTTAGGGTATGAAATCCCCGTCAAATGGGAAAGGGCCACCATTGATTTCTATATCAATATACATACACATCTATAGTCCCATACCTATACACAAATACATAAATATGAATATTCATGATTAGGTGAATTAAATAACAAGAAAAACATCAGCAGTCAATCCTTGGAACCAAAAGCCTCATCTCTTGGACATCATGTGCAAGGGCATTGAGTTGGACATCGTGCCACTCAAGTCGTGTATCATTAAGTCGATATCTGGGTCTGTAATCTCATATACATGTACCTGCTTCAGCCAATTCCAGAATTATGTCTCTGAACAAGATAAACAAAAACAAGTAACCCTCTAGGAAATACTCACCGCATGTCCCCTCTGGTTCGACCAATCAAACACATGAATGAAGATAACACAATAGGTAACCCTCTGGAAAGTACTCACAAGCTATGACCTATAGTCCTACCTAAAAACACAAGCAACACACTGGGAAGTACACACAGTATAATCCCAATGGTTCAGCTTAAGCATAGACTCTCTGGGGAAGTACTCACCGTTAATTCCCCCCTATAGTCTTGTATCATACTAAATGCGCTCTGGGGAAGAAATTAACATCAATTCCCCCTGTGGCCCACATCTAGGAACTATAGACGCTCTAGGGAAGCACTCAACATAAATTCCCCCAGTGGTCTCAAATTGTATAATTATAAAGACACTCAGGAGAATCCCTCAACGTCAGCTCTCCTTATGGTCTATACACCAGGTTGTCTTGGCTGTGTGTAAGTCAACCAAGTATAGCATCACGTATCGGCTCAAGTAAACCTCAATAACTACTTGGCTAAAATTCTACAACATAACAACATGTCATAAATACAAACACTCAATCCTAACAATACAAGGCATGGATACAACGTAGCCTATGAGACAAGGCTAGACCAAATGGTCAAAATCAAGCAACATGGGGAAAAAATCCATAGCAAGGTAAAATACACTATTTACAATCTAACCACCTATACTCAAAAACAAAAGGAATAATAGGAATACAAAAAAACAAGAAAATGCATCACATCAGGCTTAGCATCCACCAACAAGAAGCACCTATGGTAAACACTACATCATCACTAAACCAAGTCAGATATAAAAAAACAGTGCGGGTGGCCCGAACTCCCAACCCAACAATAAATCCAAAGCACAAAGGGATCACCATTTTGGAATGGGTTCTAGGTGACACCCGATCACCATCTCTACCTAAACCCGATATAATAACTCAGGGTCGGTCAAAAATTGAGCACCCACTAGGTCCCTCAATTCAAACACATATAAGGAATCATACTCGGGATCCTCTAGGTAAACACGAGCGAAGGCATACAATGCAGGATCCTTAGAGATGATTAAGTGGGGAATCCTACATAAGATCCCCAAAGTAAGGAAAACATAGTCATTCCATAACATGGATCTTGTCAAAGGAAGAACAAGAGAGAGATCCTACAAGGGACTCCCTAGGTCAGCACACAAGCATTGGCATCCATCAGGGGATCCATAGAAGTACCCGGTCTCAAAGACTCATAGTCCAGAAGGGAACATCTCACAATGGAAACATCCTCTAAATCATAGGTTATGGGAGATAACTCACAGCTCATCTCTTACTAATGTTATCAACAATGTTGGTCCGAACACCCAACCTCTCATCCACGCCAAGTCTCACTCTCAGGTGACAACTGAACTCGATTACTGGAGGAAGAATTGATCCATTTAGATAGAAATCCCCAAACCCCCCATAGATGACCTATAAATTCCAAAATGATTCCACCATTTTGATCTACGTGGAAAACACTCAGAATCGACTACTCACATGCCCAATTCCTACTTTTAGAGCATATGATATACTAAAATTAATAAATTGTAGTAGTACATGGCCAGAGAACATGGCCAGAACACATTGGGCCTTTCTGTGTAATAGTAAACGGCATGAAAATTACTTTAAATGGAATGTAGTACTCAAAAAAGTCACCATGTGTGATTTTTCACTAAGACACATGCCCAAGTACCACTACACGGTGTGTACTCAAAGTACACGACATGTACTCCTTAAAAACCACTATTCCATGTTCTATTTCACACGGCCAGCCATACGACCACCCACTACATGGCGTATACTCAATGTACACGGCGTTTAAATAAGAAAACATAGTCTTTCATGAACATGAATAACACATGACATGTCCCCCTGGAACACATGTCGTGTATTATGGGTTTTCTGACGGGAAATCCCTAAAAACGCCCCAAAATTCCCGTTTTCGCCCCCAAAACAACAGATTGAGAACCTTGGGCTTAAAAGAAAAAAATAAGGCTTTAAAGACTTAAAAAACATGTTTAATGGGGATATATGGAGAAAACATAAACGTCGCTACCTTTGGGTGGAACAACCGAAGCTATAGTTGATTTTACGACTCACGGTTGTCGAACGCCGACTCGACGCATAGAGAGCTTCAAATCGATACCCCTCTTGCCTCCCAAATCTCCCTATATCTCAATCTGCATATCTCTCATAGGTCACGACCAAGAAGGAGGTGTATGAGATTTTCCCATAGAGGAGGAGGAAAGAAGAGAAGGAAGAAAATTAAATGAAAGGCAAAGAAGAAAAATGGGTCCGTCCCTGCCCCAGCGCCCGACATGAGTTTTTGCCTCCCCTAGGCTAAACTCACCATTCCGAACTCAACGGTGCATAAAAATATTAGTCCGAAGCTCCTTTTAGATTTTATGGACAAACAAACATGTGCGAATAATTTAATAATATTAAATATTAAATATTCTGCTAAAATTCGGACAGCTCATATTTCCATAAAACTCTTGTCCTAGGGTAATGTCCCTATTCCAAGACCAACAGAGCTATCAGAAAAATTATCCGAGATCATCTAGAAGAGGAAAATGACTATTTTACCCCTCATGTGAATCCAACAGCAATAATTCAAATTTCTACTCAAAACTACTCTCTGAAAAAACATGGGTTCTTACAAAATCCCCACCATAGACCTTCTCGTCCCCAAGACGCCATTCGAAAGGACCAGCATCCATGCTCCCAACCCAAGAATCTGCAAAACCATGCTATCTGGACCCTCCAACGAACATCCTTATAGCATTAAGAACCACCTTCTACACTGAATATATTCAACTACGACCAAACTGGAACTCCCCACCATTAGTATACCCTTGTCGTCATCTTAAAAGAAACTCTGAGCCCAAAAACCCACTGGAAAACAACGTAGTTTACCCTAAACAAGGAAAATCACACTCTAAAGGCCAATGGTTCACTTCCCACCATATGGAGTTTCTTGCACTGCTCTAAGAGAAAAACTAGAACAGGGTGCATCTTCAATAGGGAACATTAAGAAAGGAAAGGAGCTCAATATAGGGTCAAAGCTCTCTCAGTATACTCAAGACAAATCAAGATATTTCATGATCATTTCATGTAGGAGTACACTATGATTTCACCGATGGCATGTCTAGCTTCCTCGGAGCCACACTAAAATCATACCAAAACCCAACCTGGACTCAAGCATGGGTCAAACATTCTCACACAGGTCTCCCTAGAATGAAAGAGACATCAACCTACTAGGGTTCGAGTCAAACCAAGGATCTCTAGGACATCCACCTAGCCCTACAGAAAGAGTCTCAGAACTAAGTCACAAGGTCTAACCACCTAGCCCAAAATATCCAAAACCACTTAGAATATGGTAATGTTCTGAATGAACAAAGAAAGTAAAACCAAAACACAACCTACAAGGGCCTCAATCCTCGCCAAGAAACCTTAGAAGGAATGACTCTTGGAGGTCCCAAACAAAATAGAAGAGATAAGCTAAACTAACACTCATCGGGTATCTGTATACAACAATACCACAAGGAGTTCCAGTTCATAAGAAATGACTTGGTATCTATCGACATCATTCTCAATGATCCCACTAGATAACCACAGATCCCAGAAAAAACCCCCAATAAGGGTTAAACATAAAGGAATCACGTGCCATATCGGCCAACTGGGGTCACTGTACCACATGTGCACAGGGACTAAGTCATCATCCTCACACCAACGCCTCATCATAGATCCACATAATCTACCATCAGAGTTAATAGTATGTGTAAGAAGACCCAAAGGTCACTATCGTCAGTAAAAAGACAGGCTAGTAGACCTATATGCTAAGAATCGTATGTTCCTAGTATGATGCATGAGACAACTCTTGCCTTTGATGGACAAGAGTCAAAATCCATCCCTGGAATATTACTAATGGCCAAGAGATAGAGATCCAAAATAAATCAAAACACCACACAAAATTTGTGTCACTCAAGGTGAAAATAATTTAAAACTGTAACATCAAAAAATCAGAAGAGCAATCTAATCCCTGGAATCCCGGACTTCTTACCAGAACAAGTGTTCTCAACGCACAAGCCCGATCTCCCTCATAGGATCCGACACATTCCTAATACTCATGTCTACCATATTACAAATAGTAAAGACCAAGAAGGGGAACTCATTTGATACCACTTTGTAACGACCCAACCGAGAAGCCACTAAACCGATTCTCTAAGCTGGTTCCCCACAAGGTCACAAGTGCGCCTCCCCGTATTCCAGAGGCTACCGACTAGCAGTGAGGGCCTAGGGTGTGATAATGGGGAGACTATTAAATCATACTAGAGTAAGAAAACAATGGAAATAAATAAGTGCCAAACACAGTGTAATGTAAACAGAGTGCGGAAGAAATAAACAACTGAAATAGAACAAGCTATAAAAGTAAAATGAGGTAAAAGCCCAAACAGCTATGCAATACAATTCAACACTAATCTCCCACTGGGATGACCATAGAAATAGAAGTTCAAAAGAAACTAAAAAATAAAAGTATAGGGCTCTACTACTAACTCCGAGAAAATCCACGTACATGTTCTCCAGACACTATCAAACTACATCAGCACGATCTGTAGAACCACTAGAGTAGCTTTGCTCGATCATGAAACACTAGGCCTAAACCCTATCCACCATGAAACTCGTATTCAACCTGAAATACAAACATTAGGCCTACACATACACTGAGGTAAATGTGAAGGAGTGAAAAATAATCTTAGTAGGGAACCCCAACAAGTAACCTATAACTGTGCTGCTAAAAGTGGATGCAACAACAATGTGCTCAGCATAGTTGGAACAAAACAAAACGAAATAAACCAAATCTAAAACAACAATCAAACTAAGAGGTTGAAATCCCTGTCAATTGGGAAAGTGCCACCATGGATGTCCATATCTATATATGTATACATGTATAGTCCCATCCCTAAACACATATACATAAATATAAATATTCAGGATTAGGTGAATTAATTAACAAGAACAACATCAGCAGTCAATCCTCGGAACTATAAGCTCGATCTCCTGGACATCATGAGCTAGTACATTGAGCAAGACATCGTGCCACTAAAGCCATGTAACATTAAGTTGATCTTTGGGTCCCAAATCTCTTTGACATGTACCTACTTTAGCCAACACTAGAATTATGTCCCTGAATAAGATAAATGAAAACATGTAACCCACTGGAAAATACTCACAGCCTGTCCCTTCTTGTTCGACCTATCAAACACAAGAAAGTAGATAACAAAACAAGTAACCCTCTATGAAGTACTCACATCCTATCTCGTCTAGTCCTACCAAGAATAACAAGAAACCCTCTGGGTAGTACACTCAGTCTAATCTATATTCTTCATCTTAAGCAAAGACTCTCTCTGGAAGTACTCACCATCAATTCCCCCTACAGTCTTGTATCGCACTAAAGGCGCTCTGGGGAAGCACTAAACATCAATTCCCACTGTGGCCCATGTCGAGGAACTACATACACTCTGGGGAAGTACTCAAATTCAATTCCACCTGTGGTCTCACATCATATAATTATAAATACACTCTAGAGAAGCCATCAACTTCAACTCTCCCTATGGTCTATACATCGGGTTCTCACGACCCTTTATAAGTCAAGCAAGTGTAGCATCCCATATCTGCCCAAGTAAACCTCAATAAATAGTTGTCTAGCAGTCTACAGCATTACAACATGTCATAAATACAACCACTCCATCCTAACAATACTAGCCATGGAAATAAGGCAGCCTAACAGGCCAAGCTAGACCAAATGATCAAAATCAAGCAACATGGGAAAACACATCCACAACAAGGTAAAATTCACTATTTACAATCAAACCATATATACTCAGGCACACAAGGAATAATAGGAATACAAACAAACATGAATGATGAATTTCATTAGGCTCCTTAGCCACTAACCAGGAATCACCTCTGGTAAACACTACATCATCAGTAAACCAAGTCAGATATAAACAAACAGTGTGGGTGGCCCGAACGCCCAACCCAAAAATACATCCAAATCCTAAAGGGATCACCATTTTGGAATGGGATCTAGGTGAAACCTAATCACCATCTCTTCCCAAACCTGACATAAAAAGTATGGGTCAGTCAAAAAATGAGCACCCACTGGGTCCCTCAAGACAAACCTAGTGGAGGCATCATACTCGGGATCTTCCAGGTATACACGAGCGAAGGCATCCAACACGGGATCCTTAGTGAAGAGTAAGGGAGGAATCCAACACGGGATCCTCATAGGAAGGACAACATAGGCATTCCATAACATTGTTCTTGTCAATGGATGAACAAGAGAGAGATCCCACAAGGTACTCCCTAGGTCAAAACACAAGCAAAGGCATCCCTCAGGGGATCCTATGAAGTACTCATTCTCAAAGCCTCATAGGCTAGAAGTGAACATCTCAAAATGGAATTATCCTATAAAACATAGGTTATGGGAGATATATCATAGATTATCTCCTGTTAAAGTTCTCAATTATGTTGGTCTGAACACCGAACCTATAATCCACACCATGTCTCACTCTCAGGTGACAACTGAACTCGATAACTGGAGGATGAACCCTCTATTTAGATAGAAACCCCCAAAACCCCTTCATATGATCTCTAAAAGCAAACAAAATTCCACCATTATGATCTATGTTAGAAAATTATAAGAATTGACTACACATAAGCCCAATTCTGACTTCCATAGAAAAAGATATCCCAAAATTACTTAATTGAAGTAGCATATGGCCAGAGCACATGGCCAGAACACATTGGGACTACCTGTGTAATAGTACATGGTGTGTAATTTACTGTACACGGTGTGTACAATTCAAAAAAGTCACCCCATATGTGTTTTCACTAAAACACATGCCAAAGTACCACTACACGGTGTGTACTCAAGGTATAGGGCATGTACTCCATAAAAACCACTATTTTGTGTTCTATTTCACACGGCCAGCCACACGACCACCCACTGCACGAAATTTAATAAAATTAAATGACATGTACTAAAGAAAACTTTTACTTCCTCGAATGGGAAGAACCCATGGTGTGTACCCCTGAAACACAAGCCGTCTAGTCTAGGTTTTCCGATGGGAAATCCCTAAAAACGCCCCGTAACACATGTTTTCTCCCCCAAAACAATAGATCGAGTCCCATGGGATTACAAGAAAGATAAATAAGGTTATATTGACATAAAAACATGTTTAAAGGGGATATATGGTGAAAACAGAAATGGCCCTACCTTTGGGCGGAAACCACCGATGCTTCGGATGATTTCATGGCTCATGGTTTTCGTAAGCCGACTCGACGCGTCAAGAGCTTCGAATCGGTACCCCTCTTGCCTCCCAACTCTCCCCTTTTCAAAATATCCATATCTCCCATAGGTCATGGACAAGGGAGAAGCGTAGGATTCTTGTGCACGGAGGAGGATGAAATAAGATAAGGAAGAAATGAAAAGGAAGGGAAATGAAGAAAAAGGGGTTTGAGCCGACCCTGACGCCCGACATGAGTTTATAAATCCCCTGGGATAAAATCCCCATTTCGGACTCAACAACAAAGATGGAATCTCAATCCGATGCTCCTTTTAGACGTTATTGACAAACTAACCTATGTGAATAATTTAACAATATTAAATATTAAACATTCCACTAAAATTCCAACAGCTCAAATTTTCATCAAACACCAGTCCTAGGGTAATATCACTATTCTGGGACCAACAGAGTTATCAGAAAAAATATTCAAGATCAGTTGGTAGAGGAGAATGACCATTTTACCCCTCACGAGCATCCAACAAAAAAATTTAAATTTCCTCTCAAAAGGACTTTCTGAAAAAAAGGTTCTTACAATCAGATATTAAAAATACATTTAAAAAAACATTGAAAACATGGTTATGGATGGTAACAGATTTTTGACTGAAGAGTGTAATAAAGAAAAATTTTAATAAAAACATTTTCATTACTATTTGATGAACCAAATAGTAAAAATTAGAAAAATTAAATGAATATATCATGAATAACATGAGTATAATAAAATTCATGATAATATTTTACGGATATATCATGATATTTCCACATTGTATATTTGATCATAAACAATCTCGATAAGCGATGAGTTTGTAACATAAAACCCTTAATACATTGGAAACATTAAATCATATGACACATTAAGTTATATAATAAAATTAATCCTAAAATTTCAATCCTATTAACAAATTCATGATACTAAATGTGAAAGTCTATGCAAATAAACATCATGAAAAAAATATAGTCACATGACAGAACGAACGTCTCAGAGAAGTGAAATTCAACCACAAATCCATTGGTAATAAGAAATGAAATTTATATTTATTCGGTATTTATCTATTTATTGTAACCCATAAAATTTAGTAATATGATATGAAATTCACCATTCATGATGATGGTAGGTCATACATATGCATAAACATTGTTCCCATTTTTTATAGTAGTCAAATAAAAAAATTAAAATATATATATATATATGTAATATCATTACTTTATATTTTTAATGTCACATATATCACATATGTTTTTTAATAACTCCCTTAATATATTTAATGAAATTATTTATTGAATCATATCCCTTTGTGAGGTGATAGTCCACTGTACACATGAGTGATGTAATTGTATTACCAAAAATGGAGTGTATGATGTTTTGTGTGGAAAAATATTTCCAGATTGTTAATGAAATCATAAATATAATATATAAACAATAAATTTATCATTATGATTTCCCTTGATTTTTGGTAAGGGAAAATGGAGGACATAAATTTTCATCTAAATAACTATATTAATAAGCTCTAGGATTGGTTAAAACTCAATATTGACTATATTAATAAGCTCTAGGATTGGTTAAAACACAATATTGTGTGTCACAATTTCAATGATGGTTTTTCATGTAGAACATGCTTATTTTTGTGTTGTATATAACCAATTTTTATATTGGTGTTGTGTGTAACGTAATACACCAACAGAATATCATTTATTTAAAAAAAATCACAAAAAACCCATAGTGTTATATAGTTAGATCCTCATGTAATGTTCAATTTCATTCTATATGTAACAAACTAAGCTTCGATGGTATGATTCTCAATAAATAATGCAATAACTTGTGTTGTGTGCAACTTCAAGTTCTAGCACACCACAACCAATCAAACTAGCCTTTATGAATAGTAAGACACACTTATTGAAATTTAATAATTTTTTTTCCATGATGGACTTCATTTTTGGATTCATAATTTCAAAATTATCTTAGGATGAATATTATGTATTTTTGTGAAAACATTCAATTTTTGATTAATAGTGAGAAACAACGTGTTATTGTTTAAAACATACATTTTATTTAAATAATAATTATTATTATTTTAATTTATTTTAATGTCAAAATACATACATAATACCTATATTAGTCAAATGTAATTTCTCGGAGTCATTTTAAAATAAGAATATATATATATATATATATATATATAATTTTATTGAATTTTTTAACATCTTTTACCAAACATCTAGTATCATTTATAAATTTTCATAAAACAAAATTTTACCACTTCTATGAATTTAATTTTAAACATCCGAGAGACACAGTTGAAATCATAAAGGAATATGTGGTTCAATAGGATGAAAGTATTTTTTGGTGAATATTAACTAGTGAAATTTATTTCTCATGATTAAAAGTCAACAGGTAAATTAAATGTAAAAATGTTGATATGTGTATTTCAACCAAAATCAACATTAGGAATAAAATATTATCATTTTTATCCACAAGTACTATATTGGGACATTTATTATTATTTTATTTAATGAAGAGTTAAAAGTGTTAAATTCAAAGTTTAATAACTAAAAAATTATTAATATTTTGTTGTACGTAAGATAAATATTACTATAAATATTCCTTATAAATCTAAAAATATTTCCTATATAATGGTATTTTATTTATTATTTTTAGATATTAAATAATTAAATTTATTTATGACACAATTATGATAGAGTAATTAATATATTATTGAAATATAAAAATAATTCATATTATAAATATTATGATAATTGTAAATTGATACATTTGATGTATTCAACGAATTTTCTAGGTTAATATGAAATTATAAGGTTTATTAAATAATTTTTGTCTTAGATATAATTTGGTTATAACTATCACAAAAACCAGATACTAAACATTTTAAAAATTTCCATAAATGAGTTTTTTTAATATTATTTATTGATATAAAATTCATAAATATCAAAGGTCTGGCCAAATGACTTAGATAAGGATATATTTAATAATAATGAACAACATGGGGTTCTCTTGGATTTTTATAGTTTGTTTATTAACCATTTGTTATAATAATACAATAATACATGCTAAAAGTTAACCTATTTAACAGAGTTAAATCTAAATCATAAGGTTAATATGGTGACCTAAAACAATATAAAACATATTGGTTCAATTTTTTTCGAAATATACCCTTCTTATCCTCGAAATAAATTATTTTTGAGCCATAATAAACAAAAAATAATTGTATAATAAAATAATATTTCATGTTATTCCTAAAGTGAACCTCACCTCTCTTATAAAAGGGTACTTCACCTTCTCTCAAAATAACATCTCCAAATCCTTTTGGCTCAGGAAAAACAAGAAAAAATATCCTTCCAACTAACCTAAATTAAACTTAGAGGCCTTATTTTTATCATAAAGCCAAACTAAGCTACCCTTTTGATCAAATCAAAATGAAGCACCTGAAAAAGAGGTAAAAATTTCATCACCTCATTTTTCTTCATCCACTTCCTCTATCATTGTTGTTTCCTTACCAAAATAAAAAAATCCATTATCTTATATATATGGTCATTTTATTATTAATATGGTACAATTATAGTCATTATTCTACTCATCCTATGAATGAAAAAGTCATTGTACGTGCGTACATAAGGCTTACTATCTCCACATCGTGGTGTAGTTTGTTAATACAACAATTCATGATTTTAATGTATATAATAATGAGTATAATTGATTGTAATAATAAATATAACATGTTAGTGATTATTTATATATGATATACCATGCAATTACATATTATTTTTTCATCAAAAGAATGATATTGTTACTCGTGCGTACGTACGGATTATAATCTCCACGAACACGATACGATTCATATCCCTATCGTAACCATTGATGAATAATTTTAATTTTATGTTTACAAATATTTTTTAATAACTTAATACCATTCTGGTTATGAATAAAATAAATCATATCCATAAAAAACATGACTTATGTAACCAAACATATAATGGAAAACAAATCAGTTAACACCAGAAAAAACGATTTTAATGAAATATCATTAACAAATCAATATTAAATGATAATATATGATATCATATTTATGGATGTGGTTCTAGTATAATTGATTATCAATGATTTAACTATTATATAGTATTTCAATGAACCCTCAACCAAGGATAAATACATGGTAAGTGTTAATTTTACAATCAATTTATTTATCTTAGGTTGTTTATAAGTAAGTATCTACTGGAACATCATTATCATCCACATATACATTTCATAAAAATACATTTCAAAACATTTTCAAAATATACTGGAATATGGGTTATATTCATTTATCCACTTGATTTACTTTTTATAAAATGTTTTGAAAGGAATCATTTACTTTCTTTCTGAAAAACGTACTTTTGGCATTGTCGACAAATTAATGAAAGAATGTTTTTTATATTATACATAGGGTGTGGCCATTTTCATCTGTTATAACAACTTCTGAGATTCCAATACCTGTTTATAAGAATATTTTCAATATAAATGATTTCGTTAATTTTTATTTGATTTCAACTAAAAATAAATATTTCACTCAAATAGTTTTGGGATTGATTTCATATACATATACATTCTTCGTTGGATTTTATATACGTTTGATGTTGATTTATTACGATACAATATTTCCAATTGTATGGAAGGTTTTTTTGATATTTTTGATAGTGGATGTGATATTTTAATAACATTAACGGTTTATGGTTAATGTATATACATTTCATATTCTAGTTTTAAGAAGATTTTTTATATTATATTTCTACCTTTCGATATGAGAAATGTATTTGATTTAGTACGTGATGGGTGAAGCCCACTATAGCTCCTCGATGAATCTGTAGCTCTGATGAGAAAAACTAGTTTCTTGGCCCATGTCCTTGAAAAATATTATTTTTAGTCTTTTCACAAGGCCTTGACTATGTGGTAATGATGTCCAGAATTATGCATTCCATCATTATGAAATTGGATATTGATAAAACATGTTATTATTTGACTATTCGAATATCCATGTGAATAAGTAAATTGAATTAATTGATTAATAATTGACATATTGTACTGAATTTTATGTTTGTAATTCTTATGTTTTTGTATTATACATTTCCTAAAATGTCTAATCTTATTTATGAAAATTTCTGCTATACCGTTATCCTTACTGAGCACCAGAGCTCACCCCTTTCTCTATTTTATTTTTTCTAGGATGAGAAGAAGTATATTATGACTGACCTAAATTTATTGTCTAAGGGGGATTAATGTTTTCAAAGGAAAAAAATATTGGGTATTTTCATTTGATAACGTAATTTAAAACTTATGTTTGTATCTTGCACTTCCAAGGATACTAAACTCATCGGTGTTTCGGGATTTGATCCCTTGTGATCATACCAATGTTATGTAATATTGCATCGACTCTAGGTAACATGGTTCGGGGCGTTGTATTTGGTATTAGAGGAAGCCTAGAACAATCATTTGAATCTAGATTTTGAAAAAATATGATTAGTGTACATTACCCTAAGATTGACTTTGAGGAAGAGTATCGAATAACTTCATTAAATTTTAGTAATGTAAATATTTTTGGTATTTTACAAGAAATATATCCATGTATGGATATGTTCAGGTTGAGGCGGCTGTACAACAGATGTATCTAAGTGTGAAAACCCCGACAAGGAGTTTCATGCAAGACCCGGGTATCCTGGTACACGACGACGGGCCTTGATGCACTCTTTATTACAACGCTCCTAGAGGATATTCTTAGGATAACTCACATTTTTGTACAAACCATTTTAAAGGATTTATGAGTAAATATCCCCTCAAAGGAATTTTTTTTTATGATTATGGATTACATTTATAAACTATTTAATTTATGTTTGGTATTTTACTAGATTGTAATTATGTATTCATAGATTAATATATTGTATGCCATTTTTTAGAAATGGAGCCTTGAGGAAGGAATGGAAACAATATCCATGCATGTAATAAATGTATCAATTTTCCTCATACTCAAGATAAATATTGTGAAATTATTGATTCAACTAGTGCATAAAAACTTATAACCATAATGGGAAAACTCACTCAGGTTATGAATAATAACCTTACCTATATGGAGAACACTGATCCACAATACAGATGAACAATGTTATACAGCTTCATGAGGAAACAAACACAAACATTCAATGGGACTACAAATCCATATGTAGCTGAGAAATGGATATTTTTCTGAGATAAAATATTTCGTGCATTGAAGAGTAGTGAAAGGGAAACAGTTTTCATGGAAATTTATTGCCTCACAAGAGATGCAGATCAATGGTGGATATTAATTAAAAACTCAAATAAGGATAAATAAGTATCAAATATGGAATAGAGGAATTATAAAGACGTTTTTTTATAAAAATACATTCCTCATGAACATCGAGCAAATATGGAAAGAAAATTTCTTAGTCTGAGGAAAAAGGAGGATGAGAATTTTTCAATGTATGAGGCTAATATTACAAGTTTTATAATGGCATGTTGCATGTTATTTACATAACCCAAGGAGTAATATTTATCACTTCATTGATTGGTTAAAACCATTTCTCTATCGAGCATCAGTATCACAATATTTCTCATCATACAAAGATATTGTTTCATGTTCTATAATGATAGAGAAGGTATTCTCTAAGTCTTAAGACATCAATGTAAAGAAAGAGACCAAAATATATGCAAAAAAATCATGAATTTGAAATTTTGGGAAGAAGGGAAAAGTTGAATTTCCAACCTTTAGTAAATGTGGAAAAAAACACCCTGGTAATTTCTTGAAGGGAATGGGAGTATCTTACAAATGTTGTAAAAATGGCCACCAAGATCATTATTTCAAGTGAAAGAAAGAGGTTGTCAATATTGAATTCTACAATTGTAGAAAAATGGGTCATTATTAAAATTAATGTCCTATGCGCTAGGGATAAATACCTTAGAAAAGGCCTAAGTGGTATTGTCGAGCTTATGCGATCACTACTACTGAGGTTCTTGCTTATAATGATGTGGTGGAAGGTAAAATATGGGTTTCAACATGTTTAGGCAATACTTTAATTGATTCTAGATCATCTCATTATTTCATATCTTCGTAGTTTTCTAGAAAATTAGATATTTTCAATTTTTCTCAACAAGGGAGTTTTCAGTCAAAACTCTTACGGTGAGTATCATTGCAACAATTTTTTGTGAATAAGTTCCCATTAGGGAATACAAACGTGCTTTATCTACAGATCTCATCATCATTACCATTATTGAATTTGATTTAATCCTCATTATCGATTGGCTTTCAGACCATGATCTGAAATTTTATTATAAGAAGAAGGTGGATACAATTTTTTATGATGATAAGAAATACATTATCTTTACAATAGAGATGAAACAATTTGATTCTTATCTTGATCCACCCCCAGTTCCTCCAATGAATTCAAATATTGGGGAGGAAGAGAGTGAAATAACTATGGATGGGTAAAGAAATGTTCAGGTAGAGGATATACCTATTATGCAAGAATATGTTGATGTGTTTCCAGAGGATTTACCTAGACATCCTCTAGAATGAGAAAAGGAGTTTTCCATTGATTTATTTCCTGGTTCATGTACCATATCTAAGGCACCTTATATAACGGACACTACGGAATTTTTGGAACTAAAAAAACAACAATAGAAATTGAGTAATAATTGATTTATTAACCCTAGTGTTTCTCCATGGGGAGCCCCCAGTTATTTTTGTTATGTAAAAATATGGATCTATGAGGTTGTGCAATGAATATAGGGAGATCAATGTTATAGAAATAAATAACAAGTATCCCCTTACTTGAATTGATGATTTATTTGATCAACTTCAGGGAGATCGATATTTTTCAAAGATAGACCTTTGATCTGGATACCATCAGTTGTGTGTGAAGAAGGATGAAATTATGATGACAACATTTCATACAAGTTATGGGCATTATGTGTTTACAGTAATGCAATTTGGACAAACTAATGCACCCTCTATCATTATGGATCAAATGAATAGATTTTTCAAACTATATCATGATGAAGTTGTAGTGGTATTTATTGATGATATCATGGTTTACTCCAAAAGATATGGAGATTATGAAAATCACTTGTGCACTATTCTAATACTCATAGAAGAAATGAATTGTATTGCAATTTTAGCAAGTGTAAATTCTGGCTTGAGAAGATTTTTTTTCTTTTCCATATTGTCTCTAAAGATGAAATATTAATTGATCCTTCTACATCCAGAGTAATTCAAGAATTTATTGCACCGAATAGTATAACTATGTTACACATTTGTATTATTTTAACAAGTTATTATTGGAATTTCGTCCCGAATTTTTCTTGATTGGGTAACCCCTTAACAAATATCACCTGTAAATGGGTTAAATTTATCTGTACTAAAGAGTGTGAAGACTGTTTTTTAGAATTGAAGAAAATATTACTCAATTCCCCTATCAAGACTCTACCATTGTGGTATGGTAGGATTTTTATTTATAGCCCGAATGGCCCGAAAGCGTTATTTTTTATTTTATTATAGATAATCCCGATTTTAAGGGTTGAAGAGGAACATGTACATGACCCGTAGGCCCAAGGCACAAGGCCCGACATGACCCTAAATACATGACCCAATGGTTGAGAGGCATACCATTCCCAATACATGACCCGTAGGCCCAGCCCACTAGAGCGTACCCTCCCCAGCTTCTGCATCATTGATTTCCTTTAACTCTCCACCTGCATTGCTGATCGGCTAGCATTGCCCCGTAAAAAGCAGCACAGTGCCTGGTCCCGATGGTGGTTTCCATACCCTCTCGTTCTTCCAATCAGGTTATCTTTGCTTCTAGTGACTTCTATTGGTGCTCTGATCCTCATTTGGGGAATTCTCTGTGTGAACTGGGCTACTTTATGGTCTTCAATGGCTTGAAGGCCCTGTGGCCCGATGCCCTTTGATGGCCCGAAATCCCTGAGACTCGTATGCCCAAACTGGTGGCCCGATAACCCAAATTAGGTGAATATTCCGGCTGCTACTATACCGAAAAATACCTTCTACAGTACCTACTACGGTTCCTGGTACAGTGCCTATTGTTATTTATAGCGATACTTCAAAGAAAACACATGGTTTCATCCTTATTCATAATGATAAAGTTATTTCCTATGCATCACAATAGATAAAAATTCATTAACATAACTATCCCAATCATGATCTTGATTTAGCAGTAGTAATCATTAATTTGATGATATGGAGACACTATCTCTGTGGTGAATAATGTGAAATATATACTGATCACAAGAGTTTGAAGTATATTCTCTCATATAAAGAACTCAACATGAGGTAAAGGTGATGGCTTGAACTACTCATGGATTATGATTTCACTATACACTACCACCTGGTGATAGAAAATAAGGGGGTCGATTCTTTGAGTAGAAAGGATCATGGAGTTATAAAAAAGAAGAGTGGAAAGGGATCATGAGTTCACAGATGTTGTAAAGAAGGCTATGGGAATAATCATGGAAGGTGAAAATCAATACTTTTTCAAATGGATTCAAAAACATCTTTACTAGAATGGATAAAAAGTTCTCAAAATGATGACGAGGTGTTTCCAAAGAAAATTAATTTTGTCGACAATGTGAGATTGATCGACTTTGTATATGAAGATGGGATTTTTAAAATTGGGATGAGTCATTGTGTTCCTAATATTCCTATTCTAAAAAAAGAATTGTTGGACGATGCTCATAGCACCAATTCCTCTATACACCCTAGTATCACTAAGATGTATAGATTTTTGAAGGAAATTTTTTTTGGGACAACATGAGAAGGGAGATTGTGTATTATGTGTCATGATGTATGGATTTTCAATAGGTTAAGGATGGAAGACAATATCATGGGGGAATCTATAAACCTCTTCCCATATGAGAGTGGAAATGGGATTATATTATGATGGAATTTTTCATGGGGCTACTAAAGAATCCTAAAAGGAATGATGAAATATGGGTAATTGTTGATCTTCTTACCAATTCATAACATTTTCTTGCTATAAGAGAAGATTTACCTCTTCAATGTTTAGAAATACTATAGATTAATGATGTTTTAATACATCAAGGTGTACCCCTATTGATTTTTTTTGATCTTGATCCCCATTTTACTTCAATATTATGGAAAAGTCTTTAGAAATCCTGAGATACTAAACATCTTTTGAGAACTACCTACCACCCTCAAACTGATGGACAATCAGAATGAATTATTCAAACCTTAGAAAAGACGTTGAGATATTGATCACATGACATTCAATGTATGTGAGATCAATATTTACCTCTGGTAGAATTTTCCTATAACAATATCTTCCATTCAATTGTTCATATGGGACCATATGAAGTGTTATATGGAAAGAGATGACATACACTAACTTTTTGGGATAATGTTTGTGAATGAAAACTTGTAGGCCCAATACATGTTGATGAAACAATGGAAAAGGTGAAGATTATCCAAACCAACATCAAAGTATCTCAAAGTAAAAGAAATGGATATGCCAATAACCAAAGTTAGGACTTATAATTTCAAGGATAAGATCATGTTTTCTTAAAGGATTCTCCATTGAAGGTTGTAGTATGATTTGGAAAATGGGTAAATTAAGTCCTAGGTACATCAGACTTTTCAAAATTCTAGAACGAATTGCAGTTGTATATATCCATTTTGAAATGCCTCCAAGTCACTCCAATATTGATGATGTGTTCCATGTATCAGTGTTGAGAAAATACATGCATGTCCCAATGCATGTACTCACCAATGAAGAAATATAACCGGAACCAGATCTGTTTTATTGTGAAGACCCTATCAATAATCTTATTAACAGAGAACAAGGGTTGAGAAACCAGACAAATTTTCTGGTAAAAGTTCAATGAAAAAATCATTAGATGGAAAAAGCAACATGGGAACTCGAGGAACTTATGATGAAGAACCACCTGAATCTTTTAATTCAGTAGTATTCTAAATATTTTTAGGATGAAATTATTTTTAGGAGGGAAAAAAGTAACACTCCATGCTTCAACAGATCATTTATCTTTGAATAATGAAATAACTTGTGTTTAATACAACCTCGAGTTCTAGCACACCACGACCAATCAAACTAGTCATTATGAATATTAATAAACCTATTTTGAAAATTTATAAATTTTATTTTCCAAAATAGACTCCATTTTTAGATTTGGAACATAAAAATTATCTTATGGTGAATTTCTGTTCTT
Source organism: Viscum album (assembly GCA_963277665.1). Taxonomy (NCBI): domain Eukaryota; kingdom Viridiplantae; phylum Streptophyta; class Magnoliopsida; order Santalales; family Viscaceae; genus Viscum; species Viscum album. Next base: position 744,389,839 of record OY728128.1, read on the forward strand.
TTTCTAAAAACCTTCAATTTTTTATGAACAATGAATATCAATGTGTTTTGGTTTAAAACCTACCTCTTAATAACATAACTATTATGTTTGTATAAATTTATTTTAAAGTAAAAATAGATAAATAATACCTTTATTAGTTAAATGTAACTCATTGGAGTAATTTAATAAAATGATTATATATATAATATTTTATTGAATTTTTATTGTCTTTTACCCACCTTCTATGAATATTTAAAAATTTGCGTAAAATGTAATTTTAACACTTATGAGAATTGAATTACAAAAATATGAGAGACATGGCTAACATTAGTAAGTAATATGTGGTTCAAAAGGATGAAAATAATTTTTGGAGAATAGATAATTTTGATTTTTATTTAACACGGTTAAAAGAGAATAGGGTAATTAAAGGAAATAAGGATATTATAATTACCCTAAAACATAAAGATTCTCTTGGATAACTATATTTCGACAAAAATATCCCTTAGTAAAGTGATATGATCCTTTTGGTCTAAATGGATTAGATTTGGACATTTATTATTATTATTATTAAAAAGAGTTAAAAGTGTTAAATTCAATATTTAATAACTAAACCATTTCTAATATAGAGTTATACAAAAGATAAATTCTAATATAAATACTCATCAGAATGATAAAATGATTTCCTACATAATAGTATTTTTTTTATAATTTTTAAACATTATATAATTAAATTTATTTATGACACAACGATGATGCAGTAATTAACTTATTATTGAATGATTAAAATAATTAATATTATAAATATTCCTAAAATTCTAAATTGAGGCTTTTGATGTATTACAAGAATTTTATAAGTTAATATGACATGTTAGGGTTGATTAAATAATTTTTTTTTAAGTGATAAAGTTATTATGGCTTAAAATTTTACTAAATAGTGTCAAAATTAACATAAATTAGTTTTCAAAACAAATACTATATTATTAATTGATATATTATTTATAGAAAAACTATGAATAAGAAAAAGGACTTATATTAGGTTATATATATAAAAAATGGACCACATGTGGTTATTTTGTGTAACGTCCTGGTTACGAGTGCCACTCAATGGGTGCCCCGAACCCGGTTCACCACGTGACCTCAAGTGTGTCTCCCAAAACGCCAAAGGCTACCGACTAGCAGTGAGGGATCATGTCTGATATTGGGGAAACTATGCCCTCATTTGTCAATGTGTAGTGCAACAGAATACAAAATAAAAAATACAACAAATAGTGGAAGCAGTAAATCATACACAACTAAAATAAACAACAGTAGTGTATATAAACAACAATTTATAGAAAATGGTGAAACATTTCTTAAGTTCTAGGTAATCAACTAGAACATATTACATAGCTGTAAAATACAATACAGAGTACAAGTACAGAAAAACAAAACAGCTGGTAGCGGCATCGCGACCATAGGCCCGGTCCTATGCCCTCCTACTCCTTAGCAGCAATCAAGTACCTATATAGGGACTCTTTCTCCTATCCACACCTACAGAAACATAATCTGTTTGGGTCGAAAAGCGTGACCCAAACATGGTGTGAGAAATATATCTCAGTAGGCACCCACCAAAGGCTCGTTCCCAACTGCGTGTGAGCATGCAACAAAAGTGTACAGTAGTAAAATGAAATAAAGTGAGATGTACCCAAAAGTAACTAACTACTAGTTATATTGTGATTTTATAATTCATTTAATCCATTAAATATTTGAAATCACCACAGTGCATTTCTAAGTAAACAGTCCACATCATCAGACAAGCAAACCTTACCCCCGGGTAAGAAGAATCCAACCCGCGTGTATAGCCCCCAGGCATAACAAAATTTGCCCTCAGGCGTAGAAAGTGTCTCCCTCAAGCACAGAAGTCAAGCCCCCAGGCACGAAAGGTTTCCCTCAGGCGAAATAACTACAGCCCTCTGGCTAAATAGCATAGTGCCCATAGGCTAATCACAACAATGGGCTCAAGATAAACAAGTAACTGGGCCATGACCAACAGGTAACAAGCAGTAACAAGCAATTCCTCTCAAGGAAATTCTACAATTACTACTTTATATTCATACCCTTGGGAATCCTGGCCAAATGGCTAAACAGTGGAACACACCCCCAGGGTTGTTCCAGATCCAAGCAACGATCCCAACCAGCCTTTTATTATCAAAATTTAATCACCTATGCAATTCTAGGAATAAAATATAGCAATGGCCTCAGCCACACGACACCCCAACATGGGTTCGTGGCCCAAAAACGAAAAAAACGCACAACAGTTGGAAAACTAAACACCAAGCCACCTACCTTATACGCCAACAAACGCTATACCCAAACGCCGACTCCAGAAACGCCTAAGAACCACGTAGATCTGATGAAGAACAAAACCCATTCAAACTTAAATAACATTCCTTCAGGAAAGAATTGGTAAAAACGACATCAGGAGAGGAGAGGGCTTACCCGTGCCATTCCAACGAGATCGTCCGAAGAGGAATCAAATTCCAGACGAAGACCCGGCGGATCTTCAATTGATCGGTCATCCTCCTTGGCTCCAAAACTGATCAAATGCCTCCTATGGAAAATGAGGAGGCTACTGCCAGTTTTAAGCTGAAAAAACAAAATATACGGCATGTACTTCCAATTACACGACATGTATTCCTTTCATTTAACTGTTCCTCTGGCGGCACCGCCACACTGTTCATCCATTGATATGAGTACATGATATGTACTCCTAAGTACATAGCGTGTACTATCGCCCAGCTGGCGGCTGCTCCACCGCCTTACTATTTTGGCCATCCGACTGACTACATGGGGTGTAAAGGACCACTACACAGCATGTAGTCAGTTCCTACACCCTTTTTCGCCGACATGGCTGCACGCCTTGTGTACTCATACCAACCCGGCCATAAGTACAGGGCGTGTATAAAAAGTACATGGTGTGTAGTTCAAAAATTTAGGATTTTCCCCCATTTTCCATATTTTATTAAAAAACTTAAGGAAAACAGAAAAGAAGAAGCATGTACCTCAAAGAGAAGAATCGGGTTCTTACAAACTTCCCCCCTTATAGAAATTCGTCCTTGAATTTCCCTTCCAATGGTAGAGAAGATATAACCATGAACAACTCCGGCCACTGAGCACGTACGTCGGCCTCCCGCTCCCAGGTATCGTCCTGCACTCGGCCATGCTGCCATATCACCCGTAAGAGAGGAACTGACTGGCCTCGGAGAACCTTTGTTCTCTTTTCAACGATACGAATCAGATTCTCCTCAAAGGAAACATTTTGCTCCAGCTCAACCTCCTCGGGTTGAAAGACGTGAGACGGGTCTGAATGATAGTGACGCATATGAGATACGTGGAAGATGTCGTTCATGGCTCGGAATCGCTGCGGTAACCGCAACCGATAAGCATCCATCCCGACTCTCTCAATAATCTCAAATGACCCCACATACTCTGGGGAAAGTTTACCCTGTCTCCTGATATGTTTGTGTCCCAGCCTCGGTGAAACATGCAAGAAAACCTGACCCCTAACCACAAACTGTAAGGGTCGTCTGCGGTGATCCACATATGACTTCTGACGAGACTGTGCGGTAGCCATCTGCTTCTGAATCAACTGGACCTGCTCATAAGTCTCCTGCAAGAACTGTGGCCCCTGTAATGCTATCTCACATGCCTTTATCTACCACAAGGGTGAACGGAATGGCCTACCATATAGAGCCTTGTATGGTGCCATCTCAATAGTCGCCTAAAAGCTATTGTTATAGGAAAAATAGACTAAGGGTATATGCTTCTCCCAAGAGCCCCCAAAGTCTAAGATGCATCCACGCAGCATTTCCTCTAGCACAAATATCATACGCTCTGACTGGCCATCCGTCTGAGGGTGGTATGTTGTGCTTAGAAGCACCTGTGTACCTAGTGCCCTCTGAAAACTCTGCCAGAAATGAGACTTAAGCAGGCATCCCTATCTGAAACAATAGAACGAGAAACCCCATGAAGACGTATGATCCCTCGGACATAAAAACTTCTGAGATCGTCAACACCAATGTTCTCCTTGATCGGCACAAATTGAGATACCTTTGTGAGTCTATCCACAACAACCCACACGACGTCATCACCTCTCGGTGACCTCGGAAAACCAGTCACGAAATCCATCGCGACATCATCCCATTTCCACTCCAGAATGGGTAACTGCTATAATAGCCCATATGGCCTCTGGTGCTCTGCCTTCACCTGCTGACAGGTGGAACACCTCATAACAAAACTAGATATCTCACTCTTCATACCCGGCCACCATTACTGATGTCTCAAGTCGCGGTACATCTTGGTAAACTCGGGATGAACTTCCCAATATGAAGCATGAAACTCTCACATCAGCTCATCACGTATATCCCATGGAACCCATATGCGTCCATGGAAACACATAAATTCATCATCGCCTATCGTCCAACAAGGAGGAGGGTCCTTACATGCCACCGATTCCCGTAGAACTAGGCCTTCTGGATCTGATAGCTGCCTCATCCTCACTCTATCCAGGAGGGTAGAAGACACAGCTCCAATGGAATGATAAGTCTGCCTCTGACTGTCATGCACCTCCAGATGTATCTCAGAGAAGAAAGCCATGAGCTTCCACTCACCACTGGCCTCCTGCACTACCCGTATCTGAGTCTTCCTGCTCAGTGCATCCGCTACTGCATTACCTTTACCAGGTGTATATGCAAGATCAAAATCGAAGGACTGTAGGTACTCGACCCACCTTCTCTGCCTCAGATTCAGGTCACGCTGAGTAAAGATATAATTGAGGCTTTTGTGGTTGGTGAAAACCACAAAATTCTCTCCCCATAGACAATGTCTCCAACAGCGCAACGCATGTACAACTGCAGCTAACTCAAGATCATGTGTCGGGTAATTCCTCTCATGTTGCCTCAACTGCCGAGACCCATACACCACAACTCGGTCACCCTGCATCAACACTGCCCCCAACCCAATACCTGATGCATCATAGTAATCTGTATAGCTCTTCACCGGCTCTGGGAGCATCAGGATCGGTGCTGATGTCAACCTTCCCTTCAGGTTCTGAAAATATGCCTCGCAAGCTTCCAACCAAATGAAGTTTACACCCTTATTAGTCAGACCTATCAACGGTGCTTCTAAGCTGGAGAAGTCATGTATGAAACGTCTGTAGTAACCATCCAACCCTATGAAACTTCCTATATCAAACACATTCTTAGGCTGCTCCTAGGAAAATACTGCTCTCACCTTCTTTGGGTCTACTGAAACTCTTTCCTGAGAGATGATATGTCCCAGGATATGAATATGGTCCATCTAAAAGTGGCACTTTGAGAGCTTAGCATATAGCTGATTCTCCCTCAGTGTACTCAATACGATCTTAAGATGGGTTGCATGGTCGTGTTAAGTGTGAGAGTACACCAAGATGTCGTCCACGAATACTACCACAAAAGAATCAAGATACGGATGGAACACACGATTCATCAGATCCATAAAAACTGCTGGCGCGTTCGTGAGTCCGAACGACATAACTGTATACTCATATAGACTATAAATACTCCTGAAAGCCGTGAGAGGTATATCAGATGGTCTCACGCATAGTTGATGATATTCTGATCTCAGGTCAATCTTCGAGAACACTCGTGCTCCACGAAGCTTATCAAAAAGATCATCAATCCTCGGTAAGGGATATCGGTTCTTAACCGTCAACTGGTTCTGCTTCCGATAATCCACGCAATGTCTGAGGGTACCATTCACCTTCTTCGCAAAAAGGACCGGAGAACCCCAAGGATATGTACTGGGTTGGATAAATCCCTTTTCCTGCAACTCCTCCAACTACCTCTTGAGCTCCTTCAACTCAGGCGTGGAAATCCTATAAAAACGAATGGACACCGGTGCTACTCCTGGAACAAGATCGATGGAGAAATACACCTCTTGTACCAGAGGGAGACCCGAAAAGTCGTTCGGGAAGACATCCTTGAAATGATCAAAAAATAGAGGGAAATCTGTCTGACAAGTCCCCTGATCATCCAGATATAAACTCGCAATCTGGGATGTGACTCCAACTCGCCCACGATGCTCTGGTCTAGCTTGACTCGCCTGAACATTCCACTCACCCTTGTATAGAAACTCTCCGCCCTCTAGTGATGTTGAACTCACTCTATGATGATAGTAGTCTAGAAACGCTCGAATGGGAACCAACCAGTCCATCCCGAGAATGAAGTCATACCTCATCATCTCTAGAACATAGTGGTCCCAAAGGAAGTGACACCCACCAACCTCAAGGGGAAACTCCTTGCACTGATGCACACTAGCCGTTCTAGTCCCCAACAGAGTGTCTAGCATCATGATATCGGAAAAAGTAGAAACACCAAGCCCAAGGCTCTCCACAACGGGTATAGATATGAAACTATGTGTAACACCTGTATCGAAAAGTACTGAAGATAAGAAAAAAGCAACTAGAATAGTACCTATGACTGTAGAAGGTCCGGGATCCTGCTCTTGCTAGGTCTGTTGCACTGCATGTGTCTGCCTAGCGTTGAGGCCTAGAGACACAGCCTGGATACCCTGAGCTTTCCTGCCCTGCTGCCTCTAAGATCCTGGTGTCTGGCTACCACGGCCACGACCACCATCTCTGCCTACACGCCCTGACCTATTCAATTTCCCCGACTGGTAAGAACCCATTGGTCCTGCTCCCGCACATGGAGTCTGCACGTAAATCCTCTCACTAGCCACCGGTAGAAATGCCCTGTAGAAGCGCTACAGATGACCCATCTTGCTGCAAGCTCGGCACTACACTAGGTCTAGTGGACACTACGGTCTCTTGTCCCGCTCTCTGCCACACTGGTAGCACTAGACCAGACCACCTGAAGAAGCTGCATGGACAGTACTGCCACCCTGATAGAAGTCCATCTGTCTCTTCCTATTGCCAGCAGAAATAGTACCAGTAACTGGTGCTGAACCGCCCTGGCCCACACCACTAGATTCTCGAAGGTTCCTCTTTGTGATCAATTCATGGTTCACAATAGTGTGTACAGTAGGAAACCTGAAGACATTCACCAGTGCTCGGATGTCATACCGAAGACCATCCTCAAAACTTCTGGCTCTCAACGTCTCATCACCCACCAACACAGGTGAAAAGCACTGAAGCTTCGTCAAATGAGCAGAATAGTCCATCACTGACATATCGCCCTACTGAAGATTCATGAACTCTTGCGCTCTATCTTCTCTCAGCGTCTATAGGACGAAAAAGTCATAGAATACTGCCTGAAAGTCTCCCCATGCCATGTCCCTGTGATACTCTGACTGGGTGGTAACATCTCACCACCTCTTGGAGAAATCACGTAGCATGTAAGTTTCGAGCTTGACCCTCCACCCTGGAGGCCTCTAAAGATTCTCAAAAATAGTATGCATCGATCCTAGCCAAGACTCCGCAGCCTGTGGTTCGCCATCCCCGGAGAACGTAGGCGGATGCTGCTGCTGGAAGATACGTGTTAGCTTGGCCATAGATGTGGCAGCCTGCGGTGCTCCCTAAAAGGTCTGCATGAACCTCAATAAGCCTTCACGGAACTGCGCCTCCACACCTGTGTCCGATATAGTAGTTGGTGCCGCATTTGGCTCTGCTAGAGGATCAACTGGTAGCCCATGGCCCACCATTTCTGGAGTATACTCGTTGCCGCTCACTTAGCGAACAACGCGCGGTCGTCTAGGCGGCATGACACTACAAGTTCAAAATCACGCCTTAGACCAAGATTATCAAATACCGAAGATGAAGAAAGCCAAAAAGAAACAGGAGGACCAAGGCATTAAAAATTTGGAAAACAAGACTACATAGCGTGTACACTGACTACACGACGTGTACTTGACTTCCCTTCCCCTGCCCATGTCCTTCAACACGGCTAATCCGTACGGATCCCATTTGAAAAAAAACCACACGGTGTGTATTTCATATACACGGTGTGTATTTCATATACACGGTGTGTATGGTGTTATTTCCAATTCCCGTGTTGTATGTGATATGGCTGACTACTCAGCTTGACACTATACGGTGTGCTACACCCACACACGGTGTGTCAACAACCCCGTTTCCCCGCCACATGGCTAAATCCACACGGTCTGTCCTCGGACAAGACTACACGGCGTGTCCCCAAAGGTACACGGTGTGTTCATAGAACAGTGACACTGGCATGTGTTGTTAGTTACATGGTCGAGTCCCCAGGTCACACTACATGGCATGTTCATCATTGACATAGCGTGTTCTGTCAAGAAGTTCATCGACACATGTTGTTAGTTATAGGGCTGGACTCTAGGTCAAAACTACACGGAGTGTATATTTGGCACACATCGTGTTTTTAAGGAAGCTCTTCCCTACCCCATGTCGCTGCCCACATGGTTTGTGACACGGGAAGATACTACACGGCGTGCACTCTAGGTACACGGCGTGTACTAAAAAAGATTATTTTTCTTCCCGAATAGAAGAACATACACGACGTATCTAAAGTACTACACGGCGTGTATACTGGGCTTCTAGACAGTATGCCTCAGAAACATCCCCGGAACCCAAAAAATACTGAAAAACAACACCTAGGTGTCAAATTCAAACCCGTGAGGTCCCATACTCCCCATGAATCAAAGTTTGACATCTTATCTATGTTATAACTAATAAACAGTCAATGATCCACCAAATTTCGGTCAATGGGGGCCCATACTCCCCAAAAACCAAAGTTTGGCGTCCATTCTATAAATAGTCTTACACAAAATACTCTATCAAACAGTTGGTATTAATCAAGCAGCTCTCACAACAGCATGCTTTTATAGAACAACCACTATCACAACAACATTCAATTTCTAATACCCCTACATGGCATAGAACTATGCAGGGCATGTGATTTCTAGCATGTGCCTAAATGATGAATGAGATGGAATACCCTCATCTCTTCAGGTTGGAACTAAATAGAACCAAGAGATAATGTATAAACAGCACAATACAAGTGCGTCACCCAACGGTTAAATCATATCCACTTTAAAATTTGGAAAATCAGGAAAATTGAAAAATACGAGGTTGACTGGCTTTTCCATGTACGTGGGTTTGCTACGCCCATGCACAGCTTATTACCAACTACCATTCATCCAATCCCTGACTAAGTCTCCAAAAATTATGTCAAAGAAAAGAAACGCACCTCTGATACCACATTGTAACATCCCGGTTCCGAGTGCCACTCAACGGGTGCCCCAAACCCGGTTCGCCACGTGACATCAAGGGCATCTCCCCAAATGCCAGAGGCTGCCGACTAGCAGCGAGGGCTCTGGTCTGATAGTGGGGAAACTATTCCCTCATTTGTCAAAGTGTAGCGCAGCGGAATACAAAATAAAACATACAATAAACAGCGAAAGAAGTAAATCATACACAACTGAAATAAACAACAGTAGTGTATATAACCAGCAGTTTATAGAAAATGGTCCAACATATCTTACGTTCTAGGAAAACAGCCAGAACATGTTACATAGAATTACAATACAATACATAGTACAAGTACAAGAAAAACAAAACAGGTGGAAGCGGCATCGCGAGCCTAGGCCAAGTCCCATGCCATCCTACTCCTCAGCAACAATCAAGTACCTGTATTGGGACTCTTTCCCCTATCCACACCTGTAGAAACATAATCAGTTTGGGCCGAAAAGCATGACCCAAATAGGGTGTGAGAAATATATCTCAGTAGGCACCCACCAAAGGCCTATTCCCAACTACGTGTGAGAATGCAACAAAATTTTGCAGTAGTAAAATGAAATAAAGTAAGAAGTACTCAAAAGTAACTAACTACTAGTTATATTGAAATTTTATTATTCATTTAATCCATTAAATATTATAAATCTCCACAGTGCATTTCTAAGTAAATAGTTCATGTCCTCAAACAAGTAAACCTTACCCTCGGGTATGCAAAATCCAACCCACAGGTATATCCCTTAGGCGTAACAGAATTTTTCCTCGGGCTTAGAAAGTGTTTCCCTCAGGCATAGAAGTCAAGCCCTCAAGAACTAAACGTTTCCCTCAGGCAAAATAACTATAGCCCTCGGGCTAAATAGCACAGTGCCCATATGCTAATCACAACAACTCTCTCAGGCTAAATGGGTAACCGGGCCATGGCCAATAGGTAACAAGCAGTAACAAGCAATTCCTCTCCAGGAAATTCTACAATTACTACTTTAATGGCATACCCTCGAGTAACCTGGCCAAACGGCTAAACAGTGGAACACACCCCCGAGGTGGTTCCCGATCTAAGAAATGATCCCAACCAGCCTTTTATTATCTCAATTTAATCACCTATGCAATTCTAGGCATTAAATATAGCAACGACCTCAGCCACATGACACCCCAACATGGGTTCGTGGCCCAAGAATGCACAAAACGAACAACAGTTGGAAAACTAAACACAAATCCACCTACCTTATATGCCAGTGAACGCTATACCCGAACGCCGACTCTAGAAACGCCCAAGAACGACGTAGATCTAATGAAGAAAAAAACCCATTCAAACATATATAACCTTCCTTAAGGAAAGAATTGGTAAGAACAGTACCAGGAGAGGAGGGGGCTTACCTGTGTGGTTCCAACAAGATTGTCTGAAGCTGAATCGGATTCCAGACGAACACCCAACGGATCATCAAAGGTTCGACCGTCCTCCTTGGCTCCAAAACGGCTCAAATTCTTCCTCTACCAAATGAGGAGGCTAATGCATGTTTTAAGCCGAAAAAACATTGTACACAGCATGTACTTCCAAGTACACGACATCTACTCCTTTCATTTAACTGTTCCTTTGGCGGCATCGCCACACTGTTCATCTGTCGACATGAGTACACGGCATGTACTCCTAAGTAGACGACGTGTACTGCCGCCCAGCTGGCGTCTGCTCCACCGCCTTACTATTTTGGCCTACCGACTGACTACACGGCATATAAAGGACCACTACACGACTTGTATTAAGTTCCTACACCCTTTGTCGCCGACATGGCTACACGCCCTATGTACTCATCCCAACACTGCCAGAAGTACGTGGAGTGTGGAAAAAGTACACGGCGCGTAGTTCCAAAATTTAGGATTTTTCCCCAATATTCCATATTTTATTTAAACACATAAGGAAAATAGAAAAGAAGAACCTCTTAATTCAAAGAGAAGAACATGATTCTTACATTTTGGCTCATTATAGTATTTTAATTAATTAGTTATTATACTAATACAAGAATACAAGGTAAAAAATAATCTATTTAACTAAGAGTTAAATATAAAAGAAAAAGATAATATGGTGACCTAGACCTTTTTAAAACATATTGTTTGAGTGTTATTATACCCCTCCTCACATTATCCTCGAAATAAATCATTTTTGATACATTATAAAAGGAATATTAATGTATAATAAAATAATATTTCAAGCCTTTCCTAATGCGACCCTCGCCTCTCTTATAAAAGGGCACTTCCCCTTCTTTCAAAATCACACCCCCAAAGCCATTTGGCTCTGACATACCCTGCCCAAATATCATCCCAACAACCCTCACTTCATCCTAGAGGCAATACCTAGTTCAGAACACCATCCTATGGAGCCCTTTTGATTAAATCAAAAGGAAGCACCCAAAAAGGAGGTAATAATTTCGTCACCTCTTTCATAGTTCTTTTCTTCTTCCAATTCTTATTTCTTTGTTGTTTCCATACTAATATTAAAACACCAGTAAATTATAAATACTATTATTTTATTATATTTTTGGTACAACCATATTTATTATTCTATCCATCCTATGAATGACAAAGTCACCATATGTGTGTATGTATGGATTATTGTCTCCACGTCATGGTGTAGATTATTAATTCAACACATCATTATTTTTATGGGTATAATAATTAGTATAATTGAAGTTAATAATAAATATAACATGTTAATTATTGTGTATAAATGATATACCATCAAATTACATATGATTTTACAATAAAAAAATGATATTGTTTCTCATGTGTACGTACAGATTACAATCTCCACAAATGTGATAAGATTCATTTCCCTATCATAACCATTCAAGAAGAATTTTCATTTTATGATTAAAAATATTTTTTTAGGAACATAATATCCATATGTATATGAATCCAATACATCTTATCTATAACAAACATGACGTAAGAAAAAAAAAATTAAAGTAAAATGAATTAGTTAACACCTGAAACGATGATACTCATGAAATATCATTAAAAAGAAATATTAGATGATCATATATGATATAATATTTATTCTTATGGATATTTTATAACATAATAACAGTGATTTAACTATTATACATGAGGTTAAAATACCCTCAACCAAATAAAAATACAATGTAGGGGTTAATTTTACAATCTCATTATATATTTGAGGTTGTTTATATGTAAGTATCTATGGGGACATCCTTATCATCGACTTCAATGTTTCATATAAAGTTATTTCAAAAAAAATATTTACTATACAATGGGTTAATGTCATTTATTCCCCTGTTTTACAGTTTATAAAATGTTTTGAAAGGAATATATTTCAGTCGATTTCCAAAAAAGATACTTTATAACCTTTTTGACAAATAAAATAAAGAATGTTTTTAACTTATATGTAAGGGGTAGCTATTTTTCTCCATTATAACACCTTCGAAGCTTCCCTTACAAGCATATGAGAATATTTTCAAAATAAATGTTTTCTTTACATTTTAATGATTTCAATGTAGAAAGAAATATGTCACTAAAATTGAATTTTAGGTTTTCTTGAAGTTGATTTATTATGATACAATCTTCCATGTTGCATTGAAGGTTTTTTTGATATGTTTGACTATGGATGTGCTATTTTAATACTATAATGTTTTATGGATAAAGTATTTACATTTCATCTTTTAGTTTTATTAATAATTTTTATATTATGTTTTAACCTTTTCAAATGAGGAATGCATTGGATTTATTAAGTGATAAGTGGATCATGTTATAGCTTCTCGATGCATTGGTATATATCATGAGAAAAACTACTGTCTTAGCACATGTTTATGAGAAAATATTAGTTTTATTCATGGAACAAGGACTTTTATTTGTGGCCATGATTTCCTAAATTATGAGAATTATGAAATTGGCTATTGATATTACATGTGATTATTCGACTAGTAGAATTTCTATGTGAATAAGTAAATGGAATTATGTGATTTTTAATTTCCATATTTTTCTGAAGTTTAGTTTTAAAAGTATTGTGTTTAAGTCTTCTACATTTCCATAAATGTTTAATCTTATTTATGAAAATTTCAGCTATATTGTTATCCTAATTTAGAACCCGATCTAACCCCTTTCTATTTTTTTCCTCGGATGCAATGAAGTATATTAAAACTAACCTGTAGGGATAGTCTAAAGGAGATGAATGTTTTAAATGTAAAAACAATGTTTTTGTTTTTAATTTCAAAATGTAGTGAAAAACTTATGTTTCTATCTAGAACTTCCATGGATACTAAACTAATCTATCTTTAAAAAATTTATCCATTGTGATCATAAAAATGTTATGTAATAATACAACGACTCTGGGTAACTAGGGTTAGGGTGTTACACTGTTTTATTTTATTAATTTTAGACCATGTTGTAAAAGACCAACAAATAATTAACAATAAATTTAATATATACATATATGAAAAAATAGTGTAACACATTTTGGAATAACATGTGTTGATTATTTATCAATCATTGGTCTATCATGTTATAATATTTGATATATTATTCATTCTGTTTAGTGTATTATTACTACTTATGTTATTCTTTATGATTAAGTAATTGATAAAATGTAGTATTCCCATGTTTCTGATAGAACCTCACTGCTAAATAATGTCCTATAGAATATATGGTGGAAGGAACAAAGTCATGTGGAACCACCTAGTTTGGAAATATTAGTTTCTTATGAGTTGGGGATTCTATATTAAAAATTGATAATATATACATCCCTATTCAATGGTGGTGATATAAAATTTGAATAAAGTGTAATATATAAATATAACGAATTTTATTCTTTATCCATCCAAGACACCACATATATTGTTGGTATAATTCATCTTATGTATTAATATAATCATACTAATTCTATTTATTGAATACACAATTATCCAAGGATTCCCATCAAGGATTTATATATAAATTATTTATTAAGTATTATATTCATTTATAACATATTTTCTAAGGAATACCACCACATATTTTTCTTTGGTATAAAAATTCCAAATAATATTATTTCCTCTTTCGATTCAAATCACATTAAACAATTAATCTCAAATATTGGTTATAAATATTTCCTTTTAGTGTGATCAATAATAATAATCGTGTTATAATGATATTAAATGAATTCAAATATTTTCCATAAGTGAAAATATTAACCTATTCATTGAATATTAACATATTTCAACTTATATATCTTCTCAAATAATTAATAGAGTACAATATTATTATGAATAGTCAATATAAACTCCTTTAACCATCATATATTTTTATTCACACTCTGTAAATAGATTCAATTTAGAATTTTTATCATCGCCTACCATTGATTCCCAATACCCATTTATAATATAATGTTTATCACAATTCATTGGAAAAATAATGTTTCAAAAATTATCCTAGTCTCTGACTTTCACATAAACTATATTTCTCTACATTATTTGTTGTTAATGTCATCTATAGATGTAATATTTTTTTATTTCATTCTCAAATTCCAATTTTGAGTGGAATATCTATCACATGGGGTGATTATGATGGAACTATTTATTAAATGATACTATAGGGGTTAAATAATCTATGAAAAAATATTAGCACATTTTCTATGACTTTTTAATTGGTTTAACTCATGTTTATTAAATATTTCCTCTTCACAATATCACATTCCATTTTTGACAAGCTGATCTACTAAAACAAAAAAATTATGAAAATTATGTTTATGAGTGGTTCACCATATTTTATATCATTAGATTATTATCCAATGAATTAATATCCTTTAGTTGAGAACTACTAAATTTATTAACATCCAGGGGGATTCAAACTATTTGTAAACTGGGATTGCATACATGAGAGCAATTTATTATGTATACCTAATAAAGAAATAAGATTTCATATAGTTAAATTCCATATATGGATTAATGTTTCACCTTTTTAGTTCAAGTGATATTGTCTACTTTGGTTCATAATGATTCCTTGTATCCAAGACCAATGTATTTACATTTATGGTTGTGAATCCAAGAATTATGATACACCATTATTGATCAAGAATCCAAGAACATTTCCACTTAAAATTCATGTTCGTATAACTTGGACCAACTCTGTGTATATTATGTCCAGGGTGAATATAATACTGGGGATGGATTATAATTACTGATTTTTGTGTGGCACATACAAATGACTGGACCTTTCTAGTTTGTCTTTACTAATTAGTTATACAAAGGTATTTTTGGACTTAATCTAGGAAAAATTTCTCTTATAATCAAATGGATCGTTGATTTGATATAAAAAGGCTGATGATATACATGAGAGATATATATAATTGTTTTTCATTTTCAAGGATAAGTGTATAAAATAACAAACAAATACAGTGGTTCTTCACCAGGGGGTCGTGGTTATCTAGGGGACACATAATTTATTTCACTATAAAGGTCATTATAGTTTATTAAGGATAATTAATGAGAATACCATGGGACGTATAAACATGATCGTAAGGGGATATTTGTGAGTGAAAGATGGACTAATCATATATATTGGGATCCCAAAGAAGATAACTTATAGAAATTATACTTTCAAGACTTGATAAGTAAAATTATAGTCACAATAAAGTATATTTGATCATTTTTGTGAGATGGTTAATGATATAATAGGTAGGGGGAATGATATATTATGAGACTCTATAAGTACTTAAATGCAGTTCATAACTCCATTTTTTAGTGTCTATGTGTACCTTCATTTTGAATTGTCACATGTGTTCTAATCAAGAATTTCACCTCAAATAGAGGGCATGAGAGTGATGGAATGACATTTAACCCCTATAATGGGGAATTGGAAATCTAATAGAAACCCCAAAATAGTTAGATGATAAGGAACCCTTCCGGTCTCATGTATCTTCTTGATGGTGTCCCTCAACCAGTCCTTAATGAGGTAGTAAATAATGTGGTCTTTTCTGATAACATCAGTTATTAGAACTATAAAAAGAAAAACATAAAAATGGTTTCTATTACTTTTCATTGTATTTGAATTAAAAAAAAAGATAACACCGGGATGGTTGGTAAATATTATGTTTATAGTCGAATGCTATGTAATATCTTACGGTATCTTTGGGAAAAAATAACGATCTGGTTCAAATGGTATATTTATTTTTGTAAATAGGATTCATGGAAAATTATTACAGGAATACAGAGGAACAAAACTAAAAATATTTACCCATATATTTAGATTTTTTCCTCATCAACAATTAAAAATTCACAAAAAAATGGGACCATAGAATGAAATGTGATTGAATTATGTTTAAAATCAAATTATGAGGAGGATTCATGATGGAAAATACACTTGGACCATCTATTGATTTGTGAAAAGGGATAACACCCCATGTGCTTCCAATGAGTTTAGTGTGGATGTGGGATACCAAGTTAGTGAGGTCCCCTGATAGGAAGAGGGGACTACTATAGTAAATATAGATACACAAATATTTTATAAATTATTACTATTTTATTTTTAATACAAACACCTTTAATATTAAAAATCAAAAAAATCGAATAATTTAGTATCTTAAAAAATGTGGTTCATACAACATGAATACATATATGACATTAAATTTTATTCTAATAATTATTCAAAATCCGTACATATTATGTTTGTATCTCCATAATATATATAATAGGATAGGATAATACATCATATAATGGCTGTGAACAAATCCTTATAGGGATGGTTAATAATCATAGAACAAGATAGGATAATCAATATAATATACAGATTAGAATAACCATAACCAAATTATATGTATATGATAGTCATTTTATGCATGAGGAAATAATTTAAGGAGGACAAGAATTTGGCATGTAAATAATAATGAATCATACCAACATTGTGTAAAAATCCAACCCATGAAATTATAACTAATACATCATCTTCATTATGAGTAATATATTTGTACAGAGTATGCAACTAAGAAATTTAAAAAAACAATCATTTCGTTCACATATAATAAAAAAATCCAATAATTTATAACACTTTAATAAATATATTATAGGGATGTACAATTATGGGAGAACCCATATGATATTAATATATTTTTACTCCTACATGTCAAATGGAAATGAAACATATGTCAATCTCAATAATTTAATAATCCAAATTGAAAATAATTATATTCATATAGTGTTCATAAACATATAATTGTGATTATATTTGGATTTCTCAAAATGAACAATGAAATTTAATTTATATGATATTTATGGGAGCATGAATAAATAAATGGTAATAATTCAACGAGGGGAGAATAACAATCACTAGAGGAAATAATAAGTTATTTAACGAAATGACTTCATAAAAATATGAATTTGTCAATGAATGCATCCCAACATAATGATGAAATGAAAAATCCATGAAATGAAAAATATTTTGTTAACTAGGTCAAATTTATATTTTTTAGAGGAAAGACATAGATTATATAGTGGAAAATAAGATGAATAGCAAAGAAAGATTAAGGTTCCAAAATCCCCTAACCTTTCGTAATGTTTTGTTTCATCGTATTTTCAAATCCTTTATAATCAACTTAGTTTTATTAAATCCATAACACAAAATTATATTTTACTTATTGATTTTTTATTAATAAATTTTCACGGGAATACATTTATTGAAATGTTTTATTAAAAAAAATCAATGACATCTCTATTTTGAAATATTTAATTCTATTTTAAATAATTATATAGAGCCCTAAATTATTTTCTTTAATTATTGATTTAATTACTTACAAAATCATTGAGTAAATTAAAATAAGTTTATTAATATAGGATATTATGTAACTTTTTTATTTGTGTTTTATCCTTCTATAATGCCTTAATGAATCATGTGATAATATTATTATTGGACACGAATAGCCCATTAGTTTTAAGATGAATTAGGATGAGTGTTTAGGAATGATACATAGAAGTGGAAAGTGTTTTGGATGTTTTATAAAAAAAATTATTCTGTTATATTTTTTTCTAGTAATGAACAGTGGGTGTAAAGAAAACCATATTTTTTTTATTAATAGTATGTATAAGTATAAAATAGACTTGGATGAATCAGAATAAATTTGAATGGTATGGATGGAGAATGAGTCTTAGGTATTTAAGCGACAATATGTTGTTATACACAATACTATTATATTACTGTAGAATATGAAATTTATCAAAGGAAATGGGTGATATTATGTTTATTTCTTTATTCCTAAAAATATATGATGTGTATAAGAAATAATTTTATAATAAGGAAAAAAAATTCTAGAAATTAAGAAACAATTGAAATTAGTTAAATTCAGTAATGGAAGAGGATATAGTAGTATTTCTGGTTCCATGGTGACAAACTAACTATTTTATCCCTAAGGGATTTGATGACCCCTTATATATCATGTTTAGTTAAAAGGAAGAGTTTCCAATTGTTTCTTTTTGATGCGGTACATGGGGAATTTTCCCCAATTTATGTTTTAAATATAGACATGTGTTGGATGAAATCATTTAGTGTTAGTATTCTTTTATGCATCATCTAGGTAGATGCACACCATCTGAAATGTGTGATATAATTCCATGTCCATTCCATGACACCTATAGTTATGTTATATATTCGGAATGATCATAAGGAGAATATAACAGTGAATTATATTTGTTGATTAGATAAAGATAGTGTACATGTTATGCAATATCACACTTTGACGGTTTGTAAATATTATCAAAATAAAAGGATGGTGTGATGTTTTTCTACCTTGATCCTATTAATATTTAAAGAGTCAATTTATATGAAATAATGTGATTTGTCATGTGATATCTTCTGAAAGATAGTTCCTGTAAGATGGATAGATTATATTATATATGGTTCGTTTATGATATGAATGTCTCATAAAAGTGTATAGAGCATCCTATATGTCAAGAGAATATTTTATCCATAGAAGACTCCCTTTTAAAAAGATACATTGTAATTTTTTATGAAGGCATTCAACATAATAGGTTTCATGTTCATATGATACTAGTATCCATTTAAAATAAATGATTTTATATGAAATAAATTTCTAGATGGAAAGTAAAACAAAATGTGGTGATATTATATTGTGAAATTATGTATGACCTATCATGATGCAAATATATATGTGATTTAAAAAAATTGAGTTTTATGATAAATAAATAATATGATTTGTCATCGGATCCATAGGTAAATATCTACGGAATGAAAAAGTAAGCCAAAAATGTATCCATAGTGAAGTTTTATATGGTAAATACATTGAAGATCTCAATTGATTTTTTATTACAGAGTTTGTAAGGTACATTATAATGTTTGTATGTACAATCATTATATGTTAAAACTGTAATATTACTAATTTATATCACATTATGAATAAATAGATAATATGTAATCCTAATTGGGTACATGTGGTAGTGTTTCAAATGTACATGGAATGATGTTCAGAGGGTCCATTCCAAAATTAGCATAGGGTATATTCAACCTTACAAAAATACTCGATTGGACTCTCTAAAAAAATTATAACATAGTGAGTTCTCCATGTAATAGGAATTTGATTAAGAATAGATTTTGTTAAATCAATTATTTCCTTAAAATAAGAAAATACCATGATGTTTTTCCATGATTAATGTAACTGAATGGGTAGAATGAATGATTGAGTTCCATACTGAACAATGTGATTCATTATATGAAATGTGTATTGTTTGTGAAACAATAAAAAAACCATTGAACATATATTTTAATAAATTATTACATGAACATATGATAGTTTAATTTTATGAGGAATTTTCTTTTTGAGTTTTAAAAATTAGAGAAGGTGCCCTAAATAATTATGAGATCATGTTAATGATGAAAACTCAGACATTAGAAAAACAAAAACAAACATAATTCTGATTGAATGATATAATATTAAATGAGTAAAATTGAAATAATTTATTAGAAATACTCATTCAATAATTTGAATATTTATATAAATAGTACAAGATGAATTTCTATGAGAATCTATGTTTTAATAAAGAAAATATTTTAAAAATTCATAGAGAAGAGTGGTCCAATGATGATGATATATATTTATTATGATGTAATGAAGATGTGAAAGAGAATATATTCAATGTATTGTTACTATTGATAACTCCAGGATGGAGATCATTGAAAGAGTCATTAAATAGTTTTTAAATTTTGTAAAAATCAAAATGTGTTTGAAGAAAAACATAATATTAATTTAATTGAGAAAGAAGTTCAATTCCCTAAAAACTAAGTAAGATATAATAATGGAAAATGAGTAAGATATAGAGATTAAATGAGAGATAAATCCATTCATTGAAATAATGAGGTGGTATTATGGTATAAAATATTAATTTAGTTCCAAAGTATATTACTAGTGAATCACCCCACTCCCGATATAAGAATGATATTATAATGATCCTATAAATTGTTAATAGAGAAAATTTACAACTAAATTAGATTATTTATTATTAAAATCTATAATACTTTTTTATATGGTTATCGTTAAAAGGATAAATGTAATTAAAAAAAGAAGAACAATGACTTATTTTAATAAGATTTTAATTACATTTATGACTTATTATAAAAAACAATGATGGAGTTAAAAGTAATTAAAATTGAATATATCTTATATAATGTGATAAATAATATTGTTTTTCCATGTTTTGATTCTTTTGAAAAAATTTCATACATTGGAGATAATCTCTCGTAGTTATAAAAACTAAAAAGGATTTGGATAAAAATTAAACCTCTTCTAATTCAATATATATATATATATATTGTAAGAAGATGTAACAAAAAATAATTTTTAATAATTTCTAGAGGAATTGTTACGCTCAAGTGGGAAACATGACAATATAAAAGATTAACATAATTATTCAATCCCTAATTTAAAAGATATTTTTTATATTTTAATAAAATATTTATCTTATTGTTTTTGTACATTTAAAAAAATTATATGAAGATCACCAACCATAAATAATAATCCTATAATATAGTGATATAATTTACAAAAATGGAAATGATGTGTGTAAATATCACAAAATAGTATAATTCCAACGATGTTAATATAATGTTTCATGAGGAAAGTTACCAAAAGTTTTAAATTAATGTCTTGAACAAATAAATTAGAAATATGAAATGATATATATTTTTGGGATAATAATCCTTGATCATAAGAGAAAAAATCATTTATTGAGGACATCAATGCTCCAGAAGAAATAAAATCAATAAATTTCCTAAATATAAAAAACTATTACATGAAATGAAAAAAGCTTCATGAATATGATATTTCTATGATTAAAAAGTAATTTCATGATAGAATTAAAATAATAAATTTTGACAAATGAAATCCAAATATTACTTGATTTTATCTCTAATAATAATTAATGAATTATCAATTAGTTTAAGCCATGTCTTCAAAACTAGTTGAGAAAAGAGTGGTTGGAAACAGTTCATTTCTAGGAGGAATTTTGTATTTGAATACATATAAATTTTTGAATTGGATGCATAAAATTATTTTATGAAAAATACAATATTTACATTAGTTAGATGGCACCATCTACATCAAAAAATAATGTTGTTGAAAAATATATTTTCATAATCAGCGTAGGATTAAATACAAAATCCATACATTGTTATGATGTAAACATTATTTAGGTACATAATTCGACATTAATGATGGGAATTTTATGAGGTATTAACAAAAAAAAATATGATTCCAATGAGAAAATATTAAAAAAATATTCCATCTTTTCAATAATTTTTTTTAAACATTTTAATTGATGTATATGACTATTTAGTCAACTACATATAAAATTATGTAAGATCATATTTGTTTATGTCTTAAGGATTATAATATTTTTATAGACAGTATTTCTTAAAATCACATAGTAAACTAGAAATAATATTATAGGGACTTTGTAATTGAAATTAACTATGAAATGTTATTTCATAAAGCAATGAGTTCACTTTTAAAATGAATCTTGATAATTTATTTTCTGACTAATTTCCACATATAATTAAACATGATAAATTTAGTAATATAATCATTTGTTGAAATGCGTTTAGATTTAGTCTAAAATATTGGAATATTGAAATGAATATTTTTTTTACTGAATTGATATATCAAGATTAAAATTAATTGAAATTAGATTTTTATTATTAATATATATATATATTGATTTAGTCTAAAATAACATATTGAAATTATTAATATATATATTGATTTATTATTAATATATATATTGATTTATTTTCTGAATTGATTTAGTCTAAAATATTGAAATTAGATTTTTATTATTAATCATTTGTTGAAATGCGTTTAGATTTAGACCAATAAATCTGTAATAATAAGAAAATTTGACGCTTTCCAAAGACCACTCACGCTACCGTATAAAAAATAAAATTCCATAATATTGTGTGTACCCATGATTAGAGATTCCTCATGAATAATCATGATTGATCAATCAGTGGGTTGCGTTCTTTTAAACTACCATGAAGAGGAATCTGGGATTCATATTAACTCATATGACGATGAAAGACCCCTGATATGACGCATATAAATATTTGATCATCAATTATAAACTAAAATATTGTAAATTTCCTGCTATAATTCCCTTATCTATCATTCTCACCATCCATAGATCCAAAATGTGAACGTGTATCCACCTTTTATTACCCTACTACAAAACATAATGACCAAGACTGTCTTATGTGCGCCTCTTCTTAGATATTTTATGTTTTATATTCAATTTAAAGTGCATGTTCCCACCAATATACCATGAATGCAATCTAACATTCATCAAATCTACCATAAATTAAATATCAATAAACAATGAGGGAAGGGTAAATTGAATAACCATGAATGGTGAAGCATTTGACCAAGGAAACTCAAAATATAGAGTGAATTTTAAGTATCATGGTATTAGTTACACATTGAGGTGTGAAATCCAATCAAAACTAGGAGTTCATGTTTTGATTTATATTTTGGAGATTTTATCCAAGATGAATCTAAATTGTATAGGCTAGAAATAAAATATAAGATTATTATAGATGAATGAAGCATATCATTGATTGTTCTAATTATGATCATGAGGAAAACTTTCTAAACCTATCCCTGAATTAAAACTATGGATTTGATTTTATAAATCCATTGTTTCCAATTTAGGATTACCATATCGAGCCATATTCAATATTTGGGAACAATATATCTCAATGATCTATATATGATGGATCATAATATCCTCTATCTATTACTATATTTGTGTTTCATGTGGTTATACTCGATAAAGATGATGGATTCCTAAAAAATACTATATAATTATCCATAATAACATGATTGATCTTATTACACATGCTTGAAATAATTTATGAGTGATATCAAACTTATTTTTATGACTCTTTGGGATGAAATAAAATGAAATATAAATCTTGAGACACATGAATGAACAATATAAAAGCCTAAACATATTGTGAAGAGAAACCATATCCAAAGTTCATCCAAGAAATTCGAAATCTATATCTCTCTAGAGTATAAATTGGACACCCTGAAGCACTGATTGAAGAAGGAACCTTAAAAACTAAAAACAATTTAAGATTAAAATGAACTCAAGAAAGACCATAACATTTTTAGTATGTCCTCATTTAACTAAAATTTATAGGTTAAAATTTAATGAATTATATATGTGTCTTGTCAACCCCAAATCATTGAAAGATGTTATTATGAGGTGTTCAATGTAGAGCACTTTGAGGTCTGAGAGTAAACTGAAACGATACCCATATTATTCAAAAGATGATAATTTAAATATGTTGTACATTCATGATTCCTTAATTTTCATTTCTTTTTTTGATAACTAGAGATCATATTCATTTTAGTCATTGATGAATAGCCTCCACCACTGAAGTCCCTCTACCCCAGGTCCAGGACCTGATTTTCAATCTAGAAGCACCATCAAATAAAATATGGGGAGCCTAAATTTTTATATTCATTATTGTATAATTTTAGGTATTTCAGTGTAGTATAGGTATCATTCAATTTCCTATAGTTAGCATGGACATGTATAAGAAGAATATATAATTTTTTTTAAGATGGGCAGAATGAACACATGTGAAGGTGAACATTACATTAACATAGAATTAGATGAGTCACCTAAAAAAACATATATAGTTATATATGTTCCATGCATAGGTTAAAGTGGAGTTTTAGGATATTTAACTATGAGATCGAGGTGGATTATGGGGCATGATCTATTATATAAATAAGATGAAGAATATTGAATAGTGTCGGGATGGTATCAATATCCTCATTCAACTTTTATCTATTGATCATCCTACATATGGGGAGATCACAATTGAGAGATAGCTAGATGAGATGTTGGATAACATTTAGTGTCAAAGATTAGTGAATATGGAGTTAGAGATATATTTTGACCATATTAGATAATATTTTTATTCTATTATCTTATTTATTTACTAATTAAATGAGTTGTTTCATGTTATAATTTTTTATTTTTTCCAATATATTTTATTAAATGATTAGATTATCGGGATTGAGTTAGACAGGTTAACCCTATTTTATTCCATATTATAACCTGAGTTTTAATCTAATATTATAATAGTAGTTATATTTAGAGATCCCAATTTTTCTTCATCATGGTAATGTTTTCACTCGACCCTATGTACACATAAGGATATGGTAGAGCTTAATTTTCCATGGGGACTACAAAAAATGTAATTTATGGAAAAGGATGTTATAATATATTCCCAATGAGGATGTAGTATTATTTTATAGTTCTATTAGAAATATAATTTTTCAACAAATTAACATAATGATAGTGATTTATCTAATGAATGGGTAAAATTTCAATCATTTTTACACCTTTTATGTATTTGTATGGTGGATTTTATGTAATTGTGGTGACATTTTTATCAATATTATCCTATCTAGTATTCCTAAATAAATCAGTTTTCATGTGTCACTTTGTTTTTCTTCTTCAACTCTATTACACACATTCCACCATTACATTATCATATTTTTTGGTTTTTTACCTATTTTAATTTATTTTGGTTGCATAAACTCTCCTATGAAGTGGTTTGACCCTTTTTACCAATGTAATAGTAATATGTATGTATATAAATATAAATTTTGAAACTACATCAATGATTGTGGGAGCATCAATGTAGATGAAGGAAAATTTTTATGGAAACCACAACAATACTATCAGAGGTTTGAAGAATGTGTATGAGGTGTTATTTCTTTAAAAAATTTCATAAATAGAATTAAAATTCACCAAAATATTATGAATATAAATCTTAAAAGTTTGGATCTCAATGTTAACAAAAAATGGTTACTGGGATAATACATTTTTTGTAAAACTATTTACTCACAAGGACTCTTATTTTTGGAATAATGTTTTAATCTCAAAGGGAAAATAATACTCGAAATCATGGCCAAGCCAAAATTCATTAAGAAAAAGGTCTTCAGGAATGGGAAGAATATTTTTCATTCAATAATATTCAAAATCAATGATTACTTTTTGGAATATTTTGTCACATCTGGTCATAATAATGATAAATTATGTGTAAATAACATGATTCATACTAGGAGGACAACCCAATGATAAATCTAGTTCAAAATATTTTCAATATGTACAATAGGACTCCCATCCTAGAAAGGGTTTGATAATAATTTATGTAAAAAATATGAAACCATGTGTTTTTTTAAACAAAACATGAATATTATGAATTATATAAAAAATAGAAAAAAATTATAATATTGTATAAGAAAAGGATAATATGGATAACATGATGAAAGGTATTACAAACAGTTTTGGTCGAAGAATCAACAACATTTAGAACACATCCAAATAATACTTTATAATTTCGATAGGTGATATAAAAATTAATGAAAATTGAGAAATCATCTGTGATAATAAAATATAAGATTCCACATGAATATAAAGAACCAAAATTTCATGATAGAAAGAAAATAAACAACATCCTTATAACTCTTTATCTATTGTGTGGGTGGTGCATTCAAGATATACTAAACTCATACAATTTTGTAACAATAACACAACCTCATGAATAAATTTATAAAATGATGGTAATTTCATTATCTGATTCATTTTCCATTATTAATCATGTTATTATAATAACTCACACAAAATTAGGAGAATAGAATTCATATTACTCAATGGCAGTAGAGACTTGAATAATTAAAGTGGGTGCATGAGAAAATCTCTCATGGAATGATATCAAATGAAAAGAGTATCATGGTTGGTATGATATTTTCAACCATATTACTCACTATAAAAAATGAGATTTTACGTTTTTCCCATATTGATTTTCATTGTATTTGAATGCTTTATATGAATAGAATTAATGGTAATTGTTTCTCTTAAATGGAGATATAATGAAATTATTTAATCTCAAATAATTATTCCAGATCTGAAGAAGTAACCATAATGGTATGATTTTACAATATTTATTATAATGAAAATTCTGGGATAAAATCAAAGATGACTAAGATCATGAGGATTATCTCCATGAAGGGTGGTATGGGGTGAATGTTTCTTGAATATGCATGATCCAATTTTTTTTAATATTTTATTCTCTAAGTTTCAATTAAAAGTATAATTGAAAATAAGAATATAAAATTTCATCATCATTGGCTACAAGAATAAAATCCTTATATTATGTTTTAGAACAAAAAATTATTAGTTACATAAATATTGGAATGTTTTATAAGTTCTAAGGCTTCTTTCTGAAATTATAAATTCAACATGTCATGCTGAATGTTTTTTACTATTGTATTATTATGAGTGTGAGAACCCATGATGAAATTGATCAGGATAATGCCTTTTGAATTTGTAAGTATCGATAATCTATCCTTGAACGTGTTTATTGATTCATATAAAAAAATTATAAGTGAAACCATATGAGTTGGTATCATGTTATTTAGGTTTTTGTTAACATGGTTTCCAAAATTCATCACTATTATTTTCTACAAATTTCATGTATTATATAGAATTAGTGTGTGATTATTGATGTCTAATCACTTAGGTATGAATTTATATAATCCTCTTTAACCTGCTTTGTTTTTGTAATTAGAAAACTGGATAGTGGAAAAAATGAATATGAGAAAAGGGAAAATTAATTAGACTCACATATTGACAAAAAAATTTCTAGTATTTGCTGACAAAGAAAGAGAGATATTGTTAAAACCATTTTATATTATGTTTAATTTATTTCAAATATGAAAAAAATTGTATAAATAAATTCATCCTTATATTATTGACTATACTGAGAGGCCTAAAATAATGTTATATGTTTATGAAGTTATTATATGTTGAAGGTTGGATATAGTGTCTCTACGTTTTCAGGTGCAAGGTATTTATATAGTAGATGCAAATATATTACTCAATATTGTGAAATTTTGTAAATGATATTGGTGGATATGGGTCATGTTAATAATTTATAAATGTCAAAAATTATGTAATAATATATAATATTTTATGTTAAAATGGGCCAGCCGTTACCTAACAATAGGATCCAGCCAAAGGCAGTGGATGAGGAAGATATCAGCACTATGTGGGGTAGAAGAGTGAACCACCAGGTAGTGCCCCTTATGGTATATAAAAATATTTTTAGGATAAATATTATTTATAATGAAAAGGATCCCCTATTTTTTAATCTATATAGTGTAAATGAACCATTTCAAAATTCATGTTTTTAATATGAAAATTTGACAGTAAAATGACACTATAGTAATCATATTTTCTATGTCACCTAGTTTGAGTCACACATAATTAATCCCATGATTCATCTGTGAGTTTATGAAATATAATTCTTAGGGGATTTTTCTATTTGGAATGATCATTTGGATCATTAAATTACTAATTTGATGTATGAATATGATAATGATAAAGAAAATAAAATTATACAATTCATGATGATGTTTTGCAAAAATTATCATAATAAGAATATTTAATGATTATTTACTATTTGGATCCTTTGAATTTATTTTTGGAAATGTGTGTATGAAATAATGAAATCATATATAAAATAAAAATATTTTTTTGATATCATGCTCATAGAATATTTCTAGGGAATTTTAAATATCATTCTCATATAATAAAAAATATCATAAGAGAGGGAAACTTGTATGATATGTAAAATTATTTTTATATCCATTTAAATCTTGTTTCTCATATGTTATATATTACGTGTATATTAAACTAGTCTTCATAACATTTTTTATAATTTAATGATATCAGTATCTTCTTTAAATCAATGTTATCCTCTAAAATAGGAGGAACATGAATTTTAATGATGTTGTGGTATTTTTTAATTTTTTAATATCATGATACTAATATATTTGTGATTCAAGATGATTTAATATTGATAATAAATATATAATACTACAACAAGAATATAATATGAGGAATTAAAAATGAATTAAAATGATGAAATGAAGTGTATTAGTACTTGATCTTCATATGGTACATGAATTAGGGATATTTTTAGAGATTATTTAGCTATTCCATTAAAGAATATTCTAATGTTTGTAAGGAGAATCCATCATAAGTATTAAGTATAATTTTTTCAAGGAAGGATTGTTTTTGAAAAATATAGAACAAGATATAATCGCAGGTATCATTTGGCGGAGTTCATAATGTACATGAAAATTAACTCATAAGGTACATTATAAAATCTTTACAGGGTACACTAGAGCTTATGAAGTCAAATATTTCGATACATTTCCATATTTTTTCAGAATGATGATTTATAAACATCATAAGGTCAATACTAGAAATATATTATTATACAACATCATTTTTCATTAACAAATAAAATATCATGAACTGTGTTCTGATATTTTGGGAATGGATTATTGAGAATAATTGAGATGTTTACAGACTGCAAAAAATGATTCATGTTGATGAATTCTTTTGGGAAGTTCACTATAAATAAAGAAACCATGTCATATCTATATTACAGAATTATCTAATCAAATTAGGAAGATATATTTATATAATTTATTTTTGGTGGTTTTGATATGGGAGAATAATCTATAAATAACTATGAGATCAAGTGTAAAATGAATCCTAAGTATTTAGCATAAAACAATGAAGAGTAATTATGATTTAACATTGTATTATTACGAAAATAAAAGTGAAAGATTTGTTTTCAAAAATCTTCATGAAATACTGTGAATATTTATATGAAGAGAATAATTAGATTTCATTAGAGATATGACAATATAATTTCATGAAATATCTTTGAATTTGAAGAAAATATGGTCATAGTGATACTAATAGATATTCAATATTCACTGAAGAAGAAGAAAAAGGCATGTTCATTCAGATGTGAAAAATTCGAATTGATTTAGGATAAGGATATTTGTGATCTTCATCCAAATCCTTTCATATTTTGTAGAAATGTTAACGATATTGTGGAATCATATTTTAATAATATAATTGATAATGAAGATGAATTCCATTTTATTCAGGACAAAATCAACTAAACATTAATCATATTTCTTAAAAGAAGTGCAAGATTATCTT
Source organism: Viscum album (assembly GCA_963277665.1). Taxonomy (NCBI): domain Eukaryota; kingdom Viridiplantae; phylum Streptophyta; class Magnoliopsida; order Santalales; family Viscaceae; genus Viscum; species Viscum album. Next base: position 744,419,647 of record OY728128.1, read on the forward strand.
ATTTTAAAAAAAATAAGCAATCAAGTTTATTTTATATATGTTGGGTTTTAGGATATCAATCCCTTAGATACACTCATGACTATGATGTTTTTATAACTATGAGGAATCTTTGTGTATGGTATAATAACCTCCATTTACTGGTTATTTATTAATCCTAATATATGTGAATCTCATTAACAATAATGTAGTACTCACTTTCCTACCTAATTTCTATTAAAACCATCCAAGGATTGGATAAAAAGAAAAATGTATGGCAATGTAATTTATAGAGAGGTTAATTCAATGAATAAGTGGGGAGGTAGTAATGGATATAAGATTATTTTTTTAAAAAAAACTTATACCATCACTATAACACTCCCAAATCATTTTTATACATTTCTCATTATAATACTATCATAGAACTAACATTCTATAGCGAGTAATGGAGGGTGTTTATACTTTATAGGAGGGGTATTTTATGGTTAATAATGAATAAATATTTATTCTTTCAATAAAAATTTCAATTGTGTTCATATTAAATAATATAATCCTTATTTGAAACAGATTACAAGATATTATTACCATATAAACATTATTCAACTAAATCTATTCATTTATTGATATGGAAGGATGAAAAAAATGAAAAAAATGTATATTTCATATTTTCATAAATAGAAAATAAATTTTTCTCGTTGGAAAATCTCTATAATTTATTAAAATGATGTATTCATCTAATTGTTCCTAATTTGGAAAAACAAAAAATAACAATAGAGAAAACCACTTTACATACATTCAAATTTCATCCCTTTTTCAGAATACTTAACACATTATAAAAATAAATGCACAAATACTATGTTAATTTAGTTCCTTGGGAATCTTGATAAAATAAAAAACTTGGTCCTAACAAATCAATTTCATCCCCATGTTATTTCTTTATAACTAGTACCCATTTCTGTAATATCAAACATTATACCTTTCTTTACAACTAGGGGTAAATAAACAAAAGAAAGAGTGAGATTGAATTATTAGTAAGGGAAAACATGGGAGACACATATGCAAAGTCATGAAAATAAGGGTAAGAGAACATGAGATAAAAATTATAAAATAATAACATAAAATAAAAGATCATATGAATTAATCATATAATAAATAATGGTGGTTCATAAGATATGAATCATAATAAAATCCATACCATAAGCCTTGAAATTTGTAACATAAGAGTAAGACACTAGATTTTTGGAAGACTCATAAACATGTAATACCAATCCATATATGTAATTGTGAATTTTCAAAACATAACAGGGAACTTCATGGGGACTAAACCTACTTGGTAGGACACACTACCGTCCCCAGTGTCATTCCTTTTCTTATACGGGGTTGGGATTCCTCATCTTCCCATAGTGTATCTTGTATCCCCCATCTTAAATTGAGGATCAAGCACATCGACATGATTCCCATAATTATCTCGCAAGATATAAATCATTACCCAATTTATTGGGAGGAGATATAGGTCCCCTCTATCTAATAATTAAAATCGTAGATATGTGTTCTATAAAAATATAAATCATTCACCACATCAGAACCGTTGGCATGAAATGGGTTTTACAAACATCATTAGAATATAACCAAATCCCTTGAATAAATGGGTTTGTTAAATATAATTCCATTATGAACATAAAATATTAATAATAATAATAATATCATTGGATCATATACCATGTAAAACACAAGTAACATCAAATAATGTTGCCTCAAATGGGAAATTATTCTGAACGATCACTCTAAACAATTATTCATGAAAATTTCCTTTAAGTTTTAACAAAATATTTTTAGATCATAAAACATTTAGAAATTAATTTTCATCAAAAATAAAATTAAAAAAATATAATAGAATAATTTTAAACTAATATAATAATCATTGAAATTATTTTCCCTTATTAATTATTAAAAGAGCATTTAAAACACTTTTAAAACATTTTAGAATACACTCTGTTTCCCAAATAAAGATTTAAAATGGAAAAGAGAATGACATTAAATTAATCATTAAATATAATGAAAATAATTATAATCATTATAAAACATGTCAAAATATATTACATAATCCTCATAAAATAATATAGCTTTATAATATAACATCTGTCTTAAAGAAGGAAAATTGATAAAAATATACCTTACTGATTTGGTTATTTTTAAACCATAAACCCCATGAAAAAGTTATCATAAAATGGAAATTAAAATACCAATATATTTTAATACTGATAATAAATAAATAAAATCATTTATAATATAAACATCTGACTAAAGAAATGAGTAGTGTATATGAAATTTTCCCCAACGAAAAAAAAGTGAAAAAAATTCCATTACCTTATATCTTAACTCACATCAATCTTATTAAAACCTCCAAAATAAATATAAAGTTATTATAAATATATTAAATAAAAATATTATTATATATAAAACCAAATATTGTTTTATTATTAATATATATTATCCATTTATTATCAATTCTATGTTACTCTCGCAATAAGGGTAATATCCGCTTTGTTTTCGCATGTGTTTTGAAATTTTTATCATTATTCCTAGAACATAGATCATGATATCATCATATAATTTATTATAACCATTAAATTAATAACATATATATATATGGTTATTGATAAAAAAATTCCATAAAATAAAATACCATGTTCATGAAGACAGGAGGTTGTATGTACGCATGGATGTTGTTTACATTTTCTTATCATATTCAAAGAAATCAGATTATATGACATATTATCAATATAGAATAATTATTATTTTTTATATATCTATATATTAATAAAATTAATTCTTACAACCATATATGATTAATATTTACGAATAATTAATCGCATACCATTGTGGAGATGATAAGCCCTACGTACGAACAATCAACTTTATCATTTCCCAAAATATTAGTTCATAAAAAGGTATATATAATTTTAAAATATAAAAATAATAATTATTTCATTAATATATGTTATAAAAATTAAACCCATAATAGTTACCCCTCATAAAATATTATTAATGAAAATGAATTGTATTGCTATTTTTAGACGGTAAGTTGTACATACGAACGAGAGATACATTCACTTCTTCTTCAATGGGAAACGAGATGTATAATGTTGTGTTTATAATAATAATTATATTTAAGAATATTTATACTCCAGAATTTATTATTTTATGATATATAAAATATAATTATAGTAATTATTGAAGCGTATAAAAATATAGTGACTAGATAGAGCAATTATCTCTTCTTCGAAACAACTCATTTAGATATCCTCTAAAGAACACTAGAGGTGGCCTGTTGGGAAGGATTGAAACTCTATAATTTTGTAGGGATGTATATAATAGAATTGGGTATATATGATTAGATCTTGAATAAAAAATTCGGTGAAATGATATGTGGGATGAGGTGTCCTTTAATAAGAAAGGGAAGGGAACCTTTTTTTATTTTTCAATAGATTAATTTATAAATAATCCATATCAGTTCAAATACATCCAAAAATTCAAATTATTCTAATAAAATAGAAGATTATATTTTAATATCAATAACCAATTTATTTTATACATGTATTTATATTATTTTAAACCATATCATTTTGATTAACCCTTAGTTAATCCATTTTAATTTTAACTATGGTAATACCAATTTTAATATTAATAGGACGACATTTTTACATATAACATCTTAATTTTATATTAAATGGAAAACAAGTGATAATTTAGAGCATATCTCAGATTGTTATTCTTATTTAATATATTTATTATTTTCTAATAATTTGATAAAATATTATTTTCCTAAAATACCATATGTGTCAATTTTGACACAATTCATGACATTGTCTTTAATAAAAACGTGTGAACGAATAATTCAAATAAATTATTTTAATGAACCCCTAAAATATAATAGTCACATATAAAATACATATATAACCTTAATTAAGTCAAATTATACTTATTTTAATATTCATAGTGTCATTTAATTGATTTTTTCGTTAATTTAACAATTACTACATCATCATTTTGTAATTAATTATTGTAAATATTTGTTTACTAAAAATTTAAAATAAATTATTATGACGTAGATAACAAAATTTACCTATATATATATTGTATATTATATTCTTTTTCCCCATTTTTACAATATTATACATATTAAGCATAAGAGTGTGTAATTTTTTCATGTCCTTTGAGTTTAATAATATTTAACTCATTTCATGGAAAAGTTTACATAAATTTTTTAATTTATATCCTTATGTGTTAATATTATAATTAGGTTCATCCAATATTTTTTAAAGAAGTGTAAGGATTCTTTTATATTATTTATAATATTATATCCTACCTTAATTGCATAATTTACCCTTTACTGTGGTAATAAAAACTGTGAATGTTACTATTTGTAATGTCCAAAAATAAAAGTGGCCTATATTATAAGTTTGGAACTTTTTATACCAAATATTATTTCCTTTTTATATTATTCAAAACACTTAAATTTTTAAAATGATTTTAAAATCTATTTTTTGACTGAATGAGAAAAGAAGTTTTTTAAGTGAAACATCCAAATGATTGAAAAGTTTTTATATTCAAATTTGATGTGAAATTGATTCCCATGAAATAAATAAAATTAAATTATTAAAATTGAATATAATTATACTTTAAAACCAATCCGATTCATAATTAAACACTATAATTTATTTCAATGAAAAATACTTTTTCTGGTAAAATTCAGTATTTTTCAATATTTATCAAAAAATTAATATTATCCGAAAAATACCAAATATTCAACAAAAATAAATATTGATACGCCTATATAAAAGAAGATGTTTATATTTTTAATATATAAATTATTAAATTGTAAAAAATTATATTTAAAATGGGTTCTCTTTTAAAAGCCGATAAAATTTTCTTTTTAAAAATTATAGTGTTTTATTAGTGAAATTGGGGTGGTTCATATATTATGCCTATAATATCAAATGGATGAATATTAAAAATATTGTTTTTAATATATAAAATATATATTCCATTAATATCAACCAATAATGGTAATTAATTTAATTTATAAATACAAAATGACTTTCTATGTAGCTAAATAAAACTATTTCATTACAACATATTCGTATATATGAGGATATATAAATAATTGGTAACCAATAGTTCATATTATAATCCATATATTTTAAACATTTAGTTAATAATATTTATATCCACTAATTTAATGTCTAGTTTATATTTTATTATATTAAATAATAATATTTTAACAGTACAGAATTTTTGGGTAAGACTTGGTCATTATTGTAATGATCACTATTAGAATAACTATGTGTTTTGTGTAACAAACACCAAGAATAGTCTTATGTATACCACAAGATAATCTCTGTGTTGATTGTAGCACATCATTGAGTTTGTGTTTCATATAATTCAGGACAAACATATAGTTTTTGGTATAAAGAAAGTTATATTCACTATCTTGTGAAATGAAAAATATCCAAAAGATTAAATTAATTTGAAAAAATAGTAATTCGGGAAATCTCCAGTTGTAATATTCTAAACCCCTTAAAATGAATTTCACCCTCAATTTTTTTTGGGCTGTCAAATATTAAATTCAAGAATGTTCGTTTCATAGAAACCCATATTGTAAAAATGAATATTATACATCGATTTTAAAAGGGAAAGTTGAAAACTTATTAGTTAACCAGAGTAAATCATAACTAGATTTCAACATATGAGCATATTGCTGGAAATTGAAATTACTTACATGGATGATAATTTTAACTATCTTATTCGGATTGATGTTGATAATGAACTTGGTTATGAGAAAGATAATAATCACAAATCCTTAAATATTTGTTATTCAATGGGACCATTGGATTCATAAAAAAGAATGTACTAGGATAAAAATTTTGGTTTCAAGAGCATTCCCAGAGTTCACGATGTTTCATGATATGATATATTTACTTGATTGTATAAAAACTCTACCCTTTTTGTAGTGATCAATTTCAAGATTGCCTATATTTCTAATAAATGAAGGTAATTTTTTCATTCATAAGGATTTAGCTGATAATAAAATCCATAATTAAAATGATTGGTATTTCTTATGATGAAAAAATGAAAACAAATGTAACCCAATATACTAATATTCTAATATGTAGAGATAAATGTTTAATCTCAAAAAGATATTTTAAATTTTAACAAAACTAACCTCATAAATGGTTACCCATATGAACAATCCAAAATATTAAAATAAAAAACATTAAAAACAATGATAATATATTTCAAAAATGAAATTACAGTTCATCCCTCAAACAACTTGATATAGTTCTTAATTTTCACATACAAAACATTTGAATTCCTTCCTCATTTATTATCTTGAGACATGGTAATAAAATTAATTACCATAAAACCATATTGAATAAAAACATTATTCTTCATTAATTATTTAAACTATATTCATATTCAAAAATATTTTCATTGGAAGCTTAGTGTTATCAATGTAATAATTGAATTTTTGAATTCACTATTCTAGAATACTTGTAGATAATCACATGAAGTTTCACTAATAGATGAACAATAAAATTCACATAGGTCTTATTCATTCAAAATTTGTAATAAAATTACCAATAAAGGAGAGGATGATAAGTATTCCTTAATTATCCTGGTTACCTTCATCCATTATTACAGCATAAGATTTTCCTTTGTCGATTATCCTAACTAGTTTTTCACCTTATTATACACATTATTCATTTGATTGGGGTACATATTAGAATAATTCCAAAAATACTTTAAATTAAGACACTAAATAATGGGAGGTTCAATCATTTTAGATTTATTTTTATTCTCATTACCTCAAAAGTCAAATGCTCAATAACCACCTTTCCCACACATAATTTTTTTATCATTCCCCATAATACAATTTCCTCCAAGTTCTGTTAAAGGCATTGAGAAAAATTTAAATCTAATCTTCTTATCTTTATTTCTTTTAGAATTTCCTTTTAATTCAATACTTATTTTATTATCATAACCATATGATTGATGGAAAAATAAAATCTTTATTTTTGTATGAAGAATTCAAGGGAGGTACTTATTGAAAAATATGTCCTTGAACTCATCACAATCTATGGAGTCAATTTTATCGTATTCCATCATATTATTTATAAATTTCCATTACTAATTCACTGCATTTTCAACCATATAAGTTCCAAACATAACTATTATTCATTAGGAACAATGGATAATGAGTAATATATTTTTAATGGTATAGATCCTTTTTCCAAGATCTAGTTGGTCGGTTGTTCCACTTAAATAAGTTGGTTGATTTCTTATAAAGGATTCGAGAAAATTTTGTTCCCTCCATTTTTCATTTGTAATCACACCATGATTCATGTCATGATATGTTTGAGTGGTCATAACAACATGGTTATTCATTCCCTCTTCCAAAAGTTTTTGTTTCTCAGGAAGTCTATAATATCATTTTCATTTGAATTCATCATTAACAAGGTTCCTTTTGGTATCATCCATTGACTAAACCCAATATAATAATGTGAGGAACAATAATCATTGTGTGATACCAGAAAATGTTGTGAAATTACTTATGAAATTTAAATTTATAACATGTTATGTTTAATACATGGTTATTCATGATTATTACAAAAACTCATTAATTGTAACATATAAATAGAATTATCCTTAGAGGCATCCCAAGACATATCCATATAAATATATTATGAGGATCCCACTAAATATTTCTAATCATAGATTTCAACATTAAACTAAACCATTCATTTGATACCAACTATCGATACCCTAAGATGTCAAACATTTACATTTCATCATTTTTGTGGAATACTTAGCACAAAAAACAAACCAAAGCCTAATGTTTGTATTATATTAGTGCATTTGGAATCTTGGAAACATTATCAACTATGGGTACAATGATTTTAATATTAATTGAAAAAAATGATAACATATAATGTGTATATTTGAACATAAATAGTCAATTTAATATATTATCGACCATATCATCTACCTTTATCATTATTTAAGATTTTTATGATATTTAAATAATTTAATAATACATTAATATATTTGATTAAATTAATTCCATTTTCAATTTAAGAATCAATTAATTATAAAAATTAAGAATGGGAATTAATTTAATCAAATATTTTTTATTAACTGTTACATCATGGTAAATGATATAATGGTCAGGTAGTTGTTACCTAACATACCAATTTCATTTTATAAAGAGTATGGGTATTTATAAATTGTTAATGGTGATGCAACTTACTAGAATGTGATATATATATATATATGAGCATGATTTAAATGAATTAAGCACTTAAATAAAATGGTTATCTTTAAACTAGGATTCCATATGAAATGTAATGTGTTTTTTCACAATAACTTGTAATGGAAATTACAAATCTTATTTCCATTTATATGTTATGTGAGAAAATGACCCATACCAGACCATACTAGGGGAATATATGGAGTGTCTTTCATTATCCTTATGTTGATACTTATCAATTATACCTTGCTCAAGGAGAATGAATATAGGTGTAAATAGTTTATAAAAATTATATGTACCTATAATTTTCTATTATCTTTGATCCTATCATTTGTTGAATATTTTTTGAGGTGTTAATTTGGATATTTTAGAACTAAAATTCCATGAGATCCTTCATTCATGCACAATGTGGGTACCAATGACCATGATCCATAGATGGTGTTCCATGAGCCACCAAAATTACTTAAAATAGTCTTATATAAGGTACCATAATTTATCTCAATTATAGGTTTTGGTGAATATATATGAGAGTGATTCCTATAGTTTATGTTGTTGTTGAAAGTGTCTATGTGACCTACCCCAACTAAGGCAGAGTTGACATGATAATTACAATAGTAAAATCCTCCCACATTTTTTGTGGATAGTATCCCTCATCCTGTTGAGTAATAGAAAGGGTATATGTTATCCGTCTTTAGATTTTGGTGATTCTGATAGAGAATAACATCATTCTTGTGACTTATATTCTTTGGGATTCCTCCAACTGATGGTGGGACATGTTTACCCATGTTGGTCATCATCATGATTTGGTCTGTGGCCATTTTGGACAGGCTTTAGTGACTAATGTTTTACATGTTTTCCAAGAGTGGCCTACTATAGGGGGTTTATACATTAAGGTACGGTACAATGTATGTGATTTAAATTTTTTCATGTTTTTCTAAAATTTATGGATTTCATGTAATAAATACTATTTACTTATTGATGGTAGTGTGATTATTTACAGATGAGATTTTATATAACATAGAATCTTGGGAGAATATATTTTTTGTTGACCAACATTTATGAGATTGTGAATCAAGACCTAATGACCAAGTGAAACTTGAAGGAAGATGATGGTGTAGGCCCGACCAAATCTATGATGAGATAGGGAAGTGGTTCTTTGAGTGATAGGATGCATCACATTATGTCATCATGCCAAAATCACATCCTACAGATGAAATTAACTAATGGTTTTGTATTGTTCCACTAGTGCGGAAGACCAGGGCATAATAAGCCATAGTGTCCAAGAGATCTTGTTAAATTCCTAGGTTGTGGTAGTATGGGTACACTTCAATGATTCTTCAATACCTTTCAATCTATTCCTATTGGGGGGGATCCATGTATATATCACCTTTAGAAATAATATCTATTTCACCTCACCGGGATGGTAGTTGTAGTATTACAAACTGTTCAATCAGAGGAGGTGGTCATGGATGAGGTTTCTATGCTCCATAGATTAATGACCAATTTACCAGACCTAATCATGGTATCCATATAGTATCTCATGGTTTTTGATATGGTCATATCTATTGAGTTCACCATAATCTTTACGATAAGTGTGTTGTTCCATCTTCAATTTGGGGTATTATTCTTATATCCTCCAGTTCAGTGTCTACCATAATTGTTAAGGTTACTTCACATTACATCAACTCTATTGTAATTATGGAATTTATAGACAGAGATATAGAGAGAGAGAGAGAGTAATTTTTTAGTGTGATTACTCTCGACACACCATTAGGGGATCTATTGTAGTGTGTGTGGAAATGCAAGGAGTTCCCCTATAAATATGTTGGCATATTTCATAAGGAACCTCCTTATCATCGAGGTGATATGCTTTTATTTCATACATATGATGGAATGGCTAGTATATTACCATTACCATGTTGATTGATATCACTGGAGTGTATCTTAAACATCACCTTAGGGAATTAACTACATTCAAATGGTAAAATGGGATGTTTATGAGTGTAAAGGTATACCCCTGCATCGTGGGTTTGGTAGAGGGATAACCCATATGGCCTTTCTATTTCTATACAATTCGGGAACTCTAAATATTTTATTTCCATTGGTTTTGGATCATTTCAGATATGTCTTAATTGTGGAATTTTCTATGTTACCACATTTCACATTTGTGATGTTCATTATTGAGCTAGTTTCCAGAGATAAAAAGGTATACTTTCCTCCATTGAAAATAGAACCTAATGAGCTCCAGGAATGTAGGAAGTAGGTAGATTATTTTGAAGAAAAATGTTTTGTATGATCCAATACATTATTATAAGGTTTTCTTGTACAATTCACCCAGTATGTGGATGGGACCTTTAGGCTTTGTGTAAATTATCATTGGTTGATGGAATATGTGGATAAAAATTGATATCCACTATTACGTACTAATGACCTATCCTACTAGCTCCAATGATTGTTGGTTTTTCTCCATGATCGATTTGATGTCAAACTACCACTATGGTCTTATTATACCATCAGATATACTATGAATAAATTTCTATAGTTTATATGGCCTATATGGGTATTTTCCTATTCTCTTTAGACTTATTAATGCACCAACAATCATTATGGCTCTAACGAATTAGTATTCCCACACATATCTACATTCATTTGTGGTATTATTCCTGGATGATATCTTGTTTTATTCTATTAATCATCATGGACATGCCAAACATCTTTATATCATGTTTAATGCACTATGATTGAACTAGAAGTATGCTTATATCACCAAATTCAACATTATGATCGATGAGTTTTAGTTGATGGGTAACATAATATTAGAGACATGGGTGTTAGTTTACATAGGTATGGTGATTGTTTTTTCTTCCCGAGTTCATCCGAAGAACGTATTTGATATACCTAGTTTATTGGGGATAATTGGGTAATATATGAATCTCATTTATGACTTCTCATGCCTATATGTGCCACTTTAATTCATTCCTATGAAGGATGTGATGTTATTATAGTATGAAGCATTCATGTTGCCATTTTAGAATATGAAAGGTATATGTATTTTAGTGTTGTTATACATTCTATTAGAGGTTATCATAAGATGTATAGACTATATTTATGTGTTAGGGATCTGTCCCAGGGTGGTTCTAATGCACAGAGATAGAGTTGCATCATATGATTCCCACAAATAGAGATCTAATAAATTAGATTACCCAACGCATGATATTGAGATGAAAGTTATGGTTCATGTGTTATGCTATTGGATTAATTATCTATTAATATATTGGTTAATCATTTACATGACAATTAAAAGTATCAAATACATTTCCACATAGTGTGAAATGAATTTCAAGTCGCATATGTGGATAAAATATCTATATTTGTTTGACATTGATCCCACCTATACACCTTTAATGATAAATTCCACTGATAATTCCCTTATATATAAGACTCAAACATATGTTGAATTATAGGCCATCCAAGAGTGGTTGTTTATAAGAATTATTATTCATTGCGCATGGAGGTTGTGGAATATCATGGGAATCATATTTTAGAAGCATTCATAGTGACATCCTAATTTCTGAAATTGTTAAAGATGAGGCAGTTTTCATACCCTGAAAGATTAGCATTAAGGGAGGGAATCTTATATGTGGACCCACCATACTATTGGGTTATCATGGGGATTATGTCCTTCACATTCATGGGAATGAATGCATGCATTTATATTTATGTGATTAATTGATTTAGAAATATCATGCCTCCATTTGGATAGTGCACCCAGATCATACCAATATGTACGAAGAAATAAATTTTAGTGTTGGTTTCATGGTATAAATAGATATATTGTTGGTTTTATCACATATTTTTTCATCTATTCTAATGTCATGGGGAATTACTAATGGCCTAGTTGATATCTATAGAAGTTGTATATTTCAGATTGGAAACGGGTTGACTTCATGAGGTATTTTAAAATGGGATTGGATAAATCCCCTTGAAGAATAAATGTGCTATGTTTGATCATTGAAATTTTTACCAAGGTTTCACACATTATACCAATATTGGGAAGATATTAAGTAGATTAAATTGTATGGAATGACATCTAGAATATTTTATTCCTTTATGGTGTTCCTTATTCTAACATATTTGATTGAGATTCTCAATTTATATAACAATTTTGGTCATGGTTGTTGGGAGAACTGGGTTCATCGGTTGTTTGGATTATAACATACTACACTCAGTGTGATTGTCAAACTAATAATACGATATAGGTTTTTGAGTACAAGTTATCAGAATTAATCCATGATTTTGGAGGTTCTTATTAACGACATCGACCAGTCATTGAGTTTTCATACAATATTTGTATTCCAAAAACTATTTAGATGCCTCACTATAAGGACCAACCAGGAATGTTCTTCCATTACCACTTATGTAGGTTATAAGAAAGTGGGGTATTTCTACTGGGACAATTTATCATTAACGATACCTTAGTGTAGGTGCAACTTAATCAAAAGAACATGGCTACAACTCAGTGCAGGAAGAAGTCTTTTGCTGGTCATCACTACTAACCTCTATAGATTATGGCGGGAAATCTGGTTTTCTATGGGCTTCCCATATAGATAGTTATATAAGGATTAATAGGTTGGTAAATATATCTCCTTGTTAGTTTAGTACGTTAAAGATCATTGAGAGATTCGGGATGACATCATATTGGATTCATTTTTCTCAAAGGAATCCGACCATTCACAACATCATCCATCTATTATTACTTCATCATTATTATATCAAAACACCTCATTAATTTGATACAAATGAAATTGATATTGTATTAGATTCACCATTTGATGAGAATCATGAGTGAATTGTTGATCAGATAATAAAGTCTCTATGAAGAATGTTAGTTCATCAAGTGTGGGTGTTATAGAAGAACGACCATGTACATGATGTGTCCAATGAGTGAGAGGCTGAAATATAAGGTAAATGCATGTAGTTACTTTTAGAATATTGAATTCCACCTTCATAATGTAAGCATATGTATGAGATGTTTAAAGGGATGGATGTTGTAACATCCTAACATTTCATAGAGATTAATAATCATTTAAATTTAGTTAAACTCGTGTTATATTTTCCTTTTTTTAATTGAACCATGTAACCATTCCATTATGATAATATGTTTTGAAGGATGGGAGAGGGTGGTTGGATTATAACTATAGAAGTAATTAAATACATAAAACAAATTCACGATTTGAATTACTTTTTCCAAACCCTATGAATTTAATTTAGTACTTCAGTAGCTTTTCCTCTAACATGAGGAAATCATGGCCTGAATTCCATTCAAATTGTGAATATTCCACAAATTTTTTTAAGATATTAAGAGTACTTCATTTAACATATCCCCCTATATTACATAGTATCCCTCTATGAGATATCCTCCATCCTTCACCTAGGTTTTGAGCCTCCTATATCTTGTATTCATTTTCCAAATGTTCATCATGTTCGATCTACATTGGTAAACTCTTCATTCCATTTATTTTCTTTAATGGATTGTTTATCCATATATGGTTCTATTTTAGTGACAGTTAAAATTAAATTTTTTTACGTAATTTTTTTGTCACTTTGTCCCATCCAACCACGAATATGATTCTAGTAATTCCTGAAGATTCATCATCCCTTATATGGTTGTTGGTCTAATACATTTTTTCCAAAACTAGACTTATATTATAACATGAATTTTCATGTTCCATGCCAAACATTACACACGTCTCTTTAATTTTACAAAATTCATTTTTCAAAATTGATACCCACATTAGAAATTCCAAAAATTCTATTGTTTATGGTTGGAGGTCCCCCGCCTTGAAAATTTATACATCTTACTGCATGCTTATATAATAGACAAGGATTATTAAATGTTTTTTTAATCGAATTATAAAGTGGTCTAATTTTGGTGCCCAAGTGAAGATAATTCCAAAATTAAATTTCATTTAGTAGTGTGACCACTTACCATGAAATCCATATGAATAATGGATATGTTACTTTGTTAAATGTATTTTTTAATGAACTATAATTCATACATGGAATTGTATTAGAAAAACACTAGCCTGTATAATTAAATTTGATGATAGAGTATGCCTTCATTAATTATATATAGTTGACTAGAACGGCATCAGTATCTAAATATGATAACAATGCATGGTTTCTATTAAGTGTGAGATGTGAAAGCAAGAAATGCCTACTTATATAAGATTTATGGGCCTTCCATCCCTAAGTACATGTTATAATAGGGAATTCAATCCCAAATTCTTGTGATGTTCTAGAATGACATACCAAATCGTATAGGATTTATTGGATTGGACCCCCACCCCATTAAATGTGACATATAGGTGTGAATTTTTTTTTAAATGAGATATACCAGAATGGAGTCCTGTATTAATCATTATAACTAGTCATGAAATCCTATATGGTGATTTAGAGGAATGATGAACCTTAATATTCTTAGAATTATATCATGGAATCGATAAAATATTATCAGACTCATGCTACTAACCATGGATTACATTATCATGACTTAGGACCTATAAAAAGTGTTATTTATATATATTTCTATAAAAATATTTGTATTTACCTCATATATAAATAGATCTTAAAACATAAATAATCTTTTTTCATGATTTCCCAGTATAGGCTGAAACTGGTAGTGTCATCCAGGTGTCCTTTAGGAATAAGAGAAAACCCATTTACATTTTAATTTATTACTAACATTATTATACTTGGATAATACAAACTTTTTATTCACTAGATGGATTTTTTATACACCAATGGTGGTGTCCTATTGAGTATATCTCACACCCTATTCAGGCTATCGGCTGGTGTCCGAACAGACCTTATTGTTGCAATTAGTGAAAAATGAAAGTGTTTGGTTTTGAATTCATGATTTTATACTTATGATTGTTTACACGAACAGAGAAACAATCTTATTCTCACAAGATTATCCATGATTTTTTGGAGTTTTATTATTTTTGTATAGCATGATGTATGTGCATGTATATATGTTCCCATTTTGGCATCTCACATAACATGATCATTATTTTGTATATGAAACTGATTCTTTTTTATCCAGTTTATTTTTATCTAGATGAATTATTATTCCACATCTAGAAATTTATTAATGCTTCCTCTGTTTATCATTACTGTATACTATGGTGCTACACTCTTTCAAAAGTGAAGAGTCTCCCCAATAATAGACCATTGTCCCTCCCTTCTAGTTGGAAACCTCTTAAATATGGTGGGGCAAGCATGATGCTATGTGTCTAATAAGGTTCAATTACTTATGAGTGAAATGGGTCCAAAAAGTTGTAGTAGTATTGATATTTTAAACCGTATCTTGTTCAAATTACCAACTATATGATTATTATAAATTTTAAATTATTTAATAAAATAATTTTTTTATAAAATATCATTAATTTCATTTTTATAAATTAAAGGAATTTATGATA
Organism: Viscum album; assembly: GCA_963277665.1. Lineage (NCBI taxonomy): Eukaryota > Viridiplantae > Streptophyta > Magnoliopsida > Santalales > Viscaceae > Viscum > Viscum album. Next base: position 744,435,415 of record OY728128.1, read on the forward strand.
TAATATAATTCCAACTCAGGTAAAACAATATCAAAATAATATTTCATTTTAATTAATTATTATACGATGTTAATTTACACATAGAATAAAATTTAGATTGTTTCAGATATCATTTTAGAGCTTATCTCTTGTTTTTTCCACTTGATTAACCAATTTTAGTTTCCACTATGGTAATGAAAATTTCAAAATTATAGGGATATAATTTAAATTATGTGGTAAAAAATGGCTCATAAATTTAAAATGGTCGTTCTTTAGACCATTTCTCACCCTAATTGTCATATTTCATAGTTATTATTATTTCTAAAAAATTAAATAATATATTTTAATGGCCCAGACCCTCATGGTCCATCCCTTTGCCAAATTCTGGATCTTAAGGTTCGCTTCTCAGTGGTATGATATCATTTCAGTGTCTCACTGATCGGTGTGACACGATCGGTGTGCCATGATTGGTGTGACACGATTGGCGTGTCACCGATCGGTGCGCCCGATCGGCGTGGGACCGATCAGTGTGATAGGATCGGTGCAACACGATCGGTGTACGACCGATCGATGGGACACGATCGGTGTGTCACCGATATGTTTCTCACTGATCGGTGGGATAGGATCGGTGTGTCGTCGATCGGTGCGACACGATCGGTGTTTCCCCGATCGGTGTGACACGAAGGGTGTGTCACCGATCGGTGTGACACGATCGGTGTGTCCCCGATCGGTGTCTCACTGATCGGTGTGACATGAGCGGCGTGTCACCGATCGGTGTGACATGAATGGTGTGTCACCGATCGGTGGGACATGATCGGTGCGGCAAGATCGGTGCGTCGCCGATCGGGGTGACCGATCGTTGTGTCACCGATCGGTGCGACACGATCAGTGTCACACTGCCTTGTAAAGTTTTTCTGGTATAGTTTTTCCCGTGATGCTACTTTTAAACCTTTTAAACCTTTTGGATGTGGTTCAAGGTTGTTCTTATCCCTATAATCGATGTTTAAATTCATAAGAGTGGGGAAACCCTTAACGGGCCCAGCTGTGTGTCCGTGTAAAGTTCCCCTATGTTTATATAAAATGCATTAAAGTCATAGATGTTACCACCTTTTCATGATGAGAGTAATTAAATAAAAATTAATTCTATTTTTTGTAACCACCCAACTGTGTGGTGAAACCATGATCGGCCCTTAAAACCGCTGAAGATCTTGATATCCAGTAACGTTTGGGCTTATCTTTTTATCACACTAGCTTTCCTCCTTTTCCTCTTCTTGGCTAGGTTCATTCTTCCCTTGGAGCGTTTGGAGTCCCCTTCCTGAGGCAAGTGGTACGCATGTGCTGGAGCCCTTATTGCTCGTCCTTGGAGTCACAGATGCTCCTCCCCTACAAGTTTCACATCCCAAGTTCTTGGATCATGGAGAGAAACATAGATCTTTGACCATCCAAGTAGGGTTTTCCATTATCACTCTTTACTGTGTATCATGCGGGGAGGTATGCTTTTTGTTTCTGCAGGATGGATGAAACCAAATATTAATGAAGAAAAAAAATGGACATTTAAATTATCAAGGGGGGGGGGGGTGATCGTTGTTTTTTTTTGTTTTTTCCTTACCCTTGATAATTAATGTTTTGAATTGTAGGGGCCTATGCCCAATGAAAATCATGGTCGTTGGTGGTATTTCATTGTGCATTAATGAACCTCCGACCTCTGTGATGATTGAATGGATCCAACTTGGGAAATTGGTTAATCACGTAAACTCAACTGATTAAATGAATGTCCAGTGACCAAAAAATCTTCTGTGATCACCCGAGTTAACCAATAGAAAGAAGAACCTAAGTAATAATATGCTTTTATTTGGATGTTTCCCTACTCCATTTGGTAGTAGGTGTTTTTTCCTTCTAGATGCTTACGAGGTGATATGGATGAGTATGGGATCCTTTGTTGTGGTACAATTTTTGGTTGTGAATCTTAAGCCGTGTGGGGCTGTATCTCGAGGCTTGTTTTGGTTCCAGTACATTGAGGGATCTCACAGATCCCTTTGTTATTGTGACATTACAAGAGAACCGAGTGTGAATGCTTAAAGTTTTTTGGATGTTTCTCTTTCTTTGGCTTGTGGTTATGGCGTTTAGTTTCCCAGTAGTGCAGAATTCACCTAAATGGGATCAATTGAACATGAAAGTAATAATGGGTTAAATGGGGAATTGGTTTTGGCCATGAGTGATGTGCCTTTCATTTATGAATGAATAGTAATGAGGGTGTTTGTGCTTAGGTTGGTTTTGGAACCCCTAGGTTGGGGTGAGTTCTTGTTACCTATACATATTTCTGTAGATTTTATGTTTCTTATTCGCGCCCCACCCATGTTGATCAATTCGTTCCAAACACCACCATTTCATAGGGTATGATGTTATTTACAACACTCCTATGAGTGGCTGGTTATTAGATCATTTTCTGCTCCCTTTCCAAAATATCCCAATATTCATTTGGCAGGCTGTGATGGCCTGAGAGCCATTATAGCCCAAGGTTCCTCGGGTTGGGCAGTTGTGGTGGTTGGCCCAGGTGTTTGCGGGAAGGTTGTTTCCCACGTGTCTTCGGAATGAGGCCTAGGTGTCTTCGGGTGTGGCAGTAGTTGTTCTGGCCCAGGTGTTTGTAGGCATGGATACGTGTGGGTTTTTTGGCCTAGGTGTTTGTGGGTGGGATGTGCGGTTGTGGCCCAGGTGTGTGCAGGCGGGGTGTGGCAGTGGGACTGTGGAGAGAATGGTGGGAGTGGTTTGATGTGTATGATGTTTCCAAAAACCAGTGGGAAAGTGGTGTAGGGTACCCAAATATCATTGTGCTATTAATATACTTTACATGACTTTTGTTATTTGGGGAGTGTTCCATGGTGAGGGTTGGGTGGATAGTTTACCTTTTTAGGTTCTTGGGTTATCTCCTTTCTCACGAGGCATTAGAATGCCTCCCCACTTGTGCACCAGAGTCTTCGGTTTTCCCAACCGAGTATACTTGTATGCTCATCCTATGTGTATGAAACTGTTTTTAGGATTCCATGAGGTCTTCAGGGATCATGAAGGATCATGCTAGTTTAGGTTTTGGGACAGTTTCTGTGGCTATTTTCCTCTCTTTGGTATTTTTACTTTTTGGGGTTTTCTTTACCTTGTAGCATTTACTTTTGGAACATGCATATGGGAATGGTTTTTTTTTCTTTACCTGTACTTCCACTTTTGGTATTTTTCGGATTTACTATCTTATATCCCAATCCTATTAAATATAAAGGGTAATTCCTTCCATCTTGTGTGTGATTATATACCCTTTGTGCTATTCGCCACACCAGGACCTATTGAAGGCAGGTCTCGAGGGTCATTATCTCTCCTTAAACATGAATAAGTAAGGGTATGGAAACCTGTTGTCCCTTCTCTCATCTTGGTGAAGGCAGGTTGTGACAGAATGGTATCAGAGGAAGAGGTTTCAGGGATTGAGAGATAGGATGGAGTCTAGGGTTAGGAACAGTGAGTTTTGCATGGGATTGTATGGAAACAATGTTAGGAGATCTTGGTGCTTCAAATAGGTGAGGGAAGACTGCTTAGGACATGAGATTTTAGGCCCCCCCTGATCCGATGCAAGGAATTTGGGCATACTGAATGACCAAGTGAGGTTATACTGATTGCAGGGTAGATACCCTACGAATGGTGCATCCATCATAATGACTTGTGTTCTTGTGTTTCATGGTTATTTTGTGTATTTAATATGAATAAGAAGTCTAAGAAAATTTATAATCAATATTCTACAGCACTCGGGCTTAGGCATTCCCTTTTTTACCATACATTTATGGCACCCGGATGATGAACAAGGGTAGTACGGGTGATTGATATAAGGAGGTTTATTTGTTTTATAGATAGAGGGATGACCGAGTGGAGTAGGACGATCATTGGCAGAGGATGATTCGTGCCTTTCAGTGGCAAACCCTCGGGAAGTACGAGTGTAGCATCTCCGACATGGAGGCAGAGAGCTGGCCAGAGGAGCTGGTGATAACATTCAGCTTGATCCAGGCTCCAATATAATTATTGGTTCTTCTAGAAATAATCTAAATGCGGGGAGCTACGCATCAGTGGTGGATTCTTTATCCTTGGGAGAAGAGGGAGGCTGAGGTTATGTGGGATAATTCGAGAAGGAGTTCTGGGAGGAATTCCTCTATTCCACGATGAAGGATGAGAAGAGGCAGGAGATACTATCTCTCCAGTAGGGGACCATGTTAGCGAGAGAGTTGGGAATCATGTTCAAGGATATCCTCTGCTTTTCTCCAGACCTCTTTCCAGATGAGGAGTCTCGGGAGAGACATTTGGAGGAGGCACTTTGACCTTCTCTTCAGTACGCTGTTACTCCCTTCAGCCTACCGAAATACATGGTGGTCTAGAAGAAGGCTGAATTGGTGGAGAGGATGCACACACTGGAAGGTGTATCACAAGACGGAATCCAGTTGGGCTCGTCGAAGGGGAAGGCCGTCAGCAGCAGGCCTCCAACATCAGGGCCCTCTTGGTTTTGACTAGTAGGGAGAAGGCCCCAGCAGTTCTAGTTCCGATATCCCGGTCCTCGCCCTTTCCTTTCGGGCCCTGGACCGAGATTCTTCATCTATGGAAAACATGGGCACCTTCGGAATCATTTCCCAGACCGAGTACAGTACAATGGGGGTGGGTCGATGCAGCAAACGCCCCAGCAACATCCATTTCTAGCTGGGCCCTTTCAGTAGTATCAATAAGGGAATCATGCTCCCACCGCTCTAAGACCAAACGTGGTGGGAGGAGGCCAACCCTAGTGTTCCCCTCAAGGACCTTGACCAGGGCGTGGTCGAGGAGGTGGCCGACAGCCGAGAGGCAGAGGAGCTGGGCATGGGTAGTTGCACACCGTGGAGGCAGCATCTCTAGCAGGGCTAGAAGGTGTTCGTGGTACGATCAGCTTGTTTTGAACTCATGCCTATGACTTGTTTGATACAGGAGATTCACACTCCTTTGTTGCACCCAGCCTGGCTCGTGATCTGGGTTTATATTCAGAGAGACTTCTAGTGCCCCTAGTGTTGAGTACACCAGTCAGAGGTCAGACTGACTTGATTTATGTTTTTCAAGTGTGTAGACTGATGATAGGGCCACATCAGTCAATTAGAGATCTTCTATTATTTCAGATACATCTATACGATTTCATCCTAGTCATTGACTATTTATTCTCTGTATGTTCCATTACTGTCTGCTTCTGGGGAAGGATTGTGTTTTTAGACTTGGGCAGCCGACGTGTGACTTTCATCGGCGAGCAGGGTTACCTGGATGGTAACCGATGAGTGGATCCCTTCCTTTCCTTGTTAGTTGAACTGGCAGTGGAGTCAGCGGATACAGAGATGGTGGATGTCCCGGAGATCGTCAATGAATTCAAGGATGTCTTCCCTGAAGAGCTGGTGACTCTACCCCCTTGACGTGATGTTGAATTCAGGACAGACATGCAACCTGGTGCCTATCTGATTTCGATGGATCCCTACCAGATGGCGCCTTCTGAGTTGCGAGAGTTGCGGATTCAGATTGACGATATGATGATGAAGGGTTTTGTTCAACCATGTGCATCACCATGGGGTGCTGTTTTCTTCTTCGCAATGAAGGCATATGGAGGTCTCAGGCTGTGCATAGACTACCGAAGATTGAATCAGGTAACAGTCAAGAACTGTTACCCTCTATCGAGGATAGACGATCTCTTTGAATAGCTAAGGGGAGCAGGTTGGTTCTCTAATATTGATCTGCGGTCTGGATATCACCAGCCGGGGGTGAAGGAGGGAAACATCTCAAAGACTACCTTCAGGTGTAGGTATAGACACTTTGAGTTTGTAGTCATGCCTTTTGGTGTTACGAATTCCCCAGCTATGTTCATGGGACTCATGAACTCCTTCTTTTGAGAATACTTGGATTGGTTTGTAGTCGTGTTTATTAACGACATCCTGATCTACTCAAAGCTAGAGGAGGATCACGCAGAACACCTGATAATGGTTTTAGAGGTCCTCTGATGGCACCAACTCTATGGGAAATTGTACAAGTGCATGTTATGGATGCGATAAGTGCACTTCCATGGGAACGTAGTGTCCGAGCAAGGAATAGAGGTGTACCCATCGAAGGTTGAGGAGGTCGTTTCTTGGGCAGAACCGATGAGCATGACAGAAATTCGTAGTTTCCTAAGTATGGAAGGTTACTACCGAAGGTTCGTGGCCAACTTATCCTGAGTTGTAGCACCTTTGAAAGCCATTACCAAGAAGGGATAGGATTTATTGTAGAGTGGGTAGTGTGAGGCATACTTCAGCAATCTGAAGGGGACGTTGGTTAGTGTCCCATTGCTGAGGTTTTCGGAAGAAGGGGTAGCGTATGAGGTATTCTGTGATGCTTCAGGACAAGGTATCAGGTGTGTGGTTATGCAACAACAAGGGGTAATCTCTTATGAGTCTAGAAAGTTATTTCCCCATGAGCATAACTATGCCACCCACGATCTGGAGCTTGTGGCGGTCATGTCCGCACTAAATTTGGTGCGGCATTACCTCATCAGGGAGCACTTTGTGGTATTCACGGATCACAAAAGCTTGAAGTATATCTTCTCCCTGTGGGACATGAACTTACAGTAGCGAAGGTGGATGGAGATATTTCAGGACTACGACTTCAAGATTTCCTACACCTCAGGAAAAGGGAAGGTTGATTCCTTGAGCAGGAAGTCGCAGAAGGATGCGGTTTGAGAGTCGGAAGGTGCTTGGAAGGTGATGGAGGAGTTGGTTTCCCTGCACATGGATGTAAGGTAGGATGGTGGTAGAGGATGTCTATTTCAGATGACAGTGAAATCCTCTCTCCTACAGTATGTGGAAGAGTCTCAGTGGGGATACATAGAGAGTGAAGTAATGCATGACAGGGTTAACCAAGGCGATGCTCCAGAAGGGTGGACGGAGGATGGTAAGAATCAGATTATTTTTTGAAGGAAGTTGTTTGTTCTAGAGATGATGCATGAGAGAGTTCTTGGGGAGTTCCCCAACTCACCCTTGGTGGTGCACCTGGTAGTCTCCAATATGTATCAGGGTCTCAGGAGTCAGTTTTGGTGTCCCGGGGTAAAGCGGGCATTGGCAGAGTTTGTGGTCGGGTGCCTAGTGTGTTAGAAGGTGAAGGCTGAACATTATGTTCCAGGTGGTCTGTTACAACCATTAGATGTCCCCGAGTGGAAGTGGGACGAAATCTCGATGGATTTATTTATAGGAATACCTAAGGTTCAAGGAGGCTATGATTCTATCTGGGTAGTGGTGGACTAGTTGACGAAATTGGATCAATTTTTGGCGATCAAGGAGTTGGGTGCAGTGGATGCCTTAGCATGGAGGTACGTGGATGAGGTGGTGTAGTTTCATGGAGTTATGAGGTCCATATTCTCGAATAGGGATGCACAATTTACCTCACAAGTCTTGAGAGGATTGTAGCATGATTTTGGCACCCATCTATGTCTTAGCACTGCATTCGACCCCCAAATAGATGGATAGACAGAGCGCACCATCTAGAAAATGGAGGATATGCTATGGGAATTTATTCTGGACTCTGGGGATCGTGGGTGCGACACTTGACTCTGGTAGAGTTTTCCTATAATAATAGCTATCACTCTACCATTGTCATGGATCTGTTAGAAGCCTTGTACGGGAGGCCATGTCACTCACCAGTGTGTTGGACTGAGGTAGGGGAAGTAGGTGTTCTTGTCCTGGATGTGGTTCAGAGGACGACAGAGAAGGTTCAACTTATACGGGAGAGGATCAAGGCAGCTGAGGACCGGTAGAAGTCATATGCCGATAATAGGAGGAGAACCTTGGAGTTCATGGTCAGGGACCACGTATTCTTGAAGGTCTCACTTGTTCTTGGATAACGGAGGTTTGGTAGGGGGAGTAAGATTTCTCCAAGGTTCATCACACCATTCAAAGTGTTGCGGTGGGTTGGAGAAGTGGCTTATTAACTAGTGCTACCACCGCCCCTACTGAGAATGCACGATGTCTTCCATGTTTCACAACTCAAATGGTATCTACATGACGATTCACACATCCTCGATTAGGGAAAGCTGGATATCAAGGTCGACGTGATGTTTGTGTAAATATCTGTGAGAATCGAGGATCGTGAGGAGAAGGTGCTCTGTGGATGGACCATTCCCTTGGTTCGTGTGTTATAGAGGCATGGTGGGCTCGAGGAGAGTACCTGGGAATGGGAGGGAAAAATGCGCGCGCAATACCCAGAGCTATTTTGATTTTTGTTTCATTTTGTTTTGTACTTGTTTGTGATGTAATGTTGACCTTGTTGGTTTACGAGATGTTTTGCTTCCCAACCTTGAGAATGTTATAAAAATTCCTGATATGTGAGGAAGGGAGGACTTGATCCCTAATCAAGACGCATTAAGGTGGATGCCACTACTAGAAAAATCATTTTTAACGTCGTCAATTTGACGTCGGTTTATTATAAACCGACGTAAAATATTTTTGCGGATAAGTTTTGGCGTCGGTTTTTTGAAAACCGACGCCAAAAACTAAAAAAAATTAGTTTTGGCATCGGTTTTTTTAAAAACCGACGTGAAAAAATAAAAAAAAAAGTTATGACGTCGGGTTTTTGAAAACCGACGCCAAAAAATAAAAAAAAAATTAGTTTTGGCGTCGGTTTTTTTAAAAACCGACGTGAAAAAATAAAAAAAAAGTTATAGATAATTCCCTAAGCTTTGATTTGACTGGTCATGGAGCAAAAACGGAGTTACGGATTAAAAGTTATGGATGTTGGAAGTTGAACTTCTCTAAAAGAAGTTTTAATTAATTCCAACTTTCAAATGCCATAACTTTTAATCCGTAACTCCGTTCTAGCTCCACGACTAGTCAAATCGAAGATTAAGAAATTTTCTAACACATGGTAAATTTTGTTTTTATGTTTTGACGTCGGTTTTCATTAAAACCGACGCCAAGAAAAACGTTTTTGTTTTTCGCGTCGGTTTTTAGAAAAACCGAGGCCAAAAATATTTTTTTTTACTTTTCGCGTCGGTTTTCAAAAAAACCGAAGCCAAAACTGTTTTTTTTTGTTTTTCGCGTCAGTTTTTAAAAAAACCGATGCGAAAAACAATTTAGTTTTACTTTTCGCGTCGGTTTTAAAAAAAAATCGACGCGAAACGTATTTTTTTTTATCTTTTTACCATCGGTTTATTAAAAAACCGACGCCAAATCGAAGGCCAACTTTCAAAGGCCATAACTTTTAATCCGTAACTCCGTTCTAGCTCCACGACCAGTAAAATCGAAGCTTAAGAAATTTTATAACACATGGTAATGTTTTTTTTATGTTTTGACGTCGGTTTTTATAAAAACCGACGCCAAAAAAAACTTTTTTGTTTTTCATGTCGGTTTTTAGAAAAACCGACGCCAAAAATTTTTTTTTTTACTTTTCGCGTCGGTTTTCATAAAAACCGACGCCAAAACTGTTTTTTTGTTTTTCGCGTCGGTTTTTTTAAAAACCGACGCGATACGTATTTTTTTCGTTTTAGCATCGGTTTATTTAAAAACCGATGCCAAATAGTATTCACTGATACGCGGGATCAAAATTTCAAATTTTTTCACAACGCGCGTTTAACTTTTTAAAATACCGCCTATATTTTCATACAACTCAATCGAAAATATTTTCATTTACTATATATAAATCTGTTTGTCCTTCATTTATCATTTTCATCCTCTTCGATTCAATCAAGTTTTCAATGCCGCATCAATCATTAATTTGATTACGGTACGTATTATATTCATTCATTTTCATTATTATTAATGTCCTTCATTTATAAACAACTCGATTAGATTTCAAATAATGATGATTTACTTTTTTTATTGTGTTAAAAATATAAAAAGTTCGGATGACATTTACCAAGATTGGTGTAAGTTTAATTATCGATCGTCGTTTGTATTATCACATGAGATCTATGCTAAATATAAGAGATATGATGATAAACAACATATCATTTCAATGGAAGATCGAAAAATAATCGAAATGTGTTTGAAGTATTATGTATATTTTATATCATTTGGTGTACGTGATTTTAACTTTTGTTTATCTTGTTTTCTTTAAAACATATTGTATCAATCGATACTTTGACATGTTTAACTTCTGACGGCCATAACTTTTGATCCGTAACTCCGTTTTAGCTCCACGAACAGTCAAATCGAAGATTAGGAAATGCTCTAAAACATAGAACAATAAAAATTGCTTTTTGGTGTCTGTTCTTGTAAAAACCGACGCCAAAAATAAGTTATTTCCATTTACGGCGTCGATTTTTTTCAAGAACCGACGCCGAAACTATTTTTTATACTTTTTGGCGTCGGTTTTTAGGGAAACCGACGCCAAAAATGATGCGGATGAGTTTATTTGGCGTCATGTTTTTACAAAAACGACGCAAAAAAGCAATTGAAATTTGTTTTTGGCGTCGGTTTACAAAAACCGACGTAAAAAGTCATATTTTTTACGTCGGCGACATCAACGTCGGTTAAAAACCGACGTAAAAAATAAAAAAAACCGACGTTAAAGACCTTTTCTACTAGTGTGCGATTAAAACCGTGCGGGTGAGTTAGTGCAACCCAAAGCGGATAGTATATTAACATGGAGGAAGGAACTCCCAGAACCGTGTGTCAGGATAATATGGACCTTGAGTTTGGCGTGGATGTTTGCGGTGGTTTATCCCAGAGAGGTATCTTTCAAGGGGAGGGGGGGTTTGGACCCCTCTGTTCTCTTCAAGAATAGCTTTGATTCTCGAGGACGAGAATAATTCGAGAGGTATCTAATGTAATGGCCCAAACCCTCATGGTCCATCCCTTTGCCAAATTCCAGATCCTAAGGGTGGCATATCAGTGGTAGGATTTCATTTAGGTGTCTCAGCGATTGGTGTGACACGATCGGTGTGCGACGATATGTGTGACACGATCGGAATGTCACCGATCGATATGACTAAAAGATGTGCGACTGATCGGTGTTACATGATCTGTATGACACGATCAGTTTGTCATTGATCGGTTTGACACAATCAGTGGGACACGATCAGCATCACCGGTTGGTTCAACTTCTCAGTGTGTGACCGATCGGTGTGACACAATCAGTGTGCCACCGATTGGTATCTCACCAATCAGTGGGACACGATCGGTGTATCGTCGATCAGTGCAACACGATCGATGTATCACCGATCGATGTGACACGAACTGTGTCACCGGTCGGTATGACACAATCGGTGTGTCACTGATCGGTGTGACATGAATGTTGTGTCACTGATCGGTGGGACATGATCGGTGGGACACGATCAGCATGTCACCAATCGGAGGAACCGATCGGCGTGCCACCGATCGGTGCGACATGATCGGTGTGTCACCGATCAATGTGACACGATCGGTGTTCCACAGCCTTGTCGAGTTTTTCTTCTACAGTTTTTCCCGTAACGCAAATTTTAAACCTTTTTAACCTTTTGGAAGTGGTTCAAGGACGTTTTTATCCCTTTAATCAATGTTTAAATTCCTAAGAGTGGGGAGACCCCCAACAGAACTAGTTGTGTGTCCTTGTAAAATTCCCCTCTGTTTATATAAAATCCTTCAAAGTCACAGCTATTACCACATTTTCCCGATTAGAGTTAATAAATTAAAATTAATTCTGTCATGTGTAACCATCCAACCGCATGGTGAAACAACGATCCTCCCTTAAAACCACCATAGATCTTGATATCCAGTGACTCCTGAGATTATCATTTCATTGCACTTGCTTTTCTTCTCTTCTGCTTCTTGGCCAGGTTCGTTCTTCCCTTGGAGCATTTGGAGTCCCCTTCTCGAGGCAAGTGGTGCGCATGTGGTGGAGCCCTTTCTGGTCATCCTTGGAGTCATGGATGCTCCTCCCCTGCATGTTTCCCATCCCAAGTTCTTGGCGCGTGGAGAGAAACATTGAACTTTGATCATCTAAGTAGCGTTTTCCTTCATCTCTCTTTACTATGTATCATGCAGGGAGGTATGCGTTTTGTTTCTGAAGGATGGATGAAACCAAACATTAATGAAGATAACTGACAGACTTTTAAATAATGAAGGGGGTTGTGATTGATGTTTTTTTATTTTTTCCTTACCCTTTATTATTTATGTTGTGAATTGTGCGGGCCTATTCCCACTAAAAATCATGGCCATTGGTGGTCTTTCATTGTGAATTAATGAACCTACATCCTCCGTGATGATTGAATGGCTCTAAAATGGGAAATTGGAAAATAACGTAAACATGGCCGATTAAATGAATGTCCAGTGAACTAAAATCCTTGTGTGATCACCCTGGTTATCCAATAGAATGAAGAAATAAATGAATAATATGCTTGAATTTGGATGTTTCCCTACTCTATTTGTTAGTAGGTGAGTTTTCCTGCTAGATACTTATGAGGTGATGTGGATGAGGATGGGATCCTCGATTGTGGTACGATTGTTGGTCTTGAATCTGAAGCCGTGTGGGGCTGTATCTCGAGGCTTGGTTTGGTTCCACTACTTTGATGGATCTCACAGAAACCTTTGTTGTTGTGACTTTACAAGAGAACTAGGTGTGAATGCTAAAATTGATGTTTGGTTGTTTCTCTGTCTCTGGCTTGTGGTTGTGCCAGTTAGTTTCCCACTAGTATAAAATTCACCTAAATGGGATCACATGAACATGAAAGTATGAATGGGTAAAATGGGGTATTGTTTTTGGCCGTTAGTGATGTGCCTTTCTTTTTTGAATGAATAGTAATAAGGGTGTTTGTTCTTAGGTTGGTTTTGAAACCCCTAGGTATGGTTGAGTGCTTGTTACCTATACATATATTTTTAGTATTTATGTTTCTTATTTGCACCCCACCATTGTTGAGCACTTCGTGCCAAACACCCCCATTTTATGGGGGTGTGTGTTTTTCCCAACACTCTTATGAGTGGCTGGTAATTGGCTACTTTTCTTCTCCCTTTCCTGAATAGACAAAGATTAATCGGGTAGGTTGTGATGGCCTGAGGACCATTATAGCCCAATGTTCTTCGGGCAGGGTAGTTGTTGTGGGTGGCCCAGGTGTTTGTGGGTAGGTTGTTTGTCAAGTGTCTTCGTGATGAGGCCCAGGTGTCTTTGAGCATAGCAGTAGTTGTTCTGGCCCAGGTTTTTGCAGGTGGGGTTACACGTTGTTGTTGTTGTGGCCTAGGTGTTTGTGGGTAGGATTTTCGGTTGTGGCCCAGGTGTGTGCGGGCGGGGTGTGGTAGTGGGACTGTAGAGAGAATGGTGGGAGAAGTTCGATGCATATAATATTTCCATTAACCAGTGGAAAAGTGGAGCATGGTACCTAAATATCAATGTGCTATTACTATACATTAATTGACTTGCATTATTTGGGGAGTGTGCCATGGGGAGGCTTGGGTAGATAGTTTACCTTGTTAGGTTCTTGGGTTATCTCCATTCTCACAGGGAATTAGAATGCCTCGCCACTTGTGCATGAGAGTCTTTAGTTTTCCCTACAGAGTATACTTGTTTGCTCACCCTACGTGTATAAAACTGTTTTTAGGTTTCCAGGAGGACTTCAGGGATCGTGGAAGATCATGCTAGTCCAGAGGATGGGACAGTTGTTGTTGATGTTTCCTCTCTTTGGTATTTTTTCTTTTTGGGGTTTTCTTGTACCTTGTAGAATTTACTTTTGGAAAATGCATATGGGAATGGTTTGTTTTGGCTTTACCTGTACATCCACATTTGGTTTTTTTTGGGATTTACTATCTTATCTCCTGATACTATTAAATAAAAAGGGTAATTCCTTCCATATTGTGAGTGATTCTATACACTTGGTGCCAGTCGCCATTCCAGGACCTATTGAAGGCGGGTCTTAGGGATCATTATCTCTCCTTCAACTTGAAGAATGAAGGGTCTGACAACATTTTGTCCCTTCTCTCATCTTGGTGAAGGCAGGTCGTGACATATATATTAATTATAAAATACTATTAATGTCGTTTTAGGAACTATTAACATAATTAGATTTTGAAAACAGTATTATGAAATTAAATTCAATTATAAAACCATAAAACATTTATAATATGTTATGTTTATATTCAAAATTCTTGGGGAACAATAAATAACCCAAAATTAAAACATTTATTGTTTTGAAATCAAATTATTTTTGTATTACATAAAAAACACTTTTTTAGTGTTTTAAAAGTATTCAAGGTAAATCTTTCGTCAATAAAAATTGAAATTGTGATATCATTAAAAATATAATTTATGTTTGATTTAAACGTTTATATTCATTCAATGTGTATATTTACACATATATATGTCCTGAAAAAATATTTAATATATTATTTTTGACATTCTAATACTACATAAGTAATGCATAATCATTTTCATAAGTCACTAATAATATTAATCCTATATATGAATATATACATAAATATCATAAATATTAATTTATAAATATTAATTCATTTCAATAATCTTTATATCCCATCTGAAATATTATTTTTTGTATACCAAATTTTTCTTTTCTAGTGTTGTGCAAGGACAACATCGATATTGAATCTAACTTTCATTATCCTAAATGAAATTAAAAATTATATGTATTAAATTATTTCGTATGATATTTTTATTACATTATAAAACATTATTTTTTCTATGTGTTTAATAAATTTTTATATAACATTTTAATCTTGGATATTTAATAAAAGATATCATATTTCATAAAGGGGTATTTTTAACTATTAACGATAACTTTTACTTCTTCATAAAAATATCAAAAAAAAATTTATATGATAAATTTGAATTTATTAATAAAAAGTTATTTACATAAAATATAATTCAAATCAAATAAGTTAAATAAACTACATATCATATAAATTTTTTAAATACATTAAAAATATTTTTATAAAAATGCATTTCCAATCATAAAAATTTATTTATAAAAAAAGAGTATAAATTTATAACCTATTTAATTAATTATATTATTTACAAATAATATATTATTATGTTAATTTAAGATCAAATTAAAATCATAATATGAATTTTAAGGAAATAAATGATATTTTAACAAAAATAATTTTTTTCAATATTAATTGAAAAATAAAACTTCTCAAAAAATCCCAAAATTTCACCTTAAGATAATATTGATTATCTAATTTAAAAAAAGACATCCTTTTTAATCAAATACAATTTCTAAAATAGGAGTAGATTTAATATAATATTCTCTCAAAATATGAAATAAGTACTATAATGGAAGAAATTATTTTATATAAAAATAAAATGACTTTACTAAATATTAGTACTTATTTCCTATGAATTATTGATTGAATTTATATAGACAAATACCAATTTATATGTTTAATAATGTTTTATCATTTTTATACCCACTAATTTAATGACAATTTCAAATTTTTCAGATTTTAATAAAAATATTTCATGGTTCATTTAAGATCAGTATTATATGTGGTTTATGCTATATAACATGGTGTTAATTTAAAATATCAAGGTGTTATATTCCCATCACACTCCACCCCTTTAAGAAATTTCATCCTTTATATTTTAACATCATCTTCATAATAAATGGTTTGAAATTTGAAAACTACATAGTTGATAACCTACATCATAAAAATGGGTTATAAAACATCATAATGAAGGGAGGGAAAGGGAAATATGAAGGTCATCTTGAATACCAAATAACATCGTTTCCAAATTGGATCAAATTAGTTTGAAGTGAAAATATGGTTATAGAGCAAAATTTATAGTTCATATAATGAGGTAATGTGATATACAACATTGATCATATGAAATATAATGATGATTTTAATGTTAATGGCCATAATGTCATAAATAATGTGATGTGAAAAGACCATGTATTCATTATAAATGAACGTAATAAGATAAAATTATTCTTTTACAATACCTTATATAGAGTTGTGAAATTATTTTACCATAGTGAATAATAGAATAATGATATAAAATAAAATGACAATTAGACTTTATTCTATTAATCAATTTATAGAAAAATCACATATTTTTATCTAATTTATGTGTATTCCAAATCAATTTTTAATTATTAGAGAAATAAAATAATCTTTTAACCGATCAAATAATAAAAATACAACATCTAGTTATTCATCCAATCATTAGATGATAACAAAAACCAAAATGTTTATATTCATGTAAAATAATTCCCAAAATGAATAATCCTTTATATAATTTCATACAATAATAATGTCTAAATCCTTAATTGTAATTCCCAAATATAGAATAAAGTAATTCAATAAATAATTATTGTTAAAAATATTCATAATATTCTTAAGCGTGTTGGAAACCCAACAATCATAAGGATTTGATCAAATATTCATTCGAGAAAGATTTCCAATTTATGTCAAATAAACTTTATCACTGAAAATATCATATGCCAAAAATCATATATTCCATAGTCATAAATGTAAAAATATGAAAATAATTTCTATAAATAACTAGAATTACTATACATTCTAATTAAAATTATATATTCTTCCAAAATATATTTCCTCCATTAATCCTAAAACCCATTATCATATCCCAAAAAAAATCTATTTACATTAATCATATAATTTTCCCAAAATAGTTAACTTCATCAAAATAACAAGAATGACAAGGTCACTAAATCACCTTACAACCCATGTGTTATATATATGGTAAATAGTATATTATGAATATATAATAACCCATTTATCATGATTAACTATAATTACCTTAACATCAGAGATCGTATAAATCCTAAAGGATGTAAATACCTTTAAAAATATGTCCATAAAATATATAAGCATTATTCCTCAAATATAATTATTACTAAAACATATACTATTCCCAATGTTTATACTACCTTAAATGTCTCCCAAAACACTTATAATAATCCTAAACACCCACCACCTAAAACATTAAATCAGTTTCGGTACTATTAGACATATAATAAACCTCAAACATTTAAAATCAAGATGGTATCCATAAATTTTTTGTACACATCGTAGGAAAATATCATGATCTACAAACATATTTAAACACTTATCAGATGCTTACAATAAAGCCCCATATATTAACATTGAATAATATAGATTCTTTATTCTATAATTAACTTTCATTCATACACAAATATAATTTAGTTTAGTAGTTTTAGATAATTTAGAATGACAATTTCAATGTGTAAATTTCCACATAGTATCCCTTTACCCAAAATATAAACCATTTAATATGAAAAATGTTTTATTTTTAAAAAAACTGTATAACATTCAAATTGATTTCTTAATTGTTCTTAAAATCCTTATATCCTATTAATTGTTTTTAAAAAAAATATGATATTGATAAAAATCTCAATAAGGAACATTAATGAGTGAAATCTGTTATGAAAGTGAATAAAATGAAAACCCATAATATTTGTAGCTTTTCGTAAAAATTCATTGTTTTAGTGAAATAAAACATATGCACACGAAATACACAAACCTATTTCTCAATGAAAAACATTACATTCTATAGTATGAAAATAGAAACTATTATAGTGAAATTAGAGCATTATATTCATCACATATTCCTAATTATGATATAAATCACTAAAATCTATCAAAATCCATATGATAAACCATCATGGTAAAATCCCACCCTATATTTGATTAAAAGGATCATTACCCAATGCATTAGGGATATATATCTGGATCACCCATTCTAATAAGATATATTGGACATATACATTCAATTATAATGTATTGTTATAACTAGTGATAATTCCCATGTACCAAATAATAAATAAAACATTTTAATATAACTCATTGTAATCTTAAATCCATTTAAATACTCTAAAAGATGCATAAGAAATGCATTTTTGTATAATGAAATACCCTTTCCTTTTAAAATACCATTTTAAAAACGAAAATATATTGAAGAAAGTAAATGAGGGGTTTTCATGGAAGATAAAATTATTGTTTATAAGGTTTTTACCAAATCAAGTAATAATTGTAGTGGTGGGATAAGATATTGATTCCATATAACATAAAATATAATATTTTTTGTCTGTAAAGAATACGAAAATGTTTTATATAAAATTCATAAAAGGGTTATTTAATTAAGCCTTATTCAAAAATTAAAAAGGGACATAACATTTTTTTTCATTTATGTACAATTAAATGCATCTATAAAATAAATATATGAATTTTTCTTGTAAGAAAACAATTTTGAAAAAAAATTAAAACATATAAAATGAGGCTCATAGGTTAAAGGGTCCCTTACATCGAGTAATAATTTTCACATACATTCCTTATATTCCTAAATAAGAAAAATATGTTAATTATATACTTTCCTAATAATATTTATTATTTTTAATATACAATTTATTTAATTTATTTACATGTTATATTCAAATACATAATCAATTATGTTCATGTCAAACATTTTTATGATATACGGATCATTAGTTCAAAATGAATTCAGTGTGTTGAATATGGTCAAAGAGGACATTATTCCATCAAAATAAATAGTGATATTATTATTATTTATATATATAAATTATAATTTTAAAACTAATAATTAATTACGATAAGTAAAAATTAATTATGTACTAATAATGGGGAAGGTAGATTACATATACACAATAGTAAGGATTCCATTTCCCAACAATAATGATGGAAAAAGCATAAGTATAATTTAATATTTAAATAATAATTATTATATAATTAATAAAATATTATATCATTAATTATAAATTTATATATCATTCCTCTCATGTGTTTATGAAAAATGTATCACAGCACTTCATGGATGAGGTAGTCCACACGTTTTTATGAACAACGTTATCATTTTTAGTGGATGGAAAAGTAAGATATTGGATGATGTATTATTTTTATGTATTTAAATAAAATTAATAAATATAACATAAAATTCCATTAAATCAATTATTATATGCAATCATAATAGGTTTTTAAGGAATTCAAATTTCATTGTTTTTTTTAGTGGTAGACTACTGTATACCTGAGCAATGGATTCATTTCTCACACGACGGAATAATGGGATAGACATAAATTAATACATTAAAAATAATTATTAATTAAATTAATTATAATTTTTATACTATTTAATCATATTTTATTAATATTTTAAGGAGTCTAAATAAGAAATAAAACAAAAACATTCTGTTAAAAGCTATTCCACCTTTTCAGACAACTTCCTTTTCCTAACACCTTAATCCCTTTTAGCCTGGTATTATTCAAAACCTATGTCCTCTAGAACCTTATTAGGGGTGAAATTATGATATTTTGTTTGGTATTTGTTAGGATAGATTGTTCAAAATGTTTCTATAAGAGATAATTGGAGGTTCCCTTTTATATGTATGGGGAGGGGGACTTTGGGAATTGAATAAACAAATAAATCATTATAAAATAATTTTAATTTATAAATCAGTGTAAATTAATATAATAAAACTATAAGATTAAAATTATTTTCATTCCTCTAATAGAATCTATTCAGTATGTTTTGGTTATGTTTCAAACATATCTCGTAGATTTAACCACATTTATCCCTTTTGACAGTTATCGTGTTATGAATGTTATTCAATCTTTAGGGTTCACGAATTTAACTGTAAAAAGATAAATTAAACATAAATTGAAAACAATTGATCTTTTCAACTATATCATAATTAATTGGATAATGATATAATTTTTATGAATTTTAAATTATTTAATATAAAAATGGTCAATGTCAAATATCATAAATATCATTTTTGTAAATACATGAAATGTTAAATTAAAATATTTTTATAACACATGTAAAACTATTCCAAAAATAAATATATCGTCATTTAACAAGGATAGGGTCTAAATATAATTATAAAATAAAATTTAGATACTTCTCGATATTATTTTAGAACAATGTTTTTTAGATAAACCCTTGGTTATCATATTATTATCTTAGCAATGATAATGAGATTTTCAATATTAATGGGATATAATTTTACTTATATGGTAAAACCTGGATTACAAATAGGGTAATATTCAATTTTAGGCCATAAATAATCATATGTTTATTTCTAAAATATTTTTTTTTATTTTTAATTAATTTCATAATATATATTTAAGGGAGATTGTTATTAATGTCATTTTAAGAACTGTTCAAATAATATTAAATTATAGGAAACATTAATAAAATTTATTACAAATATATAACATTAAAGAATCTATAATTTATTAAATTTTTCACTAATATTGTTTTTATTCTTTAAATAACCCAAAAGAATATTATTTTTATATATTTTTTAAATTCATTTTGCTTCTTTTTCTACTACTTGCACAAGAATTGTGTTGTCATTTGATTAAAATTCAAGGTAATTATTTCATCAATAAAAATTAAAAATAAATAATCAAAATATGAATAAAAATATTAAATTATATATAATAATTTTTGTTAAATAAATGTGAGTACTTAATAAAATATATGTCATGAAAATTTAATTAATATTCATATTTTACATTTTAGCTATGTGCGAGCACTACACAAGAATCTGGATAAGACAAATTTTAAATTAATATAAAATTATAAATTATCGATAAATATCATATGTAATACTTCAAACATAATTTAAAAATTATATAAAATACTTTTACCTTCAAAAATATTATATTTAGGACACTGAATTAGAATTTTCCAATGTTGTGAAAACAATGCATCGACAAAGATAATAATTCTCTTATTTATCATAAAATACGAATCAATTTACATTTTTTTTGAATTATTTTAGATTTATATATGTCGTATATTATCATAAATATTTATTTTCATAATTTTAATGTGTTTTTACATCATATTTATGTGTGGGTAATATCATAAACTATAGCATGCTTCCTAAAAAATGTGTTTGTTTACTATTCAAAAAAAACTAAACATCCTCAAAATAAATATCAAAAGTTTATTAAAGGATAAATTTGATATTATGAATAAAAAATTAATACCATATCATTAAATTTAGTTCCTATAAGTGTCATATTATAGTTTTCATATAAATGCGAAAAATGCAATGAAAAAATAATTTAAAAAATAGGATTTAAATCCAAAGGTTGACCTTATACAAAACAAATACATAAAGATTATTCATATATAATTAATTATATTATATTAAAATAATGTTATATTATCATAATTTATTATCATTGTCAATGAATAATGGGATAATTAATTAAACGAAATGAAATTTTTAAAAAAAATATGTAATTCGTCACTATTCAATAGAAATTCATACTTTTAACGGAACCCAAAAAATTACGCAATAAAATAATTTGGATATGATGATTTCATAAAATATATCATATTAATCAAATAAAATTTATAAAATTTGTTGTAATGAATTATAATATTTGGTTACAAAATTAAATACAAATCATTTTTGTAGAAAGCATATTTTTTTAATAATAAATTCACATTATTTAAAGTTTATTTCATATTTTCCGTAAACGAATAAATAAATTATTATGAACAAATAACATTATATATATTTCGTAACATGTTTAATATTATTCATACCCTACAATTTTATGGTCTAAGATAAATTATTCATTTATAAACAATTATATTCTATGTTTCTTTTAAGCTCAAAATTGCATGTTGTATACATCATAGAACATAATTTTCTTTTAAAATCCCAATGTTTTACCTTTTCCGAGCCTTAAATAAATTTATTCCCTTTATTTTTAGCATGATCTAAATAGTATAGGGCATGAGATTTTAAAATACCTTTTTTGAAAACTCACATAAAAAACAATTAATAAAACATCCACTAGAAAAGTTGGATAGGGAAATACAAAGATCATATAAAATAACATATAAAATGGTTTAAAAGTATAATAACACTATTTTGATGTGAAAATATGCATATGGATGAAAATTTAATTTATAAATAAATAATAAAATTTAAAAGGAACATTTATCACTAGAAATTGAAGAATCATGAGAAATTTAATAATCAAAAACCCATAAACCTATGTGATGTTAAAATTAACATCGATTAATCACAAATAAAGATAATATGTTAAAAATTTTATGTTAATAATTGATATTTATAATATTTAAATTAATATTCATGTTTAATATGATTTAATTCCCACCATATTATTAATAGAATATGATTTTTATAGATTTTTTTAGCATAAATGTCAAAATTTCTTTATTATGTAGTTTAAAAGTTTTATATCACCTCTATATTTAAAGAATGAAATCATGTTTTTTGATCTATATTTTTTAATTACATTTTAGGTTTCTTATTTTTTTGATTATTATTCTTTATTTCATCTTAGTTCCAATAAAAAATTCATTAGGCCTAAATAAATATAAAACTGTGGAAAATAATTTTGACTAATAAAATTTAACTTCCTATATTAAATGAATAAAAACATGTGTTAATTTAAACCAAATGAGGTTATTATAGTTTTTCAAGTGTTATTTTTCATTTTCAAATTTATTTTATAATGAAATTACAAAATTATGTCTTCCAATGCATGCATCAAAGTGGATGAAGAAGAATGGTCTTTTAATTTGAAAAAAAATCTTCATTAATTTTGGCATAGACATTTTTAAGTTCCTCTAAATTATTTGAAAAATTAATTCTATAAATCCAAGAAAATTTAAATAATAATTAATATTAGATCTTTGAGAGTTTTATCTATCTATGGTTATAAATAATGTATGTTGTTGGATGATTGACTTTTGTTATGAATGTTTTAGTTCATTGAATTCTATTCTCATTGTTTTGTAATGGCTTCTTCTTCTCCTCATTCGTTATTGCCCTTCACTTGGATGGGTAAAAGCATTAGTGATTATGGAAGTGTTGGTATATATTTCGTTAATTATTTTTTCTTTCTTTCCATAAAATCTATCATTTCATGCTTGTACAATGTTTATTTCATATTATAATATATGTCTTTATTATCAATTATGGTCGTATATGGTTTTTTGTTCTGTTATAGTTAATTTTTAGTCAAAAAACATTAACTCCCTCAACAAGTTTTTTATATAATATGGAATAAAAAAGGACTTAGTGATGAAAATTCCAAAAATCGTTTTCATGTGTGTGTGTGGGAGGGGGGGTTAGTAGAAACTCTAGATTATTTTGGATAAACAAGGTTTGATCATGTACTTCCTAACTCCAAAGAGGGTATTTTATAAGGACCCTATTATTTATGTTACATAATCATGAGTTAAATAGATAATTCACATTGAGAATCTTTTTAGGTTTATAGTTCTAGTGAAGTAATCCATAAAAGATACGTAACAATGCAAATTTTTCAATGTAAACAAGTCTAATAAATGTCCTTTTTTAATAATATAAACAATTTCAAAATAAATCATGATTTGTTTTTCATGAGTGAAATATTAATTACATTCATATTTACTTCTTCCTTTCACTTACCCATCATTATAAAATCTTTATAAACATTTCAAAAACATGGGATGGGCACAAAAAACTCAGTATGGAATATAAAATAAGTAAACAGTTAGTCAATGAATACTTTAACTCATGAAAACATTTTTACAAAATCATAATTTCCCCACATAAAACCTGAACTCGATACCATACCTCAATAAATCATAAGAATTGTGAAAACCATATTATAAATCAAATATCATAAAGGTTATTTGTTGAATCCATATCATGCTAACATTATATCTTTTAAATATACATAGGGAGTAACCTTCATAGTTACATTTGGAATAATCATCCCAGTATATTCCCTAAATATAAAAGTAGAATCATTATTGTTTAACTCCTTCTCAATAAAAAATACCTTGTAGATCAATCATGGGCTCAAATGTACTCTTTTTATCTTGGAACCACCCATATAAATAAGAAATTCCCACGAAACATAACATAATTGTAATAGATAAAATGCGCATAAAGGAAAAAATAGCATTTCCCCATTGAAATATTAAGATAACATTTAAAGATATTGATATAATAAAACCATTATTAATACCATTTTCAATACAAAAATACCTGAAAATGGAAAATGGAATATATTTTTCTTTTCTATACATTACAACTTGTAGAGGAATCCAAATATCAAATAATGGTCACATCGGTGGAAAATACGTTGTCATTATATAGGTTAAAAACATACTTTTCATTTAGTAAGACAATTAATATAAAAATAATCATTCTTAATACATTTGAATGAAATTAATAGTCAAATGGGTGATTATAAACTGTATGAAACAAAGGTGTTGTATAACATCATTGTATTCCTCAATGAAAGTATATTGATAAAAAGTCCCTTACATTAAGTCTGAATCATCCCATAAAATATTAATATTCCTGATTAAAAAACTAGGTCAATTTATAGATTATTTAGAACCTTTTTAATTATTATTATTCATTTATATCACTTATTACCATGTTATAAAAATTATATAATTATATACGCTTATATCGGATGTTTTCTAAATATTCGGTACATGTGTCATAAAATAACTTGTAATGATGTTAATAGTCCATGTGTTAATTAGTTACATTATCCGTATAATAAAATAAATGTCATAATAGTCACTATTATACTCCAATTATAGTTTTAAATCAATCCATTTATTTATGAATGAAAAATGAACAATAATATAATCATAGAGATAGTAGGTCATACTTACGCATGAATAATGTTCCCATTTTCCATTTATCATTATGAAAACAAGGTAATTATTATTTTATAATTAAATAATTATCATAAGATAATTAAAATAATCAAAATTAATTAAAATATACTTATATATATATCATAAAACTGATATGGTTAATAAAAATGATTTACATCACTTTGTGGTGGTGATAGTTCACAAGTACACAAGAACGACATCATCATTTTTATGTAAATTGTAAGTAATAAAATAATTGATATATTAATATTTTATTATGATAAATATGTATTTAAGATCTTATAAAAAAATTAATTCCATAATTATAACCAATATTGAGAGACTACAATGGAAAATGAATTATATCGGTTCATGGAGGTGATAATTCACACGTATGCACGAACGATTAATTATATTCCCATTTAATTGAACTGGTGATGGATTTAGGTGATCATATTAAGAAAATAAAATCTATTTATATTAAATATAATAGAGTTATTATTTCACCATATGTGAATAAAATTTTAAGGTAGTGGAAGAAGAAATAAATTAGAAATACAGAAATAATATTATAACCTTTCATTTGGATGATCACCTCTCTTAACAACCTACCACCTCTATGAAGGGTGTTCTGCATAATATAAGGCCTCAAGAATGATGTGAGAGGTTTAAAGAATTATTTTTTGTAATATATTGTATAATCAAATAGGTTTTGGAATTGTTAGTGATGGAGGGAAATAAGTACCCTTTTATAAGAAATGGGAGGGGCACCCTTAGAATTATTAACAATATTAAATTAATATAAATCCAATTTCAATTCCAAATTGGTCAAACAAATTTATTTCTAATATAGTATGAGTATAGGACTAAAAATAATCATAAAATCCAAATTATACATTTTTAGTATATTTAATCATTACATTTGTATTTTAACCCCTTTTCTCTATTATCATTTTATCACGTATTTGACACTTATAGGGTTAAAATAATTAACAAATCATGCCAAACATCCATTGAACGATCCATTAATGAAATTTTTAGAGTTATATAAACATTATTGTAATATCTTATATTTTTAAAAAACATATATCATTTAATTAAATATTTTTTATTTTAAAATATGAATTATGTCAATTTTTAGACTATTCATTACATGACCTTTTTAAAATATAAAAAAACAAGATTACATTGAAAAAAATATATTTCAAAAAAATACTAAATATTTTTATTTATCCTATAAATTCATGGAAGAAATCTAATTTTTCAAATTATATGTATTATATTATTATTAATTTTATTTATTTCATTCTTTCTTTAACAAATCCAACATTGCGTCCTCTTTGTGTCATAATTAAACATAATTATTTAATTTCTAAATATTATAAATATCTTATAATTTGTAGGAAGTATTTACATATTTGAATGTAATATTAATCGTTTAATATAGCTCCTATATAACCCCATATTAAAATTGTTACAGTAAAAAGATACATATTTATGACATATTTTCCTTTACATTTAATTAAATGTTATAAATGTCATAATAACAACCAATTGAATTATAGAGGTCATTATATCTACCCATGGATATTTATGGTTGATAATAGATCATAAAATAATTTTCAGAAAAGGGTTAGTGTAATTTCATAATATGTTGACATTTATTTTACCTTTAATTACCATATTTACCATTAATAGTGGCAAATAAAATAAAAAAGTTACTACTCACATATTATATATTGGTTCCCATTGGACCATAGAATTAATACTAAGTAAAAATATGTATTTAAATTTTAGAAAATTCAACTGCAAACATTTTAAATTTGTTTAACACTAATCCCTTGGATAGATCGGGAAAATTGGGGGATTTAAAGTAAATGTTCAAAGGTTCACATATTTTTCTATTTAATTTTAATCTGAAAAAATATCCAATGAAAAAATATGATTAAATGATAAAGATTTAATATAATTATACCTTAAAATCATGTATAAGGTTAATCTAAAATATATATAAATTAGAAGAAAATGTACAATTAATTTAAATGTAGTATTTTTCACTATACATTAAAATATTTATTTATTATGGAAAATCAGAAAAAATTAAACCAATGTAAATTTTGATTTCCCGATTCCATATATGATGTTTATTTTTTTCAAATAGAAAATATAAATGTAAAAAATACTATATTTAAAATGGTTTCTCCATCAAAAGGTGGAGAATGCCTTTTTTTCAAAAAAAAACTCATTTTACCTGGAAAGGTTAATTTTTTCATATATCATGTCTTGAAAAAATATACAATGAATTTTAATCATTAAAGTGAATTTATTAGATATATATTTCATTAAATAAATAAATAAAGAGTGATTTTATTATTTTATAAACTCACTTATTTTTATTTAAATAGTTTTCTCATAAAAACACATCCTTGATATTCTATAGGTTTTATTTAATTATCTAATTAATTGGTAACCAATGAATCAATATACAAACATTTGTAAACCATGTGTTCATTATTTATTTAATATAATTCATTCCCACTATTCAAACAACCATGAAATATCTAAAACAAAAAACTAGAAATATTAATAACTTATTATGTTTTTGGTATAACTCAGTTTTGTGTGCAATGTAAGATTTCCAAAACCAATTTTTTCATTTCAGGTACACAATTTAGACATATCTTCATTTATAATGTAAAAATAATTTTTGTTAATAATTTTTTTAAAAAAATTAAAATCTCATATTCTATAATTTCCTAGGATGTTACATTCCCCCCCCCCCTTAGGAAATTGCATCCTCACATTTATAAATTTTGTCTCGGTAACGAAGGATTCACTTTTTAGATTAACATTATTGTAATTCCTCATTAGAAAATTTATTAACAAAACATCCACTTTAAATGAAATAAAATATAGTAAAAATTTCATCCTATGAAACATATACTATAATTTAATTTACGAATATATGGATATAGAAGATAAACTAACCATCATGATCTGATGGAATGTGACAGAAACAATTATCAGGAGAATGTTAACAATCAGAAAACCAAAAACAAGTGATGGTTTAATATGTATTTGATTTCATATGGGGAAAAGAAAACATGAAGTTATTTTGTTTTAAGATACTTTTAAAAATTATATGGAATTTCATTACATCCTTGACTTATAAAATAAAGAAACATAGTTACCTGGGAAGTGGGGTTTCATCCTTTTTTCAATTTGTACCATAACTCATATTTTTCTCCAAACGATGATTATTTAAGATTATTTTTTCACACCTAAAAAACTATAATCAACATATATATAATCAGATAGTGCATTACAGATTAATTAAATATTTATCTTTTCTTAAAACATTAACCAAAACCAATATGGTTAGGATAAGATAAAATAGTTCTCCAAAAATATTAAACCATTCATGGATGTAAAACTACTATAAATTTCAAAAATTAAATAATAATATCAATATTTAGAAAAAATATTAAACAAATTACTTTTCTTAAATTTAATCAATTTATTTCCAATATTATTATATTTAGATTAATCATATAATGTTTCCAAAATATTGAACATCATCAACAATAACATTTCTCACTTAATCCCTAAATCATTTTCAAATATCAAGGATATCAATTTGATAACAAATATGTTACCAAAATCAAATTATACTTCACTCATCAATTTCATAACAAAAATGATAAAGTCTTACAAACCAATGACTTCACATAGGTTAGTGGTAGGTGATAAATAATTTTTACACATCATTTGTCGGTTCGATTCCAGCAGCCTTGTCTGACATGACGGGTTATAACCCATCCTGCGAGTTGACCTTTTTCTAAAACTATATCATTGTCATAAAATTCTTCAAATATGATACAAATACAAAAAATAAACATAACATATTTCAACATCAGTGGTTATCTCATACTACTAATTTTTCATCCTACATTGTAATAATTCATAATTATCTAAAAATAAATATCATATAAACCGTAAAGGTTATTCAGACCATTATAGTTACGTCTGCATGAGAAAAGATATTTCATAATAAAATAACATTTCCACATAAATACATCAGAGTTTAAGATATTATAAAAATAGTTTCAAACTAATCACATCATCAAAAAGTAATAAAACTTTTAATCAATTAATCATCCATAGATCTAACATAACTTTCGAATCCCAAATATATAGACTTATTAATTAATAATCATTCTTCATGGTCCCTTAAAAATAATTTTATATCTTATTCCTTAATACTTCTCTCTTATATACAAAAACATGAATCATGTCACAATATTCAATAATGTCAAAACCTGAGTCATGAAAATAATTCATACATTTCATAGGTCATTTTCAGTTTTCTAATCTTCAATTGGAAAGTCATTAGGTATTTCTAAACATATATTTGTATAGTCATTCAAATCTAATT
The DNA here is from genome assembly GCA_963277665.1 of Viscum album. Taxonomy (NCBI): domain Eukaryota; kingdom Viridiplantae; phylum Streptophyta; class Magnoliopsida; order Santalales; family Viscaceae; genus Viscum; species Viscum album. The sequence continues at coordinate 744,464,474 of OY728128.1, forward strand.
CCAAAACATTCATTGTAATACCTATATTTTCATAATTACCAATCATTCTACATTTAAAAAATTATATTGATAACACATAAATAACGTCTCTCCCTTTTTAGGAGTCAACTGAACGCTTCCTTATTCCGGGGAAATTTACTACTTTATGACCTTTATTACAACACATATAACATATTACCATACCTTTAAATAAAATACTAGGTGTTTCATTCCATATCCTTGAGACACATGTTGATGAATATGATTACCATTATGATCATCATTACTTTAAACACCACATAGATTCCTTTCTATCATATTTGATGCATTTAAAAAACGTCAATTTTTAAGTGGTTATTCTTGACTCATAATAGTTGGTGTAGAATAAACAAGTGAGTTATCCTTATATGAAATATTTCATTTAGTTTATTATTTTTATCACCTCAACATTTTTCTTCTCATACATTGTCACTTCGGTGTATGGTGGATGCACCCATATACTAAACCAAAAAATGATAATGTGATTATATCAATGAATTATTCATATACTATATTATGGGGAATATAAACCCAAATATATTCTTATTCAATTTATCTCAACTTCATTGAAGTAATATAAAATATGTATGACTCATTCTATTATGCTAATCATTGGCGTTATATAAATCTTTTAACTTATGAAAAAATATCACCCTAACCTCTAAAGTTGTCTAAAACATCCTCTAATACCAACTATAAGGCCCCAACATTTAATTTTATTTAATAATGAGTGAAATCAACAATTCACATTGGTGATAATTTATGGTTTAGAGTTTTAGATAATTTTTCCATAACAATTACATAAAAACTAAAATGTTACAAAGTACACAAGTTTACTCAATATCCAATTTTTTCATAATCTAAAACATTTTAAATTTAATAATGAATTCTTTTCCTTGATAAAAATCTTCATTACATTCAAATTACTGTATCCTATTCTCTTACACATTGTTATACCCTATGGAAAACATTTCCAAAAAATGGTATGATGGGAAAAATATCAGTAAGGAACATAAATTAGGTAATGAAACTTTATGTACATAAATAATTTGAACTCATAATTTTTTTTAAAAATCATACTTTCACCCATAAATCAAAAACTATTTATCATACCTCATGAAATCATCAGATTCACGTAAAACATCTTAGAAATCATAAACCATAAAAGTATCTTGTGACATCCATATCATACTTACGTTGTAGTTTTCACATCTACATAGGGAGTAACAATAGAGTTAAATTTGGAACACCCATCATAGTATATTCCATAAATCTTGCATATAAGCCTTATTTTTTAGCTCCATCTCTTTACCCAATTATTTGCAGAGCTAGCATAAGATCACCCACCCTCATTTTATCACAATACCGCCCATATACATAAGCAATTCTCGAGAACCGTAACATCATAATATCACATAAGTTGTGCATAAAGAAAAAAAATAACATTTCAACTTTAAAATCCCAAGATTACAGTTCATGATATTTATATAATAAAACTATTCATTAAACCAATTTCAATAGAAAAATAGCATAAAATGGAATATGGTATTTATTTTTAATTAAGAACATTACATCTTGTAGAGGAAGTCAAATATCAAATAATGGCCATGATGGTAGAAAAGTCGTTATCACCGAATAAATTAAAAATTAATTCATTTGGTTATATAGTAAAACAATTCATATAAAAAAATTCCTTTTGAATAGAATATATTTAAATTTAATTTCAAAAACATTAATTATAAATCGTATAAAAGGATGGTGGTGTAGAACATCCAAATATTCCTCAATGAATGGAGATTGAGAAGAATTCCCTTACTATAAGTCATACTAATCACATAAAATCATTATCTTCTTGAATAATAATATTAGATTAATTTAAACTTTCTAGAGAACCCTTTCCAATTATATCACTCATTTTATATCACTTACTAACATGTTATAATAATTACATAATTATTTTTGTTCATATTGGTTGTTTTGTTAATATTTGGCACTTTATTAGATAATGAACTTGTTATGATTTCAATAGTCCACATGTTAATTAAGAAAATAATATCTAAAATAAAATTCATGAAATGATAATCTCTTTTATACATCTATTATAATGTTATATCAGACCATTTATATAAGGGTTGATAAATAAACTATGTTATAATCCTAGATATGTCAGGACATATGTATGCATGAGTGATGTTTCCATTATTCATTTATCATTATGTAAATAATGAAATTATTATTTTATCTTTCCATAATAATCATAATATAATTAACATCATAATTTTCATTTATATATACTTATATATATCAAACAATTTATGTGGAGAATAAAAATTATTCACATCTCTTCGTGGGGGTGATGGTTCTCATGTTCGCTTGAACGACGTTGTATTTTATATGTGCATGGAAGGTAAGGAACAAATTGATAAATTATTCTATTATAATTATAAATATTTCATAAAATTCATATAAAAATATTAATTAAATCATAATCACTAGTCTTGATATATGGTTATGGATAACAAATTGTATCGGTTTGTGGATGTGATAGTTCATATGTACACACAGATGATTAATTGCAATCCCATTTAATGGATGTGGAGGTAGATTTAGGTAATGATATTAACATAATAATATCATAGTATATTGATGATACTGGATCTATTATTTCATCATGGGGGAATAATATTTGAAGTCACTGGACGAAGAAATAAAATAGAATCACTTAAAAACAAACAATAACATTATTTCAGATGATCACCCCTCTTAACAACTATACACCTTTAAGAAGGGTTTTAAATATAATATATTGCCTCAATAATGTGAGGAAGGATTACAGGAATGGTTTTTGGTTGAATATGTACAAACTGAAAGGTTTTGGAAGTGTGAGTAGTAGAGATGAATGAGATCCTTTTTATAAGAGATGGAAGGGGATCCCATGTAATTAATAATAAAAAAATTAATATAAATTCAATTTCAATTTCAAATACGTCTAAATTCATTATGTTAAAATATATAGTGATTATGGTTCTATATATAATAATCTAATGAAATGTGGAAAAGTTTTTGTATTTTTTAATTCTTTTATTTTTTAAACCCTTTTATGATTAAACATTTTTTCAAGTAATTTACACTTACAAGGTTAAAATAATTACCAAATCAGGCCAAAATTACAATTACAATTTTATTAAATACAATTAAAGAGTTATAACAACCATTGGTATAAATTTTAGAATTTATTAAAATTAATACCATTTTATTAAATATTATATATTTTAAAATTATTAATAATGTTAATTTTTAAACAATTCAAAACATGAATTTTTATATATATAATAAAAAGACTATTTCATATAGAAAATACATTAATTAAATCATAAAATTTAATATTAATCTATAGAAATTTTTTATGGTATAAAATATTTTTAATTATATTTATTTTAATATTATTAATATCATTTATTTGATTTATTTTAATAAATCAAGTACTTCATCGGTTTTCTTTCTATATTATATTTAATTATTTAATTTGTAAAAATTATAAACAAATTTCCAAGTTGTATGTAATGTTTTTTATTTCTTTCTACTATTAATATTCAAATATATCACTTACATAATCCCATATTAAAATTAGTTTACTAAGAAGAGACATATTTATGACATATAAGCCTTTACATTAAATTAATTGCTATAAATTTCATAATCACACCCAAGTGGTTTCTAGTGGTAACAATGTAGGCCCTATGATGGATATTATTTATAATAACTCATAGAATAATATTCGTAAAAGTGTTATAATAATTTTATAATGCTATAATATTAATTTTACCTCTAGTTACCCTACTTACCTTTAAATGTGATAAATAAAATATTAAAGTTACTATTCATAAAATAATTGATTATATTGGGCCTAAAATTTTCATAATGAGTATAACCACACAAAATTTGTTTTTAAAATTCAATTAACAGTGGTCATAAAATTTGGTTTAACAATATTCCCATTGACAGATCAAGGAAACTAGTTTTTCATAGTCGTACGATTTAGAGATCACATTATTTTTCTATTTAATTTTAAGTTTAAAAAGTTATCCAATGAACTAAATTGGATAAATTGATTAAAAAATCATCAAATTTTACCTTAATGTCATGTAAAATTATAGTTTAACAAAATAAATAAATTATATGACAAGGATGTTTGAATTAAAATACTATATTTTTCACCATTCATTAAAATATAAATTATCATTAAAAATTACAAAATTTAAACCAAATTAAATTTTAAAGTCCATATAAAAAATTAGTAGTATATTTTTTCTAATAGAATATATATAAAGGGGAAGAAATATATTTAATAAGGATTCTCAATCAAAAGGTAACAAAAATTCCATTTCTAAAAAAAATTACACCCTTTATCTGAAAAATTGAATTTGTTGTCATATAATTTCTAGAAATCATATAAGATTAATTATAAACATTTCATTAAATATATAACATATATATTCCATTAATAAAATTCATCATGTTGGATTTTATTATTTTATAAACAAACTTATTTTTATTTAAAAAGTTTTTCATAAAAACACATCCTTAATATTCATTTGGTTTTTATTTAATTTTCTATTTATTTGGTGACCAATTAATCAATATATAAACATGTTTAAACCATATTTTCATAATTTTTTTTAGAATTGTATATTCAATCCATTCTAATAGTTATATGATATCTTCAAAATAAAATTATAATATTAATAATATATTATTTTCAGGTATAACTCAGTCTTATGTGGAACGTAAGGATTCAGAGAAATCCAATATTGTGTGTGAGGTAAGATATAAAGACATAATGTCATTTTTAAAGTAAAATTACTACTTAATTCATAATTTTTTAAATAATGAAAAATTATTATTCTATAATTATCTAAGATGTTACATATTTTATACAACACCCTTACACGTATGAATGAGATTAGGTAAAGTATATATTTTTCAAAGTGTTATTCTCACTGTCCCCATTTTAAAAATGTAGTGAGAGTAATAAATTATACAGTCTCACATTAATCAGATTAGTATAATAGGATTTTATAAAATGGAATGGGGATAAATTTTGTTTTAGAAGACTAGACCTGACCTAATTACACTTCTCATAGCATTTTTTGTAGTCACATCATCATTTTTTTAATCTCATTATTTAGTTCTTAAAATCGAATAATTTTAAAAACATATTTTCCTCCAATTAAAAATTAAAGCTGGATTATATTGAGCTCCTCTATAGAGACATCCCGGGTTGACCACTTCACAACATTTTAACATTTGGTAAAATATTTCAACACTTCATAGTCTCATGTAAAAACATGTGGCCATTTTTGTAGAGGAAATTCTATTCATTTACTTTTGAATCACATTCTATTGTCGCATTTAAATATAAAATAAAATAATTAATTATTGATTCTCTTCAGGGTCTGAAAAATCTCCCATGTAAGATGAAATCGATAGTTTGAATTTGGAAAAAATAGAGCAAATAAAATGAACCATTTCATGGTGGTATAATTTTTTAAAGACATGAAGCAAAAAAGAATGTCCCATTTCCAAATAACAATTCTAGATGATTGGTATCTTCTCTATATAGACCCCCCACAGAGTACCCCCCCCCCTCAAATAAAATGTCATTTCTGGTCCGATGCATGACCTTAAGATGCTTGTAAAATAAATTTCGTTTATAGAGAGAGTAATGACCTTAAGATCCTCCCCAAAGTACATATTATAATAGGGAATTCAATCACAAATTCTTGTGATGTGCCAGAATGACTTACCAAATCATATAGGATTTATGGGATTGGACCCCCACCCCATTAAATGTGACATATAGGCATGAAATTTGTTGTAAATGAGATATACCAGAATAGAGTCCCGTATTAATCATTATAATGAGTCATGAAATCCTATATGGTGATTCAGAGGAATGATGACCCTTACGATTCTTAGAATTCTATCATGTCATCTGATAAAATTTTATCAGACTCATGATACTAACCATGTGTTACATTATAATGCCTTAGATGGATTTATTATTCACTAATACAAATTTATTATTCACTAGATGGATTTTTTATACACCAGTGGTGGTTTAATATTGACTATATCTCAAACCCTATTCGGGCTATCGGCTGGTGTTCGAACAGACCTTATTGTTGCAATTAGTGAAAAATGAAGGTGTTTGGTTATGAATTTATGATTTTATACTTATGATGGTTTTCATGAACAGAGAAACAATCTTATTCTCACAAGATTATCCATGATTTTTTGGGGTTTTATTATTTTTGTATAGCATGATGTATGTGCATGTATCTATGTTCCCATTTTGGCATCTCACATGACATGATCATTATTTTGTATATGACACTGATTCTTTTTTATCAAGTTTATTTTTATCTAGATGAATTATTATTCCACATCTAGTAATTTATTAATGCTTCCTCTGTTTATCATTACTATATACTATGGTGCTACACTCTTTCTAGAGTGCAGAGTCTCCCCAATGATAGACCATTGTCCCTCCCTTCTAGTTGAAAACCTCTGAAGTATGGTGGGGCATGCTTGATGCTATGTGTCTAATAAGGTTCCATTACTTATGAGTGAAATGGTTTCAAAAATCTGTAGTAGGATTGATACTTTAAACCATATCTTGTTCAATTTACCAACTAGATGATTATTATAAAATTTAAATTATTTAATAAAATATTTTTTATAAAATATCGTTAATTTCATTTTTATAAATTAAATGAATGTTATGATATAATATAATTCCAACTCAGGTAAAACAATATCAAAATAATATATTATTGTAATTAATTATTATACGGTGTTAATTTACACATAGAATAAAATTTAAATTTTTTAAGATATTATTTTAGAGCTTATCTCTTGGTTTTTCCACTTGTTTAACCAATTTTAGTTTCCACTATAGTAATGAAATTTTCAAAAATATATGGATATAATTTAACTTATATGGTAAAAAATGGATCATAAATTTATAATGGTTGTTATTTTAGACCAGTTCTCACCCTAATTGTCATATTTCATAGTTATTATTATTTATAAAAAATTAAATTCTATATTTTAATGGCCCAGAACCTCATGGTCCATCCCTTTGCCAAATTCTGGATCCTAAGGGTGGCTTCTCGGTGGTAGGACATCATTTTAGTGTCTCACCGATCAGTGTGACACGATCGGTGTGACATGATTGGTGTGACGCGATTGGCATGTTACCGATCGGTGCGACTGATCGGTGTGCGACTGATCAGTGTGACACAATCGGTGTGACACGATCGGTGTACGACTGATTAGCGTGACATGATCGGTGTGTCACCGATAGGTGTCTCACCGATCGGTGGGATAGGATCAGTGTGTCGCCGATCAGTGCGACACGATCGGTGTGTCTCCAATCGGTGTGACACGAAGGGTGTGTCACTGATCGGTGTGACACGATCAGTGTGTCACCAATCCATGTGACATGAGCGGTGTGTCCCCAATTGGAGTGACACAATTGGTGTGTCACCAATCGGTGTGACACGATGGGTGGGGCATGATCGGCGTGTCACCGATCGGTGCGACCGATCATTCTGTCACTGATCGGTGCGACACGATCGGTGTCACACTGCCTTGTCGAGTTTTTCTTGTACAATTTTTCCCGTAACGCTACTTTTAAACCTTTTTAACCTTTTGGAAGTGGTTCAAGGCTGTTTTTATCCCTATAATCGTTTATTAAATTCTTAAGAGTGGGGCGACCCTCAACGGACCCAGCTGTGTGTCTGTGTAAAGTTCCCCTATGTTTATATAAAATGCATTAAAGTGACAGCTATTACCACCTTTTCTTGATGAGAGTTATTAAATAAAAATTTATTCTATTGTGTGTAACCACCCAACTGTGAGGTGAAACCACGATCCTCCCTTAAAACCACTAAAGATATTGATATCCAGTAACGCCTGGGCTTATCTTTTTATCACACTAGCTTTCTTCCTTTTCCTCCTCCTAGAAAATTTCATTCTTACCATGGAGCATTTGGTGTCCCCTTCCCGAGACAGGTGGTGCGCATGTGATGGAGCCCTTACTGCTCGTCCTTGGAGTCACGTACGCTCCTCCCCTACAAGTTGCACATCCCCAGTTCTTGGCGCATGGAGAGAAACATCGATGTTTGACCATCTAAGTAGGGTTTTCCATCATCTCTCTTTACTGTGAATCATGCGGGGAGGTATGCTTTTTATTTCTGCGGGATGGATGAAACCAAACATTAATGAAGATAACAAACAGACTTTTAAAGATTCAAGGGGGGTGTGATTGCTGTTTTTGCTATTTTTTCCTTACCCTTGATTATTAATGTTTTGAATTGTACGGGCCTCTACCCACTGAAAATCATGATCGTTGGTTGTCTTTCAATGTACATTAATGAACCTCTGACCTCTGTGATGATATAATGGATCCAACATGGGAAATTGGTTAATCACGTAAACTCAGCTGATTAAATGAATGTCCAGTGAACAACAATCCTTGTGTGATCACCCCGGTTAACCAATAGAAAGAAGAACCTAAGGAATAATATGCTTGAATCGGGAAGTTTCCCTACTCTATTTGGTAGCTGGTGTGTGTTCCTACTAGATGCTTATGAGGTGATGTGGACGAGGATGTGATCCTTTGTTGGGGTACAATTGTTGGTTGTGAATCTGTAGCCGTGTGGGGCTGTATCCGAAGGCTTGGTTTGGTTCCAGTACTTTGAGGGATCTCACAGATCCCTTTTTATTGTGACTTTACAAGAGAACCGAGTGTGAATGCTTAAATTTTTGTGTGGATGTTTCTCTTTCTTTGGCTTGTGGTTATGCCGTTTAGTTTCCCAGTAGTGTAGAATTCACCTAAATGGGATCCCTTGAACATGAAAGTTATAATGGGTTAAATGGGGAATTGGTTTTGGCCGTGAGTGATGTGCCTTTCATTTATGAATGAATAGTAACAAGGGTGTTTGTGCTTAGGTTGGTTTTGGAACCCCTAGGTTGTGGTGAGTTCTTGTTACCTATACATATATTTTTAGATTTTATGTTTCTTATTCGTACCCCACCCATGTTGATCACTTCATGCCAAACACCCCCATTTTAGGGGGGGTGGTGTTTTTCCCAATACTCCTCTGAGTGGATGGTTATTAGATCATTTTCTGCTCCCTTTCCAAAATATCCCAAGATTCATTTGGCATGTTGTGATGGCCTGAGGTCCATTATATCCCAAGGTTCTTCGGGCTGGGTAGTTGTGGTGGTTGTCCTAGGTGTGTGAGGGCAGGTTGTTTCCAACGTGTCTTTGGGATGAGGCCCAGGTGTCTTCGGGCGTGGAAGTAGTTGTTCTGGCCCTTGTGTTTGCAGGCGGGGATACGTGTGGTTGTTGTGGCCTAGGTGTTTGTGGGTGGGATTTGCGGTTGTGGCCCAGGTGTGTGCGGGAGGTGTGTGGTAGTGGGACTGTGGAGAGAATGGTGGGAGAGGTTTGATGCGCAGGTTGTTTCCAATAACCAGTTGGAAAGTGGTTAAGGGTACCCAAATATCTCTGTGCTATTAATATACATTACTTGATTTTTGATATTTGGGGATTGTTACATGGTGAGGCTTGGGTGGACAGTTTACCTTGTTAGGTTCTTGGGTTATCTCCTTTATCACGGGGCAATAGAATTCCTCCCCACTTGTGCACGAGATTCTTCGGTTTTCCCTACTGAGTATACTTGTAACCTCAACCTATGTGTATAAAACTATTTTTAGGTTTCCCTGAGGACTTCAGGGATCGTGCATGATCATGCTAGTCTAGAGTTTGGGACAGTCTCTATTTCTATTTTCCTCTCTTTGGTATTTTTACTATTTGGGGTTTTCTTGTACCTTTTAGCATTTACTTTTGGAACATGCATATGGGAATGGTTTGTTTTTTCTTTACCTGTACTTTCACTTTTTGTGTTGTTGGGATTTACTAACTTATATCCCAATCCTATTAAATAAAAATGGTAATTCCTTCCATCTTGTGTGTGATTCTATACCCTTGGTGCAAGTCCCCACTCCGGGACCTATTGAAGGCAGGTCTTGGTGGTCATTATCTCTCCTTCAACTTGAATAAGGAAGGGTCTAGAAACCTTTTGTCCCTTCTCTCATGTTGTTGAAGGTGGGTCGTGACAGAATGGTATCAGAGGAATAGGTTTCAGGGATTGAGAGATAGGATGGAGTCTGGGGTAAGGCACAATGAGTTTTGCATGGGATTGTAGGGAAACAATGTTGGGAGATCATGGTGTGTGCAATAGGTTAGGGAAGATTGGTTAGGACATGAGATTTTAGGGCCCCCCGTGATCCGATTCAAGGAATTTGGGCCTACCGAATGACCAAGTGAGTCTATACTGATTGCAGGGTAGAGACCCTATGAAAGGTGCATGCATCATAATGACTTTTGTTCTTGTGTTTCATGGGTATTTTGTGTAATTAATATGAATAATAAGTATAAGAAAATTTAAAATCAATCTTCTACAGTACTCGGGATTAGGCATTCCCTTTTTTACCATGCAGCTATGGAACCCAGATGATGACCATGGGTAGTTCAGGTGATTGATGTAAGGAGGTTGATTTGGCTGATAGATAGAGGGTTGACCGAGTGGAGTAGGACGATCATTGGCAGATGATGATTTGTTCCTTTCTGTGGAAGACCCTCAGGAAGTACGAGGGTAGCATCTCAGACATGGAGACAGAGAGCTAGGTAGAGGAGCTGGTGATAGCATTCAGCTTGATCTAGGCTCCGACATAATACTAGGTTATTCTAGCTATAATCCAAATGTGGGGAGCTGCGCATCAGTGGTGGATTCTTTATCTTGGGGAGAAGAGGGAGGCTGTGGTTACGTGGGCTGATTCGAGAAGGAGTTCCAGGCGGAATTCCTCTATTCCACGATGAAGGCTAAGATGAGGTAGAAGATACTATCCCTCCAGTAGGGAAGCATGTCAGTGAGAGATTTGGGAATCATGTTCAAGGATATCCTCTGCTTTTCTCCAGACCTCTTTCCAGATGAGGAGTCTTGGGAGAGACGTTTGGAGGAGGCACTTTGACCTTCTCTTCAGTATATTGTTACTCCCTTCACCCTACCGACATACATGGAGGTCTAGAAAAGGCTGAACTGGTGGAGAGGATGCACAGACTGGAAGGTGTATCGTGAGACGGAATCTAGTTGGGCTCGTCGAAGGGGAAGGCTGTCAGTAGTAGGGCTCCAACATCAGGGCCCTCTTGGTTTTGACCAGTAGGAGCAGGCCCCAGTAGTTCCATTTCCGATCTCTCGGTCCTCACCATTTCCCTTCGGGGCCTGGACCGAGATGCTTCATCTATGGCAACCATGGGCACCTTCAAAATCAGTTCCTAGACCGAGTACAATATAATGGGGTGGGTCGGTGCAGCAAACGCCCCGGCAGAAGCCATTTCTATATAGGCCCTTTCCGTAGTAGCAATAGGGGAAGAAAGCTCCCACAGATCTGAGACCAAACATGGTGGGAGGAGGCTGACCCCAGGGTTCCCCTCAAGGACCTTGACCAGGGTGTGGTTGGGGAGGTGGCAGATAGCCGAGAGGCAGAGGAGCTGGTCATGGGTAGTTGCACACCGCGGAGGCAGCATCTCTAGTAGGGCTGGAAGTTGTTCGTGGTACGATCAGCTTGTTTTGTACTCTTGCCTATGCCTTGTTCGATACAGGATCTTCACACTCCTTTGTTGCACACAGTCTGGCTCGTGATCTGGGTTTAGATGAAGAGAGAATTCTAGTTCCCCTGGTGTTGAGTACACCAGTCGGAGGTCAGACCGACCTGATTTATGTATTTCATGTGTTTAGACTAATGATAGGGCCACATCAGTCAATTAGGGATCTTATACTGTTGAAGATACATCCATACGATGTAATTATAGGCATTGAATATTTGTTCTCTGTATGTTCCATTACCGACTGCTTCTAAGTAAGGATCGTGTTTTTAGACAATGGCAGCTGACGTGTGACTTTCATCGGTGAGCTAGGTTACCAGGATGGGAACCGACGAGTGGAGCCCCTCCTTTCCTTGTTAGATGAACTGCCAGTGGATTCTTCAGATACAGAGATGGTGGAAGTCTCGGAGATCATCAATGAATTCATGGATGTCTTCCCTGAAGTGGTGGTGACTCTACCCCCTTGACGTGACATTGAGTTCGGGATAGACTTGCAACCTGGTGCCCATCCGATTTTGATGTCTCTCTAATGGATGGAACCTTCTGAGTTGCGAGAGTTGCGGATTCAGATTGACGATGTGTTGAAGAAGGGTTTTGTTTGACCAAGTGTGTCACCATGGTGTTCTTTTTTCTTGTCCTCAATGAACGCATATGGTGGTCTCAGGCTGTGCATAGACTACCGAAGACTGAATCAGGTAACAATCAAGAACGGTTACCCTCTCTCAAGGATATACGATCTCTTTGACTAGCTTAGGGGAGCAGGTTGGTTCTCTAAGATCGATCTGTGGTCGGGATATCACCAGTTGATGGTGAAGGTGGGAAACATCTCAAAGACTGCCTTCAGGTGTAGGTATAGACACTTTGATTTTGTAGTCATGTCGTTCAGTGTTACGAATGCACCAGCTATGTTCATGGGACTCATGAACTCCTTCTTCTGAGAATACCTGGATCAGTTTGTAGTTGTGTTTATTAACAACATCCTGATCTACTCAAAGTTAGAGGAGGATCACACAGAACACCTGATAATGCTTTTAGAGGTCCTCTGACAGCCCCAACTCTATGGGAAATTGTACAAGTGTATGTTCTAGATGCGATAAGTGAACTTCCTTGGGAATGTAGTGTCCGAGAAAGGAATAGAGGTGTACCCATAGAAGGTCAAGGCGGTCGTTTCTTGGGCAGAACCCATGAGCCTGATATAAATTCATATTTTCCTAGGTCTGGCAGGTTTCTACCGGAGGTTCATTCCCAACTTATCCCGAGTTGCATCACCTTTGATATCCTTGACCAAGAAGGTCTAGGAATTCAAGTGGAGTGTGTAGTTCAAGGCATCCTTTAGCAATCTGAAGGGGAAGTTGGTTAGTTCCGCAGTGCTGAGGATGCCGGAATAAGGGGTAGCGTATGAGGTATTCTGTGATGCTTTAGAACAAGGTCTCAGGTGTGTGATGATGCAACAACAAGGGGTAATCTCTTATGAGTCTAGACAGTTAGGTCCCCATGTGCATAACTATGCCACCAATGACCTGGAGCCTGCGGTGGTCATCTTCACACTAAATGTTTTGCGGCATTACCTCATCAGGGAGCACTTTGTGGTCTTCCTGGATCACAAAAGCCTGATGTATATCTTCTCCAAGCGGGACCTGAACTTACAGCAGCGAAGGTGGATGGAGTTCTTTCAGGACTAAAACTTCAAGATTTCCTAAACCTCAAGAAAAGGGAATGTTGATTCCTTGAGCAGGATGTCACAGAAGGATGTGGTTCGAGAGTCGGCAGATGCTAGGAAGGTGATGGAGGAGTTGGTTGCCCTGCATCTGGATGTAAGGGAGGATGGTGGTAGAGGATTTCTATTTCAGATGACAGTGAAATGCTATCTCCTACGGTATGTGGAGAAGTATCAGTGGGGATACATAGAGAGTGAAGTAATGCATGATAGGGTTAAACAAGGCGATGCTCTCGAAGGGTGAATGGAGGATGGTAAGAATCAGATGATTTTATGAAGGAAGTTGTTTTTTCTAGAGACGATGCGCGAGAGAGTTCTTGGTGAGTTCCACAACTCACCCTTTGCGGTGCACCCGGTAGTTTACAATATGTACCAGGGTCTGAGGAGTCAGTTTTGGGGGCTCGGGGTAAAGCAGGAATTGGCAGAGTCTGTGGCTAGGTGCTTAGTGTGTCAGAAGGTGAAGGCTGAACACTATGTTCCAGGAGGTCTGTTACAACCATTAGATTTCCTAGAGTGGAAGTGGGATGACATCTCGATGGATTTATTCATAGGAATACATAAGTTTCAAGGAGGCTGTGATTCTATCTGGGTAGTGGTGGACCAGTTGACGAAATCAGCTCACTTTTTGGCGATCAAGGAGTCGGGTGAAGTGGATGCCTTAGCACGGAGGTACGTGTGGTTGCATGGATTTATGAGGTCCATAGTCTCGAATAGGGATGCCCAGTTTATCTCACGAGTCTTGAGAGGATTGTAGAATGCTTTTAGCACCCATCTATGTCTTAGCACTGCATTCAACCCTCAGATAGATGGACAGATAGAGCGCACCATCTGGACAATGGGGGATATGTTACGGGAATTTATTCTGGACTCTGGGGACCGTGGCTGCGACAATTGACTCAGGTAGAGTTTTCCTATAATAATAGTTATCACTCTACCATTGTTATGGCTCCATTCGAAGCCTTGTATGGGAGGCCATGTCGCTTACCAGTGTGCTGGACCGAGGTTGGGGAAGTAGGTGTTCTTGGCATGGAGGTGGTTCAGAGCATGATAGAGAAGTTTCAACTTATACAGTAGAGGATGAAGGCGGCTTAGGACCGGTAGAAGTCATATGCCGATAATAGGAGGAGACCCTTGGAGTTCACGGTCAGGGACCACGTATTCTTGAAGGTCTCCCCTGGGCTTGGACAACGGAGGTTCGACAGGGGGAGTAAGCTTTCTCCAAGGTTCATCACACCATTCAAAGCACTGTGGTGGGTTGGAGAAGTGGCTTATCTGCTAGTGCTACAACAACCACTACTGAGAATTCACGATGTATTCCATGTTTCACAACTCCAATGGTATCTACACGACTATTCACACATCCTTGATTGGGGAAAGATGGATATTGAGGTCGACGTGATGTTTGTGGAAATCCCAGTGAGAATCGAGGATCGTGAGGAGAAGGTTCTCAATGGATGGACCATTCCCTTGGTTCGTGTGTTATGGAGGCATGGTGGGCTCAAGGAGAGTACCTAGGAATTGGAGGGAAAAATGTGCGCCCAATACCCAGAGCTATTTTGAGTTTTGTTTCGTTTTGTTTTGTACTTGTTTGTGATGTAATGCTATCCTTTTTGGTTTACGAGCTGTTTTGTTTCCCTACCTTGCGATTGTTATGAAAAGTCCTGATATGTGAGGAAGGGAGGACTTGATCCCTAATCAAGACGCATTAAGGTGGATGCGATTAAAACCGTGTGGGTGAGTTAGTGCAACCCAAACCGGATATTATCTTAACATGGAGGAAGGAACTCCCAGAACCGTGTGTCAGGATAATATGGACCTTGAGTTCGGTGTGGCTGTTTGGGGTGGTTTGTCCCCGAGAGGTATCTTTCAAGGGGAGGGGGCGTTTGGACCCCTCTTTTCTCTTCAATACCATCTTTGATTCTTGAGGATGAGAATAGTTAGAGAGGTATAAAATGTAATGGCCTAGACCCTCATGGTCCATCCCTTTTCCAAATTCTAGTTCCTAATGGTGGTATCTCAGTGGTAGGACGTCTTTTCAGTGTCTCACTGATCGGTGTGAGATGATATGTGTGACACGATCAGCATGTCACCGATCAGTGTGACTAAAAGGTGTGCGACTGATTGGTGTGACATTATCGGTGTGACATGATCAGTGTGTCACTGATCAATGTGACATGATCAGTGGGACACGATTAGCATAACTGGTTGGTCCAACTGCTCGGTGTGTGACCGATCAGTGTGACAGAATCGGTGTCTCACTGATCGGTGGGACATGATCGGTGTATCGCCGATCGGTGCGACATGATATGTGTATCACCGATCTGTGTGAAACGAATGGTGCCACCGATCGGTGTGACATGATCAATGTGTCACCGATTGGTGTGACACGAATGGTGTGTCACTGATCGCTGGGACATGATCGGTGGGACATGATCGGTGGGACACGATCGGCGTGTCACCAATCGGTGGGACTGATCGGCAAGTCACCGATCGGTGTGACACGATCGGTGTATCACTGATCAGTGTGACACGATCGGTGTCACATACCCTTCTTGAGTTTTTATTCTATAGTTTTTCCCATAACGCTAATCTTAAACCTTTTTATCCTTTTGGAAGTGGTTCAAGGCCGTTTTTATCCCCATAATCAATGTTTAAATTCCTAAGAGTGGGGAGACCCCCAACGGACCTAGTTGTGTGTCCCTGTAACATTCCCCTCTATTTATATAAAATTTTTTAAAGTCATAGGTGTTACCACATTTTCCCGATGAGATTTATTAAATAACAATTAATTCTGTCGTGTGTAACCATCCAACCACGTGGTGAAACCACGATCCACCCTTAAAACCATCGAAGATCATGATATCCAGTAACTCCCGATCTCATCATTTCATCACACTATCTTTCCTTCTTTTCATCTTCCTGGCCAGGTTCGTTCTTCCCTTGGAGCATTTGGATTCCCCTTACCAAGGCAAGTGGTGCGCATATGGTGGATCCCTTACTGCTCATCCATGGAGTCATGGATGCTCCTCCCCTGCATGTTGCGCATACCCAGTTCTTGGCGCGTGGAGAGAAACATTGATCTTTGATCATCTAAGTAGGGTTTTCCTTCATCTATTTTTACTGTGTATCATGTGGGGATGTATTCTTTTTGTTTCTGAAGGATGGATGAAACCAAACATTAATGAAGATAACTAACTGACTTTTTAAGAATGAAGGGGGGGGGGGGTGTGATCATTGTTTTTCCCTTACCCTTGATTATTTATGTTGTGAATTGTGCGGGCCTATTCCCACTGAAAATCATGGCCATTTGTGGTCTTTCAATGTGAATTAATGAACCTCTATCCTCTATGATGATTGAATGGCTCTAACATGGGAAATTGGATAATCACATAAACTTGGCCGATTAAATGAATGTCCATTGAACAAAAATCCTTGTGTGATCACCCCGGTTAACCAACAGACAGATGAAACAAATGAATAATATGCTTGAATTTGGAAGTTTCCCTACTCTATTTGGTTGTAGGTGTGTTTTCCTGGTAGATACTTATGAGGTGATGTGGATGAGGATGGGATCCGCGATTATGGTATGATTGTTGGATGTGAATCTGAAGCCGTGTGGGGCTATATCTCGAGGCTTGGTTTGGTTCCACTACTTTGAGGGATCTCACGGATCCCTTTGTTATTGTGAATTTACAATAGAACCAGGCGTGAATGCTAAAATTGATGTTTGGATGTTTCTTTATCTTTGGCTTGTGGTTATCCCAGTTAGTTGCCCAGTAGTGCAGAATTCACCTAAATGGGATCACTTGAACATGAAAGTATGAATGGGTTAAATGGGGAATTGTTTTTGGCCATTAGTGATGTGCCTTTATTTTATGAATGAATAGTAACAAGGGTGTTTATTCTTAGGTTAGTTTTGGAACCCCTAGGTCTGGGTGAGAGCTTGTTACCTATACATATATTTGTAGTTTTTATGTTTCTTATTCGCACCCCACTATTGTTGAGAACTTCGTGTCGAACACCCCCATATCACGGGGGAGCATGTTTTTTCCAACACTCCTATGAGTGGCTGGTTGTTAGCTCCTTTTCTTCTACCTTTCCTGAATAGCCCAAGATTATTCAGGCAGGCTTTGATGGCCTGAGGACCAATATAGCCCAAGGTTCTTCGGGAAGGGTAGTTGTCATGGTTGGCCCTGGTGTTTGCGGGAAGGTTGTTTCCCAAGTGTCTTCGGGATGAGGCCCATATGTCTTCGAGCATGGCAGTAGTTGTTCTGGCCCATGTTTTTGCAGGTGGGGTTACATGTTGTTGTTGTTGTGGCCTAGGTGTTTGCGAGCAGGATTTTCGGTTGTGGCCCAGGTGTTTGCGGGTGGGGTGTAGTAGTGGGACTGCAGAGAAAATGGTGGTTGAGGTTTGATTCATAGGATATTTCCAATAACCAGTGGGAAAGTGGCGCAGGGTACCCAAATATCAATGTGCTATTACTATACATTAGTTGACTTGTGTTATTAGGGGAGTGTTCCCTAGTGAGGCATGGGTAGATATTTTACCTTGTTAGGTGCTTTGGTTATCTCCTTTCTCATAGGGAATTAGAATGCCTCCCCACTTGTGCACGAGAGTCTTTGGTTTTCCCTACTGAGTATACTTGTATGCTCACCCTACGTGTATAAAACTATTTTTAGGTTTCATGGAGGACTTCAGGGATCGTGAAGGATCGTGCTAGTCCAGAGGTTGGGACAGTTTCCGTTGATGTTTCCTATCTATGGTATTTTTTCATTTTGGGGTTTTCTTGTACCTTGTAGAATTTACTTTTGGAAAATGCATATGGGAATGGTTTGTTTTGGCTTTACTTGTACTTCCACATTTGGTTTTTTTTGGGATTTACTATCTTATCTTCCGATAGTATTAAATAAAAAGGTTAATTCCTTTCATCTTGTGTGTGATTCTATACCCTTGGTGCTAGTCTCCATCTCGGGACCTATTGAAGGAGGGTCTTAGGGATCATTATCTCTCCTTCAACTTAAAGAAGGAAGGGTCTGGAAACTTGCTGTCCCTTTTCTCATCTTGGTGAAGGCAGTTCGTGACATATATATTAATTATAAAATACAATTAATGTCGTTTTAGGAACTATTAACATATTTAGATTTTGAAAATAGTATTATGAAATTAAATTCAATTATAAAACCATATAACATTTATAATATGTTATGTTTATATTCAAAATTCATGGGGAACATTAAATAACCAAAAATTAAAACATTTATTGTTTTAAAATCAAATTAATTTTGTATTACATAAAAACACTTTTTCAGTGTTTTAAAAGTATCTAAGGTAAATATTTCATCAATAAAAATTAAAATTTTGATATCATTAAAAAAATAATTTAAGTTTGATTTAAACGTTTATATTAATTCAATGTGTATATTTACACATATATATATCATGAAAAAATATTTAATATATTATTTTTGACATTTTAATACTACGTAAGTATTGCATAAGCATTTTCATAAGTCACTAATAGTATTAATCCTAAATATGAATCTATACATAAATATCATAAATAGTAATTGATAATTATTAATTCATTTCAATAATCTTCATATCACATCTAAAATATTATTTTTAGGATACCAATTTTTTTTCTTCTGTTGTGCAAGCACAACATCGATATTGAATCTAACTTTTATTATCCTGAAGTAAATTAAAAGTTATATGTTTTAAATTATTTCATATTATATTTTTATTACATTATAACACATTTTTTTTCTATGTGTTTAATAAATTTTTATATAATATTTTAATCTTGGATATTTAATAAAAGATATCATATTTCATATAGGGGTATTTTTTAACTATTAACGAGAACTTTTACTTCTTCATAAAAATATAAAATATTAATTATATGATAAATTTGAATTTATTAATAAAACTTTATTTCCATTTAATATAATCCAAATCAAATAAGTTAAATAAATTACATATGATATAAATTTGTTAAATACATTAAAAATATTTTTATAAAAATGAATTTTCAATCATAAAAATTTATTTATACAAAAAAGAGTATAAATTTATTACCTATTTATTTAATTATATTATTTTCAAATAATAAATAATTATGTTAATCTAAGATCATATTAAAATCATAATATGACTTTTAAGGAAATATATGATATTTTAACAAAAATAATTGTTTTTCAATATTAATTGAAAAATAAAACTTCTCAGAAAAATCCCAAAATTTCACATTGAGCTAATATTGATTATATAATTTAAAAAATGACATCCTTTTTAATCAAATAAAATTTCTAAAATTGGAATAGATTTAATATAATATTCACTCAAAATATGAAATAACTACATTAATAAAAGAAATTATTTTATATAAAAATAAAATGACTTTACTAAATATTAGTACTTATTTCCTATGAATTATTGATTGAATTTGTATAGGGAAATACC
Source organism: Viscum album (assembly GCA_963277665.1). Taxonomy (NCBI): domain Eukaryota; kingdom Viridiplantae; phylum Streptophyta; class Magnoliopsida; order Santalales; family Viscaceae; genus Viscum; species Viscum album. Next base: position 744,484,409 of record OY728128.1, read on the forward strand.
AATTTATATATTTAATATCCTTTTCATACCCACTAATTTAATGAAAAGTTCATATTGTTCAGATTTTAATAAAAATATTTCATGGTCTATTTATGATCAGTGTTACATGTGGTTTATGCTATATAACATGTTGTTAATTTATAATATCAAGGTGTTATATTCCACTAACACCCCACCCCTTTAAGAAATTCCATCCTTTATATTCTAACATCATCTTCATAATAAATGGTTTGAAATTTTTAAATTACATATTTTATAACCTACATCATATAAATGGGTTATAAAACATCATAATGAAGAGAGGGAAAGGGAAATATGAAGGTTATCTTGAATACCACATAACATCATTTCCAAATTGGATCAAATTAGTTTTATGTAAAAATATAATTATAGAGGATAATTTATAGTTCATATAATGGGGAAATGTGATATAAAAAATTGATCATATGAAATATAATGATGATTTTAATGTTAATGGCCATAATGTCATAAATAATGTGTTGTGAAAAGACCATGTATTCATTATAAATGAAGGTAATAAGATAAAATTATTCATTCACAATACCTTATATAGAGTTGTGAAATTATTTTACCATAGGGAATAATAGAATAATGATATAAAATAAAATGACAATTTGACTTTATTCTATTAATCAATTTATAGAAAAATCACATATTTTTATCTAATTTATTTGTATTTCAGATTAATTTTTCATTATTAGAGAAATAAAATGACCTTTTAACTGATCAAATAATAAAAATACAACATCTAGTTATTCATCCAATCATTAGATGATAACACAAACCAAAATGTTTATATTCATGTAAGATAATTCCCAAAATGAATAATCCTTTATATAATTTCATACAATAATAATGTCTAAATCTTTAATTGTAATTCCCAAATATAGAAAAAAGTCATTCAATAAATAATTATGGTTAAAAATATTTATAATATTCTTAAGGTGTTGGAAACCCTACAATCATAAGGATTTGATCAAATATTAATACGAGAAAAATTTCAAATTTATGTCAAATAAACATTATCACTGAAAATTTCATATGCCAAAAATCATATATACCATAGTCATAAATGTAAGAATATGAAAATAATTTCTATAAATAACTAGAATCACTATACATTCGAATTAAAATTATATATTCCTCCAAAATATTTTTCATCAATTAATCCTGAAACCCGTGATCATATCCCAAAAAAAATCTATTTACATTAATCATATAATTTTCCCAAAATAGTTAACTTCATCAAAATAACAAGAATGATAAGGTAACTAAATCAACATACAATCCTTGTGTTATATATGTGGTAAATAGTATATTTTGAATATATAATAACCCATTTATCATGATTAACTATAATTAACTTGACATCAGTGATCGTATAAATCCTAAAGGATGTAAATACCTTTAAAAATATGTCCATAAAATATATAAGTATTATTGCTCAAATATAATTCTCACTAAAACATATACCATTCCCATTGTATATACTACCTTAAATGTCTCCCAAAACACTACAAATAATCCTAAAAACCCACCACCTAAAACATTAAATCAGTTTTTATACCTTTAGACATATAATAAACCTCAAAATTTTAAAATCAAGATGGTATCCATAAATTTTTTATTCCCATATTAGTAAAATATCATGATCTACAAACTTATTTAAACACTTATCTGATGCTTACAATAATGACCCATATATTAACATTGCATAATATAGATTCTTTATACTATAATTCACTTTCATTCATACACAAATATAATTTAGTTTTGTAGTTTTAGATAATTTGGAAAGACTATTTCAATGTGTAAATTTCCACATAGTATCCATTTACCCAAAATATAAACAATTTAATATGAAAAATGTTTTATTTTTAAAAAAACTGTATAACATTCAAATTGATTTCCTATTTGTTCTTAAAATACTTATATCATATTAATTTTTTTTAAAAAAATAGGATATTGATAAAAATATCAATAAGGAACATTAATGAATGAAATCTGTTATGAAAGTGAATAAAATAAAAACCCATAATATTTTTAACTTTTCGTAAAAATTCACTGTTTTTGTGAAATAAAACATATGCACAAGAAATACAGAAACCTATTTCTCAATGAAAAACATTACATTCTATAGTATGAAAATATAAATTGTTATTGTGAAATTAGAGCATTATATTCATTACTCATTCTTAATTATGATAGAAATCACTAAATTCTATCAAAATCCATATGATAACCCATCATGGTAAAATCCCACCCTTTATCTGATTAAAGGACCATTACCCAATGCATTGGGGATATATATCTGGATCACCCATTCCAATAAGATTTCATGGACACATCCATTCGATTATAATGTATTTTTCTAACCAGTTATAATTCCCATGTACCAAATAGTAAATAAGACATTTTATTTTTTCTCATTTTAATCTTAAATCCATTTAAATATTCTATAAAATACATAAGAGATGCATTTTTGTATAATGAAATACCATTTCCTTTTAAAATACCATTTATAAAACTAAAATAAATTGAAGAAAGTAAATGAGGGGTTTTCATGGAAGATAAAATTATTGTTTATAATTTTTTTAGCAAATCAAGTAATAATTGTGGTGGTAGGATAAGATATTGATTCCATATAACATAAAATATAATATTTTTTATTTTCAAAGAATGTGAAAATGTTCTATATAAAATTCATAAAAGGGTTATTTAATTAAACCTTATTCAAAAATTAAAAAGGGACATAACATTTTTTTTATTTCATTTATGTACAATTAAATGAATCCATAAAATAAATGTACGAATTTTTCTTGTAAGAAAACAATTTTGAAAAGAAAATAAAACGTATAAAATGAGGCTTTTAGGTTAAAGGGTCCCTTACATCGAGTAAGAATTGTCACATACGATCCTTATATTCTAAAATAATAAACATATGTTAATTATATACTTTCCTATTAATATTTATTATTTTTAATATACAATTTATTTAATTTATTTACATGTTATATTCAAATACATAATCAATTATGTTCGTGTCATATGTTTTAATGATATTCCGATCATCCGACCAAAATGAATTCAGTGTGTTGAATATGGTCAAAGAGGACATTATTCCATCAAAATAAATAGTTATATAATTATTATTTATATATATAATTTATAATTTTCAAACTAATAATTAATTATGATAAGTAAAAATTAATTATTTACTAATAATGGGGAAGGTAGATTACATATACGCAACAGTAAGGCTTCCATTTCCCAATAGTAAAGATGAAAAAAGAATGAGTATAATTTTATATTTAAATAATTATTATTATATAATTAATAAAATATTATATCATTAAATACAAATTTATATATCATTTTTATGAGGTGTTTATGAAAAATGAATCACAACGCTTCATGGATGAATTAGTCCACACATTTGTATGAACATCGTAATCATTTTTAGTGGATGGAAAAGTAAGAAATTCGATGATGTATTATTTTTATGTATTTAAATAAAATTCATAAATATAACATAAATTTTCATTAAATCCATTATTATATGCATTCATAATAGTTTTTTAAGAAATACAAATTTCATTGGTTTTTTTGTTGGTAGACTACCGTATCCCTGAGCAGCGGATTCATTTCTCACATGACAGAATAATGGGATTGACATAAATTAATACATTAAAAATAAATTATAATTATATTAATTATAATATTTATAGTATTTAATCATATTTTATTAATATTTTATGGAGTCTAAAGAAGAAATAAAACAAAAACATTCTGTTAAAAGATATTCAACCTTTTCAGACAAATTTCTTTTCCCAACACCTTAATCCCATTTAGGTTGGTATTATTCAAATACTATGTCCTCTAGAACCTTATTAGGGGTGAAATTATGATATTTTGTTTGGTATTTGTTAGGATAGATTGTTCAAAATGTTTCTATAAGAGTTAATTGGAGGTTCCCTTTTATATGTATGGGGAGGGGCACTTTGGGAATTGAATAAACCAATAAATTATTATAAACTAATTTTAATTTAGAAATGGGTGTATATTTATATAATAAAACTATAGGATTACAATAATTTTCATTCCTCTAATAGAAACTATTCAGTATGTTTTGGTTATGTTTCAAACATATCTCGTATATTTTACCACATTTATCCCGTTAGACATGTATCGTGTTAACAATGTTATTCAATCTGTAGGGTTCACGAATTTTACTGTAAAAAGATAAATTAAACATAAATTGAAAATTGTTGATCTTTTCAACTATATAATAATTAATTGGATAATGATATAATTTTTATGAATTTTAAATTATTTAATATAATAATGGTCAATGTCAAATATCATAAATATCATTTTTGTAAATACATGAAATGCTAAATTAAAATATTATTATAACACATGTAAAACTATTCCAAAAATAAATATATTTTCATTTAACAAGGATAGGGTCTAAATATAATTATAAAATAAAATTTAGATACTTCTCGATATTATTGTAGAATTTTTTTTTGGATAAACCCTTGGTTATCCTATTATTATCTTAGCTATGATAATGAGATTTTCAATATTAATGGGATATAATTTTACTTATATGGTAAAACCTGGATCATAAATGGGGTAATATTCAATTTTAGGCCATAAATAATCATATTTTTCTTTTTAAAAAATTTTATTTTATTTTTAATTAATTTCATAATATATATTTAATGGAGATTATTATTAATGTCATTTTAAGAACTGTTCAAATAATATTAAATTATAGGAAACATTAATAAAATTTATTACAAATATATAACATTAAAGAATCTATAATTTATTAAATTTTTCACTAATATTATTTTTATTCTTTAAATAACCCAAAAGAATATTATTTTTATATATTTTTTAAATTCATTTTGTTTATTTTTCTACTACTTGCACAAGAATTGTGTTGTCATTGAATTAAAATTCAAGGTAATTATTTCATCAATAAAAATTAAAAATAAATAAACATAATATGAATAAAAATATTAACTTTGATATAATAATTTTTGTTAAATAAATGTGAGTAGTTAATAAAATATATGTCATGAAAATTTATTTAATATTCACTTTTTACATTTTAGCTATGTGCGAGCACTACACAAGAATATGGATAAGCCAAATTTTAAATTAATATAAAATTATAAATTATGGATAAATATCATATTTAATACATAAAACATAATTTAAAAATTTTATAAAATACTTTTACCTTCAAAAATCTTATATTTAGGACACTGAATTGGAATTTTCCAATGTTGTGAAAACAATGCATCGACAATGAAAATAATTCTCTTATTTATCATAAAATACGAATCAATTTATATTTTTTTGAATTATTATAGAATTATATATGTGGTATATTATCATAAATTTTTAATTTCATAATTTTAATGCGTTTTTACATCATATTTATGTGTGGGTAATATCATAAACTATAGCATGTTTCCTAAAAAATGTGTTTGTTTACTATTAAAAAAAAGACATCCTCAAAATAAATATCCAAAGTTTATAAAAGGATAAATTTGATATTATGAATAAAAAAATAATACCATATCATTAAATTTAGTTCCTATATGTGTCATATTATAGTTTTCATATAAATGCGAAAAATGAAATGAAAAAATAATTTGAAAAATAGGATTTAAATCCAAAAGTTGACCTTATACAAAACAAATACATAAAGTTTATTCATATATAATTAATTATATTATATTAAAATAAAGGTATATTATCATAATTTATTATCATTGTTAATGAATAATGGGATAATTAATTAAATGAAATGAATTTTTTAAAAAAAATTTGTAATTCTTCACTATTCACTAGAAATTCATACTTTTAATGGAACCCAAAAAATTATTCAATAAAATAACATTGATATGATGATTTCATAAAATATATCATATTAATCAAATAAAATTTCTAAAATTTTTTGAAATTAATTATAATATTTGGTTACAAAATGAAATACAAATCATTTTTGTAGATAATATCTTTTTTTAATAATAAATTCACAGTATTTAAAGTTTATTTCATATTTTCCATAGACTAATAAATAATTTTTTGTGAATAAATAACATTATATATATTTCATAACATGTTTAATATTATTCATTCCCTACAATTTTATGGTCTAGGATAAATGATTCATTTATAAACAATTACATTCTATGTTTCTTTTAAGATCAAAATTGCATGTTGTATACATCATAGAACATAATTTTCTTTTAAAATCCCATTGTGTTACCTTTTTCGATCCTTTAATAAATTTATTCCCTTTATTTTTAGCTTGATCTCAATAATAGAGATCATGAAATTTTAAAATACCTTTTTTGAAAACTCACATAAAAAACAATTAATAAAACATCCACTTGAAATGTGGTATAGGGAAATATAAAGATCATATAAAATAACACATAAAATGGTTTAAAATTATAATAACACTATTTTTATGTGAAAATATGCATATGGATGAAAATTTAATTTATAAATAAATAATAAAATTTAAAAGGAACATTTATCACTAGAAAGTGAAGAATCATGGAAAACTTACTGATCAAAATCCAATAATCTTATGTGATATTAAAATGATCATCAATTAATCATAAATAAAGATAATATGTTAAAACATTTATGTTAATGATTTATATTTATAATGTTTAAATTAATATTCCTGTTTAATATGATTTAATTCCGACCATATTTTTAATAGAATATGATTTTTATAGATGTTTTTAGCAAAAATGTAAAAATTTATTTATTATGTAGTTTAAAATTTTTATATCACCTCTATATTTAAATAATTAAATCATATTTATTGATCTATATTTTTTAATTCCATTTTAGTTTTCTTATTTTTTTGATTATTATTCTTTAACTCATCTTAGTTCCAATTAAAACTTCATTGTGCCTAAATAAATATAAAGCTGTGGAAAATAATTTTGACCGATAAAATTGAACCTCCTATATTAAATGAATAAAACCATGTGTTAATTTACACCAAATGAGGTGATTATAGTTTTTTATGTGTTATTTTTAATTTTCAAATTTATTTTCTAATGAAATTACCAATTAATGTCTTCCAATGCATGCATCAAAGTGGATGAAGAATAATGGTCTTTTAATTTCAAAAAAAATCTTCCTTAATTTTGGCATAAACCCTTTTAAGTTCCTCTAAATTATTTGAAATATTAATTCTATAAAACCAGGAAAATTTAAATAATAATTAATATTAGATCTTTGAGAGTTTTATTTATCTATGTTTATAAATAATGTATGTTGTTGGCTGAATGATTCTTGAGATGAAAGTTTTAGTTCATTGTATTCTATTCCCATTATATTGTAATGAATTATTCTTCTCCATCATTCGTTATTACCCTTCACTTGGATGGGTAAAAACATTAGTGATTAGGGAAGTGTAGGTATACATTTCAATAATTATTTTGTTCTTTAAATCCATAAAATCTACCATTTCATGCTTCTACAGTGTTGGTTTCATATTATAATATATGTCTTTATTATCAAGTATGGTCGTATAAAGTTTTTGGTTCTGTTATAGTTAATTTTTAGTCAAAAAACGTTAACTCCCTCAACAAGTTTTTTATATAATAAAGAATAAAAAGGACTTAGTGATTAATTTTCCAACAATCGTTTGCATGTGTGTGTGGGGGGGGGGTAGTGGAAACTGTAGATTATTTTGGATAAACAAGGTTTGATCATGTATTTCCTAACTCAAATGAGGGTAATTTATAAGGACCCTACCATTTATGTTACATAATCATGAGTTAAATAGATAATTCACATTTAGGATCTTTTTAGGTTTGTAGTTATAGAGAATTCATCCATAAAAGTGACATAACAATGCAAAATTTTCAATGTAAACAAGTCTAATAAATTTCCTTTTTTATTAATATAAACAATTTTAAAATAAATCATGATTTGTTTTTCATGAGTAAAATATTAATTACATTAATATTGACTTCTTCCTTTCACTTACCCATCATTATAAAATCTTTATAAACATTTCAAAAACATTGGATGGGAACAAAAAACTCATTATGGAATATAAAATAAGTAAACAGATAGTCAATGAATACTTTAACTCATGAAAACATTTTTACAAAATCATAATTTCCCCACATAAAACCTAAACTCGATACCATACCTCAATAAATCAAAAGATTCATGAAAACCATATTATAAATCAATTATCATAATGGTTATTTGTGGAATCTATATCATTCTAACATTATATCTTTTAAATCTACATTTGGAGTAACCTTCATAGTTACATTTGGAATAATCATCCCAGTATATTCCGTAAATATAAAAGTAGAATCTTTATTGTTTAACTCATTCTCATTAAAAAATTCCTTGTAGATAAATCATGGGCTCAACTGTACTTTTTTTATCTTGGAACCACCAATATAAATAAGAAATTCCCATGAAACATAACATAATCGTAATAGATAAAATACACATAACAGAAAAAATAGCAGTTCCCCATTGAAATAACAAGATAACATTTAAAGATATTTATATAATAAAACCATTATTAATACCATTTTCAATACAAAATACCTAAAAATTGAAAATGGAATATATTTTTCTTTTCTATACATTACAACTTGTATTGGAAGCCAAATATCAAATAATGGTCACATCGGTGGAAAATACATTGTCATTATATAGGTTAAAAACATACAATCTCATTTAGTAAGACAATTAATATAAAAATAATCATTCTTAATACCTTTGAATGAAATTAATAGTCAAAGGGGTTATTATAAACTGTATGAAACAAACATGTTGTATGACAGCACTATATGACTCAAAGAAAGTATATTGATAAAATTTCCCTTATATTAAGTCTGGATCATCCCATAAAATATTAATATTCCTGATTAAAAAAACTATGTCAATTTATACATTATTTAGAACCTTTATTATTATTATTATTCATTTATATCACTTATTACCATGTAATAAAAATTATATAATTATATTTTCTTATATATGATGTTTTCTAAATATTCGGTACCTGTGTCAAAAAAGAACTTGTTATGATGTTAATAGACCATGTTTTAATTAGTTACATTATCCATATAATAAAATAAATGTCATAATAGTCACTATTATACTGCCTTTATATTTTTAAATCAATCCATTTATTTATGAATGAAAAATGAACAATAATATAATCTTGTAGATAGTAGGTCATACTTATGCATGAATGATGTTCCCATTTTCCATTTATCATTATGAAAACAAGGTTATTATTATTTTATAATTAAAGAATTATCCTAATATAATTAAAATAATAAATATAATTTAAATATACTTATATATATCATAAAATTGATATGGTTAATAAAAATGATTTACATCACTTTGTGGTGGTGATAGTTCACAAGTACATAAGAACGACATCATCATTTTTATGTGAATTGTAAGTAATAAAATAATTGAAATATTAATATTTTATAATGATAAATATTTATTTAATATCATATAAAAAAATTAATTCCATAATTATAACCAATATTGAGAGACTGCAATGGAAAATTAATTATATCGGTTCATGGAGGTGATAATTCACATGTATGCACGAACAATTAATTATATTCCCATTTAATTGAACTGGTGATGGATTTATGTGATCATATTAAGAAAATAAAATCTATTTATATTAAATATACTAGAGTTATTATTTCACCATAGGTGAATAAAATTTTAATGTAGTGGAAGAAGAAATAAATTATAAATTCAGAAATAAAATTATTACCTTTCCTTTGGATGATCACCTCTCTTAACATCCTACCACCACTAAGAAGGGCGTTCTGCCTAATATAAGGCCTCAAGAATGATGTGAGAGATTTAAATAATTATTTTTGTAATATATTGTATAATCCAAAAGGTTTTGGAAGTGTTAGTGATGGAGGGAAATAAGTACCATTTTATAAGAAATGGGTGGGGCACCCTTAGAATTATTAACAATATTAAATTAATATAAATCCAATTTCAATTCCAAATTGGTCCAAACTCATTTATTTATAATATAGTATGAGTATAGGACGAAAAATAATCATAAAATATAAATTATACATTTTTAGTATATTTAATCATTATATTTCTATTTTAACCCCTTTTCACTGTTATCATTTTATCACGTATTTTACACTTATAGGTTTAAAATAATTAACAAATCATGCCAAACATCAAGTGAACAATCCATTAATGAAATTTTTAGAGTTATATAAACATTATTATCATATCTTATATTTTTAAAAAAACATATACCATTTAATTAAATATTTTATATTTTAAAATATGAATTATCTTAATTTTAAGACTATTCATTAAATGTCCTTTTTAAAATATAAAAAAACAAGACTACTTTGAAAAAAAATTGTTTCAAAAAATACTAAATTTTATATTTATCCTATATATTCATATAAGGAATATAAATTTTCAAATTATATGTATTGTAATATTATTAATTTTATTTATTTGATTCTTTCTTTAACAAATCCAATACTGCATTCTCTTTGTGTCATAATTAAACATAATTATTTAATTTCTAAAAATTATAAATATCTTATAATCTATAGGAAGTATTTATATATTTTTACATAATATAAATAATTTAATATAACTCCTAAATAACCCCATATTAAAATTTTTATAGTAAAAAGAGACATATTTATGACATATTTTCCTTTACATTTAATTTAATGTTATAAATGTCATAATAAGAACCAATCAGACTATAGAGGTCATTATATCTACCCATGGATATTTATAGTTGATAATAGCTTGTATAATAATATTCGGAAAAGGTTTAGGGTAATTTCATAATATTTTGACATTTATTTTACCTTTAATTAGCATATTTACCATTAATAGTGGAAAATTAAATAAAAAAGTTACTATTCACAAATTTTAAATTAGTTCCCATTGGACCAAAGATTTCACACTAAGTAAAAATATGTATGTCAATTTTAGAAAATTCAACTGCCAAAACTTTTTAAATTTGTTTTAACACTAATCCCTTGGATAGATCGGGAAAATCGGGGGATTTAATGTAAATGTTCCAAAGTTCACATATTTTTCTATTTAAATTTAATCTGAAAAATGATCCAATGATCAAAATAAAATTAAATGATAAAGAATTAATATAATTATACCATAAAATCATGTACAAGGTTAATCTAACAATATATATAAATTAGACGAAAATGTACATTTAATTGAAATGTAGTATTTTTCACTATACATTAAAATATTTATTTATTAAGAAAAAACCCAAAAAATTCAACCAATGTAAATTTTAATTTCATGATTAATGATATGATGTTTATTTTTTTCAAATAAAAAATATAAATGTTAAAAATACTATATTTAAAATGGTTTCTCCATCAAAATGTGGAGAATGCCTTTTTTCTAAAAAAACTCCTTTTACCTGAAAATGTTAATTTTTTCATATATCATCTCTTGAAAAAATATAAAATGAATTGTAATAATTAAAGTGAATATATTAAATATATATTTCATAAAATAAATCAATAAAGAGTGATTTTATTATTTTATAAACTCCCTTATTTTTATTCAAATAGTTTTCTCATAAAAACACATCCTTTATATTCTATAGGTTTTATTTAATTACCTAATTAATTGGTAACCAATGAATAATTATACAAACATTTGTAAACCATGTTATCATTATTTATTTAATATAATTCATTCCCACTATTCAAACAGCTATGAAATAACTAAAACATAAAATAGTAATATTAATAACTTATTATGTTTTTGTTATAACTCAGTTTTGTGTTCGATGTACGATTTCCAAAACCCATTTTTTCATGTCAGGTACGCAATGCAAACATATCTTCATTTATAATGTAAAATTAAATTGTTGTTAATAATTTTTTAAAAAACTAAAAACTCATATTCTATAATTTTCTGGGATGTTACATTCCTCTCCCTTTAGGAAATTGCATCGTCACAATTAAAAATTTTGTCTCAGTAACTAAGTATTCACTTTTCAGATTAAATTTATTTTAATTACTCATTAGAAAATGTATTAACAAAACATACACTTTAAATGAAATAAAATATAGTAAAAATTTCATCCTATATGACACATACTATGATTTAATTTACGAAAATATGTATATAGAAGAAAAACTAACCATCATGATCTGATGGAAAGTGACAGAAACAATTAGCAAGAGAATGTTAACAATGAGAAAACCAAAAACAAGTGATGGTTTAATAGGTATTTGATTTCATATAGGGAAAAATAAAATATGAAATTTTTTTGTTTAAAGATACTTTTAAAAAATATATGGAATTCCATTATATCCTTGACTTATAAAATAAAGAAATATAGTTACCTGAGAAGTGTAGTTTCATCCTTTTTTCAATTTGTACCATAACTCATATTTTTCTCTAAAGGATGATTATTTAAGATGATTTTTTCACACCTGAAAAACTATAATCAACATATATATAATTAGATAATGCATTAAAGATTAATCAAATATTTATCAAATCTTGAAACATTAACCAAAACCAATATGGTTAGGATAAGATAAAATAGTTATCCAAAAAGGTTAAACCATTCAAGGATTAAAAACTACTTTAAATTTCAAAAATTAAACAATAAAATCAATATTTAAATAAAATATTCAAAAAATTACTTTTCTTAAATTTAATCAATTTAATTCACATATTATTATATTTATATTAATCATATAAACTTTCCAAAATATTGAACATCATCAAAAATAACATATATCACTTAGTCCCTAAATCATTTTCAAATATCAAGGATATCAATTTGATAAAAAATATGTTACCAAAATCAAATTATACTTCACTCATCAATTTCATAACTAAAATGATAAAGTCTTACAAACCAATGACTTCACATAGGTTACTAGTAGGTGATAAATCATTATTACACTTCAGTTGTGGGTTCGATTCCTACAGCCTTGACTCACACGACAGGTTATAACCCATCCTGTGAGTTGTCCTTTTTCTAAAACTATATCATTGTCATAAAATTATTCAAATATAATAAAAATACAAAAAAAAAACATAACATATTTCAACATCAGTGGTTATCTCATACTATTAATTTTTCATCCTATATTGTAATAATTCATAATTATCTAAAAATAAATATCATATAAACCATAAAGTTTATTCAGACTATTATAGTTACATATTCACGATAAAAGTTAATTCATAATAAAATAACATTTCCACATAAATACATCAGGGTTTAAGATACTATAAAAATAGTTTCAAACTAATCACATCATCAAAAAGCAATAAAACTTTTAATCATTTAATCATTCATAGATCTAACATAACATTCGAATCCCTAATATATAGACTTATTAATTAATCATCATTATTCATGGTCCCTTAACAATAATTTTATATCTTATTCCTTAATACTTCTCTCTAATATACAAAAACATGAATCATGTCATAAGATTCAATAATTTCAAAACATGAGTCATGAAAATAATTCATACATTTCATAGGTCATTTTCAGTTTTCTAATCATCAATTGGAAAGTCTTTAGGTATTGCTAAACATAGATTTGTATAGTCCTTCAAATCTAATTCCAAAACATTCATTGTAATACCTATATTTTCATAATTACCAATCTTTATACATTTAAAAAATTATATTGATAACACATAAATAACTTATCTCCCTTTCGAGGAGTCAACTGAACGCTTCCTTATTCCAGGGTAATTTACTACTTTATGACCTTCATTAAAACACATATAACATATTCCCATACCTTTAAATAAAATACTAGGTGTTTCATTCAATATCCTTGAGACACATGTTGATGAATATGATTACCATTATGATCATTATTACTTTAAATACCACATGGATTTCTTTCTATCATATATGATGCATTTAAAAAAAATTAATTTTTAAGTTGTTAATCGTGACTCCTAATAGTTGGTGTAGAATAAACAAGTGAGTTCTCATTATACCAAATATTTCATTTAGTTTTTTATTCTGAGAACCACAACATTATCCTTCACATACATTGTCACTTCTGTGTATGGTGGATGCACCCATTTACTAAACCAAAAAAGGATAATGTGATTATATCAATGAATTCTTCATATACAATATTATGGGGAATGTAAACCCAAATATATTCTTATTCAACTTATCTCAACTTCATTCAAGTAATATAAAATATGTATGACACATTCTATTATGCTAACCATCGAGGTTATATAAATCTTTTAACTTATTCAAAAATATCACCCTAACCTCTAAAGTTATCTAAACCATCCTCTAATACTAACTACAAGGCCCCACTATTTAATTTTATTTAATCATGAGTGAAATCAACAATTCAAATTGGTGATAATTAATGGTTTAGAGATTTAGATAATTTGTCCATAACAATTACATAAAAACTAAAATGTTGTAAAGTACACAAGTTTACTAAATATCCAATTTTTTCATAATCTAAAACATTTTAAATTAAATCATGAATTATTTTCCATGATAAAAATCTTCATAACATTCAAATTACCGTATCCTATTCTCTTAGACATTTTTATACCCAATGGAAAACATTTCCAAAAAATGGTATGATGGGAAAAATATCAGTAAGGAACATAAATTAGGTAATGAAACTTTATGTACATAAATACTTTGAACTCATAAAAACATTTTTTAGAAATCATATTTTTCACCCATAAATCAAAAACTATTTATCATACCTCATGAAATCATCAGATTCATGAAACAAATCATAGTAATCATAAATCATAAAATTATCTTGTGACATCCATATCATACATACATTGTAGTTTTCACATCTACAGAGGGAGTAACAATAGAGTTACATTTGGAACACCCATCATAGTATATTCCATAAATCTTGCATATAAGCCTCATTTTTTAGCTCCATATCTTTACCCAATTATTTGCAGAGCTAGCACAAGATCACCCGCCCTCATTTTATCACAAGACCGCCCATATACTTAAGCAATTCTTGAGAACCGTAACATAATAATATCACATAAATTGTCCATAATGGAAAAAAATAACATTTCAACATTAAAAAACCAAGATTACAGTTCAAGATATTTATATAATAAAACCATTCATAATACCAATTTCAATAGAAAAATAGCATAAAATGGAATATGGTATTTATTTTTAATTAAAAACTTTATATCATGTAGAGGAAGTCAAATATCAAATAATGGTCATGATGGTAGAATAGTCATTATCACCGAATAAATAAAAAATTAATTTATTTGGTTATTTAGTAAAGCAATTCATATAAAAAATTTCCTTTTAAAAAGAATTTATTTATATTTAGAAACAAAATAATTAATTATAAATCGTATAAAATGATGGCGGTGTAGAACATCCAAATATTCCTCAATGAAAGGAGATTGAGAAGAAGTCCCTTACTATAAGTCATACTAATCACATAAAATCATTATGTTCCTGAATAATAATCTTAGAATAATTTAAACATTATGGATAACCCTTTCCAATTATATGACTCATTTTATATCACTTACTAAGATGTTATAAAAATTACATAATTATTTTTGTTCATATTGGATGTTTTGTTGATATTTGGAACTTTAGTAGATAATGAACTTGTTA
This sequence comes from Viscum album, assembly GCA_963277665.1. Classification (NCBI taxonomy): domain Eukaryota; kingdom Viridiplantae; phylum Streptophyta; class Magnoliopsida; order Santalales; family Viscaceae; genus Viscum; species Viscum album. Next base: position 744,500,156 of record OY728128.1, read on the forward strand.
TGATTTCAATAGTCCACCTGTTAATTAAGTAAATAATATCCACAATAACATTCATGAAATTATAATATCTTTTATACATCTATTATAATGTTAAATCAGACCATTTATATATGGGTTGATAAATAAACAATGTTATAAAAATAGATATGTCAGGACATATGTATGCATGAGTAACATTCCCACTATTCATTTATCATTATGTAAATAAAGAAATTACTATTTTATCTTTCCATAATAATCATAATATAATTAACATAATAATTTTCATTTATATATACTTATATATATCAAACAATTTATGTGGAGAATAAAAATTATTGACATCTCTTCGTGGGGGTGATAGTTCTCACGTTCACATGAACGACGTTGTATTTTATATGTTCATGGAAATTAAGAAAAAAAATTGATAAATTATTCTATTATAATTGTAGATATTTCATAAAATTCATATAAAATCATTAATTAAATCATAATCACTAGTCTTGAGAGATGGTTATGGATAACAAATTATATCGGTTTGCGGATGTGATAGTTCACTTGTACACACAAATGATTAATTGCAATCCCATTTAATGGATGTGGAGGTAGATTTAGGTAAGGATATTAACATAATAATATCATAGTATATTTATGATACTGGATCTATTATTTCATCATGGGTGAATAATATTTGAAGTCACTGGACGAAGAAATAAAATAAAATCACTTAAAAACAAACATTAACATTATTTCAGATGATCACCCCTCTTAACAACTTAACACCTCTAAGAAGGGTTTTCAATATAATATATTTCCTCAATAATGTGAGGAAGGATTACAGGAATGGTTTTCAGTCGAATATGTACAAACTGAAAGGGTTTGGAAGTCTGAGTTGTAGAGATGAATGAGATCCTTTTTATAAGAGATGGAAGGGGCACCCTTGTAATTAATAATAAAGAAATTAATATAAATTCAATTTCAATTTAAAATAAATCCAAATTCATGAAGTTAAAATATATAGAGAGTATGATTCTAAATATAATAATCCAATGAAAAGTGGAAATGTTTTAGTATTTTTTAATTCTTTTATTTTTTTTAAACCCTTTTATGTTTAATCATTTTTTCAAGTAATTTACACTTACAAGGTTAAAATAATTACGAAATTAGACCGAAATTCCAATTAAAATTTTATTAAATACAATTTAAGAGTTATAACAACCATTGGTCCAAATTTTAGATTTTATTAAAATTAATACCCTTTTATTAAATATTATATATTTTAAAATTATTAATAATGTTAATTTTTACACAATTCAAAACATAAATTTTTATGAACATCATAAAAAGACTATTACATATAGAATATACATTAATTAAATCATAAAATATAATATTAATCTATAGAAATTGTTGATGTTATAAAATGTTTTTAATTATATTTATTTTAATATTATTAATATAATTTATTTTATTCTTTTTTAATAAATAATGTACTTCATCAGTTTTCTGTCTATATTATATTTAATTATTTAATTTGTAGAAATTATAAACAAATTTCCAAGTTGTATGTATTGTTTTTTATTTAATTATACTATTAATATTCAAATATATCACTTACATAATCCCATATTAAAATTGGTTTACTAAGAGGAGACATATTTATGACATATAATCCTTTACATAAAGTTAATTGTTATAAATTTCATAATCACACCCAAGTGGTTTCCAGAGGTAACAATGTTGGACCTATGAAGGATATTATTTATAATAACTCATAGAATAATATTCTTAAAAGTGTTAAAATAATTTTATAATGCTATAATATTAATTTTACCTCTATTTACCCAACTTACCTTTAAGTGTGATAAATAAAATATTAAATTTACTATTCATAAAATAAATGATTATATTGGGCCTAATATTTTCATAATGAGTATAACCACAAAAATATTTTTTTTTAAATTCAATTATTAATAGTCTTAAAATTTGGTTTAACAATAATTTCAATGACAGATCAAGAAAATTGGTTTTTCATAGTCGAACGTTTTAGAGATCACATTATTTTTCTATTTAATTTTAAGTTTAAAATGTATCCAATGAACTAAATTGGATGAAATGATTAAAAAGTCATCAAATTTTACCTTAAAGTCATGTAAAATTATAGTTTAACAAAATAAATAAATTATATGACAAGGATGTTGGAATTAAAATGCTCTATTTTTCACCATTCATTAAAATATATATTATCATTAAAAATTCCAAAATTTAAACCAAAGTAAATTTTAAAGTCCTTATTATAAAATTGGTAGTATATTTTTTCTAATAGAACATATATAAGAGAGAAAAAATATATTTAATAAGGGTTCTCAATCAAAAGGAAACCAAAATTCCATTTCAAAAAAAAATTACACCCTTTATCTGAAAAATTGAATTTATTGTCATATCATTTCTAGAAATCATATAAGATTAATTATAACGATTTAATTCAATATATTACATATATATTCCATTAATAAAACTCATCAAGATGGATTTTATTATTCTATAAACAAACATATTTTTATTTAAATAGATTTTCAGAAAAACACATCCTTAATATTCATTTGGTTTTTATTTAATTTCCTATTTATTTGGTGACCAATTAATCATTATATAAACATGTTTAAACCATATTTTCATAGTTTTTTTTATAATTGTATACTCAATCCATTCTAATAGTTATGTGATAACTTTAACATAAAATTATAATATTAATAATATATTATTTTTAGTTATAACTCAGTCTTATATGGAACGTAAGGATTCAAAGAAATCCAATGTTGTGTGTGAGGTAATTTATAAAGACATAATGTCATTTCTAAAGTAAAATTACTACTTAATTCATAATTTTTTAAATAATGAAAAATTATTATTCTAAAATTACCTGAGATGTCACATATTTTATACAACACCCTTACACGTATGAATGAGATTAGGCAAATTATATAGTTTTCAAAGTGTTATTTTCACTGTCCCCATTTGAAAAATTCAGTGAGAGTAATAAATTATACAGTGTCACATTAATCTGATTTGTATAATAGGATTGTATAAAATGTAATGGGGATAATTTTTGTTTTAGAAGACTAGACCTGACCAAATTACACTTCTCATAGCATTGTTTGTAGTCACATCATCATTTTTTTAATCTCATTCATTAGTTCTTAGAATCGAATAATTTTAAAAAACATATTTTCCTCCAATTAAAAATTAAAGCTAGATTATTTTGAGCTCTTCTATAGAGACATCTGGGGCTGACCACTTCACAACATTTTAACATTTGGTAAAATATTTCAACACATTATAGTTTAATGTAAAAACATGTGGCCATTTTTGTGGAGGAAATTCTATTCATACAATTTTAAATCACATTCTATTATCGCATTAAAATTTTAAAAAATAGTTATTGATTCTCTTCGGGGTCTGAAAAATCTCCCATGTAAGATGAAATGGATAGTTTGAATTTGGAAAAATAGAGTAAATAAAATGAACCATTTCATGGTGGTATAATTTTGTAAAGACATGAAGCAACAAATAATGCCCCATTTCTAAATAACAATTCTGGATGATTGGTATCTTCTCTATATAGACCCCCCATAGAGTCCCCCCCTCAAATAAAATGTCATTTGTGGTCTGAGGCATGACCTTAAGATCCTTGTAAAATAAATTTCGTTTATAGAGAGAGGAATGACCTTTAGTCAACTAATTGTTGAATATATTTTTGGAGCGATGTGTGTTCTTTGGGTCCCCTATAAAAAAATAATTTCTGGAGTGAGATCTATCGTTTGGGACCCCTATAAATAAAATTTCATTTTTGGAGTGATTGTTTACCATTGGATAACCCTAGAAAAAAAAATTTTGGTGGAGCGAGGCATGACCATTATAATCCCCAATATAAAATTTCATTTTCCAGGTGATTTTTCATCTTTAGTTCACCCCAAAATGAAATTTAATTTTTCGGTTGAGTAATCATATTTCATCTCCCAAAAATAGCTTTTCATTTATAATGTGATGTGTTACCTTCATGCCGACCACAATCCAAAATCCCTCATGGGCAGTAAATTTTCATATATCTAGTCATCCCAAAAAGACAGATGAATCCCTATCATTATAAAAACACCATATAGGAACCATTTATGAGTACTGAGACATGGATATAGAATGTTGGAGAAAATTATTTTGAGGAAGTGATTTTAGTTGGAAAAAACGTATCGTTTTGTGAAAATATTGAAATATTACTCACATGACCACCAAAAAGGGCGACCACCCGCATAAGAATTCATATTTCAGTAAAATCACATTTCATGAAAACAATAAAGATAGAAAAATGTTTTTTGGATAATAATATTCATATAAAAATCCATTTTGAATAATGATTTCATGTATTGTATATGGAATAATATTTGTGGACCACTATCCCACAAACAATATAGATAACAAGATGGAAACATCAAGTTTCAATACCATCATTCTACATAACATTCATCCATACATAAACTCCTCTATGAACAATCCAAATAATACTCTCCACCAAACTCTCTTACAAACCACTAATCATTATATGGGCCCTTCATGAACTAGTGGAGAGGATCATCTACTATGGCCTCCCAAAATTCATGATCAAGGAAAAAAACATTATATTTTCCCCCATTCCATTATAAATTCCCTCAGTAAATGTTTTATGTATCTTATTATATTCAATATTTATGGTCCCCATTATTGGGAAAATTGTGAGCCCTTTATTAATGAGGACCCCACCTTGGCGTGACTATCAATGAAGTCCCCATTTTAGATAGTAAATGGAACCATATTCCATACCCTTTGATGTGGTAATGTTCCTTATTCTTCTATCAAATTCTCTAAAATCATTAATAATGAATAAAACATATAGTAATCCCCTTATATTTTATGAAATTTGTTAAAACCCTCCTCTCTTTAGTCCCCCCACGATACAAAAAATAATAGGAGATGGGAACTTCATGCCCTTTCACTCTTCTATATCTCCATCCTCAAACACTAACATATGATGGATATTCTCTGATTATTTAGATCATATTTTTTTTATTACAATGATCATAACTCATGTGAGATTACCATTTATTGATGATAATGACATCGGAACAATCTAATACATTTCTGGTAAGGATATTTCACTTCCAGATCTTCCTCTCATCTTCCAAATAATCCACCTTCATCGGTTTCAGACACAACATTTAAAACTATGTGTGATTTTATTCCCTTCCAAATGAGATTCTCAGTATGCCTCTCTGAGGTACAAACCTGAAACCATAATTTAAAACTAATATTATCGGGGTCATTTTCCTAGCAGGGTCACATCTATTCTAGGAGGATATATCCCTTTGAGGTACCCAAGCCTCTTCTGTATAAGTATCATACTAGAAATTGAACAAGAATCCTTTTCCCATACGTCTTTTATGAATTAAATTTAACTTCATGGGTTGGTGTTCACCATACAACCCTAAAAATAGTTATGTGTCCCATTAAGTGAACTGAACTATGTGAGTTTTGATTCTTTTCACAATGATTAATTGGAATCCCATCTCAGGGGCCAATCAAAACATTAAATCACCTTATCATCATCCTAGATGATGATAAGATTTTACGATCCTTACAGTAAGGATTAAAATCACCATCATGATAACAAAAAATAATAAAATGTTTATTCTATTCCAAAATGGTTACCATCGATGGATCGTCCCCGTCACATACATATGTCCCCATCAATATTGAGCCCCAAATAAATACTTATAATTTTGATGAAAATACATTCCATTGATAAATTCTTAGCCAAAGAGAACCCCTTTTCCTATTTTGGATTTAATATATGATTAAAAATATGTATACAATCTATAGGTGATTTCTAGAGTTGGGAATTATTCACCCCAAAAGGGTGTAATGAGTCTGATGTCCCATCCTCTCAAAAAAATTTATTTATTATGTCATCGAAAAAGTATGATTTATTATATTCCTTTGGAAATATGGTCTACATAAACTCAAAATGATAGTGGGTGTGAAATACATTGGAAACCAAAATGGTGAATGTGACATGAATTCTTAAACAAAAATGAATTTTTCTCCCACATGAGAGACCCCTTTCATGAATATAATTAAAAGAGATCGAAACATCGAAAACAAATTAATTATTCTTGTCATTTTTATTATAATATAGTTTTTATGGGGTTTCCTTATATTTTTGTCATATTTATGTTGAACATTAGTAAATTAAATCCCTTCTATATAATGGAATCAATTCAACCACCTTAACTAATGCATATGTAGTCACACCAAAAGATTCATCATCAAATTAGAGGATACTGTCACCAACCTGACATCATTAGTAATATGTCTCAAATATACTAATTCAAGAGTACCACTAAAATTTTATTGTGATAATCATAGATTCATATCAAAAATACCTCCAGCGCATGAATCCCCACAAACCATCCACTCGGTGATGGTTGGGGGACAAGAAGTCAATGAAAATAGTTTACATCCCAAATAATTTAATGAGCCTAGCCCCAGATTTGAGAAACATGTTCCTCCATTATTTAGGAAGAAGGAAAAAAATTTCTCTAATTTTCTCATCAATAAAACACTGGGGTCTCTAAAAATGGATTATTCCCTTCTCCACTTACACCAAAATCGCATGCCATCAAACTGTCAACATGATAAGGGTGTTTCCCTTGGTAATTTGGTCTTTGTAATTCAACCATGGGAGCTCAAGAGATCCGGTCATGGGATGAAACCAATTAGCATAGAGAAGAACCTAACATTCATTCCATATAGAGAAACCCGTCAACCTAATATATCTGTAAACTATAAGTAGGAAGACACTCATTCCTGCATACACTTAACCCACTAGGATAGTTTTATGGCATCTAGAGAACCCATCCTATAGATCCTAGCTAAAAACATTGGTCATAACTATATCACCTCCCCTCAGCTAAATATTTTTGGTATCTCCCATCAGTAAATAGAATACTATTGAAATAAAACATCCCGAATCCAATAATAGAATTTTAATATATTCTCTTTACACTAATAAAAAAACCCCTTACAACATATAAATGATGAAAAGATTTAAATCTGTTCTTATCCACATTGTACAGGTTTTATAGTGATAGGTGATTGAAGATGTGCTGACTAGGATCCATGCAGACAACCCTACCCCCATATTTGATATAACCCATCAACTTGATACAATGATCACTTATGAGTAGACACACATTCCTTCTCATGACCATGATGTTCATGGACAAAATTCCACAATAAATGGATATTTTTATTGGGATTATATACGCATTCCAACAATATACTATCAATTCAATTCAGTGGACACTCCAGGTTATGCATAAATCCCTATCATAATTCTAAGGCGATGTTGGAAAATTCCAACAAAACATGGGAGCTACTCAAACTGACCACCATATATAGAAATCATCATCAATAGAAGTCGTCCCTAATCACATGTAGGAATGAATCTAAATAATGGTACATGATGGGTTTTTAATGATCATTTCAATTCCACTACTATGTTTCATGTTTTTTTTCATGAATCCCATAGATATTTATCAATTTTAGCATAAGATCCCACTCACCTATTACCAAATTATGGGAATTGTATAAGAAATTTTTTAATTCCCTCCCCTCATCATTCCTACTATTAGTTAAGGAATTATATCCTATATATATTAGCTATAAGTCTTACTTGATCCCCAAAAGTTAATCAATCATGAGTGCCCATTTCCTGATTAGTGAATGGATACCCTCCTCGTAGCCAAAATATAAAACCAAAACAAGGTCCTCCCCTTTCTACCATATTCCATGTAGTTCCTTATAATTATATAGTGTACATACATTATACAGGTAGACTCATACTGGCATCCTGGAAGAGGGTGTTATCACTATAGATGTCATAATCAGTAAGGAATGGACCATAATAACTCATAAATATGCTGATCTAGTAGAGAGTGATCCATCAAAGGACATGTGCATCAAACAAAAATAAATATTTAAATATGCCCCACTTAAGGGATCACCATCATCCAATTGTGAAATAGCTTTGGAATAGGATGGATATAGTGAAAATAAATCAAAACACACATCCCTTATTCAAAAAAGATCCATAAAAATAGGTGAATAGACACCTCTACTATAACCATAATAATATAAGAGAAACCCTAGACCAGATGGATGGGGCCCATTTTAAAAAAACCAAAGAGGCCTATATATCTGGTCCAAAACATTATAAATGTTGAATAGAAACATACTATACCATAAGGATTGGGGAATATTAATCTCAACCTCATTAATAGCCTGTATTTTATTTATTAGGAGGATTTCCCCCAAACCATTTTTTCGAGTTCATGCCACCCTAGTATGTTTTTTAATTATCAGGGAAGTGAAAAAAAAAATTATTCATAGGATACCTTTTGGTTACCCTTAACCAGTAGGATTTGATGGGATCCTTGAAATAAAGGATAAGCTCCAATTATTTTCAGAACCAAAAACAACCTTTCATTAAAACAACATACACCTAGAATCATAGTTATTCTAGTGAATTCACCCATGGAAACTAGTTTCCCATTATTTAGAGAATGATGAGATGATCATGGTTCATTTCAAATTAGTAAACATTACTATCACCAAACCTGATTGTTCTTCAATACATTTGGCCAATGTGGGATTTTAATAGGATGATATGACCATTAAAAATATTATACACAATGAAATGGAAAAACAAGGTGCACTAACCCAAAATTAGTGGTTTTTACAAAATTTGTGAACTCTTTCAAATGCTACATTGCCCTCACCACCCTCAATAGGAATCATCCAATGAAACGGGTAATGGTATAGTTCAATCATACCAGCTAACTAAGGGTATCAAACTCTTGACACTAAACAAAATTATAGAATAATATTAGAAATAAATTAGATATTATGTATGAAATAATTCCAATCAACATGAAGGTAATACTCTCAACAAATGTATTTTTAAAAAATAACCTCATTTCACTAGTCCTACTGATGTCTCCTGACAAGATGATAAATTCATAGGGGAAAAAATTGACTCCCAATGTCTACTCAATATATGATAAAATCAACCAATTCTATATGGAACTAATGATAGATGAATACCAAGACATCCCTCCCTTTTCCAAAAAAATCCTACCAATTTATCCTTCTTAAGAAAGGGTAATGATAAGACCAAGACATCAAATACTTTCTACTATTCTCCTTGATCTACGGATCATTCATACATTCCTTGTTAACATTATTGATTCATTGGTATCCAAAATAGAAGCTATGGATGTAAAGTGTTCACCAGTGTACCAAGATGTAAAACCCTACCCATAATGGGTAAATGAGGTACTTCCCCCTGCCCAATTTTAGAAATAATATATTTTGAACAATAAATGGTCTAGGAGATCAATACCAACATATGAAACATTCTGTATCTTGTTGTGGCCTCATGATGAGAACCTTATCTTAATTATAAATCTTGTAGGAACTTGTATTTTTTACAAACAATGTAGTGACCATCCATTATATGGTACACTAGATTACAAAAATGGTAGATTAAAGGATGAGGATACCAACGAAGATAATTTAATTATTAGTTATATCCATCATTGTAAAAGATGATGGTCATCCTACTCTGGAAATATAAACAATGTTACAATATGAGAGTCTTAGATGACATTTCCCTATGATAATGTCTAACATACTCACTAAATTTTCAATTACTCTTGGAATATTTTTTTGTCTTTTTTCATAAAAATGATCCATGATGTGTTTCTAACTCTACTCATTCTAGTAAAATTGAATGGTTGGTTCTTTTACATTATTTTAGTTTCAAAATGGTTTTAATACTCCATCTTTTAAACCAAAGATACATATAGATAAGTATAAGCATCATTGGTAAATAGGGAAGGAAAAACATAAACTAAAACTATCACCCAAAAAATAGTTCCTTCACCGGCTCCTTCTCTAAACCCAACACATTTTCATATATTTCACCATTTAAGGGGGATGTTACAAAAATAGAACCCCCATAATATTTAAATTATTGATCCAAAAATCCCTATGTTTAAAAAAATCATTTTCTATTCATTTTGAGATGAACGTATTCCTGGATACTTATTTATAGCCTTTGAAATAATGTTTCTAACTCATATAAAACCCAAAATATTGGACCATGTTAGCCTTGATTCTCACAAAAAAATACTCTTTCACCAAATAATGGATCACACAATCTAGGCCTGATTAATTTTCAGTTTTTTCCCACAAATTATGGTTGATTCGATCCAACTAAAGCTATGATGACCACACTAAAAGAAAACGTGTGTTTTCACTTCCACTCTGAAAGAAGTAAACAAATTGTAGGAAGTTACTAGAAGTAATGGAAATAAATTTAGTATTTAGATGAAATGGAAAATATTCAAGAGGACCTGTGATAATATATAAGTTCATATAATACAACAAATTGTGCTCTAAGTGGCCTCTTCTATGACACAATAGACTTCTTCATAGACTTTCTCACTAGTATTTTAAAAATTATCTACATAAGATGAACCTTTGCGTGATGAAGATATCTATAATTCCACTATTGGAAGTTATCCCCAAATATAAATTCTGCAAACTAATCCTCTAAATATCAACAAGCCATGACTTTAATCTCTAAACCTTCAAAAGTCATTATATCACTATTGGAATCTATATATTGGGATAATAATATTTACTCTAAACTTATTGATTCCCCTTCACCACCCATCCTTCCAAATATAAATATTGAGGAAGAGGTAGAGGAAAAGGATTCAGAGAATGAAAAAACTCATAGATGCTTACCCATTATTCAATGAAGGAATACACACCACTATATATAAATTCTAAAAGATAAATCTAGGAAAATATGAGGATCCAGGACCAATGTTGATCAGTCTATATATTCCCTTTAATGATAATGAAATTTAAGCCACCTTTTAAATCCATAATTGGGATGCGATCTAATGGAATATTACTCTTATGCCAGAAATTGATCCTACTGTGGGTACCAATCACATATAGTAACCAAGAGACCACTGGGATTACAAATTAGAAGCCATATGTACACATCTGACACATGTTTTCATGGTTGATGCCTAAATAGAAAAACTTGTCAAAGGTTATTTCATTCTGGTTGTCAATTACCCAATGTGGCTCAAAAAATATTTCTCCATTATTAAAATTAATGGGTAAATTATGGTTTTAATCGATTATAGAGTCCACAAACAACACCTTATGGAATATTACTCCACTTTTATGATTCCAAAACATCTGATTGATGAAACAGCTAGCTATCAAGACCTATCCTTCATGGTCGGATATTTAGGGTATAATCTAAACCAAATGGAAAAAATATGATTAATCATCCACCTTCAATATGGTATGGTTTATTTCTATACAATTTGATTGATTTTGGACTAAATAATGTTTTTTTTCATATCAATGTTTCATGCATCATATTGGTAAACCCTCCAAGGTAAAATAAATCGAGTGTTATCTTGATAATTTAGTGGTAAAATAAAAAAAACAAATATTCAATGAAAATTATTTATTTGGAAGTTTTTTTTAAAAAAACATCAAGAAAGTCTAGAGAATAATTATTTGAAATATTTTTTTCTGTTTCCTTAGGAAACTTTTCCAATTTTTTCATATACCAACATTGAATCGAAGTACATCGTGGTGATACAAAATGAATTCTCTGTATATAACCTCCTTGAAACTTCAATATAATTAGTGTAATTCATGGGATCCATTTCAAAAATATTTTCATCATAGAAAATCTCATAGTCTTGTATTCCATTCACTATATTGATGAAGAAGGGGGTCATTTTTCAGTGGACTAATGATTTCTAAGAATCAGGAGAAATCCTTAGTAAATATCTTTTAATCCCACAAATGTGAATTCTATTAGTTAAATGAAATCCACTCACCCTAAAAGTTATAGATCCAGACTAATCACAGGGTGCCTTCCTCCGGCATAAAATGATTATGGTTGTGAAAAGAACTTTTATTATCTGAATCTCATAATTATACACACTGAGAATTGATATTAAGGTATCGATAAGAACTATTTGGCATTGATTTTTCAACTCAGAAATTAATTCAATACTAATTACATCATTAGCTCCATTTTACCTATATAAATTTCCCACTTAAATATAACCTCAATCATTCCATGTTGACTGGTTGTTTTCCACGATGTGTAGTCACTCTACTAAAATAAGACATTTGTATCCTATTGTAGATGGTTATAAAATTGATTACTATAGAAAATTTGATGGATGAATATAACTCTATGGAAGAAGACCCAATTAGAATTGAACATCCATAAAAGTAAATATTCTTTGTTTAAGACTCTACCTGAATGTGGGATTTGTGCATTGATGGTGAGTCTGGAATCCCAATGATAAAGAAATTAGAATACCCCAAACTCAACAAATTACATTGGGAAACAATATCACTTCACAAAAAATCTTAGTTCTTCCTAATTAAATTATTCTATTAGAAGGACACACTCATTATGTGGTTGAATACCAAGCCCTAATTTATGGTATGGAGATTTATTTTAAAATTCTAATGTCCCACATGAGAATATAAGGGGACTCATAAATTATAATTGAGATGATGAATTGTGAGTATGATATTAGGGGTGAATATTTGATCCCCCTATATAATTATGTTAGAGAGTTGATGGAAAAGTTCCCCTATGATATGACACATAATCATGCCCAGAATTTAATCAATTTGTATGAAAATGCATTATAAAAAACTAATTTAGCCTTAGAAGATCTAGATTAGGATGAAACAATCATCAGTGTCACCCATAACATGATAGTACATATGTTTGTTCAATGTGGCATAGAATATATCATCAAGATCAAATATACCCCTAAAATAGATATTAATTAATACTTGTGGATTATACTCATCCTTGAATTCCACAAATATGTTTCCTTCCTGTATATAGGCTTACAAAAAAATAATCAGATGATGAGGGGTCAATTCCACCATTTATTATATCTCAGGTCTTCAAAAAGATTTTATATATGAAGATCTGTTTGAATTGTCCTCATAAGAATCAACAGATACGAGGGGTCTTCCACTGTGGATGATGTTTAGTCTATCTCATGTTGTTTCCCTTTATCAAGAACTAATATTGCTCATTAAATTTTGATTCATGGGTATTTCTGGCCTTCAATGATGTAGGATTGCACATAATTTATCAAAAATTGTAATTCCATCCAACTGCATTCTAACTTCATACAACACTTTCCTTAGTTTCTAAATGTGGATAAATATTCCTATCCATTAATTAAATTAGGGACATATGTTGTAATGTTGTACCCTCCAACTATAGATAATTAATTCAAATACATCCTTACAAATACCTACATCTTCTCTAAATGGGTTGAGGCTATACATATAATGGAATTTAGGATCAAAATTATAATCATCTTCATGGAGAAAACATCCTCTACAAATTTAATGTCCCTCATTCAATGTTGAGGGAAAATGTCACCAACGTCTACCATTCTGATTTTTTTTTACCAAGAGTACATCATAAAATTATATCATTATTTTTAATACTAAATTGTTTCAATTGTATAAATGGAGTCTTTTAATAAAACTCTATCATAAATTCTTCAGAAAATGGATGATAAAGAAAATAAAAATTTTCTAGACAAGCTCATGTGTGCCTTATAGTATTATAGAACCACAACCCATACTGATACTCATGCAAGACCATATTCAATGGTTTATGGAATAGTTTAATTTTTCCCCATTGATTTCCAATATCCCACAATCCATGTAGTTATCTTAGAAAAAACACACTTGATGAAAAATTAAAGAAGTATCTTGACATGTTCGAACAACTCGACGATAAAAGGTTTTATACCCTATATCATTTTGAAGTATACCAGATTCAGAAAGTACAATCCTTCTACAAGAAAGTTCATGTTCATTCATTCCATAAATTAGAGTTTTTTTTATATTTTAATACACTACTCAAAAATTGGAATAAACCCCCAATTCTTGAAACAAGGTAAGAAGTAACATATTTCATACATTATGTATATGCCAATAATTATTACTCAACAATATCAATGGATGGGGAATACACTACACCACAAAAAATGTAATATTTCATAAGAAATAAATCTTGTTATAAAGCCAGCAATTTATCCTTTATGTATATTTTAAAGGTAGATGGATTCCCCTATCCATGTCATATGAAATTAAACCATGTGGTTTCCCTCATCATTGTTGCATGATGCTAAATAATATAGAATTATTGGTCTTGTATGTGTTATCTTAAAAGGATGAAATTTTCCCCTTCACATGATGATAAATTAAATGGCATTGGGTTATGGATAGAAGATCTTGAAAGGTACAAAATATGTTCTTTGTCATATTACCTAAATCTACATGACATTATGGTATGAGTTGTAGGACTCTGAAATACATATCCTGACATCCTAGAAATATGATTTTAAAAATTATGACAACATCATTTCTACATGATAAAGAAAACTACCTGGTTCACATCCTATTTTATGATGTAAAACGACATGACATTTTGGTCTCTAATTGAATTGACCATGACCCTTGGTGCTAGTCTCCCACCACAACATTATCCATGAACTATGTTTTTTATTATTCTTAATTTGATGAGGTATGTAGTAACTCATAGACATCATTCCTTGTACATAGCCACAATGTTATCAAAATGTCTCATCTCTTACATAATAATAAAGATATATGTAGGAAACATCGCATTCCATGGCCAATGTATGTCTGAATGATTCATTTGTTCTTGAACCCATTCTTTCCACACATTATAATTTTTATCCTAGTAAATTCTGATCTCAATAATATTTCATTGGCCATAGGTAATATAATTTATCATTCATAATAGTACTTTTACATTGAATTTTTATTATATGTCATAGTTTCCACTATAAAGGCCACCCTTAAAATTCTTTTCAACCAAAGGTACTTTCATCCTCAAGAGAGGTATCTTCTATATCTATAACCCCATAAGAATTATGTTGAGAAACTAATTTTAAAACATGATTTATGCTCATTCCCTTCATTTTATTCCAATATGACTACACTTAATTCAGGAAATTCTCTGATCTTGGTTCTCAATTTCCTTCATCAAATCCAATGAATGTCTGAACATCCATGTCTAGATAAGCCTAATATCCACCATAATTTACATGATATCATATAACTATAAACTATTTTATTGGACATTAAACAACACGATTTCCATAAGTACTTACATCTTGATTCTCATTCCAATGAGATATATAAAGATTCTTGAATCATACATCATGTTCCAGCTTTCTCATGGTCAAGATATCATGTCCTCTTATCTAATAACTTTTTTTTACTGAAGGAATCTTTCACAGCTCCTTCTTTCTCAATCCAAACATATCTTATAAGGGATTACAATTTTTGGTAAATGATTCCTTACATAATTAAGGCACATCGGCTCATATTATATTTTACACAAAACTTGATGATAGACCATAAAAAAAGACCAAACATATTTATCAAATTATTTTAATCTACAGGGTTTAAATTTCTTGCGTGAAGTTATTTTTTATATTTCTATGATAGTGACTTAAAATTCCCTATATGATGGTTGTTGGCCTCCAACACCCCTCTATCCAAAACATATATGTGGATTGATTCTCAATTTGATCGGATATGTATTCAATCCTAGTTTTTACATCCTCTTCCTAACAAAAATTAAAAGGTCCACCAACCTCCTTTAGAAAAAATAGATATGTATAGGAGTACTCCATAAGGGTTCTCCAACCACTCGTGAAGTCTGGTTTAATGAAAAATGAACCCTGTCTATAGAAAACATCGATCAATTTGAGAAATATTTCCTAGAATGACATGTGGATAGATTATTTCATTTATAAGATATGGAACAATTCCTAGACCCTAGGTATTGGTCTGAATTACATAAACAAATATCCATATATAATTATGTTTCAAACGTACATGGGAAAACATTTTCCTCTTTCATCAGTGTTTTTTACATGAAGTGGTCCTTCTATGCATGGGCACCTTCCATACACCAATCAAACTCTATTTAAAGGGAAATTTTAATCTCTATAAACATTAAAATTCCATCAATAATATAATGTTTCATTATCGAGGAAATGCTTGTTTTTAAAATGCATAATATTCCCGATTGTTTATCTGCATTTGTCACTGTCAAAAGGGATGTCAACTAGAGGCACATTCTTCTATATGATATACATATTCAATCTCCATAATACGAAAAACAATATGTTGAAATTTGATTTTCGAATAAGGATTGCGGTCATTCCTTGAATACATATCCCATATAACATTTTGAATCATTAAGAACCCATGTTATAGCATAGAAATATAATTCATCATCTATAAAGTTCAATGTAACATTGTTAGCCAATAACTAAGGAATATAAAATCACATATCATTTTATCGAAGTCCTGTAAACTAAAATAACATGACATTTTCATAATAATGTTACACTATATGAAACTCCCTAGATCTATAAAACAATAAACTGTAACGAAATTTCCCCATAATATGACATTAAACTATACAACATTTGACTTCATATCAGATTTAATAAAAACTATATTACCAACATTAAATTGAAAATTTCCAATTCTATACCCACGAGAGATTGATCTGTGTAGATGTATTTAGCACACATTCCATATATGCCTCATATTTATAATACGAAAAATCATATGAGTAAGCATCATATACACATATGATTATAGAGGATGTTCCCTAGTTTTTAGAAACACGTTAAGAATAAAATTCCCCTCTCTCTATATGTATGTTAGGTTTATATATGGAGTTTCATATTTATGGCTTATAGGCCTTATTTGGGAATATTACTCTTAACAATATTGGTCAAAGTTGTTCATCCTAAAACATGAAATGACTTTGTCAATCCCAAAATATGATAAAACATCCAATGAAATGATTTTTAACACTCATTATGTTACAACCCCATGAAGGAAGACCGTGGTGAATATCGAGTCTCGACTCTCTATGTAATATGGACTACAAAATATTTAGAGCATGTTCATGTTCCCAATATTTCAATTTAATCAAAATAAAATAGGGATATTCTAACATTCGATCCAACTCCAATATTACTATTATAATTACTTGGGAATCCTATAATTAAGAGAAAAATGATTAAGATAAGTCCAATTCCATTTCTTATGTCACAAAAATATAAGAGTATCCATAACTAAGAGTATCTCTATACATGTGAGTCATTTTTCATATAGGATTTTCTCAACATATTCATTGATCTTGGTCAATTCATGGTTAAATTCCTGTAATGATTTATGTATCTACGACAACATTGCATCCTCTTTTCCTTAATATGCTTCTTTCACATCTTCCTTCTCAATAGAATATATCGTGGACATATATTCTTCTTATACCATCTATTTCTACTTATTATCCATTAAATAAGAATGATCTAATTATATATTGAGTTGATTTATCTCTATATATAATTATTCATCCAAAGTCCTCTATTCTAATACTCGACTACGGTGTTGGACAACAACTGTAGCTTATTCTGAGGCCTCATTGAGAAGGATATTTCTGAATGCATAAAAATGGAAAATTAACTACATAGTCACGTGATAATATTATAGAATAATCTTCATCCATCATGTGGATACCAAATCATTCAACTTGTTATGTATGGTATGGTAGTAAAATCCCTGATAACCAAGAACAATGAACATGTGGTCCAACATGTGTAAATTAGTCTGAAGATTTGACAGAGGGGTAAGAAAACTAATGTATCATATATTCCTCTAAATAAATTTCAGGAATCAAAAAAATTATTGAACACTCATGTTCTACAAAAAGAATCACACATAGAGAAAATAATATATTCTTGGACCATGCTAACAAGATAAATTTTATCATCAAAATTTTCAAGAAGAGAATGATCAAAGCAGGTGATGTCATTGTCAGAACACATGATTTGATATTTGAAGCATATATGATATATTATTCTTGTACCAATACTCCTAAAATTGGTATCTAGTAGTCGATACCTGGTAATATATGAGATGATATAGACATGAGGTTCGGAGACTCAAAATCAGCTACTGATGCACTAGCCTCATCAGTGATTATTACCTCACTAGTACGCATTAAAGATGACACCTATTTTGCTTATTGGTTATCCTCAATAATCAAATATTTTGGGGAGGCATTCAAAATGTGTGTATGTTCGTCCAGGTCCGTAAACTCTAAAATTAATCACAAGGAAAATGATCACATTGGGATGGCCATTGTTGAACTTTTTGAAATAGTTACACTCAAATATTTCTGAGACAACATCATTTTTTTCCTCCACCATTGAAATATCTAGGAGAAGGAGTTAATTCCACCCTAATGATAGGGCATTATCTCCCTCACCCTGCTCAGTAAAAATGAAAAATGTTAGTCCAAGGACATCATTTTGTTCATAATAAAATAGAACCATCATTCCGAACACATTCGTCTAGACATGAAAATGATGAAGATTCTCTCAATCAATTGGAACCTTCTGACTTGTGGATCCTGATGCAACTCCTACAAAAGATGAATCATTATCATTATTGTACATATTTCATGAAAATTAATTGATAGGGTATAATTCTTACTTGTTTTTTTAGATTATATGTACCTTTTCAGCATCATCTCTTTCATATTCCTCATGATTCCGCATGAATATAATATCACATGAAATATAGTAGGTGTCGGAGAGGATGATATTACTCTAATTGGGTCTACAATAAAATCCTTCATATCCTTATTTTTCCTATAATAGACTTCATTAAAAACTGTGTCATTTAATAGAATATCCATTCCAACATCATTTAATACCATCGTATATTCTAGAGAAGGAATGGATGATGGTTCACCCATCGTATCCTAAAAAATTTAAGAGTTGAATGGGTAAGGGTTAAATGATTTCAGTAAGAGAAAGAATATATTCAACATATGATATCATATTAACACTTTATTAGAATAATCTGTTTTGACCCTAACCATCACCATTTTTTATACCAGGTCAAACCAATTGATCCAACCATTGAAATAATGGATAAAGACATCAATCTCCTAAATATATGAAACAATAACCATTATATTATATAAAAAAAATATGTTCATGAGTGGTAATAATAATGTATCATGGAAAATAAATTTCTTCTTCTTGAAGAACAGTCTATATTTTCTCAACAGAATCACTCTTTTATAAGCATCCCACTAACTGTAAGACTTAGGAAATGCTACCAAGATAGGTATGGATAATCTAGATTATTCAGACCTCCTGGGTGGTGTTTCATCCATTAATCACCCTTATTTTTTACAAATATCTGATACCATATACATTAGACAAGGTAATATATATAGTGATAATTATGTGGAAGAAGGCATGTCACTGAGTTCATGTGGTATTAGAATATTTTACACATCATTCCACTTTAAAAAAAATCCACCATATTTACATTCACATTAGTTTTGAATCAACATTTCATGTAACCACTCTGAAAATATGAATGAACCTCATAGGGGATGTATATAGGCTTCAAGGTCTCTAATATAACACTCGTCCATATCTGGATTCTTTGTATAAGAAATGATCTTAATCACATATACCACCATACCAAGTAAAAATGATTTTCTTCCCCAGATGGAAGCTCCAAATCTTATTAATATGTATATATTGCCTCCATGTGTTTCACTCCCTCCAAGAAATGGGATATGTATCCTCTAAGGGGAGTGAAATAAGGGAATATGGAACAATATCTTGATCAACTGGGGCATAATCATTATTCATAGGGATTGGACCCTGGATATGAAATATAATCTCTTGTATTTTAAAAATGAGGGGTTTCATTGGAAAAATCGACTTTCATAGCCTAAATGTCACTATTATACACTCATCTCCCTATGAATACATAGTTATATATATACCATTAATAGTGGATAAGGTATTTTCTTGTCGTACATTTGAGTATGAGTGGATTGATGTTTTATCAAAGGACAACAACAAAACGAGACTCATGTCGGTGGGAGGAAGTTTGATATGTGAACGTGTATCTGCACTTGTAAAAATCAATCAAATATGACTAGTGAAAATCTGAAGATTTTATTAATTAGCAACATTAATTGATGAAAGTATCCTCTTTTGGTTGTAATGGAATTTAAGCACAAATCATAATGGTATATTCCCTTTACAATCAAGATTTTAATCTATTCTTGAAACCTAAACTCCCACCCTCAAGGAAATTTGGCACCGTTGTCTTCTATTATCACTAGATTCTTCAATTACTAGGGTTCTAGAAAGACAATAATAAGGGGTTTAAAAAAAAGTTATGATAATTGAGCATGTTCATCACATCACATGACCCCAATGTTAATGGATTCCCCCCATTTATAAACTGTTGGTAGGGTCTGAATCGAGTGTCTAGAATCTACAAGAAATTAATGAATTCATAACCCATCATGTGAGATGCTACCCATGTCTATAATATTTGGAAGGGTCTTTTGAGCTTGGAGAGAGTCCCCTAATAGTTCATCCTAGTAGATGATAATTTATCCAAAATTGGGACTAACTGTTTGATGGGTCTCCTAGTCTAAAGGTAGGATGCTATAACAAATGATGAAACTTTGACACAAATTATTGATTTAGGAATAAGTTGCATCCATCCACTCAAAATATTACCATAAAATCAACATGTATAACCAATGGATCAACCCCATTTAAATGTTCACATCCCCACTAATCAAATCGACATTCCTTGAGCATCGTCCATTATGTTTTGGCTCATCTCGGAGTACGATAAGTTGGGTATCTCCTCAGCCTCCTCATATGAGACTCATGATAGTTTTGGATATAAAAATTTGAATCCTCTTAGAAAATGGGACATCTATCATTAGGAAAGGATAATCCTCTGGAGGATTATATTCTATATTATAAAATGGCCTCACAAGAGGAGGGGTTCTCTTGGGATCATCTCACACTGAAGGTGTAAGGAACTCATCATACATATCATCCATTATGTGTTCCCCCATGATAATCTGTATTTACCACTAACTAGTACCGACTCCCCCTTGAATGAGGTGGAATGTAATTGTCTCCAGGATCAATCGGCTAAGAATGTGGGAATGATGGATCTGTTTCAATGTGAAAAATTATATGACACCCATTAATCCTCAAATATTCGTTCCACATTCTATTATGCCTTATCCGATTATTACATATGGAGAAATCAAATGTTCTACCCCTTTATAGACTGAATTATCCTCCAATATGAATATCCTTTTTTGAAAAGAATATTAGAATATCACATACCACGTTTTTACTCATAATAGAATGATAGTAATCGATATATGATTCCAGTGCTCTATCCATTTCTTCTGACAACAATGGAATTGTATTTATAAGAAAAACATATGAATGTATTTCACATATAAAATATCCCTTCACCAAAGGTATTTTCATTAGTATTGTTGCTTAATTTGTGTATCCAAGCTATAAGTTGATTCTTTCAACATGATGTTGTGATAGGTATGCCAGATGGAAACTAGAATCCGTGAAGAGGAGTCTTATCTAAGATATTATACCACTAAACTACAACACTAATGTGCCAAATAATATTCAATAATATTTGATGAAATGAAATCTTGAATCATTATCAGCACTTTAATCCATGTTTTTCATCTTTACATCATTAATGAAAGATGATTGTGTAGGATCCTTTTCATATCTTCTTCAAAATTAAAATTGGATATTTTTAATATTTATAATTTCTATAAATCATAAATACCCCACATAGAAAATTCATGTTAGCACATGTCATTACATATGGCCAGTGAGCAAATTAAGATACCATGTAGAACACCCTATCAATATACAAGAATTAGATGGCTATAAATGATGATGGGTAGATTGTGAAAAAGAATAGTACACATATGGTGATTCTTTTATATATAGGGATGTTTGATTGCAAAGGAAATTTTCTATGTGAAGAAGGATGTATTGTGGAAAACTTTTACTGGACCGCAAAGTGCCTGATTCTCTACATGAAAATTGATTGAAGAACCTAACACCTTTTATACATGATGGACCTCCACTAGTTCCACATGAATCCTAAAAATTTGGGTCCACCCAAACCCTAGAAAGAATCCAACCAGAAATACCTTTTCCTCAGAATGAACTTCTATTCCTTATGATTAGTCCCCATTCTAGAGGGGGACATTTTTTTCATCTGAAAAAATATTCCATGGAAAATAATATGGATGGTAGGAAATTGGAAAATCCCGACTAAAACTACCAAACCATTTTATGAAGTAAAAATAGAAAAATTAATCTGAGAAATAAACAAATCCCATTTTCTATGTTTCATGCCTGATGTATGGGTCTCAACTTTTCATAGCCCCCTCCCTCCCCCACATAAATGAAATGTCATTTTCAAACTGATGCATAACCTATAGGCCCCCTGATAATGAAATTTTGTTAGAAGTGTGTGGAATGAATTTTAGGCCACCCATTACTGAATCTTCATTTTTAGAGTAAGGTATGACATAAGAACCCCCCCAATCAAATGAAACATGTTTTAAAGATCCAGGAATGACCTATTTTTCCATAAAAATTGAAATTAGGTTATTTGGGTGAGGCACCGTCTTTAGTTCCCCCAAAAATTTAATTTCATTTACAGAATGGGGTTTTATTTTTTTCCCTAGCCAAAAAAATTTATTTTATGGTGATTCATTACATTCTAGACACTCAAAAATTGACATCTCTCATGGGTGGTGCTATTTCATTAATATGATCATACTAGAAAGATAATTATATATGTAACACTATAAATACCACTCATAGGAACATGTGAGGGTGATTAAGACACTGAGATAGAAATATAGAGAGATTCAGACCAATCTTGACATTTTACTAGTTAATCACTTATAGAATTTCACATATTTAAAAAGAGAACTCACCCTACCATTTATAAAGGGTGGCCTCTAGAATAAAAATTCATCATAAATAAAAAAAAATCCTTTTTGTACAATAATCCTATTTGAAAAATTCTTTTAAGAAAACCATTTGTATATAAAAAATAATTTTGTACATCTATTCCTAATACCGTATGTGTATGAAGGGTTTGTGAACATTATCACACAAAAAATATTATTTTGGATGGATTATTCTTGTTTTATTCACTTCTATATTCATAGAATTCGAATATTCTTCTTCCACTCCTTGAACTATCCAAATAAATCTATCCAATGACCACTCACATGAATTACTAATCCCAATATGGTCCCCTTATTCTACTAGCCTATTGAATCATCCACATGTACACCTAGACATTCATCATTAGTAAAAATAACACATCTTTATATCTCCCATTTTATTTTTCAATACCTTGGTAAATGTTTTACTATGATTTTCATATAAAATGAATACATTCCTCTCTAGTTTCACAATTTTTAACCACCATAGTAACAAAGAACTCAACCATGGAGGATATTTTAGGGACCTCCCCATTTAAAAAAATGATGGGAACCGCTTTCCTTCCCCATTGATGAGGGATGGTGACTTATCCTACTCTCATAATCTGTGATATTGGGAACTGGGACTCCCTCTTGGATTAAGGCCCATGATTTTCTTGCAGTATTTAATTCCCTCATACCATGTGTCCCCTAGGATACAAGAAATGGAGTAGATACAACCACTTCAAATCCCCCCCTCTCTCACTCTTAGCCCCAACCTAGTCAACTGGATGATGGATGGGATTGTGTGGTTTGTTATATCTTCTACTCCATCTTACTTATCACACCAAGAATGAATAACATGGTCTTACTGTTTAGTGATGAAAAGGATATCCTCATGATCATATACCTATATTGGGAGGAGAATCTCATACCTAATATTCCTATCGCCTTCCAAATGAGCCACCTCAATTGGTGTAATTCACAACATTTATAACTACATGGCATTTCATTCCCATCTAAATTCTATATGTCAGATTCCACCATTGAGGTCCAAACCCTGTAACCTAAATTCACACTACTTTTCTCTGGGACAGGTTCTTAGTAGGTTCACTTCAAACCATGGAGGATACATCCTTATAGGTCCCTCAGTTCACTTTACCATAACTCCTATACCGTCCATTTAATATGAACCCATCACCTGGATTCCCTACCCACATGACTTTAGGAAAAATGGTTCGAACCTAATCATATAACCATAACTATAATGATGTGTCCCATTTAGTGGATCCAAACTACATGTGTTCTGATTTCATTCACATGGATAAATTGGGATCCAATTTCATGGACCTGATTCCAATATATTAAAACTACCTTCTTCATGGCTGCTGATAATTTGTAGAGATCCCTTCTATGTGGCATAGAATTATAATCATAATAATAAATTAATTGAGAATCTATAATCTATTATCAATTGGTTTACATCGATGGAGAACATCAAACACATAAAGATGCCTCAATATATTATGAACCTAGGAAACATATAGATTATTCAAATGATGGTACATGATAATAATTAATTTTTTAACCAAGTAGGACTCATTTTTTATTTTGGATTCTATAAAGGATTAAAAAATATTACCTAAAACTAAAAGAGTGCCCTAAAATCAGAAATAATTCTCGACAACGTGGTGTTATGAGCCTAAAAACCAATCCTTTCTTCCAAAAAAATTTCTAATTATTCATTGGAAAAGTAACAGTGAATGGATTCCACTGTAAACTAGGTATAAGAAAACATGAAACATGTGATGGAGGTAAATGCATTAGAAACACCAACCATGGTCTATGGAAGATGGTGTTTCGTTCATTCATAAATAGTTAAATTGATATAAAATCATTCATCATAATGGAGGAAGAATTCAAGGATCTCATCCATGACCATAATGTGACCCATGAATACTTATTATTGGGTGGATTGTCCGTAAAAATAACTAAACTCGACGAGTACTTCCTATAATTTTATCATGAAATGAGAGAGACCCAAGATGAATCTTCATTGTTGATATATATTTTCATAATTAAATTATAGATGTTAAATAAGAATAAGTGGTTGAAAAACATCTTAAGGAGGAGTTAAAATTAAATAAAGATGATATATAGGAAATTGATAGAAAAACATAATATCTATTAGAATATGTCCATATAAAGAAACTGAATTGAGAACATAAGGTAGTGGTAGATGGTATTTTTCCCTTGTCATTGAAGTTGCATAAACTGATGTGGTGATGGTGGATATAGTTGAAGATCCATTTGACCACTCCTCAATGATTTCTTATGAGATTGATGAGTAATATTTATTCATTGAAGAACATATGGATTATCAATAACCTTTCTATGACATAGATAATACATATGAGGTAAAATAAAATCTCCACGCCCAAAAAAATTTAGAACTATAAACATAATTTTATCATTCCTTAACCATGAATGAAGAAGCCAAACATGTTTTGGAATTTGAATTGATGTTGGAGTAGGCTGGTTGTCTACCTCCAAGTATAATACTCAATACCAATGAGGCCATTTTTACACAACAAGCATTTGAATCCAGACTAACTTAGTGATATGGTATTTTATTGAAATAATTCTCATAAATCATTTTTGAAAATGAAATGGGTATACCCTCTCATTTTTTTGAATTTTAAAATTTGGCTAACTCTAATTTTTCCATGGATAAAGATAATAAAAAAGAATAATCACCTGCTAAAGAGAAAATCGATCTCCCAAAACATATTAAACATTTAGTGGAAGGACTAAATAATGATATACAAGTATATCTTCAAAAATAAACAAATATTCAATATACCAATATTAAATATGATTATTTTGATATTGATTCTTCTTATTTTAAATTTTTTCAAAATATAATGACAGTTTAACATTCCCTTTAACTATTCAATTAATGGAACACTCCTAAAAAAGCACTGGATAATGAATACATGGTTGTCCAAGTTATAACCTAAAAGGAAGAGGACCAACTAATTATCATACCCCTTTCAGTATAGTGATATGTCATTTTCATTGGGATGGATTTTTTGTACTTTATCTAGGGAGTTATCATGAAAGGAAAAAGTGTAATCTGGATGTAATTAGTGATTATGGTTCATTATAAAGAAACCACACCCACCTATAGATAAGGTATAACCCTATGGAACTACCAATTATAAGGTCACCAAAACTCAAGGTCCACTTCAAGGATTAAACCAACATCTATTATTATTTTTATTCCCCTTTTAACTATATTTCTGTTTTCTTTTCTTTTAGTAACTTAATTTGGTCTAAATTTTAATGTTTTATTGTTATTCTTTAGTGAGCATAACATATGAGACTAAATCAACATTTCACTACTAGTAAATCAGCTTATACTACTCATTAAAACTTATATTCTCTTTTTAATTAAATTTAAAATATCATTACATGTTAAATATACTTGAATTTTTTGAGGTAAGAGTTTCATTTAAGTGTGTGGGATGGAACCATTACATTTTAGGAATTTAAATTGGATTTTTTCAAAAATTTGCGTCCTGTTTAATTTCATTGTATAATTTTTATTTTTATGTTTTTTTCAAACTTATAGATTTCAATGATTACTTATACCATTTTTTAAACCATTTTTAATGAGTAAACCAATTTGTCCCTTGATATTAAACATAAATTAAAATTTAAATTGACTTTGTTTCATGTCATAAACCATGATAATTTCCTGAAAATACCTCTATGATATGAATTATGAGCCAGATATAAGAATAATTAAATTTAAAATCATATTCCATTGATCCATTTATACCTTAAGGAGTATTCTTTTAAATTACATAATTTCTTGGGAACACTAATCCATGTGTGAAAAAATAGAATTTAATTTATTTCTATAAAAACATGAGGATGTGAGGTATGTGTTTTTATGTTATTGATGGTTTTTATTCAATCAAATTTTAAAGAGAATCAGTTTTTATATCATGTCTTAAACATTTAACCCATGAATTCCTTTGTATCATTTAACAACCTCTTATGTTTTCCATGTCACAAGATAATTTTCACTATCCAACCAACGTTGTAAGTGAAATTGAATGATCTTGTTGAATATAATTGTGGGGATATGTTTTCTTTATAGATTTCATGATGATTGGGGCTTATTTTCTACTAAGGTAATTGAGAAGGAGACAAAACATTAGTGGACATTATAGCCATACATTTTTTCTTCAAAAATAGACAATCTTCCTTAGTCTGCCTCTAGATTTTTGGCTTTTAAAACTTACCAACTGAAAGAAACTTAATATCCCTAAATAATCATCATGATAAACACATATTATTAACATACATTTGGTAGATATGTATGAATTTATCAAGATTATGGGATATATTTCATTGTATTTTATGAGAAAATCATTTTTTAGAATTATCATTGTTGGGATGGGAGATAATTATTGTTAGGTAATTAGATTTTTTATGAATGAGAGGATAAGTTTATTGGAAATGGATTGAATAATTCCAATAGAGAACTAGAAATAAGTTCTTTTTAGAAATAAAAATACTTTTTCTTCATTTTTATAAATTAGTGGATCTCATGGTTATATGTTTTAAATTTTCATTGATTTGACTTTGATTCTTAATTTTCTCGAAGAAAAACATCTATATGTGATGGAATCTATAAAGATAATATTTTTAGTATTTTATATGAAAATTTCAAATATTTAAACCCCACTAATATATCAATTTGATATGAATTGTATTATTTTTTCATTTGACGGATCTTTTCATTTTAAATGTCAAAATTTCATCATCCTTGAATTTTAAAAGTTTTCTATGAGTTCGGTATTTTGAGTATAAGATATTCAATATTGATTCCAAATGTAGAATTATTTTTAAATGTTCCTATGATAATGGGATTCCACTTCTTCAACTAGAACTAGTTCTAATTCAATCTTTACAGGGATAAAAAGTAAAATAAGGAAAATATTTTCCACTGATATAATTTAACATATCTAATTAAATGATTCATATATTTTGGTATATAAAAAAAATAGATGGGCTTTTAGTTAGATATGAAATATGATTCAATGGTTTGTGTCCACATTAAATTTTAGTGTGAAATTATCTCATGGAGTCATCCTATGCATGCATAATAGTGTAGGATGATGAATGGTCTCTTTATATTGAAAAATATTGATTCAATAATTCAAGTATTTGTTTTATTACACTTTACCCAAATTTATAATTTTGTGAGGGGTAGAAAAAATTATAAACAATAATTAATAATGAACATTGGCAAGTTTCTTATGTATTGTGGGAAGAAAAGGTGGAAAATTCTTATAGGCAGATTCAAGATCATAATATTAATGTTCATTCTATTATATTTTCATAGTTCTATAATTAATTTTTCTCTCCCATTATTATAGATTACCCATAACTTGGAGGGGTAAATATCTAATTGATAGGGGAATGAGAAGTTTTTCTATTTTTTATTCTTGAGTTATAACACTTCATGAAATAAATCACATCTATGTTCTATGAAGTCCCTTTCAATATCATAATATATTTTTTTATTATCATATACGGTTGTATTTTGTTTCCGATTCTATTATTTTTAATGATTTGGTATTATATAATTATCTATGACCACTAGTTTCTAGTTTTTATATGATGGAATAAACCATAAATTTGTGGTGACGTAAGTGGTGATGATCAGTATATGTGGGAGTAGTTGAAAATTCTGATTCTTAGGGTTAAAAAATACTTGATCAATTATTGATTAATTAAATTGGGTTTATTCTCTAAAACTATGTCTCACATCATAAATATTATAGACCATGATAATCTTTTGTAAAGGTTTATTATCTCCATCACCATTTTACCATTGGTGTAAGAGGAATAAATTATCAAATGTAAATATAATTTTATTATTAGAAGATGATTGTTGGATATAGAATGGGGAATTTTTTACCTATAATAGACCCTCACTGACATGATCACACTTCTCATATAATGGTTTTAATCACTTACATCATTAATTTGTTTCATTTTTTTATTTTGTTCTAAAAATAATATAAATTAAAAAAAATATTTTTCACTAATTCAATTTGATGAATTGATTGATTTTTCATCATATTTGGAGATAATTTTGTTTTATAATTATGCTACCTTTTATCATAAGAAATAATATTCTTCCACATCCCATACTATAACCATGTCTCGATCATTTTCCAAGTGTTTAGGGATTCTATTACCTTTAGGAATAAGCACGTAAAGAATTATACTTACCTAAAAAGTAAAATTACATTAACTAAAAAATTTCCACCTCAATGTAATATTTTTATCCAAAGAATGAGTTTAATGATGAAATATCATTCTTGAAGAACAAAATCTGAATATAATGGATCATATAATCCAAAATACGATATTATTTTTTTCTTAATATCTTTAGACATTCACCAAAACCAAAATGGTAATCCATTGGTAAGATATTTCTTTTTAGTTAATAAAATAACATATTAATAAGTAGAAAATGTTTCTATAATGCCTCAACAATAACACCTAACATTTAACATTTGTATTTAAATAAATAACTAATATTAATGTTCTTTGAAATATTTCGTACCATGTTCCAAACCCAAAAATTAGAAGGATTTCGTTACGTATTCTTATAACATTAATTTCACACATATCATTAGTCTAAATAAATCCATCATAAATTAATTTACAAAAATATTTATATTCCTTATTCAAATAATCTCTAAAATACTATAATTATTTACCTAAATAACCAAAATAATCACAAATAAACATTATAATCATTAATTCTTTTAATATTTAGTAAAACAATTATTAAAAAAAAAATCACATTTTATCCAAAAAATATATATATATAATTATCTTGATCATATAATTTCTCCGAAAATAATCAACATCATCAAAAATAATATTAATTACATATTTACCAAATTTCTTTTCAAAACCATGTTTATCGAGTTTTTAAATCATATATACTCGACCATTAATAACAATTTTATACTCATTAACCATAATTACCTCAGTATAAATTATCATATTAACCCTAATGGTTTTCAATACCATTAAAATTATATCCATTAAATATTAAAATATTATTCCTCAAATAACATTTTTTTAAAACACATACAAAACAAAAGGGTTTTACTACCATAAATTTCAGACAATATAATCTTAATCCTCTTAAATGACCACCACATATAACCTAAAAGTTGTTCCTATATATTTCGACATATAATAATTCTAAATATTTTAAACCCATGATGATATCCATAACTCTTTAGTTAATATCACATGAGAAAATCATAACCTCTAAATTAATCTAAACCCTATAATATTTCCAATTATTAGGAACAAACATTAAACATTACATAATATAGATCCTCTAAAATAAAATTAAATTATATTCCATCTTAAATAGCTTTTTGGTTAATAGTTTTAGATAATTTGGACAAAATATTTTGAAGAGGAAATTTTTACACATTATAAATTTTTATCTCAATATAAAACATGTTTTATTTTCATGAAAATTAATCATGACATCCAAATTAGCTTTTTATTTTTTCATAAATGTCCATAAACCCTATAATAAATATACTAAAATGTGATATGATAAATAAAACCATAGTAAGTGGTATAAA
This sequence comes from Viscum album, assembly GCA_963277665.1. Taxonomy (NCBI): domain Eukaryota; kingdom Viridiplantae; phylum Streptophyta; class Magnoliopsida; order Santalales; family Viscaceae; genus Viscum; species Viscum album. Next base: position 744,530,981 of record OY728128.1, read on the forward strand.
AGAATTTTGTTTGTTCGTATAATGAAATATAATAAAAACTTTTCAATTTTTATGGTTATCCTAATATTAATTAATCATATGAAATAAACTATATCCACATGAAAATAAAATGTGTTTTCATTATGAATTTTATAAATACCAATTTTAATAAATTAATTCCCCCTTAAGAAACATAAATTATCATATTCATATCACATATTTACACATTTAAAAAATAACTGGACAACTTTTAATTATATAGGTTAAATCATTATAGTGGTCTTAACTCTTATTTCCTTTAAATAAAAATAATTTTTCCAAATTCATTGGAAACATTTATCTAGCTCACCCACCATATATCCATTATCACGCTCACTGATTCATATATGTTGTATCTAGACCACCCTTCCATTTAAGTTATATTGTCCTCTTCCATTATTATTATAATGTAATATTTCGTATTTTTTTATTCTTTTACATTTTTATCTTAAACCCCTTGAAAAACTCTTTTTATCTCATAAGAATTTCATTTTCAGATATCAAAAGACCCTTTCCATTTTAAAATCCCATTTTCCATACTAAAATACCTAGAAAACTGGAAATAATATTTTTTATTAAGGAATACATAGATTAATATAGAGGAATTAAAACCACATATATCATTTTTTCGTTGTGATAAAATCTATTGATTTTGTATTCATTAAAATAGAACATTGTTTTTTTTCATTTTTAAGGAAATTCAATATATTTCATATAAAATATATGAAAATACCCACTTTAAAAGCCAATAATATAATGTCATAAATGACATAATATTTCCATTATAATTCATTTAGGTCCATATAAATTCATTCATATAATAATTATTATAATAATAAAATGGAGGAAAAATATATATATAATATATCTTAAAAAATATAAAATGAGGTTTTCAAGGTAAAGTGTCCCTTACTTCATATATGACTCATCACATGAGTTCATTAGCTTTTTAAATAATAAACTTATATTAATTATTTGCTTTCATTAGAAACCTTTTTATGTTTATTATTACTTTTTTTCAATTCAATGTTATATATATTTACATATTCTATTAAGTTCTTGTTTAATGGTTTGACAATATTCAACTTATTAGACCAAAATGACTTTGGTAAGTTGACTATGGTCAATGTGGAAATTATTTCCAAATCATCAGAATAAAAATCATAAAATAATAATAATTTTTATATTTCAATTATTATTTTTAAATTGATGATGAAATATGTTTATGAAATTTTAATTATTTTTCAATCATAGAGATTATAGATCATACATACGCATGAGTAGCGTTTCAATTTTTCAATGTTCAAGAGAGAAAGATGGTATATATTAATTTATTTTTAAAAAAATATGATTATATCATACAAATGATATTATATTTTTTTTTATCATTTCTGTATCATCCATTTTATGTGATGATGATAAAAAATCACATCGCTTTATGGATGTGGAAGTCCACATCTATCCATAAACAACATTATCATTTTCCAATTGATGTAAATGTAAAAAATTAGATTATAATATATATATATATATAATGTTCAATATATCATTAATATCACATATATGTATATATATTGAATCAATAATTATATATAATCATAAAAAGTTTTGTTGGAAAATTAATTACATCGATTCACGAGGCGATAGTTCACCATACAGGTGAATGATTGATTAATTTTCAACTTAATGTAAGAAAGAGATTGATATAGGTTATTACATTATCATAAAAACACACACATATATATATATATAGATGTGTGTGTGTGTAATATTCTAAAATTATTATTTAATATTATATGAAATTTTTTTAAGGAGGTATAAGATGAATTAAAACTAAAACATTCTATTAGAATCTCTAACTCTTATAGAGAACCATCATTTTTCACAGACATTAACCCCTCTATGGTAGGTATTATGAAAAAAATAAGACATATATAATGTTTATAGGGATTTTATTAAGTCAATTGGTATAATATTTTATGATATAGAGTTTCCAAAAGTTGTGCTGAAGATAGTTGATAATGATCCATGTAATAAGTCATGGGAGGGGCAGTATTGGAATTACATAAATTTTTTAATTAATATAAATAAATTTTATTATAAAATGGATTAAAATATATATAAATTAAATAAAGTTTGATTAGTAGTTTAAATCCTATCATTCAACAACATTTCGATATGTTTTTGTAATATTTTTACCCTTATCTACAAGTTATAACTCACGTTAACCCTTTTGACAGTAACCTTGATATAAATTTTTTTCACTATCAAGGGGTCAAAAAAGATTTCATAGTAGAAAAAATGAGCCATAAATGGATTTTTTTTATATTTCCCACCATATTAGATTTTATTGTCGATATAGAATTTTTTTATAAATATCAAATCATTACATAGAATATATTTTATTAAAAAATGTCATTTATTTCGTTTTTGAAAATAATAAAATATAATATGTCTCAAACTCATGTAAATGATAGAAAAATTACATGAATTATATTACAAGACATAATTTATATTAATTTAATTATAAACAATTTATTTAAATGTTGATATATTTATTTAGGCCTTAACTATCAATGTAACCTCATGGTTATCCAATGTAAACCTTAATTGTGGAAATTACATTTTCAATATTAATGGGTTATAATTTTGTTTAGAATGTGTAATTGGGTCATAAATGGAATAAAGGTGAAATTTTAAAACTTTTATATTCTTAATTGTCCCAATTCCGGATTTTTATGATTTATAAATAACATAATATATATATATATATAACATAAAATACTATTATTTTCATTTTAAGTGTCATTATAATAATTTGACATTGAAAAATATATGTAATAAATTAAATTAGAATATAAAACGTTAAAAAATAATAAATATGTTATATTTATCATGAAAAATAACAATAAACATTAAATAACCTAAAAAATATTTGTTTTATATATTCTATAACCATTTACATTATTTTTCTAATGTATGCACAAGAACTGTATGGGAGTTTCACAAAAGGTCAATGTAATTATTTAATCACTAAAAATTAAAAATTAATTATCATCATAAAAATAAATTAAATAAGTACAATATATACCGTTATATTTTATTAAATATTTACATTTTATTAAATATTTATATTTTATTAAATATTTATATATTATTAAATATTTATATTTTATTAAATATTTATATTTTAATATATATTTATATTTTTTAACATCTATTTCATGAAAAATTATTTAATATGTTATTTGGTATTTTTTAGTCATGTGCATGCATTGCACATGACTAAAAAATATCCTTGTAATATAACTCCAAATGTAAAATATATCCACAAAAATAATAAATAATAATTCATATTTATTCATACTAGTAAATAAAATACCCATCCCTTCTCAATATTATCTTTAATACCTAAAATTTTACTTTTTCAGTGTCATGGAAGCACTACTTTGACACTGAAAATTATTTTCTTTTATATCATGAAATTCATTCCAATTTATATATTATGAAATATTTTTCTTTGATATATGTATTATTTTATATGATATGATTCATTACAAAAGTTTAAAAAATTTATATATAATATTTCTATTTTGGATGTTTTATAAATGATATCAAATCTCATATGATCTGTGTTATTTTAATATTCACAAAAAATTTAATTTATCAGAAAAATAATAATTTTTTTACTATGATAAATATGAATTTATGTTTAAAAATAATTGTCTCCATAATATAAAATTCCATTCTTATAGTTCACAGAAATTACTTTCGTTATAAATGTTTAAAATTCAATGAAAATATTTTTTTGACAAAATGTTTTTATGCCCAAAAATCAATCATATACTAAAAACAACATATAATGTTTAATAATATGTAATTAATTTTATTATTTCACTATAACGTTTTATTATGTTAATTTAAGATCACATTCCCAGAAAAATGGTACTTTTAGATATATTAAATAATAATTTTACAAAAATATCTATTTTCAATATTCTCTGAAAAATCAATCATTTCCGAAAAGTCCCATAATTTCACCCTAAATTTTTTAAATAAGATTATTTGAGAAAATATATTATTTTTTTATATAATTTATAAAATTTTTATAAAATAATTTTATTATTTTATAACAAAGGTAAATAAAATACATTTTTGAAGAAAATGTTTTTTGAAGAATAAAATGACTTTATCAAAAGTTGAGTACATATTTCTTAAATAATAATCAAATTTTTTTATGGATTAATACCTTAATATATATTTTATAATGTAGTTAATATAATTCATTCATGTAAATTGTATATATAGGATATATCATTCACATTTAAGTAATAATATTTCTTGGTTTATTTAAACTCATTATTGCCTGTTGTGTACTCTATATATCCTAGTGCTCTTTTTAAAATCACATACCATTATAGTCCTCATGAAGTGGTTGATAATGAACTATTATTGATTTATTAATTATTTATATAACTAGAATAAAATAACTGAATTATTAATTAACTTGAAAGATTTATTTGATTAGAATTTTTTTGAATCATGAAATGTTTACTTCCCTTTCCTGTTATAACACCCCCTTTGTAAATTAAAATTTAATTCATTTTTTAAAATGAATAGATTGATGACAAGTTTTTATAATGTATTTAATTTTTAGGGAAACATATTAGGGTATTATATTGTGAGTACCACCAAAAAATTTTAAAATATTTATTAATCGTGTTACCATCCATATATTTCACACTACCATACATAAATTTTTATTTTAAAACCATTATTTTGAGTGTTTTCGTTACAGTGCATGATTTAATCCCATTTTTTATTTTTTATTTTTTATTTATCCTAAGAATGTTTTATGGTATTTTTTTAAAATATTGTTTTTATTATCTAAATTATGAAATTCATAATAAATAACCATCATGGATGTCAATAATTCATTTATAAATTTTAAACATTGATATGGAAAAAATTCCCCTTCTATTTTTTTATTAGAAGAGTTTTGTAATATTATTTATTTTATATGTTATAATTAAATTTGGAAAAAAAATTCAATGATAGAAATTTTATTTCCTTCATTATATTTGAATATGATAAACAATATTAGTGATGACTACTAATAATTTTACGGTTTTACAAATTATAAAAAACATTGTCATCATCCAAAAATGGTTATGATCATTGTAATATTGAATTGTTTAAACCCATATATTGAAGAGATAAATATTAATTTCTTTCCCATAGTTACCTTTATGGTCATAATACAAATAATTCTTATGATATTAATTTTTTGCAACATTATAATTTTCTTATATTATATAATTAGAAAATGATAAATGTAAGATGTGATAACATAACAATACATTAAAACTTCTACATGTTTTAACATATTATTTTATATATAGATAAAATTTATAGTTACGAAATAAATCTACCACATATGTCTATATATGATTAGTTTTTGTAGTGAGAATGTAATATTTTGAAAATATTTTGATGGATTGTCATTAAATAAATAGTATGTAAATATTCAGTACAGAGAATGTTTGGAATGTTCCATTTAGAATTTGAATTCTTGTTATATACTAATCATTTTTTGTTGAAATATGGAATTATAATCATGTTATCATTATTTCACCGAATGATCATATTTTCCTATAGAATAAAATATTTAAATACTATTTAGTTCGAGCATGTCAATCTTGAAATGTTGTGATAAAACATATTCTATTTTATTTGGGGATCTAAAATAATGTTTTATTTTTTAATCTGAAATAATTACACATGTGTGATAATTTTTGTGTGATGTTTATAATTGTGGAATAAATAAAACTATATATTAGAATATATAATTTTCATTTTCTATTCTACATTAATCATGTTTCCATAGAAATCAAATGTTTAGTTTCAGTATGAGGAGCCATATATATACATCTAAAACATGTGTAATGTTTCTCTTAAACGTGGCAATATTTTAGTGTAATTTATCTAAAAGGAATAATGGTGTCTATAGATGTGAATTCAACAATATGATTGTTTTTTTGGTTTCATTTATTATTGATTGATTCATTGAAGAGTTGATATAACCTTTTTAAAACATCTTTTATAATTACCAAATGAAAAATTTAGTTATGTATGAGAAATGTTTTTTTGAAGCATAACATAAGAATCCTATATATTTATTGACATGGAAAATGTTGGATCATTTAAATGAAGTTTCGTGTTGTTTGTAACATGTACCCCTATTGTCATTATGTTTTGTGCTCTGTTTGCAATGATGGAATCACCTACATCGCATAAAATAATAACCACATAACGTTAACAACAAACTAATTGATGTTTTGAAAAACTATAAATGGAAAATTATATTCTATCTTTCCAAAAATTAATTTTTGTAAAGAATTAATGAAATGTAATTTAGTTCTATATCATCTTGATTTTATTTGTTTTGATTGATCTTATAATGGTGGTTTCAGTTAGGTGTTTAAGAATATGAACCATGGTAAAACAATTCCGAATTTTTGTATATTATATTAAAGACATGTTCTAAAAATATTTAGATATTAAAGGTCTAGGAAAAGTTTACAATATCTTAATAAGGGGAGTGGGACCCTATGATTTGTGTTATTGAGGTAGTTTTTTCTATTTTTTTGTATGTTTTTGGATTGGGTTTTATAGAGGTTGTAATGATAGTGTAAATAGTTATGAAAAATAAGATATGTATTGGGGTTGATGTGATATTTTTTGAGTTATGTTGACTATTTTATATTGTGCTCTACTTATATTTTGGGATTTAGTTGTGATGATAATTTATTATGGGGATTGTTTGGGTTTTTGTTGGAGGAGAATGGTTTTGTTCATTAATGGGGTGTTTTTCATAAAATTTATCTTAGCTCCATGTAGATATTTTGATTCATCAGTAACCATTATGTGTTAATAATTGTTTATTTGTGGTTTATGAAGAATTTTTTTCCATTTTGATGTCATGTTATCAAAACATCATTAAGTTTTGGGATGTGAGAGAAAAAGGGGGAGATATTGGGATATATCCTTACTAGAATTCCATAGGTAGTAAGTTCTGAATTTATTCAATGGATCCTTTAGTCTTGATAATATTGTTTCATTAATATATTTTGATGTTTATTTTTGTTTTTTAATGCCCTGATTTTAATTAAAATTTGTTTTGGTTGTTTTCTTCTATCGAAAGGTATTTTTATGATGGTGGGAGATAAATTATATTGACCCAATAGTGATGTATTTAATTTAATATAATGAATAATTCCTCCATAGTTACAATTTATTAGTGCATATTTCTTATCATTTGATTAAGAATCATGATACTAGATAGGTGATGAGAGTATGCATTTAATTGCGCTCTTCTTTATTAATATGGTTGGTTGGATTATATGTTTACTCCTAGAGGAGAGAGTATGAGTGAATTTTTTAGAATCTTTTTTGAAACAATAGATTCCGATATCAAATATTACTTTTTAGTAGTCATCATGGAATTTAGTGAGATATTGGGTTGAGAAAAAAGTGAAGGATATTACTATGAATGTGGTTTCTTATGAATATACATCATATGTTTCCTAGAATGTAGAGTGGAATGTTTTGGGATCCATGTATCAAACACTGCAGAAGAAGAAGGTGAGATGGTATAATGAGACTAGTGTACAGATTATTTTCTATGGTAGAGTGGCTCAAGGTGTCCAATGTTTGGCGATATTGAATGTTTTCGATTTAATTTTCATGGTAAATATTAGTATGAATGAATAATGATTAGACACTTTTCTTAGTCTTCATTTAAGAGTCAGTATAAGAGGGATGGGTTTTCTATGTTCTACACCTATCAATAAACATTACTTTGGATTTATATTTTATTCGAAAATTTTTTAACATATTTTTAATTTTTATGTTAAAATTCTTTTTAGATATCATCTAGAATGTAATTTTTTAAATCAAATGATTTTTTTTAAATGATAAGGATATGTTTTACTTGGTTGTGGATATCTTGAAACTCAGTAAGGGTGTACGGAGTTTTTGAAATAAATCAATCATTAGTATAAAGGTTGGTGACACTTTGGATTCATCTACTGTTTTCCTTCACTTGAGATGTATCTCCAATATATGTGAGTTTTTTTAAGTGATTTTTGGGTAGAAGATCGTGGGATGACATCTATTCTAGTATTTGGTAGTAGGTTTATTATGTTTTAGAGGTATTTTTTAGAAAACTGTTGGTGGAATAGAATTTAATTTCATTAATCAGGATTGTATTTGATTCTCAAGGATTAAAATATTATGAGAGTAATCTATTGTAACATTCTTAAACTTTTGGGGGTTTTGGAGTATAATTTTTACATTATTTAGGATTCAGGAGAAGTCTTGCATGAATAATATGGGGGAGATGAGCTGATATTTTAGTTATAAATGAGTGTTTCATTGTGCATACTTATGTAGTTATCAGTAGGTGGGTCTTATATCAGTGAGGGTTAAAGTATACTATGGAGGCTTTTGGAGGTTTCTATAGTGGGAAAAATGATAATCTATGGCAAGGGGATTTCAAATGTGATGTTTTATTAGTTGATCATATTTTGATATCACTTTGTTTTAGGGGGTAGTCAATGTAGTGGAGTCTAATAAGGATTATTTTTTATGGTTTTATAACTTTTTGGGTCACTGTGATGTGATGTTATGCTATAGAATGACCAGAAAATTTAGTATAGGAATTATATGGGTTGATGGTTCCATTAAATCTTTTTTTCTTTTCAACATTTAATGGAACATATTTTTTTTTACCAAAATGCATTTCTAAAATTTTATTTTTACCAACAACATTGAAGAATAATCCTTTTCATTTCATTATTCTTTTCATGATACCCTTTTCCAGTGTGGTGTAGTATATTGTGTCATGATCTTTTAATTCCAGACAAACCTACAAATTTCAAAACGCATATGAAAACTATCATCCTCAATGTTTTTCTCTTGAACCGTGACATTCCTAGATTTATATTTTATAATTATTTTATCCCCCTTTCTTTCTCTTCTAACCCTTTCCTTGGGGGATTAATCCTTATTAATTTTTTGGGATTTATCCCTTCTTTCTTCATTGTTTTTAAATTAGATCTTCACCCAGAGAAGGCTTGATTCAATGGAATAATAGGTTTTCATTATTATTTAGTAATATAAGTATATTTGGTGTGTTCTAGGTTGTTGATCACATTATGTTATGCTTATATCCTTGTAGTTTTCATCTCTTGAACTCATCTTCACTGACCAATTTCTGAATTGTCAGTTGAGGTATGTTGTCTCATGATTTATCTCATTTATTATTTAATCAATATGAACTATTTTCCAATTTTTTTCTAACCCAGACGATTCAATGATTTACTGGTGTTTTTGTATCTTTTTCAAGGAGATAACACATAAAAACCCACCATTAATAGAGAATAAATATTATAGAAATATTGTAACTAATTAAATGAAACGTGGAATAAAGGGTGGGATGTTTCTTGTAGTTTATTATTTTAATGATATTTCCATGTGTGGATTTATATAGACTGACATGTTACTGCAATGATTTATTTATTGTAGTTATCTCCTTTGTAAAAAGAAATCCCTATAAGTGGATAAATATAGAAATCCGGTAATGGATAAATGGGTACAATGGTATTTGAATCATGTATTAAAATTTTAAAATTGATTTTTTATACTTGGTTTGATGATGTTTGATTATGTTCCCTTTAATGTTGATGAGACATGTTCATGATATAATAAGGGTAAATTGAAAAATTATAAAAGGGTTGATTAATATTAATATTATTTTACTACTTAATTCTACAATGGGATAGAACTAAATATATGGTGGGATATTTCCAAATTTTTTAGTTTATAAATTCAATTATAGATTCCCCGTACTCGGTTTTTATAATATTACAGCAACTGAAAAAATTATTCCCTTATTTAAAAATTAATCTCTTAAGTGGGATAATTGATTGAAAAGTGTGATGAAAAATCATTTGAGTTTTTTGTCATTTATGTTTTTAGATTATACTATGAACTTATTTCTTGTTGGGAATACCCTCAAAATAGTTATGCCCTTAAATTTGGTAACGTAATGGAATAATGATGTGTATAGATTATTATCTTTATTATGTGTTTATTTTTTTTGCTGTTGAGTATATATATTTATCCATGAAAATGAGTTACTGAACTATATAACCAATTTAATTATGGTAGTGAAATAGTAATCAAATTTTTAGAATTTATATGGGGGATGTGAAATATTGAGTTTGTGGACTCTTTCATAGATGGTGTTGGTTGTTCTTGTGATGACATTATTCCTTTAAATTCATTTCATATTCGATGACGTGGATCTTAACATGATTACGTGATTATATGGTATAGGAATAAACATTTTTACATAACATTATGGTATATAATGACTTGTACTGGTTATTTTTTTCTATTCGCTGTAATGGATCGAGATTCTCATATACCCATGGGTTGTGATGGATTGTTGTTATAGTACACTATAGGAGATGATTTCTAAGAGGATAGGGTGGTTCATAATGGGGTTTTATTATGGTAAGGGTAGTGTATGATGTTTATTTTTTAAATTTGCAGGATACCATGCCATATGGAGTCTAATAGTATTGGTGGTAACACAATGAAATCTATTATAACCATTCCCAATTCAGGGATTGTTGTGATTAGAAACCGGACAAAAAGGTCCCCAATAATTGATTATATAATGACAAAATACTAATATATTGGCTAGAAACATTCACATAGGTGAAAGGTATTTTTATCAAACTCAATGGTTTCATTATTGTTTTGGAATTTGGCATGATGCATATTTATGAATGTAGTGTCATGCTTCTCAATGAATGGTCCTTGTCAACCAAAAATATTAATAGAATTATCAATAGATCCATGATGCAACCCTACATGTGGTTTATGTCTAGTCCTTGAAAACATTAAAGGACTATATTATGTCCAAAAGGGGAAAATCCATGATTAAAAATGCATACCATTGATGTAGTGGAGGAAATCCATTAAGATCATGAATCATCCCCAATATCAATAGGGGAAATCATTTTTTTTTATAAAATTACATGTACTGGTGGATGAAAAGAAATTTCTTATATGTAAAAAACAGAAATCTCAATATATGAAGAACATGATGACCATTTATCATTTATGAATGGTCTTTCCAAACATGTTAATGTTATGTTCATATCAGAGGAAATTATTCAATAATGAAAACAATGATACATTTATCCCTTTCCTCATTTTATTTATTCAATAATGAGTTAAATGAATATAATATTTCTTAAGGTATTAATTTTTTTCACATTCCCAAATAGAATGTTGACCTAGATTATGAGATTATATGTACTTTTCTATAGAAAATGAGGATATGATGAATTTCTAGTGATACATTTGAATCATTGAGGCTCTTTAGGTGGAATAATCGATGGATCATGAGTTGGAAAGGGTAAATCTTTCTGATTATGCTATAGTGAAACCTATAGGGCCTAATAGGGGATCAAATTAACTTCATAAACTAGCCACAAAAAAATCCTTGAAACAGCTATGATGGAAGAAGGTGTAGACTTACGTACTAATCAAACCATAGTAATGTTGATGGAAACCATTGTTATACCAACAACTAATGATTTAGAAATTCGATGTGAAGAATCACCTACCATAGTCAAAATGGAAGAAAATTTGGAACAAGATGATTTTTCTACCATACCCCCAATGAAATTATGGATGTCAATAAAGCTATTTCCCAAGATAGTGAAGGTATGTATAATTTTTTTTACATTATACAAAACATTATGACCAATACAGACAATCAATATCACTTTTATAGGTGTTTCAATAGGTATTAAAGTGGATTGTTTCGAATTAAATTCCACTAGTGTTTCAATTACATGAGATCATGATGAGTGGATCTATTCAACTTTCGGTAATATTTGTATGAACTACACACATGTTCTCTAAAATTATCACACACTAATCTTTTCATCCATTTTATTTTGTTTATTTCTTGGTCCTGGACAACATCAAGGGGGTTTAGGTAGAATAATTAATTAATTTTTTTATTTAAATAGTTTTCAATCAGTCATTGTCTTGTTCTTGGTTACTATAGACAATTTTTATAGAAATCATGTGGCCTCTTTCTCAAATAGGAATTTCCTATTGATTTTTTTACAGGGTTTTTTAGTGCATGTATTGTTCATGGTTTGGCACAAGTAGTGTAGGAAATGTGAGTTAAATTTAGCTTACATTGGTGTTTTAGGACATGCACAAGGATTAGGAATAGTTATAAGAAACTGTACAGCAAGCATGATGGGTGACTTCCATAATGACAAAGCTAGTTTGAATAAATTGATTTTTTTCCCTCAGGCCATGAAACTAGATTGAGTTATCGTACTTTGATTACATATAAAGGATCATTATTTTCACAAGGATTCGAAACTATGCATCCAAAAAATATGGGCAATTATTATTTCATCCTTTGGATGGTCCAGGGATGTCGCACTATTTGGAAGACCATGTTTCCAAACCACGTGGCTTTCCTGGACTCCTTGAATCATGGACATTATAGTTTTACACTCCTATTATGAAACCCCAATTAACTTATCACCTTCCCCCATTAATTTTTTCACATGAAGGGGATCTCCAATACTTCCTCCATTGTCTCATCTTCCTCATTTGAAGCTACTCCATGGATTCTTATTAATATTCATATTTTCTTTGGTTAAATGTCATCATATTCTATATCCCCATCATATGTCTTATTCTCCCATTGGAGGGGGTTCTTCTTAGAAAAATATTTATGGATGAGGGTTGATATTGACATTGTGTTTTTTTCTTGGGTGTTCAGTTTTGTTTTGGGGTTCTTCTTATCCAATAAATAGTGTTTCCTTAGGTTTTTACACAATTGAGGTAGTTGTTTCCATCTATTACCAATCTAGAACATTCCATATAACAATTTAAGTTTTAGAAATTAATCTAAATGATGTCATTTATGCTATAGATAGAATAAACTAATTGTAATGGATATTTTATGTTTGTGGTTTATATTAAAATGACATTTTCAAGGGATTTATATGGTTATTACAATATGTATCAAAGTATATGTTTTGTAGGTGTTTAATTAAATTCTAAGTTTCCTTTCAAAAGGATTTGAGTGTTTTAATGTTTTTTTGGCCATGTTAGTGTTTGATGTAATTGCTTTACTAGTGTAATTTTTCTTTATAGGGATTTTTTAATATTTATGGTTTGTTAGTGAAGTAGTTATTCTTATTTTTTTGATATAATTCTCATTTAATAATCTTTGATCTATATTATTTCATTCATTAAAATGTATATATATATATATATATTCAAGAGTGATATGTGGATATCAAAATGTGCATGAGCTGTGTACATATATTCATGCATGTATATACTTGGTAAATTTGATATAATTCCCATTTTTAGAACATGGTTTTCCATGAATTATTACATGATTCATAAATGTTTCATAAAATTATTTATTGATAATTAATTGTTTTTCAAATAGTTTCATTATTTTCAAATGTCTCCCATATGAGGTTCTATGTGTTGCTTTATAATGTTTCCTCTTGAGATAAGTATAGAAATTTGGAGTTATTTTTTCTAGGAAATTATTTAAAATCCCACTTGAAACCATTAGAATCATTTTTAATTGGTCAAATTGGTTATGGAAATGGATTTTGGATTATTTTCATTTTCCCAAGAAAATATTTTTGATTTCAAAAGTTATGGTATGTTTTGTATCATTGTATGCAACTTTTTAATATTTTTAAACTCTAATGTATTTTTAGCCTCATTTGGAAATATTGAATTGTTTTATAATTTATTAGAGAACACATCGTTGTTGTCCAATTATAGAGGTTTTATATCTATATGGTGTTTGGGATTTCACAGAGAATACATTTTTGGACCAGGATAACATCAATTTTGTGATTACCTCCACATATTTTCCTTATAATATCATCATGGAAATATATATGTCATTTAGTGGTCTGGGATATGGTAACTCCCTAGTTTCTATTAAAATATACTACGTTACCCATTATAGTAATATAGGCTTGCTGTGTGTGACATTTTTTAGGATAGAAGATATGTGTGGTTGGTGATATACTATGGACCACATGATATGATGGAAGATGGATATAAATTGAGTTTTTCTAATGTATCTACATCGTTTCTATAGGACATTCCAACGAACATGTGCATTTTATGTTCCATTATTATTTTGTGGAGCCTTTTTCCTGTTTTTTTTTAAATGTACATGATTACAAAATTGTTGATTCCTATTTACTGTTTATTTCACCTTGGAGGTATCGTGATTCTTATGTTCATTTTAATTTTATTTTTATTATTTTTTTATCATATTTATTTCATTCTCCTTTGTATTGGTTTTTAAAACATTGTTTTGAGAGGGGGAATTTTTTTAAAAAGGAAAGACATGTTTTCATCAATGGTGGATTTTTGGAAATAAATTTTTTGTTATTTAAATGAAAAAAAATCTATTCTATATCGTTATTTTCAAAAAATCATCTGTAGACATTTTTTTGAAATTAAATGCATGGACACTATGACAACCCTGCTTTTATTACAAACTTAAACATGATTTATTACATAAAACTTCACTTGATACAATAAGAAGATTGAGAGTTTTAGTGTCTTTGGGGCTTAGGATCATTACATAAAAACATAAAACATGAAATACATAATATTTATTGAAAAATTCCTTTACATGACCAATACATTCCCTTGTACTTAGCATTGCATGGGATAACATGAGGACATCCATAAGAAAAAGGGTGAGCTATAAAGCCCAGTAAGGGAATACACATGGAATAACATGAGGAGTAAAAAACATGTTAGAAATTAGGCATATCAATAGAGCACAAGAGAAACATGAACAATAAAGTCATGACAAAGAATGATAATCATAACATGGAAATGTGGCAACAACACTTAACATGGAATTAGCATGAGCCAAGGCGCATTGCACATGGAGCATGAGTAAATCCTCATTGCACATGAAGCACGAGTAAACCCTCATTGCACTTAAATTATAATGAGTCAACACTCGTTGCAAATGATGTATCATGATACTATACTTTACCCAATGCATTGGAGCTCTATAAGGGTGCACCCTTCTTAAACATTTAACATCATGCATATGTGTGCCACATGGATCATAAAACATAGATTCATAAAACATAATCATTTATTCCACGATAAAGGAATGTGGAATTAATACATGAAACTTTATAATCAATAAGTAAATGTGCATGATGGTGAATATCCTTGATGGATAAATAGGCATGCTATTCACTACAAAATGGTATTGGCTTAGAAAATCAGTGCGATTTAGGCAGCGTCACGGCGTGACATATGAATTCATAAAACCGATTGATGAGAGAGAAAGGGGTACCTCATCATTTTTACATGTAATGGACAGTAAGGAGGTCATATAGATCCATGTACCAACAATTGTAATGGAATTTAGATTCATGATACAAAAGTTTTGCTTGAATGTAAATGAGGAGAGAGAAGTTCCTTTCGGAATTTCAGCATAGTAACAGGTGTACATGGGAGGCATTTAATGGGAGAGAAAGGGTCTCACATCATTCAAACATAAATAGGTCAGTATGAGAGAGGTGAAAAACCATACCCCAACATTCATAATTGAAATTAAAACGGAAAAACAACTTAAATAAAATTTCACAAAAATGAGAAAGGAAGAAAACACCCTTACTTGGAAGTGTGATTCCAAAGGCTAGAGAGAGGCTTGTGAGAGGCTTCATGGGAGATTGGGGCACCTTGGGAGGATTCTAGAGAGAGTAGGGCAGAGGTTGGACGAACTACAAAGGATATGAGTTAGGAGGAAGTGGGAGCTTGGGTGGGATTATATAGGAAAGGTGAGGGAATTATTTATTGTTTAGCTTTGGGACCCCTTATATTAAATTAATCCGAACCACAAACCATCCCATGGTTTTTTCATATGGTTTTTGGAAAAGGGATGAGGAAAAAAATATTTTATAATTCCAAAGTCCTATCTTCTTAAAATAATAATTTTTCTTTATGTGGAGGTGAGTCACACTCCCATAGAAAACAATTTAAAAAGACAAGTTGTTTAATAAGTCTGAGGCATCCATTAATACTTTGAAAAGTAAGTCAAACAAACCCAAAATCATATTATTTTAATGGTAAAACATATATTGGCCGAATATAAATATTATAGTATTTTATTAAATCACTATTGGGTCATTATGATGTCATAAAACACATTATATATTTAAACAGTATTTAATTTTTACCCAAAAATTTGACTGTCTCAGAAAATTATGAAAAATTCACCATTGGATAATTTAGATGTCCTTATTCCAGAAATGACATTTATTTTATCAAAATACTTTTCTAAATATGTTAATTTTCACTTTTAAAATAAAAACCGACATTTATCGAAAATTCACGGGTTTTGACAGAAATGGATTTCAAATATTAATAAAAATTATAATTGCATTCATTAAATTATAAGATCATTTATGTTTAAATAAAGTTAATTTAATAATAATAATAATAATATTTTAATAAAATATTATTTAATTCAAAAATCCCTTAATTTAATAAAATAAAATTCTAATTAAATAAAAACTAAAAAACTATTTGTAATTTAAAAACTATTTACAATGTATCCATAATGAAAATAAGGTATTTTTATTATTATATACAAAAATAATGTACATGAACATAGTACTAGCGATTTGTTACACAACCCCTTAAAACAGCTGCATAAGACCTAAGGGTAAGGTGTGTGACGGTGACAGACTCTTTGGGTGGCTCGGATAACATTGCTCGAGTGGTAATCTCTATCAACTTCCACGTTTCCCATAGACGGTCCCATTCGATCTTGACATGATGAAGCTCAGCTTGGTATTGGTCAAGAGCGAAGTCCACAGACATCACATCTTTTCTGAGCTCCGACAAATGGTTTTCGTATGGAGCAATTCTACTGGATGAGGTCATCGCTTCTTTTCTCTGAGTAAATTGGATTTGATAAAGACCTGTATTTATACTAATCATGTGATTACTGTTCAACGGCTATAATAGCAACGGTCAAAATTCTTAACATAACACGAAAGAAGTTGACATTTTATATAAACATAAAGAGACATTTAAATAGATCAAGATGGATTTCCATTAATGAATCTTTGGGTGATTACAATATTCCCCCCTTAAGAAAGTTCACCCTCGAAATTTTCCTTTTCCCAAACTAAAACAAATGTGGTTAACTCAGCTTCATCATTTCCCCTGATTCCCAGGTCGCTTGTTTAAACTTGTGGTTTCTCCAAAACACCTTGATGAGGGGAATTGTTTAATTTCATAGAACTTTTTCTCTACAATCTAAAATCTTCACAGGTTTCTCCTCATAAGAACGATCATCTTACAATTGTACCACCTCTGAAGAGAGTACATGTGAATGGTCTGGTATGTACTTATTTAAGAGGGATACATGAAAGATATCATGTACTTTGGCCACAACCCTGACATGATCAAGAATCTCGAAGGGGCTGATGTACCTTGGACTTAACTTCCCTTTATTTCCAAACCTCATGACCTTCTTCCATGAAGAGATATGCATAGAAAAACCATGTATCCAACTTTAAACTCAAGGTCTCGTCAAGAGTTATCTACATAACTCTTCTATCGACTCTGGGATGACTTGATATGTTGCTGAATGGTTTTCGCCTTCTCCACCATTACCTCGTCCATTTTTGGTCCAAGCTACTTATGTTCACCGACCTCATCCCAACATGCCGGTGTTATGTACCTTTTCCCATATAGGGCTTCATATGGTGCCATCTGGATGCTTGATTGGAAACTGTTATTATAAGAGAACTCAACCAGAGGAAGATGTTGATCCCATCCTCCTTTAAAGTCCATTGAGCATGCTCTCAACATGTCCTCAAGTGTTTGGATAGTCTGAATGGATTGGCCATCAGTTTGAGGATGATAAGCCGCACTAAATTTCATTTCAGTATTCAGAGCATGTTGAAGACTCTTCCAAAACATAGTGGTGAATCTGGGATCTCGGTCAGACACAATAGATAGTGGTACTCCATGTAGCCTTTCCAGTTCCCTGATATATATCCATTCCAGTTGATCCAATGAGAAATCCTCTTGAATAGCAATGAAGTGTGCAGTCTTTGTAAGACGATCCACTAAAACCCATATTGCATTGTTGCCTTTGGATGTCCTCGGAAGTCTAGGGAAAAATTCTATGGTGATGTTCTCCCATTTCCATTCTGGTATGGGAAATGATTGCATCATCCCCTTAGACTTCTTCCTCTCTAACATCAATTGCTGTAACACTAGTCACTTTGATGTATATTCAATGATCTCCTTTTTAATATTATCCCACCAAATGTTTTCTCATAGATCTCGATACATCTTTGTGCTCCTTGAAAAAAGAAGAAAAATTTGAACTATGTGCATCATCCAAAAGATCCTTCTTCAGCTCCGGACTTTATGGAACACATATTCTTTTCCCAAATCACATAATTCCTTCTTCTTTAACAGTAATCTTTGAGGATTTCCCCTTTTTGATAGCTTCCACTTTTTCTTGAATTCCCACATCATCCTTTTAATCATCCTTTAATAATTCCAAACGAGGTGGTTGAGCAATCATTAGTGAAAGGATTGATTATTTTCCATTCATTATGATTCTCATGTCAATTTTCATCAAGTCTAAGAAGATTGGATCCTTCTCAATTCTCATCATTGATAGAATCACTGGGTCCTTTCTATTTAAGGCATTTTCCACCTTGATCGCTTTCCCAGGGTGGTAATGTATTGAACAATCATAATACTTGATGAGCTCTGTACATCTTCTCTAGCACATATTAAGGTATTTCTATGTGAATATGTATTTCAGACTCTTGTTGTCATTATATATCTCACATTTCCCCCCATAGAGATAATGCCTCTAGATTTTCAAGGCAAAGATCACCGCTGCCAACTCCAGATCATACGTTGGATAGTTTCACTCATGGATTTTCAACTACCTTGATGCATAGGATATCACTTTATCATTTGTCATTAGCAAACAACCTAAGACCTTCTTCGATGGATCACTGAATACAACAAAAAGTTCCCCACTTGTGGGTAATGTGAGCACGGGCGCAGTGATAAGACTTCTTTTCAACTCCTTGAAGCTTTCTTCTCATTCATCACTCCAAGAAAACTTTACTCCCTTTCATGTTAGCTTGGTTAGAGGGTTGGAAAATCATGAGAAATTCCTCACAAATCATCGATAATATCCAACTAACCCCAAGAATATACCGATATCTGTTACCGATGTTGGCCTCATCCATCCCTCAATTGCATCTGTTTTGGAGGGATCCATAGATATCCCATTAATTGTGATGATATGGCCCAAGAATGAGACTTCCTTCAACCAGAACTCACACTTGATGTACTTTTCATAGAGCTTCTCCTTGCGCAAAGTCTCTAGTATAGTTCTTAAATGCTCTGCATGATCCTCCTTGGTTTTGGAGTATATTATAATATCATCTATAAAGACTACTTAAATTTGTTGAGGTAATCTCTAAAGACTCTATTCATTAAGTCCATGAAGATTTCTGGAGAATTGGTGAGTCCGAAAGTCATTACTATGAATTCATAGTGCCCGTATCATGTACGAAAATCAGCCTTGGGGACATCTTCCTTCTTCACCCTTACTTGATAATATCTTGACCGCAAATATACCTTGGAGAAGTATTGTGCTCCATGCAGCTGATCGACCAAGCCATCGATCCGTGGAAGAGGATACTTGTTCTTTATTGTGATTTTTTTATGTTC
This sequence comes from Viscum album, assembly GCA_963277665.1. Classification (NCBI taxonomy): domain Eukaryota; kingdom Viridiplantae; phylum Streptophyta; class Magnoliopsida; order Santalales; family Viscaceae; genus Viscum; species Viscum album. The sequence goes on from OY728128.1 coordinate 744,550,910, forward strand.
ATGATAATCGATGCAAAGGCGCATTGAACCATCCTTCTCCTTGACAAAGAGGACTGGTGCACCCCATGGTGAAGCACATGGGCGTATAAACCCTTTATCAAGATTCTCCTGTAGTTGTTTCTTCAGCTCTTCATGCTCTAAAACAGCCATTCTATATGGTGTCTTGGATATTGGTAATGCCTCGGGTATAAGTTCAATTGAAAATTCAACATCTCTTCTAGGAGGAAGACCAGGCAGTTTCTCGGGAAACACTTAGAGAATTCCCTCACAAAAGGCATTTCTTACAGGATGGTTTCTTCCTTGGACTCAATCATCTGAGCCAGATACATGTTCTCATAGGGAAATAATATCCATTCTTTAGATGATAGAGCTAAAGTAGATTCATCTTCCTCTTTACATTTGTAAAGAATCGGGGGTCGATTCTCCATATGTATTGTGATTTCCCTCTCCCGATAATTTATGTTGGCTCTATATAAGGAAAGTCAATCCATGCCAAGAAATGCATCAAATTCCACCAGAGGAGGTATGACAAGGTTCTCCGGGAAATTCAATCCACATATTAAAACAGAGGAGGACTTATATTCATGGGGTGAAATTATTTCCCCATTTTTCGTACTCACCAACATCTTCACTTCCATGATTTGTGGTGGTGTGGGGATTGTTCTACTAAACATTCAAGATATAAAAGAATGCGTAAAACCTAAATCAAAAAGTACGTTCGCTACTCTTGAATGAATAACTAGCGTACCTGTCACCACATCATTGTCGGGGTTCACTTCGGTATAAGTGATGGAAAAATCTCTTCCTTGCTGCCTTGGAGGTTGTTGGTTGGCTCCGAAAACCCTTGGATTAGGGCACTGATTTGAAAAATGACATGGTTCTTGGCATTTGTAGCATTGAACAATGCGCTGATGTTTGAATGGAGCGTTCCTCTCTTCTATTGTAGCCACAAGTCTTTCTTGACAAAAGTTAACAACTAGGTTCCCTTCTCATCCACACCTGAAGCATTTCCTCGTCCCCTTAAGGCAATTTCCAGGGTGCTTCTTTCTGCAATTTTGGAAAGTGGGTGCTGGATCTTCTTAGCACTATTGGATTTATCCATCGGACCACCAACATTGAATTCCACCTTATGCTTCTTGTCCACATGATACCCTTGTGATTCTCCCATCTCCATTTCGACCTTGATGGAACATCGGACAATTTCCTCACAGCTGTCGAAGTCACAAATTGATAATGCTTTCTGTAGGCTAGGCTTCTACCCACCAAAGAAGCGGTCAAATTTGCATTCTAGGGTAACAAAAAAGCTGGAATCGTATCGTGAAAGCCTTGTGAAGTTTTCCTCGTATGCTCCAACATATTCTTCTTCTTTTTTCTTGAGGGAATTTAATTCTCTTTCCATCTTAAGCCGGAGGGTGTGTGGAAAATATTTATCGAAAAACATATTCTGGAAATCCTTCCATTCCAAAGCCTCGATCTCCTCGTCAGGCTTCGTATTTTTGATCAACATCCACCATTTATTAGATTCACCCTCCATACGATAAGTCGTCAGGAGAACCTTCTCTTGTTCAGAACATTGAAGGATGGAGAAGATCGTTTCAATGGAGTTGATCCATTGTTCAGTGATCATGGGATCAGATATTCCACTAAAAGTAAGTGGCCCTTGTCTCCTGAAGATATAGATAGCGACTTGTTATTTCTTAGGGGGGTTGAACATTACTCTTTACCCATTTTCTATTCAAAACATGAGTTACCTGAGAGAGAAGGGTGAAAAAGTTCGCGATTCCCGCTCCCGTTGGATTGGGCATCTCATTAGTACATACATCACACTGATCTTCAAAACGGTTGTTAGCCCGAGTCCTCCTATTACCGGCCATTAGCTGGAATAAAAGGAAAGTTAGTGGTAACACATAAAGGGTAATCCAATGAAAAAAGTTTATGACTTATAAATAAACTATTATTTCATTAACTCATGAGTCTATAGGCTTCAATAGAGGCTTTTCATGATATACTTTCTAACATATATTCTTAGGGTCATTTTTTAATTCCCTTAATAGGGGTTCATACTAAGCTTGTGAATTTTTCAAAACATATCCCTCAGGAGTGTCGTAACCAAGAGTGCAGAAAGGCCCGTTGTCGTGCACTAGTTCTCGTTCGAGTCCAGCTCAAAGCGGTGTTTTCAGGTTTTACCCCTAGGATACATCTGTGACAGAGCCGCCTCTACCTGCTTGTATCAAGACAGGGATGTATTTTCTTGATAACCAAATTACTCAATACTCACCCAAAACATAGGGACATTTTTTTATTATACATAGTCTTGTATCTAAGGCTTTACTAGGGTTTTCGAATCCTAATCCCAAAAATAACTAAACCTATCCTCTGATACCAAATATGCCAACCCTACTTTTATTAAAAAGTTAAACATGATTAATTACATAAAACATCACTTGATACAATAAGAAGATTGAGAGGTTTAGTGTCTTTCGGGCTTAGGATCATTACATAAAAACATAAAACATGAAATACAACATCTTTATTGAAAACATCCTTTACATGACCACTACATTCCCTCGTACTTAGCATTGCATGGTATAACCTGAGGACATGCATAAGAAAAGGGTGAGCTATAAAGCCCAGTAACGGAATAAACATGGAATAACATGAAGAGTAAAATACATGTTATATATTAGGAATATCAATAGAGCACAAGAGAAACATGAATAATAAAGGCATGATAATGCATGATAATCATAACATGGAAATGTGAAACAACACTTAACATGGAATTAGTATGAGCCAGGTCCCATTGCACATGCAGCGTGAGTAAATCCTCATTGCACATGAAGCTTGAGTAAACCCTCGTTTCACTTGAATTTTCATGAGTCAAAACTCATTGCACATGACTTATCATGATACGATACTTTACCCAATGCATTGGAGCGCTATAAGGGCGCACCCTTCTTAAACATTTCATTTCATGCATAATTGTGCCACATGGATCATAAAACATGGATTCATAAAACATAATCATTTATTCCATGATAAAGGAATGTGGAATTCATTCATGAAACATTATAATCAATAAAAAAATGTGCATAAAGGTGAATACACATGATGGATAAATGGGCATGGTATTCACTACACAATGGTATTGGCTTAGAAAATTGGTGCGATTTCGGCAGCGTAACGACATGACATAAGAATGCATAAAAACGGTTGATGAGAGAGAAAGGGGTTACACATAATATTTACATGTAATAGACAGTAAGGAGGACTTATAGACACATTTCCAAACAATTTTAATGGAATTTAGATTCATGAAACAAAAGTATTGCTTGAATGTAAATGAGGAGAGAGAGTTCCTTTTAGAATTTTGGCATAGTAACGAGTGTACATGGGAGGAATTTAATGAGAGAGAAAGGGTATCCCATCATTCAATCATAAATAGGTCAGTACGAGGGAGGTGAGAAACCATACCCCGACATTCATAATTGAAATTAAAAGGGAAAAACAACTTAAACAAAATTGGTCAAAAATGAGAAAGGAAGAAAAAACCCTTACTTGGAAGTGTGCTTCCAAAGGATAGAGAGAGGCTTGTGAGAGGCTTATTGGGAGCATGGGGCACCTTGGGAGGATTCTAGAGAGAGTAGGTCAGAGGTTGGACGAACACCAAAGGCTTTGAGTGAGGAGGAAGTGGGATCTTTGGGGGGTTTATATAGGAAAGATGAGGGAATTCTTTATTATTTAGGTTTGGGACCCCTTATATTAAATTAATCCAAACCACAAACCATCTCATGGTTTTTTCATTTGGATTTGGGTGAAGGGAAGAGGAAAAAAATATTTTATATGGTCAAAGTCCGAACTTCTTAAAATAACAGGGTTGCTTATGTGGAGGTGACTCACAGTCCCATGGATAACAATTTAAAAAGAGAAGGTGTTTAATAAGTCTTGAGGGGTCCATTAATAATTTGAAAAGTATGTTAAACAAACCCAAAATCACATTATTTTAATGGTAATACATATATTGGCCGAAAATAAAGATTATAGTATTTTATTACATCACTGTTGGGTCATTATGATGTCATAAAACACATTATATATTTAAACGGTATTTAATTTTTACCCAAAAATTTTACTATCTCAGAAAATTATGAAAAACTCACCATTGGATAATTTAGACATCCTGATTCCAGAAATAAAATTTATTTTATCTAAATAATTTTCTAAATATTTTAATTTTCACTTTTAAAAAAAACCGACATTTATCGAAAATTCACGGGTTTTGACAGAAATGGATTTTAAACCTTAATAAAAATAATAATTGAATTCATAAAATTATAAGATAATTTATTTTTAATAAAAATTAATTTAATAATAATAATAATATTTTATTAAAATATTATTTAATTCAAAAATACCTTAATTTAATAAAATATAATTCTCAAATAATAATAACTAAAAATACTATTTGTACTTAAAAAACTATTTACAATGTATCGATAATGACAATAAGGTATATTTATTATTATATAAAAAAATATTGTACATGAACAAAGTACTATAGATTTGTTACATAACCCCTTAAAATAGCCCCATAAGGCCTAAGGGTAAGGTGTGCGATGGTGACAGACTCTTTGGGTGGCTCGGATAACATTGCTCGAGTGGTAATCTCTATCAACTTCAACTTTTCCTATAGATGGTCCCGTTAGAGCTTGACATGATGAAGCTCAGCTTGGGCTTGGTCAAGAGAGAAGCCCAAGGAAGCCACCACTTTCCATGATCAAAAAAATGGGATTCTAATGGAGCAATTCTATTGGATGAGGCCATCGCTTCTTTTTTCTGAGTAAATTGGATATGTTAAAGCCCTATATTTATACTAATCACGTGATCACTGTTCAACAACTATAATAGAAACGGTTAAAATTCTTAACATAACACCAAATAAGTTGACATTTTATATAAACATAAAAAGATATTTAATTATATCAAGAGGGATTTCCATTAATGAAACTTTGGGTCGTTACAGACACTGTGTTTCTTGCCTGATGATTTGTTTTATCTCAAAACATTCTTGTATCAATACACTTGTGATATTTCTCAGGTTTTTTTATTGATTATATATTCTTAGGGAGTGGGCTAGTCATGTAGATGGGGGTTTCCAAGAGGAAACACAAAGATTTTGTATGTTCTTTTTTATTTGTAGTGTTATTCATGTTATCCTGTATCTCTAAGGATTTTTTTAAAATGGAAATTCCCAATTAAGAATTATTTCATTTTGTATAAATTACATTAAATCATATAAATAACAGAACATAAACATTATAAATGAGGAATAAATGAAATCATATGTATATCTAGAAGTTAAAAAACCTCTACCGATTAAAATAATAACTTGACCTTATGAATAGAAATATGACCCTTATGAATAGTAAAATATAAAATGGAATAATATCCTCCCCTGTGATGGAATAAATAAAATTTAATCATATCATAAATGGTAATAATATATATTTATTTTATGGTATATGTAAATTAGTTTTTTAAAAGTTATTATTTTAGTGTTAGTGTTTTTATAAGTCATAAATATTTAATTTCATATATTTGACTTATTTTAAAATATAAAAGAAAATTTATTTGAACAAAACTTATTAATTAATTAATATTTATTATTATTATTATTTTAATATAATTTTTTCAAACCTTATTTATTTTTTAAATGTGTAATAAATTCATTTATAATTTTAAATCTGTATTTTTCAAGTAAATGATGATTTTATTTAAAAATTAAATATCCCATATTTAAAAAATTATTTTCATAAAATGTAATTCATTATTTAATGCAACATGTCAACAAACTATTAGATTTATCTTCTGGGATTTTTCTAAAATAGTATAATTTTTTGTAAATAGAAAAATCAGATATGATAAAAGATAAATATATAAATTACGAAGTCAGAGAGAATGTATGGATGATGTGAGACTTATATAATGAAATATAATTCATTATTATATTATTTTTTTATTATTCATAAATTATTCTGAGTATTGATGCAAAATAATAAACTAAAGGGTAAATTAATGAGAAAACAAACATCTCCTCTCTATAAACCCCCCATCTCTACCCCTCCACCTCACATGTCTCAAGCCTTGAGACTTTCCAAACTCTACTAAAATATCCTCCCAATACATTCCCCCATGTCCAAGATCAGTTGTTATAATCAAAAGACAAAAACAAATCCCTTATAGATGTTTTTAAGTATAAGGAATCAAGATGTAAAACCATCTTCCTTTTTGTTTAATTTCTTTTCTTTATTCCTTTATTATCTTTTTTATCCTCACCCACCCTCATAAAAATGGTAAGATAACTCTATAAACATATATATAATTTAAATTTATTATTATAATTAATTAATACCCCATCACCTCCCTTTCTAATACCTTTTATACGAAAAATGAAAACATCGTCTGTGATGTGTTAATTTATCCCATTCAAGGATTATGGCAATTTCCATTTCCATTAAAAACATCAAGGATGGTCATGAAATAATTTTTTTGGATAAATTAAATTATAATATCTTATTTTTATCTTTTTTAATGGTATGTAATCATTATATACTAATGAGGTTCAATAATAAAACAAAACAAGTTTGTTGTGAGTATAAATCGTCCAAAACAGTCCAAATGACTATCACTGACATCATATCTAATGATTCATCCACATGAAAAGTAACCAAAATAATTATATGGTAATTTTAACTTTTTGAATATCATTAAAAACATATAACTTCAATTTTTAATTAATATTTATTATTTAACAAAATCATTCATACTCTTATATAAGCCAAGTAATCATGAAAACTATGAAAACAAGCACTCATAAATGATCACATTGAATCTCCTAAACCATAAAAAGGGACATAAATGAACTTAATAAAATTATAATAAATAAAATAAATTTATAAAATGTTTTAAATTAATTAATTAATTTATATTAATTTATTATTTTGCACAGTAAGATCAATTGTAGAATCCTTTCATAGATAAGGCAGGGATCATTTCCGAACATCCATAATTATTCGGGTTACATTTTATCTCTATTTAAACAATATACATTTTTAATTTTTATATATATTATTAAAAATTATTTTTATATGTTCTATAATCATTTAACATGATCATATCATCCTTTTATGATGGGATAATACAAGTTTTAATAAGGTTTCTTTCTCAAATATTTCATAAAAGCAAACCCAATTCAAGGAACATCTCAATTTTTTACACACATTCATGATCACTCCATAATATATTATAAGACAATAATATTTTTAAAAAATAAATAAATTTTATCATGAAATTTTATCTTGGTTATTTTTTGGTTTTATACAAACAGTAATTCTTATTCATTTTTACAAAACCATTAATATTTTCCTTAAACCACATTAAATTGTATTATATATAAAGATTCTTAAACAATATTTTTTTATGTGTTCAATTTATATTGACATAAATTGTCATGATAAATGATTAATTAACCTTATTAAAGCCCATGTAGGGTTTAAATAATTTCATTCATGGTCATCATTATGATATTCCCTTCAGTTATGCCTTTTGTCGAGATTATGATACCCAATTCTGACCATGAGAAACCCTTATGTAATTTTTTAATTCTTTATGTATGATTCCTCATGTGACACACATACTCATGAACATGTTATGATCAGTTAACTAAAATATCACTCTACAGAATTGGGTAGTGTTTAGTCTCATGATACATCATGTGCAACATTCATGCAGGTTCGGCTTAACTTGTGCTCCATGTGCAATGATCATCGACTCATGGATAAGTCATGTTCTATGTTGTTAATACATTTATATGATATCATGACCCAACATTACAAATTTTATTAATACTTATGTTTATTTATGTTCAATTTATTTTTATTTAATCATTTTATGCTTTATAAACCATGTGTTATGCTTTATTCATATGTATGTTCCCTTGTTAAGATTTTTTCCTCATTGGTTTGTTCATGTATGTCATAGAGTATCCAATGAAAATTTAAGGGATTAATGGATGTTAGGGGTCCCTATTAATATTAAATAAAAGATATTTTATTTGGAATCATATTTTTTAAATATTAATCTAATCCCCTATATAATTGAATTATAGAAACCGTTTCATTTTTCACATATCTTTACATGATTTTAAGATTAATAAAAAATCTCATTATATTTTAGGGATCATAATTTCAAGTGTCTTGGAAGATTATGTATGTAATTAATAATCATAAAATCAAAATTTAATTAATCATTATAATGAGAACATTAATTCTTTTGTTCTCATATATCTACATCAGATAATTTGAGGATAACAAGAAAAATGGGATGATTAACAATCCTTATAGGGGAATAAATAAAATAATAAATATTTAGTACATGTTCTATAAGGAATCACATAATGATATAAAATAATATGGAACATATGTGTAGACACTCCTTAGAAAGTCATAAATATTACGAATAAGTCCTCTAGATATTTCAATGTTTCAAGATGATGCTAATGGAAGTAAAATACATAAAAGGTCTAGGGACATACATGGAGGAGCTATGCTGGGATCCTTCGTGGCACCAACATATTTAGAAAATCAGCACATGTTTTTTTTATATAGCCTACTATGCAGCCCATAAATGGTTGACCTATGCATAAGAGCTAGTATGAAGAGTTATGCAACAAAATGATTTATGAACCCCTACACATAGGATCTACGCGTAAGAGCTATATGGCACACCTATGGTGAAAAACTCTTTTCAACTAGACCCTCTACATGCATATAAATAACACCCTTGGGATCTGTATTTGAGAATAGAAAATTTTAAATAACTATTGATGCTCCCATTATGTATCTCCTTCACCTAGGTCCCCCAAATGTTCTCTGGTCCCACTCTAAAACACGATTGAAGAGATAATTAGATGGGAAAGGGACATTTGGAATCCTTTCAGTGTTTGAAACAAAAAACATCTGATTAATGTTTATTCTTCCTTAATGAAGAATCTTCCCAAGCAAGGCCCATTATTTAAAGGCCCTCTATAGGGATTTACGCAAGATACTAAAGTAGACCCAAGTTGTTTAGATTTACATCTCATACAATTTTTTTTCATCTTATTAGTCCCTATTCATGCTTTCATCGGGTTGGTTGTCCTATGATATGAATTTTTTCAATCATCGCTAGGACCTACATGGAAAACCTATGAAACATTCATTCATTGTGTACCTATGTGAAATATATACATGGTATAGATACCCTTCATATTTGTGCTCAAGGTATATGCATATTACCTTGTAATATCCCTTCAAATCAACACCTGGAAGGGTATCCCCACCATTTGTTCCCCTATTTGAAAGTATCTATATTGAAGCCTCCACCAAAACCTTCTAACTTATCAAATATTTGGTATGGTAACTTCACTATGTCCCTTTTTTGGTTTGTATATCTACATTAAAAGTATTACTACATTTTTTCCCAAATAATTCAGGATCCTTGGTATGTTTTTATGATTATATAGCTATATTCACATGGACCATTACCCTATAGATCATGTTGGGATGTTCCTTGTGTTTTATTAATGGGATGAGGCTTTTTACTCCCATTTTCATCTCTGAGACTCATATCATTGGGTTTTCAATAGGGGGAGTTGGGGTCACACTTTTTTTCATTCAATAAAGGAAATGTATCCCTCTATTCCAAGGATCCAACAAGGGAATACATCCTAGTGTAAGAACATAACCTTTCATATATGAGGTTACAATCTCACTCTACTCTACATCCTTCACCTGAACTCCTTCCTTATATTGGACCCTTATATAATATAAAATTAAGAGGTGGTAGGTTCGTTGCTCCGTTCCCTCACCCACCATTACCTCAACTTCTTTCACAGTATGCCTACCAGTTTCCATCTGTAGTAGATAGAGTGTGTGGTTTTTTGAATATTTTACATCCTCTTGTTTCTCACGTAGATGATGACTCACATGGGCTTAGTGATTTTGATGATCACAGCATCTACACAATCCACCAGTCTTGAAATCAAGAACTACAAAAACTCTAATTCCCACCATAATTGGGATACATAATAATCCTTCATTATGGCTCCACCTCACTACATATCCTCTTCTGAATTTGTTCATACTTACCTTAACTTGGCCACCATCCTTAAGAGTATGCCCTAACCTATTTCTTAAAAGTATCATACACCCATGCAAGACTAACCAAACTATGTTGTAATTGATTCTCATCCAAATGAGATACATAGGAAGACTCTCGGAAGTTCAAACCAAATAATCTAAATCAACACTATTGTTTCTGGGACACATTTCTAAAAGGGTTTAATACAACTTAGAAACACATATATTTTCATGGATCCTCTGGAAGTATATGTATAAGTCCTACACCAATCTTGGACTAAGAAATTTCCTCTTAGATATCCTTACCACTAGACATTAAACTATGCGGTTAGGTTCTAATAACCTGACCATAAAAGGTATGATGTTTCCCATTAAATGGCACCAAAATATATGGGTTCTGATTCCTTTCACTAGGATACGTATGTAGTACATTCATGGGTATGATCCCAATATCAAAACAAACATTCGTCTCCCTGGATGACAATAAATTTCAGTGTTCCACATTAAGTGTCGTAGAACCCAGTATCATCACAAAACAACTAAAAGAATCTCTAAATTGTAAATAGGATAATACTATTGATGTTGAACCTAGAATATATATAGACATCTCCATTAATAAAAAACCTTCAATACATATGGATTATTTTAAATTTCACAGATTTCTAATAATTTATTGGAATTCCACGGGAAACATATGTTATACTTTGGTAATTGATAAGGATTCCCAAAAATATCTCAATTCTATAATAGAGTCCAGAAGTAGGAAATAATTCCCCCAAAAGTTTGTGATGAGTCCAACCTCCCATCCTCTCGGCCAATGTATGTTCTTATGTATGATTGGTCCAAACCAAAAAAAAATGGTTTCCTTTAGAAAGCAGGTCCCATTACATAATGAACCATTGGATGATTCTGATTCAATAAATAAATCCAATGGAATTTGACCAGAAGTAGTCATTCCTATCCATAACACACGTCTCGGGGGAGATGAAACAAAAAATGGTGAACTCGATGTGAATCCATAACCAAGTTGATAGTATTACCCATATGTTAGGCCCCAATCAATTGATAAAGGAATTCTAGAAAGAGGAATCAACCGTGCATGTGTCCATCTAAAAGGCATTGTCTTAATGGAGTTCATTGTTTGTATTTTTCTACTTTTCTCAGAACTCCCTTCACTCCAAATATATTTTTTCATGTTCGCACCCTTGAATTCCCCACCTACTCCACAAGATGGATAATCGTCCACTTGAAGGACGTCATCACCAACTCAGCATCTTTGACACTAGGTCACCAATATATTGGTTGGGGAATACCATCAACATGGTATTATCCCAACCCTAGAGGCAGCTTGATAGGATCTCTAAGTTGACCACAACTCATGATCATCTAATCAACAATGACCGGTTCTCAAGAAGCAGAAGGTTCCAACCACTACCTTCAACCGTTTAAGTTTCTTATCTCTGAAATTCTATAACTAGCCCCTCTCACACAGTAGGGAGGTGGATCAGTAGGTCACTCATAGCCTCAACTAAAAGACACATGGGTCCTCCCCTAAGGATCCCACCATCAATTTCCACCAAAAGAATCGTGTAGCAGTGAACCCCAAAAATGATGGGGGTCCTACGTTAGGTTTTTCCACCCAAGTTCCTCAGACATGGCCACACAAGATGTGCCTCCGAGAACAACATCCATCCAATATAGAGAAGTCTCTTACTAATTCCCCCCTCATGAGAAGTCCATAATCAAAATTTGGTGGCAAATAACGAATGGGAATATACACCCTTCCTCCATAATTACGCCAGCTAGTAGACTCATCTGGAAGCGCCCAACAAATCCCACCATTTAAATCTGGTGGAGTTCTGTGAGAAGGCATATACACCTTCTTACAGATTTTAATACACTCAGTTGAATCGTCTTTCTACATTAAAGAAATCCCACCAATTAAATATGGTGGAAACATGTAAGCACAAACATATATCTTTCAGCACTCACCAATTCTACCAGTAAACACATATTTCAGAATTGATAGAAGTTCTTCGACCATGCTTGGTGGATAATAGCCAGCATGCACTTACACCCACTCACATCCATCAATCCTACCAGCAGTCTCATTATCTAGGACCTGAATAAGTCATTTAGAAAGATCTGATGACAAACATAGGGAAGACTCCCCACTCTACCCCTATACATGAGTACAATTCATCATCCATTGTTATGAAAGAGTGGATAGGAGTAGGAACATACACCTCCTCCTGATACATAATGGTTATATATTCCCATTCCAGCTCTAGATGTTATCGAACACATTTTAACAATTGTGAATGGGAAGGCACAAATTTATACCTATATTCTGGATGCCTTCCAGAATATCATAATGTCAAATTCTGTAGTACCAGTGGTACATACACATAATTCTATCCCTACACCTAGTATGACTCATCGACATGAAATCATAGAGAAAATACATAATTGTATTCCAATCCAGGATGGGTATGGGGAATACCCTCCCATATCATACGAACAACTGGATCGTGAAAATATAGCCTTTCCAATTGGAGATAATCTTCCTTTTCTGAAAACCACTACAAGGAAGCCACATAAACATGCCCATGATGACCACTTCCCCCAGAAAGTGGCCCCAACTGTGTGTAATATAGAATTTATGAAGTATCCTCAACAAACTTAGTTGGAAAATCAAGAGTCAATCTATTATATAACTTCTCCGAATATTGGATTTCATTACGCTCTCATACATTTATCTATGGTAACTGGAGCTCCTACACTCCCATTAGTAAATATTTGGATTAGTAGCAGTAATGATGATATTCCTCATATGGGTACATAATCATAAAGCCATGATTACTAACATTTTGGACAATCTAGAGAACCTTTCTCTGGATGAGATCCCTAGAAACCCTCCATATAGCTAGAAGACCAAGGAGTAATATGATTTATCCCCTACTGGAATCCACCATCGTGGTCCTCCCCATGATAGAATTCACTGTGAATGTTTTCATTGTAGTATTTTTTCTCTTTGTCAAAATAATTTACCAATTGACAATGTAGTGATGAAAAATCCCTCTTACCTCAAGGAACATTCCAACTTAAGTCATGTCATGTAAAATTCCTTGTTAATAACATGTGAAATACTTTCTAAACCAGAAGATATCCAAATATGATGGTCATTCTTTGAACCTCCCTTTGGACATTTTACTTATAATATTGATGAGAAAAAGTCAACTGAACCTCTTCATTGTGATAAATCAAATTGGTAGTGTCCACGTTGGTCATACCAAGTTGAGAAACCAATAGAAAAATATCAGGAAGATATGTATAATATGAGAAAAAACTAGCTAAGGGTGAAATACATGTTATGTTTTGGAAAATGGAAACTCTTAATGTAACATTCTAGGATTGATATCAGAAGATTATATTCATGAAATTTGACTGAACATATGGAAAAAATTTCATCATTTAAAAGCCAAAGTATTGCCTTATGAAAAATATTGAAGTAGTGTAAATGTAATTGAAGTGTTGCAATGTCAAATTAACTTTCCATCTCTCTCAGTTTCCTGACAACCAAATCTTGAGAATAAATGGGGTACACATCAGTGGGCATGCCTCGATGAACTAAAGAGACTATGATAGTTAATTACTGATACCCCTTATGTGTTCTTATTAGAGGATGGGTGCGCATGTTTCATTTCATTTCTCTACACTCCAAAATCTATAATGTTCTCCAAAATTGGTCACATGTAATGTTATTTCCAATGGATAGCTATAGTCAATAGATTTTGTGTCTAATCAAGGATATGCTCTAGAACATGCCTTGAATAGATCACATCCGAGTCAGAAAAAAGAGAGAAAACATTCAAGATACTTTTGCATCATCCATCAGAGAACATTATGAAAGCCACCATATTAGTGGATGTCAACCATCAGATTGTGAAAATATCTGAAATAGAACCATGTTCATCCAAAGAAGGCAATTTAAGTGGTTATTGGATAATTCACCCAGAATATATTTGGAAAATAATTTTTTAAATTAGAAGAGTTGATGTTCTAATATTATTTGTAAATGATAAGGAGCCACCCCATCCAATAGGGATAGGGGATTTTTTATCCCATCTGTTGAATTCAACAAATAGAGTTCGAATGTTTGAAGAAGAATAATAGGAACAACCTGAGCCTGCAGGGCTATAGAATTTTTCACATCTATAATCCCCTCCAAAGTGAATGTTATTTTTTTCCTGATTAAAGGAGAAGACCCAAATTGAATGCACAACTTAACTATAAAAGGATTCTCTTCAGGTTATTTCCTATCAAATGGTTCATGGGAAATTAGAATATAGGAGAACAATGTCTCATGGGGTGAACAAAAGTAAATGATCAAATGTGGATATTAATAGAATTCCTTCAATGCATTACGTATTGGTGATTTACATTATTACCATTATAGAAAATCCTCCAAAAAATGTGTCTTGTTTTGGGGAGTCAAAGGATGAGAATATTATTCATAATATAGTACACACTAAAGGAATTAATGAAGGAGTGCATACCCTAAATCTGAGGCATACCTATAATATAGATATTCCCTCATGTACTCTAATACCACCTATTCGAAAGGAATATATCAAAGGGGAAGGTATAGGAAATATTATGTCTCACTTTTCCACTAGAAAAGGTCCACCTATTTTTCTTGAAAATATATTCTCTCAACAAGAGTAGAAGATAAAGGAGTTAAAAAGACTCAATTTAGAGTTACTCCGAAACAGATTGCATGTTTTTTGTACTCCACAAGTAGATCCTCAGCATAAAAATCTAGTTATATCTCCTCAGAAAAGTAGGATTGTTTCAACTATAGAGGTAGATATTGAATTCCATCTATTGGGTACACATCCAGAACAAGATCAAACACATCCTTAGAGGCCATTCCCCATTGTCAATCAAAGACAAATACTAGAATCACAATAACCAGTGGTTTTTCTAGTCATTGAGCTAGTTCAAGATCCATATCCTATACCTATATAGGTCCCAACTCATCTAGACAATCCCCAATGTCTTATGAATACAATTGAAGAATTAATAACTCAATTGGATGATATGGGAGAATGACATGAACCCATAAAACCAAAAAAGAAGGCTTGCCCCGAATGGGTAGATCCAATTCCTCCCCAACTGAAATTTTTCATTATTAAATTCCCTATCATTAATGGTTTGGGAGATTCGGAGAAGCACATAACTCATTGTTGTTTTTCAATGTGATCCCATTATGGGGACCCCTCAACAACCAAAAGCAGTAAAGATTAGATGCTTTATGAAATCATTATAGGGGTCATCCTTTGTTTGGTATGAAAGATTGTATTCTTGATCAATTACATGATGGAAATACCTCCATTATAAATTTCTTATCGAATTCAGCTAAATACTACCTATGAAAACAATTTTTTATCTTAAAAATTGCAATCAATGGTAGAATGAATGAATTTCACATTTTATTTCCCGATGAGAATGATTTACATATTTCATAAATCTACTAGTACCAGAAAGAGGGTTGCTACCAATTTGTTTATAATATCTATGTGATAAGTTACACACACCACTAATCCATGTGAATTACAAAGGTGTGTTTCAAGACTATTGTTCAATCAACAATAAAGTGGATGATTCCATTTTGGAAACCAAATCTAAATCTCATGTAATCCCATAAAATATTGAAAGGAGAATAGGGAAAGAAGAGGCTACTATAGTCACATTCAAAGAAGCAGATGTATATGATTTTACTTCAAAAACGTCATCATTCCAAAGGGATCCACCTCACAAGCATCATCAGAAATGACATCCTTTTAAAGATAATAAAAAATATAAAATCTGGAGACAATTGAAGGAATTAATTGGATATTTTTATTCTTTTTGGAATGAATAGGTTCTCGGTTACTTCATTTCACCTTTTCAAAATAATTTATTTCTCTTGTCAAGGCCGATGAAATTGAAAAAAAGAAGGAGATTCTGATCTCCCAAATTATTTACCCTATCATCACATATTGGTGAATCTCATTAAAGATTGTTTTGTTTTCAATAAACTCCTTCAAAAAATGGTAGACACTAGAAAAGTGAAAATAAAATGTTCATTAGGCCATGTAGTATGTGTTACTACCACAGATCCATATGAAGAAGGTAGATGGTAGGATTTCCAAAGGAAAACTTCAGTAAAGTATGATTATTGGATGGTAAATTAAATGATCCAATAAACTCATGACTGTATTCTAACATAGATTAAACAAAAAACTTGCCTCTATGCACTTTTTCTATAGTAAAACAATCTTCATAAAAAGATCGGTCATCTAAATCTTAATCCCAAAAGAAGATACCTGATCAGAATAATAAAGATATGAATGTCAGATGAAGATGATCTCACGTCAAGGACAAATATATAATTAACATTGGTAGATTTGAATCCTTCAGTATAAAAATCATGGGAACCTCCCTACCAAACGGAACCCCCGGAACAGACCTATCAAGCATAATAATTATCAAATGAAGAATTGATCTTTGGTTCCGTCAATGTTATCTACATAACAGAACCCTTTGAAAATGATATTTCTGGTTATGAAGAACCTAAAATCTATTTACTGGATTGGGGAACTAGACGAATACTTCATGGTCGAGGATATAGGGGATGATCTAGATATGAGAGAAACCACTATTTCAACTATACCCATGTTTGAACCATTTATGAGGTAGAAACTCATAATATATCCCTCATCAAGATCAGAAACAAGAAGGAAATTATCCCACATGGGATAGGATATGCCCCAAATTGATCATCTTGGAAGACCAATTATAGTCAATACCACCAATCTCTTAGAAAATAGATAGAACTTTTTAGTCTAATATACCAAGAGAAAAAGTACTTCCAGCTTCTACACTAACACATTGTATATCTACATCATGGATTAAGATGAGGATGATTTTTTACAAAGAACCATCAATCACTTTTATCTATCTAGTAGGTTTAATCATATAGGCATCCAACGAGCCTACATTGATAATGGTCTATGAGTCACCCTCACTCCCATCCATACAATTCATTGATTGGGTCTCACTGAATCTAACATATATCCTTCTATTTTGATGATTCATGGTTCTGAAAAGAATTAACAAGAATATCTTGGTATGATTACTCTTTGAACTTAGTTTGGTGATCATGAATCTAATTAAGATTTCATGGTTGTCTGACAGTACACAGTTTTCAAAATTCTTCTTATATGGCCTTAGCTACATCAACATGACACCATTCCTTCATCAAATCACCAATATATCAATTTGTCCCTCAATGATCATATTGGTACATGTTAAAGTAATAAGTATCTATTCAAAACATGTGAATCTCAGTATGTTGAGGCAGAATTCAATCGCCCAATGGGAACATGGTATGTGGAAAAAGATGTAAAAATAATAAATTTTCTAAATGGTCTCGAAAAGAACCCAGCTAACCTATTAAATCATCTGAGTATAGATTACATGTATCTTATAAATCAAATTGAATAGAAAGGCCAAAATCTATGCACCTATCTAGTAACTTCCTTAATATCAAGTGCAGAAATCAATCCTGACAACATGTGGGAAATTATTGTTTGTGAATGATCGAATGGAGATGCCTTCATCTCATACAATGATCATCATCTAATCATTGATTCATAAGTCATGAAATATGATGTTTTTTCATTAATAAAGGATGAAAAGGATTTTGATGCCCATCTAATCATTCTCTCTTCAATAATCCAAGAAGACCCTTCTTCATCAATATGGTCAGAAATGGTAGTCTCTTCTTCAGGATATCCTAATATTGACTCCTCCCCTAGCTCTAAATGTTTTGAATCAACACCTAGCCTCCATGTAGAAACAAAATAAGTGGAACATCGGGAAGAAGAACAATATGATCTTAAATATTCCCCTACAGTATTTGTGGAAGGCATCTCCATCACTGTGGATGAGCTCAGATAAATACATCTTGGTAGAGAAGAAGTTCCACGCCCTGATCTAATTAGTGTGGCCATGACTTCAGAAGAGAAATATATGTATATTTAATTTATAAATTAATATGAAGATTTATATTCTTCGAAATATATAGAAATAAAATGCCTTGACACTGACATAGCTACCAACTATTTGGGTTTGATAGAAAAGCATCTTGGATTTGAGCGAGCATCGAGATGAATACACCCAACTCACGCCTCTAAAATTGAAGTTGATGTTGACAATATTGTCAAATCTTACATTTTCAGGGTGGTTCAATATCCCAAATGAATGGCCAAAATTTTACTAGTGAAAAATAAGAATGGAAATATCATAGTTTTCATTCATTTCATGGATCTTGACTGGTATTCTCCCAAGGACAACATTTCAGTTCTATTCAAAGAACCTTTGATTCATGAAAAATATGGCTATAATTATCTTTCCTTATTAGATGGATATTATGGGTATAATCAAATCTAGATAGACCCAGATGATGATGAGTATACATCCTTCAAATCTTGTCATGGAATATTTTACTATCGGGTAATTCCATTTGGATTAAGAAATGTTGGTGTGATGTATCAACGTGCTATGCACCATATATTCAAACTCATCATTGTAAATTTGTCGAATGTTATGTGGAAGAGTTGGTTGTGAAATATAGAAAATTTTCTTGTCACCTCTCCAATCAATAGACCATATTCTAAAACATTCGGCAACAAAATCTAAAGATGAACCACTTAAATTGATCTTCTGTGATTACCACAAGAAAATTCCTTGGTTTTTTTGTATGCCATAATGGAATCAATGTTGATCCTGGGAAGAAAAATTAAATCATTGGAATGTCACCTCCTCAAAAGTTGAATAAATTAAGAGGACATCAAGAAAAAATGACCTATTATTGGTGCATTATAAACAATTTGGAAAGAAATTGTTTAACCTTCAACAAATTAATGAATAAGGGAGTTACTTATCAGTGGAACAAAGACTACCAAGATGAATATTATTCCCTCTATACATATCTCTTATACCCACTAGTATTTATGCAACCTATCGAAGTTAATCTACTTATTTTCTATGTGACAGCTTTAAAGTAATCAATGGGTGCCTTCTATGCACAAAAAATTGATTTTGGGATTGAAAACATCTTTTATTTTATTATTTAAACCATGCTCGATTTAGTGACCCGATATTCATGTACAGAGAAGTTCTTCATATAATTAATCATTGGAGATTAGAAGCTAAGGCACTACCTTCAACAATACGAGGTCCACATGTTTCTCCAAATGACCCACTCAACATTATCCTCAACCGTCCAATGTTTACTAGATTTTTTATGGTGGGAAGTTATTTTTCAATAGTTCGATATCCATTTTGTGCCTTAGAATGTTTCAGGTTTATTAAATGAACACCCATTTGTCAGAGATACATATTTTAATACTAACCATCTTGATGATGAAATCTTCTCTATTCAAGATAATCCCCAAATATTTGAAATATATATTAATGGTGCTTCAAAAACTCCAGCAGGAAAGAGAATATAAGATCCTAAACTCAACAATCTTGGGATAGAAATTTACATTATATCCTAAAAATAGTAATGTTAAAATATTCCTTCTTTTTATCAAAAGGTGGTACAAAAATTAGGTAGAATATCATGCTCATATTACAGACCTACAATTGGTGCTCCAAGTATAAGTGAACAACCTGAATTTTAAAGTTGATTCAGAATTGGTAATCAAATAGATCATTGGGGATTATTCTCTTAATTAAGAGAGAGTTAATCCCTTTGTGTTATTATGTATGTGGTTTAATGTCTACATTTCCCTTAGAGCCCACATTTGTAAATGTCACATTATCAAAAAATTCTCAAGATGATGCATTGGGTAATGTATCCACAATACTGTAACATCCAAATCGTGAAGAGATAATCATCATCATTTCCCATTATCATGTGTTTTATCCTTTTGTTCTTACATGAATGGATTAAATTAATGAAATCAGCCCTATTTCTGAGCCATGTGTTCATACTATAGGATGGATGACTCCAATATTGGAATACCTAAAAAATGGACTACTTCCACCTGATAGATGTCGGAAATAGAATATCTAGAGGAAAATGATCAATTTCACCCATTATGATAGCCTATATCCCCATATGATCCTCTAAAAAAGAATCTTTGATGGGGTCCTCTTTAGTTGTATTGATGGATAAGAAATTTTAGCTATAATGAAATAAATAAATGGAAGAGTTGTGGTGCTCACCAGTTTGGATATAGGGTTTCAAATCAATTCTGAAGGCTTGTATACATCTATCTTTGAATGACATAAGATTCCATATATTTCACCAAGTAGATTCTCCCCTACCAAGTGTATATCGACATCATTCATCAAACCTGATGGTTGTTACACATATATTTAAACTCATTGTAATTTTTTACATGGGGAATGGATGTATTAGGACCTTGGCCTACAACAATGTATAATAATATTTACTATATTCGTACTTTCACTAATTTCTTCTCCAAATTGGTTGAGGAAATACCTCTCAATGAAGTCGGAGCCAAAATCATTGTTATCATTTTCAAAGCTAACATCAACAAAATATTTTGTGTCCCTCATACCATATTGATGGAAACATCACCAATTTATATTTTTTTGGTAAAGAAGTTATATCCAAAGCACAATAAGAAATCCAACCATTCATCTTGCTATCATATAGTCACTGAAGGGTAAATTGAGGCTTTCAACAAGACCCTATCTATTATAATCCAAAAAATGGAGGAAAAAATAATAATTCTTAGCCTGATTAATTTTTTCATGCCTTATTGGTTTATCAAACTACTACATGTACTCCCACTGAGGCAGCTCCATATCAATTGGTTTATAGAACCGAATCAATTTTTCTTATTGAAATTCTATTTCCTTTACACAAAGATTCAATCTGTGATTAGTTATCTACTGATCAATAGTATCAAACGAGATTGTATGAATGGGAATGATTAGCTAAAAATACAATGCATAGTTTGTTTCATTTGGAAGTCTATCTGATCAAAATAGCAGGATATTTTAATAATAAATTTCACCTCTTCTCATTTCTTCATGGATAATTGGTATTAGTTCTTAGTTTTCTGATGATATTAGGAAAGAAGCCTCCAAAGGATGAGCCAATGTGGGAAGGACCTACCTCTGTAGACAAGGTCTTCAATACTAAGGATTATTCCATAATTTCAATGGATGAATAACATATTACAATTCCAACCAATGCAAGATTCTTGATGAATTTCGTTATTCACCACACATAATAAGGTCCTCATAGCAAGACTTGAAAGTACACAACGTAAGGTCCTCATTGCATGAATTGAAACTACACAACATAATATCCTAAGTTCAAGAGATTAAACTTCTAAACAACCATATGTGTCCATGCTACAAGATGTTAAAATGTGTAGAATCAGTTTTCCTCACCACACAACAATAAATTATATTTTTATCATCCTCGTAAATTGATGTTGAGAAATTCCATATAATACCGGAAATTGATATTCCTTTTGTTTATTTAAAAAAATTAGTATATTGCATTTGTAATAATTACTCACATTATTTATACACCTTAGTGGAACATGAAATCCATTTCTCCATATGTTTGAATCCAATTTTCATTGATACCTCATTTCATGAACTATGGGTGGCTTGATTCTCATTCTAATGGGATTCCTAGATACAACTGGATCTCCAATCTTTGGCTCAGCCACTACCATAAAGAAATTAATTTCCCTTTTATATCATGTATGTGAACCAAATCAATACAGAGTAATCTTTCAATATATATGGTTTGAACATCATATAATCATGTGTTTTATGTTTAACAATTATTCTGAAATGTGATAGAAGCCCTCATCTCAAACCACAAACACAATTGGTGTGGTGAAAGATATTATTAAGAACTATATTTGGATTGATTATCCTTTCAATGGGATACATAGAGACAACCTGATATCCAATCATATGCCCAAACAAAACAAAAAAATCCATCTTCCCCATGTAAAAACATGATTTATATGGGGAACAACATCAAAAACTACATGTATCTAGATTTTTCCTTCAGTAAGATATGTAGTGACACATGGGTTCAATTCCATAGTCCAACTAAAATATTCCATTTCACATCAAAATGATTCATGTCCTCCCATCATGACTCTAAATTGCACAACATAATGTATTTGATGCACGAAATTAAACTGTAAAATACCCAATGGACTATCTATGGATTGATTCTCATCTCATTGAGATGCGTATTGAAAACTAGCCCTTATCCCATATTCCCATCCTTGAGATAATTGTTTTACCACTTTTCCACATTTAATTAACAATCAAGGAAAGAGTCTTCATTTTGGGACACCTCCATTTAGTTCCCACAAAGGAAATACAAAATTTCCTTCTTTTATATATTTGAAAGATCTATGTAAGGGACACCAAACTCATGGAAGATGTTGATTTAAATATTTCGGCTATTCATTGATCTTAACCCCTTTCATATTTACCACTTTTAATCTTGAATACTTTCATATCATCGTAATCTTTCTTTGGTTTATGGTGGCATATTTTTTGATTCCCAAGAATTATTTTCCCTCATTATTTAGTATGTTCACCTGGGTGACCTTTCTTAAGTATCCCACACAGTCTGTCTTCCAATCAATAGATACCATGATTTTTGTTATGTAACATATGTCCTAATTGGACCTGGATAATACAACCCTCGTAATAGGTTTTGGAAAATAATAGTAACTTCATTGTTGGTTAAATCAACTTATGTCACCTTAAAACATTGATGGAAAAATTCAACACTCAGAATATTAAAATGGCCATTCTTATATATTTGTCTCATTAAATTTCTCTCAATGTAAAACATTCCAACACTATATTTTAAACATTTCCATTCTCTATATGTTCAAAGAATCATGAAATAACGTTGGATAATTTGACCATATATCATGCATTGTTTCCATAATATGCTGTTCATAGTCACATGACATAAAACTACACACACCAAAGATCCCACATTTGGGTTAAAACATTAAAGAAATCCAATTCATATGATTCTTTGGAAATCAGGATGGTAAATACACTTTTTGTATTCAGGTTTTTTATAGAACAAATTACATGATTTGAAAAATCAAAATCTTTATAAACTTTCATCGGCTTTAGTAATAATGTTTCAACTTCTCAAGAGATCTTTTTTCTGACTATGAAATACCTTCCCCTAGGGGCATTGCATAAAATTTGCTAACATAACAAGACAGTCTTTCAGAGGATACCAATATTTGTCTATATTTCAAGTATCCCTAGTTGGCCCTATATAATACTACCCCCATAACATGTTTTTTAAACAGTGATACCTTTTTTTTTGGAAGATACGTCCTTAAATGTTTTAGACCTTTTTTACCATGAAATTATCTAGATATAGAAATTCCCAAATCACTAATTACAAATCTTCATTTCCAAACCTAAACATTTCATTATGATTCCAAAAAAAATTATCAATAAATTGGAGACTCATGAACCTTTGGTCAAAGCTAAAGACCTTATATTAATGCCCTCCAATTTCCATTTTTCATGACATCAAACTTCATAGAATAATTTCCTTATAGAATGACTTGAAACTGCATAACATAATGTCCTTGCAGCGTGACATTAAAATACACAACACAATATTAGAAGGCCATTTTCTGAACAATTTTAATTATTCTTCATATATATATCAAATTCATATTGGAATATTTTTCCCATTCATAGCATATGTGGGAACTGATGTACCCTTTATTCTCATGTTTCATTGGTGGTCTATGACATCCATTGTGGACATGACACATCCAATTCGTAACTACATCTGTTTATCAATAATATAATATAGGAATTCATAAGATCTATTTTAAATTTCTATTTACTATGTTCTCCAAATGGATTTGAATATAATTCACCTACATAACAGTCATGTAAAATAAAGGATAACACTGTTTGGATATGTAGCGCACTCCCCTATTATCCATGTATAATATAGTCTCCATAATGGGGTTATTTATGAAATGGTAACATCGTTCTTGAAAAAGTACTCCTATTAGTTTGTACTTCATGTTTTAGGTTTGGTGACCATAAAAATATATTGACTCATGATTCCCCTTGAAAATATCTAAATAATATTAGAGAAATTCCTAGTCACTTATCCTTGTTTGGGATCTAATTTCAAAATTTATTGTCGACCATATTTGACCTTAAACACTAGCATTATTAGTCCAATATGCATGAATCTAAACTAGGCTTAAAAAAAGTGGCATTGTACCATCCAGATTCAAAACCTTCAAAGAGGACTCTGGAAAAAGTCGATTTTTTAGCTTGCTAGACCATTATTTTTTATGTTTTAGGCAATAATTTGAAAACAAAATTCAAATGATACCATGATTGTTGGGTTTTCTATATAACTCTATTAAAAAAATATAACTATGCTCATTAGGCTCAATTTATGAAGAGAAAAATTTAAGCACCTCCATTCCTATTATTTTAATTATGATTATCAAACATAAATTTTTGTTGATGTAAAAATCACCATCGATATTGCAATTACAAAAATAACGAAAAAATTAAGATAGATATGACTGGAGACAAAATTATTTTCATTTAAATGGTAAATCTATGGAACATCAACCAAATGAGTCCTCTCTATATATAATTAAAAGAAACTCTCATCATGACTCTTCATATGTTTAATGTAATCATGATGTTATCAGTTCCTTACCAAAGTTGAGACCATTGACGAACATCAGCCTCTTCAGCTTAACGAAGTGTTTCTTTATCTGTTGAAATGGTAGTTATCCCTTCCAACTGGGTTTATCTGAATTTTCGGTTTAATTTCTCAAGATTTTTATGAACTACATCCTTTTTTTTCTTGAATATGTACCATGTAATTCATTTCATCTTTAATATTTTGGCCAATTTCTAAAGACCTATTTCTATGGTCATCCTATGCCTCAACTATAGCATCTAGGAAGCTCTCAGCATTAATAAGTCATTGGGCCTATTCAAGAACATTCCACAGATTATATTATTTCTCCAGTCAAAAATGGACTCTTTCATTGTATTGTATTCTAAGAGAATATTAAATCCACCAAATCCCCATATGAAAAATAGTATGGGGTGTTTTCCATAATGGGGGGTTATCTCATCAAAAGGCTTCACTGAAATAGTCTTCAAAAATTGATGCCATTCCATTTTAAGTGCCACTACAAAAGATACTTGCATATCTATTTTTGAATCTAAGTTACTACTATAGGGATGGATATACTCTGTAAAGAAATATCGTAGATAGGTTCCTTGATTGCTATTTTATAGAATAGTGGCTACTTTACCATTCATTGAAGTTGGATCCTACATAGAGGTTTCACCTTCAGATATAGTTGTGGGAGTCGATAGCCCTAAATTTTGAATCAGAATAACTATTAGTTTCAATATAGTGGCAGAAATAGAGAATGATCTTGACATTAATTAACATTTACCCAATAATAATATTCCTTCTGGATTAGATTCATCCACATATTTTAAGCTTCATCATTTTGAACAAGTGTTTCATAGAGTGGGGTATTCTCCTGAGTTTTCCCAATTTTGATAATATAAGGCTCTAAAGATTCTCCCAACATAGGGTTCTTAGTTGGTATTTCTTCTGCCTCGATAGAGGAAGGATAAAGTGGAGTTCACCTTTCTTGAAGGGCCTTAACAACATTCTATTCCGACAGATTTTCATAAGATGAACATTGATGTGATGTTCCATGTAAAAGAAGAAAAATTATGTATGGAAATGAATGATTGGGAACTTATACCCCTAAAATTCTTTATTGATGTCCCCAAAATACACACTGGAAATTGGAATATCATTGTTCAGATTAAGGGAATCCATTTTTTTAGTGTATGTGGATTTGAATGTTATAGAATCCTCGCCATTTAAAGTATCCCTAAAATAATGGTCGATGCCCAAATTGGATCCAATGACATTTTTTTCTGTCAATTATTCACCTGGTGGAAATTCATCCGGTCATTCCACATTAGGATCAGCACCGATATATGCTTCAAATTTCCCAAGATCTTCATTTATTCCTTTTGGATCAGTAGGAATATCCACATTGATTATTACAGGATTTATTGGCAAGGTCTACTGATATGAGATTTTATGAAGTGAAAAATATTAAAAAAAAATATTTTGATACTAAAGAGAAATGTGTTTGACATTACCATGTCCTTTCTATCACTCTGTTAAAACAAAAACAGATGCAATTTTCTTTCATGGTACATCACATGTAAAGTTAACCGATATATAATCATGAACCAGGGATTGTCCTGGGGTTCCCATCTACATTATTAAAGGGCAATTTTTATCCCTTAATATATGTAGATATGTATATCTTATGAGAAGATGAATGTGGTTACAAAATTGTATCAAGAAATACATAATACCCTAGGATAGAAAAATACTTAATTTTTTATATAGGTTGAGGATTATATATCCCCATTACCCCATTCATGATTTTTAATCCTAGAGAATGTTTAGAAGACTTAGGGGGATCATCTAATTTTTCACTGGGAGAACCTGTAGGACCATACCTTGGTGACTTGGGAAAATATACTAATGTTTTATACCTATTTAAATAATACAAAATTCAATGTCATAAATACTAATGATGGTAAATTGGAAACCTAAATTGAAAAAAATGAAAAGAGGAATACATTATCAGTATTAACATAATTCTCACATTCCAAATCACAGTGATCAATTACCCCTTAATGTATCCATCGTTCTATCATATCAGATACACATTTTGAGGCCAGGACATGGTCCCCAGTTTCATATATATAGGAATCCATTTCCGGAATATTCTCATCTACTTCATCCAGGTTGTTACATGTTCAAAAATTTGGAGGTGATTTAATATCCCCCACATCCAATATTCGAAGGACATTTTGGAGGAATTCACATGCATCACTGAGTTCACAACTAAAAAATTCCAAATCTAGAATAGCTAAAGGCCGAATTTAGTTTGACTTTTATATGGTTGGTTGTGTAGAAAATTCAACACCCTATGATTGGAAGTCCACATTATGCCTCCCTTATTCATGAGATGAATCCGAATATGGGATGGTAATTTCTTTCTAGTTATGGTCACTAGATCTCATCGGTGATGGAGGTATTGTTTCCCTAGTCATATTATTCTTGGTGTATCTTCTTCAGAGATGTTTTTTAGTTTATGAATCATCTGCATCATCATTATCATTAAACCTTTTACCATGATTTCTATGAACAATATTTTTTGTGGATAATACATGATATATTCCTTTTTTAATGCTCTATGAGGTTACGATGATTCCCATGCTTTGGAATATCTGTCCTCTAATAAAATTGATTCATCTTATGGAGGTAATGTAATTTATAATTTGGATGTCTCTAAATCCCTCAAATTCCACAATTATATAGCTACCATTGGATGTTTCTAATGTCTTACATATGTGGGAGGAAATGTACAAGATTTTTAATGACATTTGAACATGCAATAAATCCTATAAGGAACATCATCCTCATATATTATTTGACCATCAATCATGGTTGATAACATGTTGTCCCTAAATTCCATCATATAAGCCCTCATCACATAATTTTCTTCCTTACCATTATCAAAAAATGTTCTATTTGGTGGGTAACCAAATGAAAAGAATCTAAATTCTCCTAATGAATGAAGGACCCTTAAAAATATATCAGGATTCATTTTCAAAAGATGAATCTTGGAGACATTATGTAAAAATGGGGTAAATAGACCATAAGGGACTCAAACATAATTCAACACTGAATATGAAGAATAGTATATAAAAATGAAACCCCAAAACACTTGAAATGGTCCTTAAAGTCAATATGGTGCCTTCCCATTGTAAAAATGTAGTAGGGAATGAATGATTATTACTAGTAAATGGTTTCCAACACAATATATTTCCCTGTTACAAATTTTGATGGGATAAAAAAGTCATTGGCCTTACACTGCCACCGAATTCATCGAATGGAAGAATGTAAATGCTTAGCCACATTTTAAGGAAACTGACTAAGCATAATTTTACTTCAATATCATGTTTGAATTTATATCCCAAGTTTGTGTAGTCACTACTCTCTAATTTGTTCCATTATGTACCTAAAATACCCTAGTTTTCAGCATATGAAAAAACAGTAGGACATCCTCTGGTGGGACCTTTCTCTTTCAATGGTTCTAGAAAAGCTTCCATCCACACTCATGCCTGAATTTCATTCTATTCTATCTAAAATTCATTTTCTATTTTGAATAATTAATGATCCAATGGTGGGGTTGTAGTGATGTCACCCCATGTTTTTACTGGTGGAATGAACTCATCATACATCTCTCCGAGAATAGAAATCCTAGATATTTGTTAAACATCAAAAAAGATTATGCCAACCTCCCCATCTGTCAAGTGGAACGTATTTTATTGGGGACTTCATCAGCCCAATAATTCAGGAATGGTGTTATTTTTGTAATCATCAGTTTTTCCTATATATAAAAATTCATAAATGTTAGCATCAAATAGTTCTTTCATGAATTCCTTACAAGTATGGCATACCTAAAACGCCCACATCCATTTAGGTTCAACTCGTCCTATAGAAAGAAGTTCTGAGTCCTTCTTTCAACCATTAGAATGATCAATTTATGAATAATCAGTGGATGAATCATAACACTGTGTCCTTGGCTGTACAACATGATATTTCATATCATGGGTACAACCACTATGGTGTAGGATGCATCCAATAGATACTTTTACCTCATTTACAGGAATACCCTTAGTCTTTATATTTAGGCAATGATAGTTGATGTATTGAAGAAACATAGTCTTTGAAATTTATCACTTAATAACGTGAATGTGGGAATATAGAAAAAGGCCATGTCCGTATAGAGGCTGATAGAGACTTCATGGATATTCACAATAGTATGGAATCAAGCCTTTCAATGGCCCATGGAGAGTAATCTCAACAACATATTAATACTTTGGTCCAAAAAGTATCACTATATCAATTTTACGAGCTTTATATACCTTAGTTCAGTCATCAGGTGAGTATTTTCCTGTAAAATAAGTACCATTTTCCCATTAGGTTGAAATTTTGACTTAATAAAGTTCCAATTCTAATGTAAATGAATTTATAAATTTTCCCAAATAAATTCTTCACATGGGTCCAATGATCATGACATCCATATAGGTCCTTTGACAGGGATCCAAGAACAAGTCCATTGATAAAATATTTCCACATAGCTTAATCCCCCAAATGGTTTCACCTTGATAAAATTTGAAGGGACCTACATGAGTGCACAATGCAGTAAGTCTAGACAAGCGAGATATGCAATGAGGGAGAAAAATATGAGATCCTGGGTGAAGAAAATTGTAATGGAACATTGATATTTGTAGACACCATCGACCTACGTGGTAAACTTATGTGATATAGCTACGTTGAAATCCTATGTGACATAGCTATGCGACGTACCTATGTAGTTTTGAATTTACTCCATAATCATTTCCCTATAATCATACATCAGGACCTGACACTATTTTTTATATCAGATCCAATACTGAGGGTGAATTTATTTACACTCCTTATCAAGAAAAAAAAGAATATGAAGATGTCCTATGGTTATTTGAAGGTCTCAAGAAGAAACTAAAGGAAGTAAAATACATAAATGTGCTAGGGACCTAAGTTGAGGAGATATTCTGGGATCCTATGCAGAACTTATATATCCAGAAAATCCTCACATGTTTTTCTTATTTATCATAGTGCATAGCCCCTATGTTATATACCTTCTTGTAGGAGATATGCTAACAATCTATGATAAAAATTGATTTCTACACCCCTACACAGATGAGTTACACTACCGACGTGCACTGAAGAACTCCTTTTGAATAACCACCTCCTTGCCTAAAAATAGGACCCATGGGATCCTCTTTGACCATTAAAAAATGTTGGGAGAACTCGTGAAGCCACCATTGCATAGAATATTATCTCAGAAACCCCCATATTTTCTCAGGCATCTCTCTAAAATAATATAGATGATATAATTACATGGGATAAGCACTTTTTAAATCCTTTCATCGTTTTAAATAGAATAAATATTACTAAGGATCCTTATTCTGTAATGAAAAACCTTCCCACACATGGAATATTCTCTAAAGGACCTACTCGGGGCTCTTCCAAAGACACCAAAGGAGACCCAGGGTGTTTAGATATACATCTATCCCATGTTTTCTCTTCTTGGGAGTCCCTTTTTATGATTTCATTGGCTTCGTTATCTTATGATATGCATTTTTTCAGTCATCACTTGGACCTGCGTAGCACACTAATGAAATGTACCTACGCAGTGCACCTACACGACATAACTACATAGTATAGATACTCTTCATAGTTGTTCTTGAATCCTACTCAAATTACCTCATAGTCTCTCATAAATGCTACTCATAGAAGGTTATCTCCTTCCTTGGTTACCTTATCTGAAAGGCACTAAGTTGAAGCCTCTACCAAAAACTCTAGGAATTTTATGTTTTTGGGAATGGTGCATCAGGATGTATATTATTTGGATTTGTTTATTTATAGTCAGAGTTTTACCACTTATTTATTCTATGGGAGTTAGGACCCTTTGGATTTTGGTAGGTTTTCATATCTATAGTCACATGGATTCTTACCCTTGATATAGTGATGTGATGTTTCTAGTCCTGGATTATGGGGATCTATCTCTCTCCTCCCACTTCCTCCTCTAAGACACAGAGCCATGGAATCCCAATACAATGAGTGAGGTTTACACTTTATTTTACATTCATCAATGGAAATGTATCCCCCCTCTCCTAGGACCCACCAAGGGGAGCTATGCTAGTGTAAGACCCTAGACTTCTGTGTAAAAGTTACTGTATCACTCCTCTCTACTTCTATCACCTTCTATAATTCATTACATTGGACCCTCCCCTAATGAAAAATGGAGAGGGGGGTGGTGTGTTTCTCTATGCCCTCGCCCACTGTCGCGTTAATTTCATTCACCATAGGCCTTCCCTATTCCATTAGTGAAAGAAAGTGTGTGTGGTTTGTCATATCTTTTATATCCTCTTGTTTCTCACCCCGATCATGGGTCACATGGGCTTAGATATTGTGATGATCACTACATCCACACAATTCACCAGTCTTGAACTCTAGAACATTGAGAACTCTGATTCTCACCATAATTGGTATATGTAGGAAGCGTTCATCTGGGCCCAAGATCATGGGATTAACTTTTCAGGAATACTACCATAATTCCATTAATTTAGGCATAATCCTTAGGAGTAATCCCCATCCTACATCTCTCAAAGGATCATACACCCATACAAGACTTCTCGAACTCAGTGGGATTTTATTCAAATCCAAATGAGTTACAAAGGAAGCATCTATGAGGATCAAACACAACAATGTAAATCAACCCTTCACTTTCAGGGCCACATTTCCATCACGATCTAATATAACTTTGAAAATCATTTCTTTTCTAGGTTCTACGGTCATCTTAGTCATAAGTGCTTCACCATGATTGGAATAAGAACCTTCCACTTAGTTTTCCTTACCACATGATATTGAACTATATGGTTAGGTCCTTGTCCATCAACCATAAAAGGAATGTCGTGTCTCATTATGTTGCAAACAACTATGAGGGTTTTGATTCCAATCGAAAAGATTCATAGGTTGCCCATTTATGGGTGTGATCCCAAGATCCAAACAAAATATCATCTCCTTGGACAACCATAAATTACTGAGTGCCCCACTGAGTGTCTTAAAAACCAATATCATCATTACAATGGATAAAGGAATAGTTAAATATTAGAAGGGAGGATACCGTTTATAGAGAAACTCAAATACATATGGATATCTCCATTAATGAAGAACCTCGAATAAATACAGATGATTCTAAATTTCACACAAGATAATAATTGATTTCAAATTAAAAGGGAATCATTTGTTATAATTGGTGAATTAATATGGATTTATTAAAATATCTCAAACCTATTAAAGAGTATCGAAGTAAGCAACAATTCCCCCTAATAGGGTATGATGAGTCGAACCACTCAACCTCTAGACCAATGTATGTTCTTATGTATTGTAGGTCCAAAACTAATGAGCACCTTACATTTTAATGTATGCCATTTTGGATAAGGAATAATTAAACATTTTTAGTTCCATTAATAAATCCAATTGAAACCACCCGAAAGTTGTGATTTCTAACTTTTACACGCATATTGGGGGAGAATAAAATATAGAATCATTACATATATAGATGGGATAATATGAACATGGTTTCATAGAAATGTTTTAGAATCATAAATCATGAATTTAGCATGATTCAAGGGTCATTAGACATAGTAGAGAAGAAGTAAAGGATAACCACAGTGACAATTGCACATAATTGCATGATTTAAGGCAATCCACCACGAATGTTGCATAGAAAGCCTAATTAGACTCAAATTTACAAAGTGAATTTTATCTCTATTTGGGTTAACCCATCATAATATATTCATGAATTTGATTTCAACTGATATAATCATCCATAATCTATCATTCATAAACAAAATGATTACCCATAGTAAGAATCATATATCATAACCAAGTAATAATGCATAACAAATGGGAGTATCATAAAAATGTGCACGATAGAAATGAATTAAACCATTAATTAAAAACTATAGTCTATTATAGGAATTTTACCTGAAAATTTATTTCAAATTGAAGTCTAAAATTGTAAAAAGTGTACTTAAGTAACAAGATAATGATAAAATTTTAGTTTGGTTAAAGAAATATATCAAAGGTCATTTAAATGATAAAAACATCATAATTTTTTATATAAAAACATATTTTAAACAAAATTTTTAATAATAAAATAGTTTTAATAAAAATATTAGGGGCTTAAAAATATATTATACAGTGTACTTGAAAATAGGAATGAATTAGTGATGTTCCCTTAAATGGGTTTGCGTATCGGGAAGTACTGAGGAGTGAAACACCTAAAAGTATATATATAACCAAAATATAATTATGATTGTACCTTAATAAATGATTTTTTAGGATTTACATAGATTTTATAATATGTATATATAAATAATAGATAACATCATTTGGGTAAAAACAACGATTGATCAACCTGAATGAATAATGGGGATTTATGTTGAATCCCTTACCTTTAGTATGTTCGTGTTCTTCACATGATATTAGTGTCCTGGATTACCAAATTAAATTCATAAATAAATATTTTTAGGGTTTATTGTTTCAATTTCATTTTTTGGGATCATTTTTTCCTTGGTTTTTAGGGTTGGTTTACTTTTAACAATGCAAGGATAAATATGTAAGATGATAATGTTTTCTTGAATTGGAGTTATATGTTATTAATGAACATCCAAAATATTACATGGTTATAAAATTGATTTGGTTTATTACTATGAAGATGAATAATTATATTAAACATTAATGATAACGGTTTTGGTTAATTGGTGGTTTCTTTATCACAACGAACTCATTTTTATTTGTAAATTTGTACCATGTGTAAAAAATATTTAGAAACCCTAAATAAGATATAATACTTATTTTATAGTTTGGTTAGACCAATAAAATTATTACCTAACAAAAATTGAAGACAGTAATAGAAATTGAAAACCCAACAACCATGAATGAAAAAAATTAACACACCTCGGATGGTATTTTCATTTC
Organism: Viscum album; assembly: GCA_963277665.1. NCBI lineage: Eukaryota > Viridiplantae > Streptophyta > Magnoliopsida > Santalales > Viscaceae > Viscum > Viscum album. The sequence continues at coordinate 744,584,906 of OY728128.1, forward strand.
TAGTGTAATAGGTGGGAATAGGATAGATGATGATGATGAAATATTACATTATCATTAAAAAAATCTTGTACATGTTTGTTTTTTAGTTATCATGACATTTGGATGAATGGATGTAGGGAATTATAATGAAAGAATGGAACTTCAAATAAAATATATGAAATGAAAAGTGGAATTTACCACTGCAATATATCATACTTGAGAGCCTCCTTAGGGGAATGGTTTTTGTATTATTTTGAGACCAACAGATCTTGGATGTGGGAAATGGGCATAGGGATTTACATGTGCATAATTTTGATTAGGAACAAGTCTTGAGAGGTGTAAGGAGAGGAGGGAAAGAGGGGTGGTATTTATATTGGAGGAGAGGAGGGGTTTCACATTATTTTAATCATTAGTTAAAATTTTTCTCCCTCGAAAATTAATAGTATTGATTATTGTGACAAGAAAAATTAATGGGAGACTCTGAGTTCTAACCATGATTTATTACCTCATTATAATATATTTCATGACAAAATAATTCATCTTTTTATCTTATTTTGTAAATTATTATATTTCACTATTCGTCAATAAATATTTAGATTTCAGACGAATCCAAATAATTAACACTAACCATTTATTGAATTTTTAATTCAAAAATGAAAGCCATTTTTCCAAAATAATTTTCAAAAAATGTTAAATTATATTTTTACCAAAAATCATGATTTACCTGAAAAATTTAAAATTTTAAATTATAACTACTTTTTTAACACTTTGAAAAATTAATTAAGGTCTCATAAAATTAGTTTATAATCATTAGAAATCAAAATTATAATTTATGAATTCATTATTTGAAGAAATTTTCTTTTAATTTATTAAATTAACCATAATATTGTAGTCAATTAAACAAACATACCGAAATACCAACACTTTATTAATGATTTATTTTTTTTTAAAAAAACTATTTATATATAATATTATATATTTATATCATAGTGTCACATATAAGATGTATAACTTTTAATTATACTTCCATTTTTGAGGTTACTATTACATTGTTTGGTCTACTATTCATTATGGTCACATTACAATTCTAAAGGTTAAGTAATTATTTAATCAGTATGGGTTCTTTAACATCAAGAGATACATTTTATTTCACACATTATTCACTTATATGATTTGTATTGTGTTCAATAAGAAATATTATTTGATTATACAATTAGACACAATTATATTAATGGATTTATATTGATAAAACAATGGATTGTTACATTCTCCCCTCTTATGATATTTCTCCCTCAAATTTTAATTTTACATTCTATGTCGTAAATAAGTGTGGGTACTTTTCAATCGTTTCTTCCTCTAGTACCCATGTTGTATCATTGTACTTATGGATATTCCATAATACATGTCCATGTTATAGTCTTGTTGTGTAGAACATTATCTCTGTTCCAAGATCTTAATAGGCTACTCCTTGTATGAAATGTCATTCTACAACTATACAACCTCTAATTAGAGTATATTTAAAGGATCTAGAATGATCCTCTTTAAGAGAGATGCATTGAATTCATCTTGTACTTTAGACATGGTAAGTGAAAGTTCTAGTATATATCCCAGGAATCTAACAAGATCAGTAATCTCAAAGGGTCATATGTACTTGGGACATATCATTCCATTCTTCCCAAACCTCATGGCCTTCTTCCATGGATATATAATGAGGAATATCAAGCCAGCAACATCAAACTCAATGCCCCATCAATGATTTTCTTTATAAATCTTTTGTTGACTTTGGGCTTCCTTGATGTGCTTCTAAACAATATTCACCTTCTTCACCATTTCATTAACTATTTCATGTCCTAGTAGCTTATTCTCACTGACTTAATGCAAGAATGTATGTGTTCCTCACCTTTTCCCGTAATGGGATTTATATGCTTCCATTTAGATGAAACAGTGGAAACTATTATTGTATAAAAATTTGACCAGTGTATGATATTGGTCCCACCATCCGTTGAAGTCCATAAAATATTCTATCAAAATATCTTCCAATGTCTAAATAGTTAACTTATAGTGTCCATCATCTTGAGGATTATATGACATGATGAAGTTCAACACAATGCATAGGGAATATTGGGGACTCTTCCCAAACTTCAAGGTGAATCTTTGATCTCAATTGGATAAAATAGTTAGTGGTAATACATAGATACTTACGCCCTCTTTCACATATATACATTCAAGTTGATCTAATGAGAATTCCTCTCAACTTGTGATAAAGTCAGTTGTCTTTGTAGGATGAACCATTATTACCCATAATGCTTTGTTTCCTCTGGATGTCCTTGGAAGTCTAGAGACAAAGTCCATGGTTTTGTTCTCCCACTTCATTGTTTTTATGGGTAGTGGTCACATAATCCCCTCATACTTTTTTATTTTTTCCTTCTCTTTCTGATATATGAGGAACTTTTATGTTTATTTGGAAATTTCTTTAATATTTTCCCATTCAATGTTTTCTCCGAGATCTCGATCCATCTTTCAGATCTATGAAAGAATAGGGATGTTTGAGATATGTGTGTCATTAAAATATACTTCATTATCATTAGATTTTATAGTACACAGAATTGTGACCCAAATCATATAACTCCTTCTTCATCAATCATGAACTCAGATGATTTACCATTTCTAATAGCTTCCACCCTTTTCAGAATTTACACTTCTTTTGTTGGATCATCCTTTATTTTGTCCACGAGGGATGGTTGAGAAAACATATATGAAAGGAGTGATGATGTTACATCCATAATTATTCCCATGTATGTATTATAAAATATAATAATATTGGATACTTCTCAACTCTCATCATTGATAAAGATGGAGGATCCTTTCTACATGGAGTATATTCCACCTTATTTTCCTTACCATGATGGTAGTGGATTGAGTATTCATAATCTGTGATGAGCTCTAACAATCTTCACTAGAACATATTTTTATCTTTTTATGTGAATATATATTTTATACTCTTTTTATCAGTATATATGTCACACTTCTCCCAATATTTATAACGCCATAATATTTTCAATTAAAATATCACAGATAAAAACTCTAGATCATTCCTTGGATAGTTTTTCTCAAGTATTTTCAACTTCTGTATGGTTTAGTCTTTCAATTTAACATTTTTCAATAGTACACAACCTTATCCTTCCTTTAAAGAATCATTGTACACCATAAATGGTTCCCCACTTGTTGGCAGTGAGAGAACTATTGCAGAGATAAGCCTCCTTTCGAGCTTCTTTTATGATTTCTTCATAATCTTGATTTTGGGAAAACAACTCCCCCATTCATGTCATCTTGGTAATTTTGTTTTACAATTGTGAAAAGATATTCATAAATAATTATGAATACCCAGTTATACCAATGAGGCTATGGATCTCCATTAACTATATTTCCCTATGCCACCCTTCAATTTCCTTTTTCTTGGAAGGGTCTACAAATAACTATTTAATAGTGAAAATATTCTCTAAGAATGATACTTCCTCAATCCATAAGTCATTCTTGCTGTACTATTCTTATATTTTATCCCTTTTAATGTTCTATAGCATAGTATTAAAACTATCCCCATGTTCCTCCTTTCTCTTGGAGTATATTAAAATATCATCAATAAAGTCTACATGAATTTTTTTGATGTTATCTCTAAAGCCTCTATTCATTAGATCCCTGAAAATATCTGGATCATTGGGGAGCCCAAATGGCGTCCCAATGAACACATAGTATCCATGACTCATTCAAAATTCTATCTTGAGAATATATTCCTTCCGCCCCATTAATTGGTGATATCATGACTAAAGGCCCACCTTAGTTAAATAACTGGCCCATGATGATTATTGAACAAGTCATATATATGAGGTAGGTAATACTTGTTATTCATATTGATTTTATTGAGATCATGATATAAAATAAACATGTACTGTGAACCATCCTTCTTCATGACAATGAGTATCGGTGCTCCCCAAGGTGAAGTATTTGGTCATGTAAAATCCTTTTCTTGGTTCTCCTACAACAGCTTCTTTATCTCTTCCAAATCTACAATACCATTCAATAAGGTGTCTATCATATAGGTAGTGATCCATGAATATGTTACTATTAGATCATAGCCTCTCAATCCGGATGAAGAATAGGAAATAATTTTGGAAATACATTATTGTAGTACCTTATAATGGGCTTTTTTTCAATCATTGTTCTATCCACTATCTCAATCATTTGAGTTTGACATTCTACATCATAAGGAAGTAATATCCACATGTGAGACAATGAATTTAATGGAGATTCATCTTTCTCCTTACAATTTCAAAATAATTAGAGGATTTTTGGGATGTGAACAGTGATCTCCCTTTCCAGAAAGTTGATGTTGTCTTTGTATAAATATTTCCAATCCATGGACAAGATAATAGTTAACTACACTGAAGGAATTATGATGAGATCTTATTTGGAGGTTCATTCCACAATCCTTAATTGGGGAGGGGATATGTACAATAGATGCAATAATTTTTTCATTTTATAATCTTCAATTTAACTCGATATCCATATTGTGAGGTTGTGTTTGAATAGTACTACTAAACTTTCATTATATAAATGAATATCTATTACCAGAATGAAATAGTATGTTCGTTATTCTAGAATGAATAACTAGAGTACCTATCACAACATTGCTGTCCAGATCCACCTCAGTAGTCATGATGGCATAATCCCTTCTTTGTATACAAAGAGGCTATTGTCAGTTACCTCAAACAACACTTGGCTTATAGAATTTTTTTTCCTAATGGACATGTTCATTATTGTTGAAACACTACACTACTTATTCTGAGTTGATCTGAAAATTATTTTCTTATTCCACATTAGTTGGATTCTTCATAAACCTTTAGTATTTTTTGCCCAGATGTCTCATTTTTCAACATTTTGAGAAATTCATAGTCCCCTTTAGACAGTTCCTATGAGGCTTATTCCCAAAATTTTGACATGTGGGATGTTTTATCTTCATTACATAAAGGGATTTATTTGTAAATAAACTCCTATTAAACTATAGTATGAACTTTTATTTACTTATCCCATGAGACAACTGAGAGTCTTTGATCTCTGTTTCATTCTTGGGGGAACAACATATAATCTCCTCATAACAATCAAGGTCCCAAATCCCCAAAAATATTTGTATACTCATATTTATTCCTCTAAAGATGTTATCCACATTTATTATGTTGTTCATGAAAATATAGAATTCATATCTTTCAATTCATTATGGTTTATTTCATATGCCCATATGGACTCATCTTCCATTTGATTAATTATGAGGAACTATATTTCCATTTAGAGACAGGGGGTTTGGGGAAAATATATATTCAAAATAATTTTATGTAATTACTCTTAATGAACGAAATCAATTTTCTCCTAGGATATCAAATTCTTGATCTGTTTCCACCACTGATCAGCTTCTCTATAAAAAAGACAGACCACCAGAACGACTTTTAATTCTTTTGAGCCCTAGAGGAAAGATAATATATTTTCAATGGGGTTCATTCGTTGTTCCTAAAGGAGGTGATCAGAATATCTACTAAACATGGGAGGCCTTTTCAACTTGAAGGATTATTCGGAAACATAATATTTACATAGAGTAGGAGGGAATTCAACAAGATTAAAGTTGCTTTTCAAAACAAGATCTATCTAATCAAGTATGGCCATAACGTTTTGAGCACCTGTTCCCATTATATTAGGAATATAATTAAATAATCCATCACATTTCTTATCACATTTATTGTTGTCATAAGTTATTCTATTTCACACCATTCTCTATGAAAAAGAAAATAATATTAAAGGTATTTAGTAGATAACTAATAATCATAAAAATGAAATTTTAAACAAAAAAGGTAAATCTTGAAAATGGAAAGTATATCCTAACATGTGATTACCTAGCTTTCAATCTGTGTTATCCATGATCTGTTTTGTCACATTTATTCTTATGGGATTATTTTTTTTGTTCCCTTAATAATGATTTGTTATAAGATTATGAATTTAATAAATAATGTCCTGTGAGAGTGTCATACAAGTAGTGCTGCAAGGCATCTTGTTGTGCACCAGTTCTCATTCGATTGTAGCTCAACGCAGTGTTATGGGTTCTACCCCAAAATAAATATTTTCTAGAGCCACATCCACTTGTTCATATCCCGATAGGGTTTAATTGTTTTATTAACAAAATACTATATACTTATCAACATTTATGTATGTTTTCACATAATTATTCTTATGCATAAGGTTCTTACTAAAGTGATCTATTAAAAATCTCAAAAATTAACAAGACCTTCCTTTGATAACAACTACAGAGACCCTATCCTTTTTCACATATCATTACAATCTTTTATGCATAATAAATCCTCACATTACAAGCCAAGCATCGTAAAGACTAGTGTCTTGGATGATTAGGTACATAATTAAACAAAATGAAACATCTTTCATCTAATCTCTATAATGAGATACAATCTTCCATTGTGGTCACACATATTTTAAGGATAACATGTGATAACATGAACAAAGGTATGAGCTAAAAACCCTCTTATGGTAATACAGATATTAATAAATCGTTAGCACCTGGGTTAGAATGAATGACTTAATGATATAAAAAACATGGAACATATGGAATAATAACATTTAAATATGGGATCATATATGGACAGAGTCTTATTAATGTGGAAGAAACATAAAAATTGATCAGAACGACTCAAGATTCTTTCAGAAAAATAAGCATATGTCATGGTTAACCACCAAGACCACTGTACATGGATTAATGATCCCAAGATAACATCCAAGACTGTTTCACAAAACATCACTTGAGAATCAACTTTAACTAATGAGTTGGTGTGCTATCTTGGGGGAACAATTATAACATGTTCATGAATATTCATTCCACATATAGATTCATACATAATCAATAATACCTAAACATAAGGGTCACTCATAGTATGAATTGGGTATCGTAATCATGTCATAAATCATAATAAATGGGATTATGATAAAAATGTACAAAAAGGTAAGGACTTAGATCAGGAATTGAAAATAATAAGTTAGTGAATGAATATGTCATGAAAAGTGAGTTCAACATGAGGTATTAACATGTAAAAATAGTACTTCAGAAACTTCATAATTGAATCATTTTAGTGTGGTTAAATGAAAATATAAAATAATGTTTTGAGCATAAAATGTTATAATTATTTATATAAACCAATAAGTGAACCAAGATATTTTTCACAATAATTAGTTTTTTTAAAAAATAGTTGTGTAAAAAAATATAATATTTGGTGTACTGGAGAACGGGATAGAATTTGGGATGTTCCCATAAACTAGTTTTCTTCTCGGGAACTTTTAAGGAAGAAAACACTTAAAAACATGTATATCCCCAAAAGAGAATAATGATTGGACCTTAATACATTATTTTTGAGAACATAAATAGTAGTAATAATTTCTATATAAAAATAACATATAACTTCATTTGGGTAAAAAATAAATTTTTAGAAACCCAAAAAAATAATGGAGATTCAGGTAAAATCCCTTACCTTTAGTCTGATGGTGTCATTCACATGATCTTAATGGATTGTATAACCAAAGTAAATTAATTAAATAGTATTTTCAAATCTTGTTCTTTATGTAAATTATTTTTCTATAACTTTATTATGTTCATTAATGACAATTTTTTTGTTTTAATAGGGTAGATTTCATTATTTTGGACCATTTGTTTCATTTGTTTTCATGATTTGTTTACATATATAAATGTAAGGTTGAACATATAAGATAAAAATGGTTTTATAGAATTTTAGTTATATGTTTATTGTGATCATTTTGAAAATTATATGGTTATAAATTTCATTTGGTTATTTTGTGTTTTGATGAATCATTTTATAAATCTTTAGTGATGACCATTTTGGTTAATTTTCAATTTTTTGATCACAACGAACACATTTTGATTTATAAATTAGTATTATGTGTAAAAAAGATTTTAGAACCATACATAAGATATAAGACATATATTATACTTTGGTTAAACCATAAAAATGGTTTCATGACCATAATTAATGATGATAATAACAATTGAAAAGTTTTTATCCTTTAATGTGATAAATTAAAGAATCCTAGATGGAGTTTTATTCTAGTATAAAATGAGGGTAAATGAGATATGATGTTGAATTATTCCATTATCAAAAATAAATTCAAGTACATGTATGGTACTGGAGTTATCATAAAATTTGGATGAAATGAGGTGAGAAACTAAAAAGAAACAAATGTACTTGAAACAAAATAAATGAAATGAAAAAGAGGAATTTACATCTTGAATATATGTTCCTAAAGAGCCTCATTAGGGTAGATAATTTGATCTTTTATGAGAACAAGAGGCCCTAGACGTGGTAGTGGATATTAGGGATATATTTGACAAGAATTTGGACTACGAACACGTAATGCCCCGAATCCGGAGCCCCTCCACTAGTGCCCCGTACCTGGTTCTCCACGTGACCTCAAGCGTGTTTCCCCAAATGCGAATGGCTATCGACTAGCAGCGAGGGACGTGGAGATTCGGTGGGGAAACTATGACCTCATTCGGTAAAGTATATAGTGGAAGAACAACTAGACACAATAGCGGAAACAATAACAGCATAAAACAACTGAACTGAACAGCGGAAGCAATGTATAAAATTATAATGATGCAACATGGTACATATGTCTATGGAAAATAGTAAACAATCCAACGGGTTGATGTACAACTGAAAAACAAGTGCAAAGGATAAACAAAGTAAACTCCTCAGCATCGCATGCCATTGATTGGTCCCCTACTCTCCAGCTCCACAGCAAGTCTGGTACCTGAAGTAGAAGGGCGTTTCCCCTTATCTATACCTGCAGAAACATAGTCTGCTTGAATAAAAAAACATGGCCCAAACAGGGTGTGAGACAAAGTACCATTAGGAAACCACCCAAAGATCTGTGCCTAACAGTCAATGAATACATGGAAAGTAAAGTACAAGAACAGTAAACCGGAAATACACATCAGCTACAATTCAAAGTTCTAACATATAAAGTACACAAGTAAAAAATCATCAAAAGTTGAAAACAGGTAACCCTCTGGGTAGCTCTCATAGAATAACCCCTATGGTTCAACCTACAAGTACTAGCAACCCTCTCGGAGGCACACACAGTCTCACCCCTCTGGTTCAGCTAAGAATAGACTCTCAGAGGAAGCACTCACCCTCAATTCCCCCTATAGTCTCATATCATGCTAAAGGCTCTCTAGGGAAGCACTAAACGTCTCATTCCCCCTATGGCCTATGCCAAGGATCTAAAGATATCTGAGGAAGCACTCATAGTCAATTCCCCCTATGGTCTCACATCGTATTAAAAGACACTCTGCAGAAGCCCTTACATCCATTATCCTTATGGTCTACTACACTAGGTTCTCACAGTCCTGTGCAGAAATAAACATGCTTAACGTGCGTGCATCATCCAAGTAAACCTTAAGAACTACATCACTATCAATCTAAGACTCAACAGTACAACAAAGAAACAGTTCCACTATCTTATAACTAGGCATGACCACTGGAAAAACGCCAAATAGTTAGAATAAGCATGGAAAGCATCTAGATTACAAAAAACTACTCTATTCACAAAAGTAATCCTCTAATATAGAAATCAAGCAAGAAGGGAATCAATCAATGGAAAAATAGAAAAACACACAATTCTCATTCAATGGAATTGGAACAATTGCACAAAATACTCAAAGACATTCTACATAAAGTCAGAAACCACCTATCTTGATGCTAGGGGATTGATACACTTGAACCACGATGACTATTTCTTCCTTGACCCTCATAGATCAGAGAAAATGCACAAAACGTTCAACCTTAGATAACATGGGATGGATAAAGAATTGGAAAACAAGTCTCAAGCATAAGGAAGAACACACCGCTTCTCTTCCAATGAAATCAACAGAGCTCTAATCGAAGAATGGATGGAGATGCGGGAGCTCGAGGAAGATCCGTCCGTACAGGTCACTCTCAGATAAAGAACCTGGAGAAGGGGTGTGTTCTGTCCGTTAGGCGCGAACCCGGTGTGTTTACTGAAAAAAAGTACACATCGTGTATTTTTAGAGTACACGTCATGTACTAGGTCCTTCCATACTCCGCCAAAATCGGCCTTCATGTCACCCCTACACACCGTGTGTGTGGCCCGGATATGGCCAACACACGGCGTGAACTCAGAAAGTACATGGCGTGTACTTCAAAATTTTCCAGAAACATCATTTTTATTAAAAACCCCAGAAAAAGGAAAGGCGTACCTGGAACGAAGATCTGAGATCTTAAAAACTTCCCCCCTTAAATAAATTCGTCCCTGAATTTCCCTAGTGAGGCGTAGAAGAAGAAACCCCGAACAGCTACAGCCACTGAGACCGTATATCGACCTCCCTTACCCAGGTCTCGTCCTATACTCGCCCATGCTGGCATAACACCCATACAAGAGGGACAGACCGACCTCGGAGAACCTTCGTACTATGATCGACAATCCGGACAGGATGCTCCTCAAACGACACATCTTCTTCAAGCTCAACCTCCATGGGTTGGAAGACATGAGATGGGTCTGAAAAGTAACGTCGGAGTTGAGAGACATGGAAGAATTCATGCATGGCCCGATACCTCTGAGGTAACTACATCCTATAGGCAACTGGCCCAACTCTCTCCAAAACCTCAAACGGCCCGACATACCACGGTGAAAGATTACAATGTCCCTAAATCCTCTTGTGTCCCAACCTCGAGGCGACTAGCAGGAAAACCTGATCCCCGACCTCTAACTCTATAGGTCATCTCAGCTGATTAGCATAAGACTTCTGCCAAGACTGTGCTATATCCATCCTCTTCCAAATTAGTTCTATCTACTCTAAAGTCTCATGAACAAGATGAGGTCCCACCAAAGCTGCCTCTCCTGCCTCCAGCCAGTATAAGGGTGATCGGCATGACCTACTGTACAAAGCCTTGTAAGGTTCAATCTGAATGGTCACCTGGAAACTGTTGTTGTAGGCGAACACCACCAGTGGAATATGTTTATCCAAAGAACCGTAAAATTCTAGGATTCAAGCATGGAACATATCATCAAGCACTTGGATCATGCGCTCGGACTGGCCATCTGTCCGGAGATGGTATACCGTACACAGAAGTACCTGGGTACCCAAAGCCTTCTGAAGTCCCTAACAGAACTGAGATGTAAAATGTGCATGTCTGTCTGAAACAATAGAGTGTAGAACGCCATGAAGATGAATGATTTCTCTGATGTAAAGTCATCCCTGATCATCAACACTAAAGGTCTCCTTGATCGGCAAGAAATGAACAACCTTCGTGAGACTTTTGACGACAACCCAAACAACATCGTTCCATCGAGGCGACCTCGGCAACCCTGTCACAAAGTCCATCACAACATCGTTCCAATTCCTCTACAGAATGGGTAACTATTGTAAAAGGCATGCTGGTCACTGATGCTTTACCTTCACCTACTGACAAGTAGAGCATCTCATGACAAAACTATCAACATCCATCTTCATACCCGATCACCAGTACTGGAGATGAAGATCCAGATACATCTTGGTGATGCCAGGATGAACTGCCCAGACTGAGGAATGAAAATCCCACATCAGCCCCCCGTGTATGTCTGCTGGCACCCATACTTATCCTTGGAAATGCAAGATTCCATCCTCACCCACTATCTATCCAGGAAGAGGGTCCTCTCCTGACACACTCTCCCGCTGGGCTAAGCCTTCTAGTTTTGATAGCTGCCTCATCCGTACCCGATCAAGTAGTGTGAAGATAACAGCTACAGAAGATATGAAAGTATTTCCTTGTCTGTCGTTCGCCTCCAGATGCTCGAAGATAGTCAGCACGGCTTCCATCCATGACTCTGCAGCCTGAGGTCCTCCCTCCCCCGAGAACGTGGGAGGATGTTGATGCTGAAAAACCCGTGTCAAGTCTGCCATAGTCGAGGCAGGAGGCGGTGCTCCCTGAAAGGTCTGCATCATACTAATAAAATCTTCCCTGAACAACGCATCTTCTCTTGGAACTGGTATGACAGCCGGTGGCAAGGCTGGCCCGACTAGAGGATCGGTAGGAAGTCCTTGATCAGACATATCTGGCGTCTAATCACTGCCTGACGACAGACGTACAACCGGAGGACGTCTCGGAGGCATATCTCTAAAAGATCAAAAGAACACCTTAGATTAGAAAACAAGGACAGGAAACACAGGAGTATAGAATGGGAAAAGGGTAATAAAAACACAAAATTTTACAAAACATGACTACACGACGTGTATAAAAACTACACAACGTGTCTTCATAAGCCACTAACATGGGCATTTACCCCTGCCCTATAGGTTGTGTAACACCTCAAACTACATGGCATGTTAACCCAACACAAGGCGTGTACTTGAAACCTATTCCCCTTCCCGAGTCTCTTTACACGGCAAACCCACATGGTCCGACTTAACCAAAAACTACACGACGTGTTTTGAAAAAATCACGGCGTGTACTAGAAAAGGTTTCGGCTGCCCGTTTTGTTAAAAACATGGTCATCTACACGGCTGAACCTTGCACGGCATGTTCCAAACAAACACGGAGTGTATAGGTGAAGGTGACATCGTCCCGTGTTGTTCGTGACACGGCCGGGTACCTTAACAAGACTACACGACGTGTTCCGAAGACAACACGGCATGTCGAAGAGAAGGTAATGTCGACCTGTTTCATTCGTGACACGGCCGGGTACCTAGATGAGACTACATGACATGTTCCATTATAACACGGCATGTTCTACTCAAGCTTCCCTGACCCATGTTGTTAGTGACACGACCGTGTACACGACTCCGTACTACACGGCGTGTGCTAACCGTACACGGCGTGTTCCTTAAGTTATTTCTGCAACTACGTGTCCTTGCTCACATGGTCAGTGACACAGCCTAAAAACTGTACAGAGTGTATCCGAAAAGTACACGCCATGTATTCTGGGTATTCCTAGGCAGTAGCTCAGAAACTGCATAGAAGCCCAAAAACACTGAAAACAAGGCAAAGAGGTTCCAAATCCCGATTCGTGAGGGCCCATAACACCTCAAGAATCAAAATTTGGCGTTCATTTAATAAAGTTATGAAACAAACAATCCTCTAACAAGTAAGCAGTTATTCTATCAAGCATCTATCACAACATCATGCATAATCTACACGATGTCTATCACAAAAGCATGCAATTGCTAATGCACCATAGATGACATGGAAAGAATGCATGGCGTGTGATTTGTACAAGTTTCTATATGATTCAAGAGATGGAATAACCTCATCTCATCGGGTTGTGATAGAAAGAGAACCGCAATCGTCAAGAAAATAACAACACAAAGCATGTGAATCACTCTAAGTGAAATCATATCAACCGTAAAATATCAAAACCATCAAATTGCAATTAACGAAGTAGTATGGCTTTTCCCTGTACACGGGTTAGCTACTCCTGGACATAGCTTAACACCATGTACTGAATCCATCCTATCCTTGGATAAAGTATCCAAACAGTAAATAAATAGAAAAGAACTCCTCTGAGACCACTTTGTAACACCCCGAATCTGGAGCCCCTCCACTGGTGCCCCATACCCGGTTCACCACATGACCTCAAGCGTGTTTCCCCAAACACTAAAGGCTACTGACTAGAAGTGAGGGCCTTGGAGAGTCAGTGGGGAAACTATGCCCTAATTCGGTAAAGTATACAGCGAAAGAACAACTAGACACAATAACGGAAGCAATAACAGCATACAACAACTGAACTGAATAGCGGAAGCAATGTATAAAATAATAATGATGCAACATGGTACATATGTCTATGGAAAAAAGTAAACAAACCAACGTGCTGAAGTAAAACTGAAAAAAAAGTGCAAAGGAAAAACAAAGTAAACTCCTTAGCATCACAAGCCATTGCTTGGTCCCCTGCTCTCCAGCTCCATAGAGAGTCGGGTACCTGAAGTAGAAGGGTTCTTTCCCTAATCTATACCTACAGCAACATATTCTTCTTGGGCCCAAAAACATGGCCAAAATAGGGTGTAAGACAAAGTCCTAGTAGGCAACCACCCAAAGATCTATGCCTATGTAAAGACCCGCAAATTTCAAGGAAATTTTTTTTTTCTTAATTTTCTTTGGAATTTTGCAAGAGCGCAGCTTCAGACGGCACCTGATTCCGAGGCCCGGTGTGCCCGGAATCAATTTCCGAAGTTTGGCTCCGGTACGTTCAGTGAACGGACGAGCGGGTTTTTCTATCTTTTGAACCGTTGCCCGGAATCGAATTCTGAGGGCACCGATTAAATCGCAGCGCCGGTATTTTCTTAGAAACGCCTCTTCCGGAGTTGCGTTTGCTCAACCGTGGTTTTTAAAATTTTGGGCTTTAAGTCAGAAATAAAATAAAGGTTGTGCGACAACTTTATTTTATTTCACTTAAGCCGCTTGGAAGTCACTTGAAAGCCACTTGAGCTGAGTTAAAGCGGATAGGGTGCTATCCGGAAATATCCTACCCTCTTGGTAGGATATTTGTGTGGTGGGTCCCGCACGAGCCCCGCCGTTTCTTCCGCTAAGTAACGCACCCGCGAAAACCCGTCAAAGTAACTGAAAAGTCAACCGACGCGTTTTCCTTAATTCTTAACGTACCATTTAATTGGGCGGTTTATTTTGTGAATTAAATGGGCTGTTTCATTCGTTGAATTAATTCAACGAATTTATTGGGTCGTTACTTACGCGTTTGCGTTCGTTGGAAAATTAATAAAATAGACAAACTTGTCTATTTTGGAGGATTGCTATCGTTGTGCGAATTCTCTGAGCCTCCACTCTCCTCGCGAAGAACGCGAAGAACGCGAAGAACGCCGGTGACCGGAATTCGACGACGCACACCGTGATCTGCGATGTCGACGAGCTCTACCCGCGACGTTCTTCGGCGACGCCTCTTCTTCTGCGCCCGATCCTCGTTCGGCAACTAAGGTGAGAAACAGATCGTTTAATTCTCCCTTTTTAATTTCAATGACAACGGATTTAATTAATTAAATATGTTTGTTCTAGATCCGGAGATCGGCGGCGCGACGTTTTTCCCGCGGTGCGACGAACGTCTCTTCCGCGACGACGCGACGATCCCCTCCTTCCGCGACGAGCGATTCCGCGACGACCTCACGTCCGACGACGACATCGAGGTAGGGATTTTATTTTTTTCTTGGTGATTCGTTCCTGTGATCTAATTCTTTTTAATTAAAGAACCAAACTTGAACAATTTTATTTTTGGATAAAATTGTGGCTGCCTTAATCCCTCCCGATGATTTTATGACTAACGCGGAGGGTGCGGATCTAACGAACAAGACCCGGCAACCCTCCGCCGATCTTTTTGTTGTGCGCATTTGGCGGACGACAACGAACCGTGCGGCAGGGTCGATCCGTTGATCCCGCAGTGAAGATCGGCCCCCGGGAGGAGCAACGGCGCAGACGGGAGAGGAATCGGGCCACCGGAGGATCCGCCGCGGCTCGGCCGCGGCGGCAGCGAACCACCGGACCGCGTCCGCGGTCCGGCCACCCAGCACGCGGCCCGCGCGGGCCGCGTTCCTCCAAGCCGCGGGTCAAACCCGCGGCGGTTTTTTTTCGGCCGCTCGGCCGAAGCGGAGCCGGCCGGTCCGGTCGGCCGGGCCGCGCCCAGGTCGGACCGGACCCGGCCTAGCCGGGTCGGGTCGACCCGGTTCGGGTCGACCCTGTTTGGCCGACCCAGGGGTGGTTCGGGCCGGGTCGCCCCGGGCCCAGAACCCCCGTTTCCGGGCCCTCTCCGGTCTTTTGCCCATATCTTGGGCCTGAGACCTCCGATTGACGAACCGTCAGCGGCTACACGATCCTTGGATAGATACGGTCGTTTCGGTATATTACACTCAAGGTTTCAGAAGACTATGGGTTTGGCCGGGTTGGTTCGTACACGAAACCAACCGGGCCCTCGGAGCGGAAACGCTCATAACTTGAGCTACGGACGTCCGATCGACGTACCGTCAGCTGTGGTAGTTTCCTCTAAGTGAGACGGAACTTTTGGCATACTTCGCCCGAGGATCGGACACAGGCGGAGTACGGTCGGGTTGGTTTTGCCCTAAAAACCAACCGGGCCCCTGGGACGAAAATGCCAATAACTCTCAGACCGGGCGTCCGATTGACGCGCCGTCTGTTGCGTTGAGATCCTGTTGTCGATACGGAACTTTTGGATACATCAACTTCGGACTACGTGTCAGTTGATGTATCATCCTCTCGGCTCGTGGAGCAGACCCTCCTAAACGAGCTCGCTGTGTGCGGGAACCCTAGTGCTGGCTGTCACTTCGACAACAGAGCAGAGATCCTCCGTGGACTGCGACGACGACAGAGCAGAGATCCTTCGTGGACTGCGACGACGACAGAGCAGAGATCCTTCGTGGACTGCGGCGACGACTGTGCAGAGATCCTCAGTGGACTGCGTCGACTACTGCACTCAGCGATCCTACGTGGATCAGTGCTACAGGTCCTGTGTGGGCCCGATCCTGTGTGGGTCCTTACTACCGGTTCTGTGTGAGCCACTGCCTAAAGGTTCTGTGTGAGCCCGATCCTATGTGGGTCTTTTGCGGGGGTTAGTACCTATCGATCCTTCGTGGGTCCGACGACTTAGATGGATCAGTGATCATCTTTGACGTCATCTGAAAAAGTATACCTGGTTGAGCTGAATCTTATGTTACTCTCCTTTGTGGAATGTGTTGAACTATCCTATGTGGATTTACTGTTTACTCTCCTTTGTGGATTTGAGTCTTGATTTCCTGTGTGGATTGAGTTGTTCTTGAGCTCGTGAGTAGAGCTAGAAGTGGGGACTTAGGTATATGTATGGGCATATACCTAAGTCGAGTCAGATGTTACTTCGTGATTGCACCTTCCTTTTTGTACTATATCCTTTGTGGATTTCGGGAGACCTTCGAGGGTCTCGGGGTCCTTACTGAGTAGCTTATACTCACCCCTGCATGGGCTATGCCCGCACCTTGTTGTGTTGGATTCAGACGACGGACAGCGCTGATCTCGGTTGGGGCGTGGAGCAGGACGGTACCTGGAGGCGGACCACTGGGCGGGACGTGCTCGGAGCGGACGTTGGACCCGAGGAGCCTGGAGGCTATCTGTACCCACCCTTCATGTGGGATTTCCAATGGACGACACGAGGCCGCCGTCTTTTCTTCAGTTGCTGTTCTTTTCCTTTTTAGTTGTACTTTCAGTTGGGCGTGTATTCTGACCCCCTTTACTTTTCTGCACTTTGTAGTTACTTTCATCTTGCTGACTCTGTGGTGGTTGTTACTTATAAAGGCAATGCCTTCCCTGTTTACCGGGATTTTACGCCTTGGTGCTAGTCGCCAGCCCCTGGCCTATGGAAGGCGGGCTTGGGGTAGTCACGGCACGGGCCCCGAGGTCGGGTCGTGAAAAATTGGTATCAGAGGTGGTCGGTTCTACCACAGACTCTGATCGTCTTTTCTTTCTATATGAAGCAATAGTGTTTAGTGTATTGAGTGTGGTTATCAGTTCAGGGAGCCCAGTGTTGGTGCGGCGGCCGACGTATCCGTACACCAGGACCCTGACTCCTGATTTCCGACTTAATGCATGAAAAAATTGATTGCGTGTGTGTTTCAAGTTTTCTTTGTGATTACTTGTGTCAGCTCACCGGGTATACTGATCTGCTTCATGAAAGTCTCAAGTTTTCCTTGTGATTACTTGTGCCAGCTCACCAGGTATACTGTTCTGACTGTGGTGCTCTTGTTCTCCTTTTCAGGATGGCCCCGCGACGACATCCAACTAGGGTTCCGAGTGTAGGGCGCGATGACAGCCCACCGAGCGACGAGGCCTCGGTGCAGGGCCCTTTGCCAGCAGTGGCACCGGCGGTAGCTTTACCCGCCGAGCCACCGATGCTACCAGTACCAGACGCTGACGATGCACGTCGTCTCAGGGCACTGCATGAGTTTCAGAGCCAGCGACCGCCCAGGTTTCGCGGTGAGGCGGACCCCCAGGCCGCCGAGGACTGGCTAGAGGCGGTGGTACGGATCTTTAGGCTAGTGAGGACACCAGCGGATCTCATGGTGATTCTCGCGGCGAGCCTCCTGCAGGCGGCGGCAGGACGATGGTGGAGCTTGATGCTCCAGGTTCACGATGAGGCATCCTTGCTCTGGACGGACTTCGAGAGCCTCTTCTGCTCTGAGTTCGTCCCGGCCACCCTCCAAGCGGTGCGCATCCAGGAGCTTCTCCAGCTGCGCCAGGGCAGCATGACGGTCGCTCAGTACGCAGCGAGGTTCACTGACCTATCTCGCTACTCGACCGACATGGTACGGGACCCCTTCTTCCGGGCCCGGACCTTCGAGCAGGGCTTGCGGCAGGAGATTCGGGCGTCGCTGATCTCCCTAAGCATTCCGACCCAGGCGGGAGTGCTGGAGCGAGCCCTCTTGATCGAGAGCTTCCTGGCAGAGCCTTCTTCAGCGGCGAGACCTAGCACAGGGCGGCAGGTAGCTGAGTCTTCGGCAGCAGGTAGCCGACGGATGACTCTCGGGTCCAGGCAGACCAGACCCCCACGCAGACGGCCTCAGGACACCGGCTCAGCAGTGCGGGGCACACAGCGGAGTGCCAGCCTTCCGAGAGGCAGGCTGTGCTACTCCTGCAGCGGGCAGGGTCACATGGCTCGTGACTTCCCGACTCACCGACCAGAGGAGCAGCAGACGGTGGAGGGGCCACCCAGGCAGAGGCAGAGGGTCGACCGTGGCGGTCCGCAGGGAGGAGGCGGACGAGGCAGAGGAGCTGGCCGAGCAGCGGGTGGTGGGCGACGCTTCCAGGCTCTACCCCCACCACCACCAAGAGGGCCACCTCGACCACAGGGAGCTGGCGGGCAGGGACAGGCCCAGCTCCAGGCAGTGGAGGCCTACGACCCCGACATGCCAGAGATGATTCGAGGTACGATCTATGTCTATTCCACCCTTGCTGCAGTACTTATAGACACAGGAGCGAGTCACTCTTTCATAGCCTCTGCCCTTGTTCGGAGCTCGGAGATTCCGACTGAGCCGTTGGCTCGATCCTTACGGCTAGAGAATCCTATGGGAGCAGACTCGACGATTACGCACTGGTGCCGGCGGTGTGAGCTTACTCTAGGAGGCGAGAGCTTCGGCTGGGATCTCCTTGTAGCGGCGTCGAGGCCTTACGACGTCATCTTGGGCATGGATTGGCTATCCACGGTTCATGCCCAGATCGACTGTTTTAGGCGCAAGGTGCGATGTGTTCGCACCGACGGGAGCAGGTTTACCTTCACCGGCGAGAAGGGAACCTTTGCAGCACAGGATGGACTTCCGCGGAGGAGAGTGCAGCCCATCTCTCATCAGTTGGCTAGCCTCATCCTAGGAGCAGTGGACGTGCGGAGTCCAGTTTTTCCTGCAGTGGTGGACCAGTACGTGGACGTCTTTCCCGACGACGTTCCAGGGCTACCTCCTCGTAGAGAGGTAGACTTTTACATCGACTTGTACACCGGGACAGCCCCGATATCTACTCCATCATATCGGATGGCCCCCGCCGAGCTTCGAGAGCTGCGGGTACAGTTGGAGGACTTGCAGAGCAAGGGGTTTTTCCGACCCAGTGTTTCACCATGGGCTTCCCCGATATTGTTCGCCAAGAAGGCGTACGGGAGCTTGCGACTGTGTGTCGACTATCGTCGCCTGAACCAGGTGACAGTGAGGAACAAGTATCCGCTGCCACGGATTGATGACCTCTTCGATAAGCTCAAGGGAGCGCGGTGGTTCTCGAAGATAGGCCTCCGGTCAGGCTATCATCAGCTCAGAGTTCGAGACGAGGACGTGCAGAAGACGGCCTTCAGGTGTCGGTATGGCCATTATGAGTTCTTGGTTATGTCGTTCGGCGTAACCAATGCTCCAGCAGTGTTCATGAGCCTCATGAACAGGATCTTCCAGCCATACCTCGACCGATTTGTCGTGGTCTTCATTGACGACATTTTGGTATACTCGACGACTGAGGAGGAGCATGCCTACCACCTGCGAGTTGTGCTAGACACACTCCGAGAGCACTAGCTTTATGGAAAGCTCTCAAAGTGCTAGTTCTGGTTACGTGAGGTCCACTTCTTGGGGCACGTCATCTCTGAGGCGGGAGTTGCAGTGGATCCCACGAAGATCGAGGCAGTGCTAGCTTGGGAGCCACCCAGGAGCATGACGGAGGTGCGGAGCTTCTTGGGCCAAGCCGGATACTATCGGAGATTTGTGCCAGACTTCTCCAGAGTTGCGGCACCACTCTCAGCCTTGACCAAGAAGGGGAAACCCTTTTTGTGGTCAGACAGATGTCAGTAGAGCTTCCAGGAGCTGAGACTGAGATTGACCAGCGCACCTATCTTGAGGTTGCCTGAGGAGGGAGTTGGATACGTAGTTTACTGCGATGCATCAGGGACTGGAATCGGGTGCGTCCTGATGCAGGAGCGGTCTGTGATCGCCTACGGATCACGTCATTTGAGGCCGCATGAGCAGAACTACGCCACTCATGACCTGGAGTTAGCAGCAGTGGTCTTCGCTCTGAAGACTTGGCGGCACTATCTGATGGGCGAGCGCTTCACAGTCTTTTCTGACCACCAGAGTCTTAGGTATATCTTCTCTCAGAAGGACCTGAACCTGAGACAGCGGAGATGGCTTGAGTTCCTCCCGGACTATGACTTTGAGATAGTCTATACTCCTGGGAAGGGGAACGTGGTAGCCGATGCCCTCAGCAGGAGGATGGGCATTCAGCTACTTGAGGAGGCGACGGAGCAGCTAGCCTCCTTACAGATATCCTTCGTGGATAGAGACGGAGCAGCCTTTCTTCAGTCTCTCACAGTCTCTCCTCCACTTCTACAGCGGGTCAGAGAGGCTCAGTGTGGGGACGCTGACTGTGAGACCCGGCGTGCACTGATATCCTCAGGTCAGGCGCCTGATGGCTTCTCCCTTGGAGCAGAGCACGACATCCTTTTCAGAGGACGTACCTTCGTACCAGTCGCTTTACGAGAGGAGGTGCTGAGAGAGTTTCACACTTCTCCCTTGGCGGTGCATCCCGGAGTGGCGAATATGTACCAGGATCTCAGACGACACCACTGGTGGCCGGGCATGAAGAAAGTTGTGGCAGAGTTCGTTTCACGATGCCTCACCTGCCAGCAGGTGAAGGCAGAGCATCCGGTACCAGCAGGTTTGGTACAGCCCTTGGAGGTCCCGGAGTGGAAGTGGGATGGCATATCTATGGACTTCGTGACCGGACATCCACGCACTTCCAGAGGTCACGACTCCATTTGGGTGATTGTCGACCGACTCACTAAGTCGGCACACTTCTTACCCATCAGAGAGCAGGGCTCAGTGGAGAGCTTGGGACATCTTTACGTCCAGAAGATCGTACGGCTTCACGGTGTGCCATCGTCTATCGTCTCCGATCGAGATGCTCGTTTCACTTCCCGGCTTTGGAAGGGGTTGTAGGAGGCGTTCGGGACGCGGCTCCATCTGAGCACAGCCTTCCACCCTCAGACGGATGGTCAGACTGAGAGGACCATACAGACACTCGAGGACATGCTCCGTGCATGTGTTCTCGACTTTGGTCGCAGCTGGGAGGACCACCTACCCTTGGTGGAGTTCGCGTACAACAACAGCTACCACTCCACCATCGGGATGGCACCATACGAGGCGTTGTACGGCAGACCCTGCAGATCACCGTTGTGCTGGACAGACCCTGGGGAGTCAGCACTCGTGGGACCAGAGATGGTCCGAGCCACGACCGGGAAGGTCCAGATCATCCAGGAGAGGATGAGGACAGCTCAGAGCCGACATAAGTCATATGCTGACAGGAGGCGGAGGCCACTAGAGTTCGAGGATGGAGACCACGTCTTTTTGTGTGTCTCACCTCGACGTGGTTTACGGAGATTTGGCCGAGGCGGCAAGTTGTCTCCATGCTTCATCGGGCCTTTCCAGGTCCTCAGCAGGATAGGAGAGGTGGCTTATCACCTGGCTCTACCACCTCAGTTGCACCGGGTGCACGCCGTCTTCCACGTGTCTTAGCTGAGGAGATACGTGCACGACCCGACGCACATCATCGACTTTGGGGAGCTGGACATGGACGATGGGGCGACTTTTGCGGAGGTCCCAGTGGAGATCGAGGATCGACAAGAGCGGGTCCTATGGGGGCGGTCGATTCCTCTTGTGCGCGTCAGATGGCAGCACAGGAACCTCCAGGAGAGCACTTGGGAGCGGGAGGCTCAGATGCGTGCTCAGTACCCCCATATGTTCCCCTAGTTTTTCATGTATCTTTACGGGGACGTAAAGCCCTGAGGTGGGAGTAATGTAAAGACCTGCAAATTTCAAGGAAATTTTTTTTTCTTAATTTTCTTTGGAATTTTTCAAGAGCGCAGCTTCAGACGGCACCTGATTCCGAGGCCCGGTGTGCCCGGAATCAATTTCCGAAGTTTGGATCGGGTACGTTCAGTGAACGGACGAGCGGGTTTTTATATCTTTTGAACCGGTGCCCGGAATCGAATTCTGAGGGCACCGATGAAATCGTAGTGCCGGTATTTGCTTAGAAACACCTCTTCCGGTGTTGCGTTTGCTCAACCGTGGTTTTTAATATTTTGGGCTTTAAGTCGGAAATAAAATAAAGGTTGTGCGACAACTTTATTTTATTTCACTTAAGCCGCTTGGAAGTCACTTGAAAGCCACTTGAGCTGAGTTAAAGCGGATAGGGTGCTATCCGGAAATATCCTACCCTCTTGGTAGGATATGTGTGCGGTGGGGACCGCACGATCCCCGCCGTTTCTTCCGCTAAGTAACGCACCCGCGAAAACCCGTCAAAGTAACTGAAAAGTCAACCAACGCGTTTTCCTTAATTCTTAACAGACCATTTAATTGGGCGGTTTATTTCGTGAATTAAATGGGCTATTTCATTCGTTGAATTAATTCAACGAATTTATTGGGTCGTTACTTATGCGTTTGCGTTCGTTGGCAAATTAATAAAATAGACAAACTTGTCTATTTTGGAGGATTGCTATCGTTGTGCGAATTCTCTGAGCCTCCACTCTCCTTGCGAAGAACGCGAAGAACGCGAAGAACGCCGGTGACTGGAATTCGACGACGCACACTGTGATCTGCGACGTCGACGAGCTCTACCCGCGACGTTCTTCGGCGATGCCTCTTCTTCCGCGGCCGATCCTCGTTCGGCAACTAAGGTGATAAACGGATCGTTTAATTCTCCCTTTTTAATTTCAATGACAATGGATTTAATTAATTAAATCCGTTTGTTCTAGATCCGGAGATCTTCGGCGCGACGTTTTTCCTGCGGTGTGACGAACGTCTCTTCCGCGACAACGCGACGATCCCCTCCTTCCGCGACGAGCGATTCCGCGACGACCTCACGTCCGACGGCGACATCGAGGTAGGGATTTTATTTTTTTTCTTGGTGATTTGTTCCCGTGATCTAATTCTTTTTAATTAAAGAACCATACTTGAACAATTTTATTTTTGGATAAAATTGTGGCTGCCTTAATCCCTCCGGATGATTTTATGACTAACGCGGAGGGTGCGGATCTAACGAACAAGACCCGACAACCCTCCGCCGATCTTTTTGTTGTGCGGATTTGGCGGACGACGACGAACCGTGCGGCAGGGACGATCCGTTGATCCCGCAGTGAAGATCGGCCCCCGGGAGGAGCAACGGCGCAGACGGGAGAGGAATCAGGCCACCGGAGCAACTCCGGCGGCCCGCGGAAGGCAGCGGCGGCGGCGAACCGCCGGACCGCGTCCGCGGTCCGGCCACCCAGCACGCGGCCCGCGCGGGCCGCTTCCCTCCAAGCCGTGGGTCAAACCCGCGCGGGCCGCGCCCAGGCCGGACCGGACCCGGCCTGGCCGGGTCGGGCCGGGTCGGGTCGACCCGGTTCGGCCGACCCCGGGGTGGTTCGGGCCGGGTCGCCCCGGGCCCAGAACCCCCGTTTCCGGGCCCTCTCCGGTCTTTTGCCCATATCTTGGGCCTGGGACCTCCGATTGACAAACCGTCAGCGGCTACGCGATCCTTGGATCGATACGGCCGTTTCGGTATATTACACTCAAGGTTTCGGAAGACTTTGGGTTCGGCCGGGTTGGTTCGTACACGAAACCAACCGGGCCCTCGGAGCGGAAACGCTCATAACTTGAGCTACGGACGTCCGATCGACGTACCGTCAGCTGTGGTAGTTTCCTCTAAGTGAGACGGAACATTTGGCATACTCCGCCCGAGGATCGGACACAGGTGGAGTACGGTCGGGATGGTTTTTCCCTAAAAACCAACCGGGCCCCTGGGATGAAAATGCCAATAACTCTCAGACCGGGCGTCTGATTGACGCGCCGTCTGTTGCGTTGAGATCCTGTTGTCGATATGGAACTTTTGGATACATCAACTTCGGACTACGTGTCAGTTGATGTATCAGCCTCTCGGCTCGTGGAGCGGACCCTCCTAAACGAGCTCACTGTGTGCGGGAACCCTAGTGCTGGCTGTGACTTCGACGACAGAGCAGAGATCCTCCGTGGACTGCGACGACGACTGAGCAGAGATCCTTCGTGGACTGCGACGACGACAGAGCAGAGATCCTTCGTGGACTGCGACGACGACTGTGCAGAGATCCTCAGTGGACTGCATCGACTACTGCACTCAGCGATCCTACGTGGATTAGTGCTACAGGTCCTGTGTGGGCCCGATCCTGTGTGGGTCCTTACTACCGGTTCTGTGTGAGCCACTGCCTAAAGGTTCTGTGTGAGCCCGATCCTATGTGGGTCTTTTGTGGGGGTTAGTACCTATCGATCCTTCATGGGTCCGACGACTTAGATGGATCAGTGATCATCTTTGACGTCATCTGAAAAAGTATACCTGGTTGAGCTGAATCTTATGTTACTCTCCTTTGTGGAATGTGTTGAACTATCATATGTGGATTTACTATTTACTCTCCTTTGTGGATTTGAGTCTTGCTTTCCTGTGTGGATTGAGTTGTTCTTGAGCTCGTGAGCAGAGCTAGAAGTGGGGACTTAGGTATATGTATGGGCATATACCTAAGTCGAGTCAGATGTTATTTCGTGATTGCACCTTCCTTTTTGTGCTATATCCTTTGTGGATTTCGGGAGACCTTCGGGGGTCTCGGGGTCCTTACTGAGTAGCTTATACTCACCCCTGCACGGGCTATGCCCGCACCTTGTTGTGTTGGATGCAGACGACGGACAACACTGATCTCGGTTGGGGCGTGGAGCAGGACGGTACCTGGAGGCGGACCACTGGGCGGGACGTGCTCGGAGCGGACGTGGGACCCGAGGAGCCTGGAGGCTATCTGTACCCACCCTTCAGGTGGGATTGCCAGTGGACGACACGAGGCCGCCGTCTTTTCTTCAGTTGCTGTTCTTTTCCTTTTTAGTTGTACTTTCAGTTGGGCTTGTATTCTGGCCCCCTTTACTTTTCTGCACTTTGTAGTTACTTTCCTCTTTCTGACTCTGTGGTGGTTGTTACTTATAAAGGCAATGCCTTCCCTGTTTACCGGGATTTTACGCCTTGGTGCTAGTCGCCAGCCCCTGGCCTATGGAAGGCGGGCTTGGGGTAGTCATGGCACGGGCCCCGAGGTCGGGTCGTGACAGCCTAACAGTCAATGAATACATGGAAAGTAAATTACAGGAATAGTAAACAAGAAATACACAGCAGCTACAATTCACAGTTTTAACATATAAAGTACACAAGTAAACAACCAACAAAAGTAGAAAACAGGTAACCCTCTGGGTAGCTCTCACATCCTAACCCCTATGGTTCAACCTACATGTACTAGAAACCTTCTTGGAGGCACACACAGTCTTACCCCTCTGGTTCAGCTAAGAATAGACTCTCTGAGGAAGCACTCACCATGAATTCCCCCTATAGTCTCATATTGTGCTAAATGCTCTCTGGGGAAGCACTCAACGTCTAATTCCCCCTATGGCCCACGTCGAGGAACTACAGCCTCTTTGAGGAATCACTCATCGTCAATACCCCATGTGGTCTCACATCGTATTAAAAGACACTCTGGAAAAGCCCTTACGTCCATTCTCCCTATGGTCTACTACACTAGGTTCCCACAGCCCTGTGTGGAAATAAACATGCTCAGTGCGCGAGAATCATCCAACTAAACCTCATGAACTACTTGGATATCAATATAAGACTCAACAACATAACAAATAAATAGTTCCACTATCCTACAACTAGGCATGGCAACTGAAAAAACGCCAAATAGGAAGAACAAGCATGGAAAGCATCCAGAGTATAACAAAAACTCTTCTATTCACAAAAGTAAACCTCTACTATAGTAATCAAGCAAGCAGGAAATCAATCAAGGGAAAAAACAGGAAAATGCACAATTACCATTCAAGGTAATTTGCGCAATTGCACAAAATACTCAAAGAATTTCTACAGAAAGGAACAAACCACCCACCTTGATGCTAGGGGATGGATATACTTGAACCACGATGACAGATTCTCCCTAGAATGTCATAGATCTGAGAAAACGCACAAAATGTTCAACCTTAGATAACTTGAGAAGGAGGAAGAATTGGAAAACAAGGCTCAAGCAGAAGTAAGAACTCACCACTATGCTTCCAACGTAATCAACAGAGCTCGAATCAGAGAACAGACCGAGAGGCGGGAGATCAGGGAAGATACGGCCGTACGGGTCTCTCTCAGATGAAGAACCAAGAGAAGCGGTGTGTTATGTCTGTCAGGCGCGACCCTGGTGTGTTTAGTGAAAAAAAAGAAAAAGTATAGGGCGTGTATTTTTATATTAGACGGTGTGTATTAGGTCTTTCCATACTACTCCAAAATCGGCCTCCACGTCACCCCTACACACCGTGTGTGTGGCCCGGACACTGCCAGCACACGGCTTCGAGTCGGAGAAGAGTACACGATATGTATTCAGAAAGTACATGGCATGTACTTCAAAATTTTCCAGAAACATCATTTTTCATAAAAACTCCAGGAAAAGGAAAGGCGTACCTAGAACAAAGATCCGGGTTCTTACGAAACATGGCTTGAGAGGTGTGAGGAGTTGAGGTAAAGAGGGTGGTATTTATTTTGGATGGGAGGAGGGGTTTCCCATTATTTTAATCGTTTGTTTAATATTTTTTTCTCAAGAAAATATGTAATCTTGAATCATTAGACAAAAAATAGTAAAGAAAAAAAGTGAGTTAGAAACAATGGTTTTTACCCAAAAATAACATCAACCATGGTTCAATAGTTTAGGTATTAAGGTTTTTTTAAAATTATAATATTTCACTATTGATAAAAAATTCACGTATTTCCTAAAAAACAAAAAAAATAACCATAACCAATTTTGAACTTGTATAATCGAAAAAAACTATATTTCTCTACCAACTTTATATAAATATATAAATTTAAATTTTTAATTAATATCATAATTTACATAAAAAATAACAATTTTAAAATAAGAAATGATTTTCTATCACATTGAAAATTTAATTTTGGACACATTAAATTATCTTATGATGGTAACACAATGAAATAATAATTAATGAATTAATTTTTTCAAAATAAAATATATTTTATTTTATTAAATTATTCATCAAATTCTAGTTAAATATATAAGACTTATAAAAATACCAATACATTATTAATAATTTTAAAAAAATTATTTACTTGTATTATGATATAATATTATCATAGTGTCGCATATAAGATGGATAAATTTTATTTTTACATTAATTGGGGATGTTACTGTTACATTGGACGATTTAACATTCATAAGGTTTAGATTTCTATTCTAGTCGACTTGTTACTATTTCATAAGTATTTGTTCTTTAAATTCCAGAGATGCATTTTATTTTATTCATTCATCATTTATATGGTTTTTTTACCAATAGGTAATATTATATGATTATAATATATGAAAAAATTATTATAATGGAATTACATTGATAAAAAATTGGTTTGTTACAATACATTAAAATCCTTATCTTTTTTGATGTTTAATTATGCAAAAAGTCATGTAATGATATGCTTAAAAGTGTAGGGTTTCTAGAGTTATTATGATATTAAGGTTTATTTATTTTTATAGATTAGGAATTGATCCCCTTAGTAAGACCCATTGGGATAGGAGTAAGTTTTATAAAACATAAAATAATTTTTCATAGTATAGTGTAAGGGATTTATCAAAAAAATACATCCATATCTGGATAATACAAGTGGATGTGGTTCTGGCACAAATGTAACTAGGAGTAACAACTCCGAAAATATTTTTTGGACTTGACTGAGGGTATCTTGGTATATGAAAGCATGCCTTAATGGGAACCTTGTTTGACACTCTTACGGGATATTCTTTGGAAATTTCATAATCTAATTAAGACCCATTATTAAGGGAAGAAAAAATGAGCATAGGAATATATGTTATAAAACCAAACATGGATAAACTAGACTGAAACATAGGGAATCACATATTAGGAAATACTTTTCCATTATATTTTTATCCTTTTATGTTCACTATTCTCTTTTATTATTCTTTTTAGTTATGTATCCAATCACCTAATTGGACATTATTTTTTCTTATTTAATGGTTATGAATACAATAACTCTTTTCCAGAATTATTGTGATAGGAAATGTGACAATTTCCCTAATTATATTACAAATATTATTTGAAAAGTTGCTTAAAACGTCATGGAATTATTCTCAACTGGATCATGTTATGAATAATAAATTAAATCCCATGTAAATAAATTTTTCTCAAAAGAGGGAGAAATTTGTGGTCAAATCCTTAATATAGAAATGGTCTCCCATGTTTATTGGATTTTCTCATCACCTCCTCCTAAAATATTTAATTAATATCATTGAAAAGATATTATTTATCATCAACTGCATAGAATAAGATAATGTTTTGCTGGAATTCTATCATATATATGTGGAAGCTGATCAGTTGTGGACACTTATCATAAACACAATTTCCAAGGAGTAAATTTATTCCATGAAGTGGGATGAATTCAAGAAAATGTTGTTCAATAGTTATTTTTCATGAGCCCTTCATAACAAGATTGAAAGATTGTTATTCATACATAATTAGATGGAAGATGAGTCTATTGGTGAATTTGAAAAAAAAATACCATCCTTGTAATATACACCTATGGCATTTTCATGAACACAGAAATCAATGTTGATCGATTATTTATAAGAATAAAGATGAGTCTATGAAAAGAAATATATATTTGATACATCAACATTAATGAGTATGTTTTACATATTTTCCTCAATTTTGATATAGTTATCCAAGAATCTTAGTGTTATCATAGTATAGATGAAAATATATGAAAATAGAGTTTAATATTTGTGATAAATCCCTCAATGGGAAGGTATCCCTAAATCACATGTGTCAAAAATGTGTGAAGAATAATCCTAGAAACTAATTAAATAGATCCAAGAGATGCTTAAAATATATAATAATGGTGTATATAGATAATAACTATCACTAGGATATTATGAATTCTTCTAATGTGTAAAATGATAGGATTGTTTAGATCAACACTAAGCATGTAGTGCAGTGCTTATACAACAAGTAACATGGTCATTTGGAAAACCAATACCATAATCATAGGGTAGTCAAATGAAATAAAAAACCACTAAGGGAACAAGGAATGTAATATGGTATAACTACTATTGTGCTATATCCATACAATGTTGTGGTGATGGGTACACTATTTATTTTTTCAGTAATCACGAACAAACTATTTGATTGAGGTTCTATGAATTATTTCACATCATGCATGTTTAATAAAACTATCGAATCACCAACTGAACATATGAGGGATGGGTTATATATGAGAAAAAAATGGAGAAATTATTTCGTAAAAATTATATAACTCCTCCCTGATTAATTTCTGTGAACTGAGGCCCCCATAATATCTCATATTTCTTCAACTAGTAGAGTTTGATGCTATATTTGGCATGGATTGTCTATGCTTATATGATCCCAACATGAATTTTCTGGAAAGGGATATCACTCTTCACATCGTGATGTATCTTATAATTATGTACTAGTGTAAGGAAGAAGTTGAATCCCCATTAGAATCAGCATCTCAATTAGGGATATGTTTTCCTTATGATAAAGAATATTTAGCTCAAATGATTGGGAAAAAGGAGATAATCATTGTCAAATACATCCCCATTATGTGGGATTACATTTATGTTTTCCATGAATAATTTCATGGTATTCCTCTTAATATCATTATATATTTGAAAAACCTTATACAATTTCCATCATTGAGCATGAAGAGTTGAAGAAGCTGTTACTAGTGAATCAGTAAATGTGTTTTATGCCCTGTTGCTTCACTATGGGTGAGCTAGTATTCATCATTATGAGAATTTATAGACCAATTCTCCTCTGCACTGATTACCATGTGCTCAATAAAATTATTATAAATGGAATTTTTCTCCCACCTTAGATTGAAGACATGTTTGATCAGATATGCAGGGCCAGTTATTACTTAAAGGTTCACCTTCATTCGGGATATTACCAATTAAAGGTACAGAAGAATGTTATTCCCAATAATAATATTAAAAAAATTATCGACACTATGATTACATAGTGATTCCCTTCATACTAAGTAATTCTCATGATATATTAACAGACTTAATGAAATGAAACATTATAGAATACCTCAACAAATTTTTGGTAGTCTTTTTAATGATTTTCTAATATACTCCAAGAGAAACAAAGAAACACAAGGAGAATTTGAATAATATGGTAAATAAATTGTGAAGAAAGATAATATATAAAATTTATATTAAATATGTATTATTTATGGAGGAAGTATTATTCTTGGTGTATGTTATCATCAGAAAAGAAATATCTATAGGCCTTTCAAAGACAATGGCAATTGAACAATGTCCCAGACAAAATTTTATAAGGGATATATATAGATTAATTTTCTTATCTTGGTATATTCAATGACTATTGTATAAAATATCATGTTTTTCAAAAATAATAACCTAAATGACACAAAAGAGAGTGATGCTTTTCTGGGCTCAATAATGTGGGGAACGATTTAGGGAGATCAAAAAGAGGCATATCACCGCGCTAGTTCTCACACTCAAAAAAGTAGATAACTTTTTGTTTTGTATAATGGTGCTTCAAAAAAGGGATAAGGTTGTGTACTAATTAAAAATTAAAAATTTATAGCTTACTCTTTATGGTTTTAATAAATTTATGGGAAAAAAATCTCACACATAACCTATATTAGGAATAGGTGATCTTTGCATTGAAAATTTAGATTCATTATATTTAGGGGTAGAATTGGGAAATATATTCTAATAAATAGTGTCTAAAATATATATTCACATGGATGTAGATTGATACTAACCATTTAATATGGTTGGATCACATCAACATTTTTTAGTGATCAATTCAGTACCATATTTGTTAAAGAAAATAAGCGTGTAGATGACCAATGTTGAAAGGATCCTACATTTTTATCATCTATATTAATTACGAAAGATCCCATATTGTTACATTAGATATTTAAAAACATAGAATTTTTATGTAAGGAACAACATCAATCCTTTCCCAAGTGATTGATCAACCATCCCTTATGGAGAAATTAAAGGATGCTCAATGAATTGATGTGAAAATTCAGAAAAAGGGTGGGAGCTATCAGAAATGGGAAATAATTATAGTTACAAATGGATAAGGAAGGACTCATGATATTTATATTATGACTATTTATACCATCCAATCTTGGGATAATGAAAGAGCTTTTGAATGACTCCAATATCTCTACCGTCTCTGTTAACCCTGGTAGAACAATGATGTATTGAGTTCTCTAAGAGAACTATGGGTGTGAAAATTTGAAAAATGAGATCTTTGAAAGTAAATCAATTTGACTATTATTTAATCAAGTGAATTTTGAAATAAAAAACTATAATTTTTTGATGAAACCATTATCCATACAAACATGGAACTGTGAGAACATAACCATGAACATTATCACTGCACTTCTGAAGACATTCTAAGGAAACCATGATGTATGGGTTGTGGTGGATCATCTTACAATGATAGCTCAAATTATTTCAATTCAGGAGGACTTATCACTACATAAAATTTCCTATATATTAATATAAGAGGTTATAAGGATGAATGGAGTACCACTATCTATTATATCTGATCGAGATAAGAGATTCATCTCAATGTTCTAGAATAGTCTCCAACATGCTCTAATTAATGACATGAACTTTAATGGGGCCTATCATCCTCAAATAGATGGGAAATTTGAGAAAACTATTTAGACACTGGAATACAAGTTGAGAGTGTATTCTATGAACATCAAAGGAAGATGGGATCCACATCTCTATCTAGTCGAGTTCTCCTACAATAATAGTTTCCAATCGATCATCTATATGGATCTATATGAATCCATCTATAGTTAAAGATGCAGGACATCGATGTGATAGGATGATGTTTGTTAATGTGAGATTATAGGACCATAAATGGATTAAATAATGTTAGATAATGTGAAAAAATTAGCATTACATATAGGAAAATCATCATTTTTTTAAAGAGCTCTTCAGAGAATCAGAAATGAATCATTGAGTTTTATGTTTGAGACAAGGTATCCCTTTTCGTATCACCATGTAAGAGAATCATCAGATTTGGGATGAATGGAAAGGTAATTTCTAGGTACATCATCCCATTTAGGATCCTTGATCATGTCAGATCTATGGCCTATCGACTAGCACTTCCACCAACAATGACTCAAGTACACATTGTATTATATGTATCCATTTAGAGTGTGTATATACTAGATCATTCACGTGTACCAAATTCAGAGGTACAATAGTTGGAAATTGATATCTCTTTTGAGGATAAGTCAATGAAGATCTTGGATTATAAAGACAATGTTCTATGAAACAAGACCAGTCAACTATCAAATTACATTGGTGGAACCATATGTTTGAAGGGGCATCACAGAATCTAGAGAAAGCGGGGAAAGAGAATTACATACACCTATTTTCACCTTAGTGTGTAAAATAAAATTTCATGGATAATTTTTCAATAGGGGGAAGAATATAATGTCCCAAAGTTTTATCAATGGAAATTCCCTTCTTATAATTTTTTAAAATATTATAAATCACATTAAATCAAATAGGTAACATGTTTTGAACTTTATAACTGATTAATGAATGAAAAAATTGTATTTCTAGAAGGTAAAAAATGTATTCCAATGAAATAGTTACTTGACCATAGGAATCATAATACGACTCTTATGAATAGTAAACTACGTAATGGAACAGTAACCTCAACCATGGTATTATTAATTAAATTTAAGAATAATTTAAATGGTAATATGATATAATTATATTATATTATATGTAAATAAGTGTTTAAAAAATTATTAATTAAGTATTGGTATTTTTATTTTCATTAACATTTAATTAAAATATTTTAATTAATTTAATAATTTAATTTAAAATATATATTCATTAAATTAATTCATAAAATAATATTTTATGTCATATGATTTTAATATAATTTTATGAGACCTTAATTAATTTTTCAATGTGTTATAAAATAACTTATAATTTTTAAATCTGTATTTTTTTACTAAAGGAGTTTGTTTTATAAATATAAAACATATCATATTTTGAAAATTAATTTATTGAAATTGAGTTAATTTTATAATTATAGATGTCAAAAAATAGTTAGGGTTAATTTTTGGGATTTTTCTAAAATAGTTGAATTTTTGTGAATAGTAAAATGCAGTAATTTACAATGAAAGCTAAATATATTAATTGTGGAGTAATAGATTATGTATGGATGATGTAAAACAAACATCTCAAACTATAGTACAATATTTTAAAATTGTTTTATAATAACTATAAAATTATTAATAGTATTGAGGAAGGATATTAAATTATGATAAAAAAAATTTGAAAACACACCTCTCGTCAACTATAAATACCACCCCCCACCTCTCCTCATCATACTTATCACGACATTATACTCATCCAAATAATACTCAAATATCCTCCCAAGAAAATGTCATGCATCTAAGATCTGTATGTATTAACAAAATTCCAAAATCAATCCCTTAATTAGGTTCTCCAAAAGAAGGAATCATGAGATAAACCCTCTTCTTTTATTTTAATTTCTTTTCAAAGTCCCATTGTTTTATTTTTCTATCATCACATATCATCATTAAAATTGTATTATAACTCCATTACATTACATATATAGTAATTGTTTTATTATATTGTAACAATTCATCACCATCTCTCTTTCCCCCCTCCATTTATACAAAAAATGCAAATATCATATGTGATATGTTAATTTCTCACATTCTAGGATGAAAAGGTTTTCAATTTCAATTACTTAATTCAAGGCTTATCATGATACCATTTTTATGTATTAAAAATTTTATAATATATTTATTTTATCTTATTTAATGTTCTAGAAAAATTATGTACTCATGATATTAAACAGTAATACAAAACTAGTTCATTGTCAGTGAAAACCTCCGAAAACAATCCACATGATTATGAAAAACATCTTATATAATGAATCATCCTCAACCAAAATAAAAAAATGAATTATAAGATCATATAAACTTTTTTATGATAACTGATATCATATATCTTCAGTTCTACAATTCTTTAATCCTATTTCCATTTGATATGAACATCCATAATTTTATATAGGTGAACTCATCATGAAAACAATGAAAACTAGAACTCGCAAACAATGAAATGGAATCTCATAACACATAAAAAGGGGAATAAATTAAATTAATAAAAATATAATAAATAATGAAAATTTATTAAGTGATTATAATTAATTGATTGATTAATTTAATTTTCAAATTCAAGACTTTAATATCATGTGGAGAACCATTTCAGACATAAGGTGAATGATCCTTTCCAAACACCATATTTACTTCAGGATACATTTTCTCTATATTTATTTATTGTAACTCTTTATTATTAGTATTTAGATATTATAATTTCAATTTATATGTTCAAAAATCATGTATCCTAATAATATAATCCTTCTTTTATGGGTAAATATGAGTTTTAATATGGCATCATTCTCAAATCATCCTGAAAATAAAACCCGATTCAAGGGAAATTATCAATTTCGTACTTTCTTTAAAGTATATTTCATAATTAATTTTAATCTACCATTATTTTTATGAAATCAATAATTTTACAATGAAAATTAATTTTTCATCATTTTTGGTTTTATACACAGAATAATTTTTTTCTGATATAATGAACCATTAATATTTTCCTTAAACTGCACTAAAATGTCTTCATTTTAATGTTTCTAAAAATCTATTTTTACAAGTATTCGCTTCAGTTTTACATAACATATCATGATATATCCCTATTTTCCCATATTAATTTCTATTTATTATTAAAATCATTACTTTCATGGACATCATTATGATATTCCCTAATGTTATTACTTTTCTCTTGATTACAATACACAATTCATACCATAGGTTACCATTATATTTATATTGGATTCATTATTTTTTATTATTAATGTGGAACACTTATTTATGAAATTAATTTTTTCTATGTTCCTATATTTCACTCCAATTTATTTGGTAATGTTTTGTCTCATGAGACTTCATGAGAAACGGTCCTGGTGGTTAGCCTTGACTCGTGCACAATGTGCAATGAGCCTTGACTCATGCTTAAGACATGTTTTATGATGTTACCACATTTCTATGGTACGATGATCCTACATTGTACATTTTTTATCCCTTTCTTTATTCATGTTCCATTTATTTTTATGTCATAATTTTATTCATTCTTACCCAGGTGATATGCCATATTCATATGGCCATTATATTACTAAGATTTTTATCTCATCCATTTTTTTCATGTTTTCCCCATGGTATCCTATAAAGATGTAAGGGCTCAAAAGAAGTTAGGATTATCTTATCAAGATTATATAAAGGGTTTTTTTATTATTTTATATGTGAATTAATTAGGTATCTTTTCTCAAATACACTAAACATTATAATCGTTGGATTGTATTTTTATGTCTAATTATGCTTAAAGTCATGTAATTATTTGTGTAAAAGGAAACGGTCTCTACAATATATGAATCAGTTTATGATTTTATAAATGTTTAATGATTTTTTATCCTCATATTGTTTGTGTGTAATATAAATTATTTTTATTTTTCTTATTAGGAGAATCCATCCCTAATGATTTATCTTGTGATGCATCGACGCTTTTCATTAGCTCGTGGGGATTGGATATTCTATTTAGGTTATTCATTATACATATTATGGAGTGATGATTAGGGTTAACATAGACATATTCCCATAAATATAGTATCATAGTATCCATTTTTTGTTTTGTGTGTCTCATAGACTAGAGATAGGATCTTCTGGCCTTAGGAGGTAGGTCATGGATCGATTAATAATCATCAACACAAGTGATGAATCCTGATGTACCAGGAATATATGGGCATTGAATATTTTATTATGGATTTTTGCATTATGATTCTAGTTAAATGTTTGGTCTGTTTTTTTTCATATTGTGGATTGATACTAAAAGTGAACTATTGAAACTCTATGATCGTACATGGAATAGAAACCCATGAGAATCATGATGGCACAATTTAATAATATTCTAGTGGATAGTGTATTCTTATCACAAGGTCTATTGAACCATGTGTCAATTTTATGCATGACCAATGATTCCTTATATTGGAGGATTCTATTTGAGTGTTGTTATTTTTTTTTAGTTGTGATAATTTGATCTTGAAATGAAAATGATTTATAAAAAAATTTCATTAAAAAAAATTTCATTCTATTGGGATGTGTGGTTTCAAAATGAATGTGGAATTTCTGTTTTGAGTATAAAAATTGGTGTACTGGAATAGTATTTTTCAATGAGGACATGAAAATGGAAATTTGTTTTGGATGTGGAAAATGATTTGGATGTGAAATGATTTGTAAATATTAGAAGGAATGGTGGCATTTATGGAGGATTTGTGTTCTTCTTTGTTTTTTTTCTTTGATTTTTGATCTTGGTAAAATGGTGTGAGGTGTTTTATTGGTCGATTTTGGGTTTTTGGCTATTTTTTCTTCAAATTATATGGAGTATGCCACATAGAAACTCCAAATTATTTAAAAAACGTATCTCTTGGTTATTAACCATACGAAGACACCATGTGTTGTTGAGGGGTCTATTTCTTTAATATCTGACCCCTAAACTGCCATCATAACTATATATTGAAAAATGATATTCATAGTTACTCATTTTTATGGACCAACCTCACAATGACCAATTACTTGAACTACCATAAAAATTATAGGGATCTCAGACCCCAAATAGCCTATACTGGAGTGAGGCTAATAAGAAAATGGGTTTATCAGGTCAACCCAAATATAAATCCCAAAGTTTACCATGTTGAAAATCCAATGATGTGGATTATTATATATATTTAATATATATATGACTCACACATGGGTACTAGTTTATGAAACATTGTAGTTGTTTTATGGATTCCATAAGGAAAGATCCTAAGATTGGAAGTACCGATGTTAGACTGATATTCATGGTCTTGATGTCTATATATAATAACAAAATGATGTTTTTTATCATGAGAATATTTCAAGTGGTATGAGGTTATAGGGATTGAATCACACATTAAAACATATGAGTTACTATGTAAATTTAATATACCAAGGTATAGGTTTTGTCCATTCATCAAGGAAATTCATGGTATTTGGATAATGTCAATGAATGATAAAAATACCATAAAATCATTGATGATATATTAATAGTTCAATTTATTTCAATTCAATTAGGTCACCAGTGGGATAATTATAGATGATTTCCATAAAAGGTAGAAAATGATATCATATAAGAAATTATAATAGATTGCAATCTTTTCAATGCATGTAGACCGAAATATTATACATGAAGCATTAGAATTGTATAAATATTTAAGTGAATTTTAGTACATAAAAAATATACTGATACTAAATATGGATGAGGAAATGGAGTATCATACTATTTTCACTCAATATTTATGTTTGATGAATATATAGTAGAATACCCTCAAAAAAATAATATTGCCCTTCTCAAATTATAGAATATATTTTGATCCTTAGTATTCATGTATATAGATGTCTTAATATCTGTATGATATTTGGCACTAAATGTTCCATGTGTCAGCATAAATATTTCTCCAGAGAAGGAAATATGGGAAACTCTGATGTCCTAGAAGAATATCATACAATCTGGGGAGTGTGACAATTCAGAACTACCACAATCACATTATTCTCAAAACCTAACAATCAATGAACCCATCCAATATGAGTTTTTAGGAGATTTTAATGGTTGTGGTGAAGTGATACACCTAATTAGGATTAAAGTCCATTAAGGAAGCAAAAAAGTTAACAATTCACACACTTCTGCAAGGATTAATGGATATAATATAGTCTCTCCATTTAATTTTCTACCCTTTGAGGCCTGTTATTTTGCAAAATTATCCAATATTGTAAAATGTTAAAGATATATGGTATTTCCTTAAAAGTATTTTTTATATTAAGAAAATATAAAATGTGATCGAACATGATGGCTTGTAATTTGAGGATTATCATAATTCAGTTGAAAAATTCCACAATGTGATCACAATTAGAGAACATGAAACTAATGATAGGTTCCTAATCAAAAGGTGGGTTTGTGGAATGTAAGACCATGGAACCATAAAACAAGTACATGGTCAATCCAATGATGACAAGTGGAATTAATTTATCAATCCAACATATATATCACCTGAAAATATATTTTACGATTCCCCCTTTTTACTATATTTTATCTTATATATAATATAACAGAATTTTCAAATTAATATATAAGATCGATGTTATACGGATATATATATGCACTTAGTGGTACCAAATAGGTGGTAACTCACTAGGAAATATAGCAGATTAATCAATTATAGTGGAGGATTTTCCACTAGTCAGAATGTGATGTTACTAGTAGGGGAATGTGATCTATTGTAAACATTACCAATTCATGGTTAGTAAATTTTGGAATAAAGACTCAGAATTCGACCATCAATCATTGTATATTGATGAAATTTTTATATTCTGGCTACATATAGGTAAATGTTATTGGTTATAAAACATAATGGAAGAATTTTATTTTGTATTTAGACTTTATGGATCTTTATGATTAATGTATCTTCCTTATCAAATAAATATCCATACCAACCAATATCAGGGGACACAGAAGAAAAGATCCTTGATACAACGGTACTTATTGTTGATGTCGTGGACTCATCAACTAAAATGGCAGATCTGAGGGTAGAATTGGGTACCCTATGATTAAATATTGATACCTTTGATGTAATGGTGGAACTCATAGAACTTCACATATGTTCCATAATAAAAACATTAGGAGAATCACTGGTTATTGGTCCAAATACATTTGTTGGTTGATGAGAAGATCATTTATATGTGTAAAAAATTACAATCCCCATATATGAGGAT
This sequence comes from Viscum album, assembly GCA_963277665.1. Taxonomy (NCBI): domain Eukaryota; kingdom Viridiplantae; phylum Streptophyta; class Magnoliopsida; order Santalales; family Viscaceae; genus Viscum; species Viscum album. Next base: position 744,624,514 of record OY728128.1, read on the forward strand.
CATGATGACCTTTTTTCCTTTATGATATTTCTTATGAAACATGATAAGGTTATTCAACTAGTAGGGGAATGTTTTGGAAAAATAAATATGGAGGTACCTTCATCCCATTCATCATTCTATAACTCCTATAAAATAGTTATATGGATAAAAAATTTCTCTGAGAATTTATGTTTATAGACATTATAAGAAAGCATTGTAACTTGGAGTATAATTTTATATAGAATTTTCTATAGGAAAGTTTGTTAGATAAATTATCTTCTGATAAATTAGAAATATCATTCTCTTATGGGTGGACAAGTCAATGGCATGTGATCTAGAAATGGTCCATCTATCTTATTTTACTACAGTTAAATATAATGTTCCTAATATTTTTTCTCTTTAGAGGTGTGTAATAGACCTAAATATCACTCAAATAAAAATAATGGAAGAATTTATAGACATTTTGACTAATCAATACACTATATAGTGGGATGAAACCTCAGTTATAGCAACACATAATGAACTGAAAATTTGTGTCAATAAAATTTTTCTATTCTAAACATGGAAGAAATATTAGAACAATAAGATTCCTATACCATACCACCAATGAAATGGTGTCTATCAATGAAGTTAGTTCCTAATATAGTGAAGGAATGTATTTATATTTTTTTGATTGTATTCAAATATTATTTCCAATACACACATCCTACAAAAATTGTAGTAGAGATGAAACAGGTAGTGATGTGGAGATATAAGAACATTTCTACCCCAAAAGTATCAACTACTAGAAGATGTAATGACTGGATTCACACATATTTTAGAAATATTGGAAATAACTAAATACATTTTCCCTCTAAGTATCACACACAACCTTGGTTTTCATTATAGTTTTATTATTTTGTTGTCTTTGATATCATCAGTGATTTTGGGTTGAATACATCGTAAAATTATAGATATTTACTATTTTAGGATAGTTTTTGTCTATGTATGGTTAGTGTTCATAGTATATAGAAAAATTTCATAACCACATGATCCAAGAATAATTTTCATTTCATTTTTATTTAATATCTTTTCTTTCATGGATTGGACATGATCTATCTAAAATCATGTGAGATAAGGGAGTAACCATGATGTCTTATTGAGTTTTTATGGAATTGAACATAGAATTTTCATGGTTAGAGGAAAATATGCAACAAGAATTCCAATTTTCTTTTATCATGATAGAACTATTTGTGATGGTAAACTCAATGTTCCTCAAACCATAAAACTATCTCATGAGAGGGTACATAATATCAAGAGAGGTGAGAAAAATTGGCGCACTATTTCTAAATTATGTATCCAAACTATTTGATGGGGTGTCTTGGTGTCTCTTTTATTAGAATTATAAAATTTGGTGCAATATTTGGAAAACAATTTGGTCAATCCATAATGATTTCCTAGATTACCTAGTATGTGAAATTCAATGTATGTCCCCCCAAAATAAAATAGCCATCAACCACTATCCTTCTGCATTATATATTGTAACATAAAAGGTATATCAAACCCCTCCACCCTTGTATACTCGACCACCTTCAATGATTATACATTTATTCTAGTTTTGTTTCATTTGGAATTTGGTTAACATTCATTCCCGTCACTATATCCCCTCATTTTTCATCATATTACATAGGCTTAAACTCATCTTTTATAGACCCTAAAATAATAGGGTTTGTATTAAACATTTTTTTATATTTTCTAGGGTGTGTATTTTGCTTCCTGGGTTCTAATATTTCCATGCATGATGTTTTATTGTGTCATCACACCTTTTAGGGGGTATTTCTATTCATAAACATTCTAAAACATTCTATTTGATATGTTAGGTTTTTTAAAAGAATTTAAATGTTACTCTTCATTATTTTTCTTAACTAAATGAATTTTTATGTTTCTTTTGTTAATGGTTTGGTTGAAAAATAGTTTTTCAAAATCTTCATATGGATATTCATATATTTATGAAAGTATATGTATATTAAGTGTTTGATAAACTTTCATGTCTCCTTTAAAACTTATTTGGGTGTTTTAATCTTTTTTTTTTGTATTTTTTTATGTTCCAAGAAATTAATTTATTTGGTTAATTGTTCTTTTTGTTGTTTTATATTCAATAAGGTTTGGTACTTATGTGGTGATTCATGTATTTTGATATAATCATCCCTTATGATTCATTGTGCAAAACATTAGCATTCATATGGATTTAATGTATATTCACATGTGATATGTGCCCATCCATACATACACAAGGTGTATTTTTGGACGTGTTCATGCTTAAAAATGGAAAATTATATTGAATTCCAATATTCTAAAATGATGTTCTTCTAGAATGACTTTGTGACTCATAAATGTTTTCCTCAACTAATTACATTATTATTATATGATATCTAAATGGTTTCTTCGTTTTTAGATGTCTCACAGATAAGGTTCCATGTTGGGATCTTAATACTTTATCTATAGGCTCATTCAACACATTGGAATAATGTATTTTCTCTGAAGTACATTCAGTGATCATTTAGAATGTTGAAAACCATGTTTGGGTTGTCACTTTTGGTTAGGAAATGGTTTTGGGCCAAAGGGTTTTTTTCCTATAACTATTTTTTGGATTTCAAAAGTTACGTCTCATTCCATAACCTTTTAAGCCACTTTTATAAGTGTTTCAGAGATCTCAAGAATCACTAGGTCCATTTGAAATATATGAATTTTTTACATGTGATGGGAACCGTCATGATTTTCCTCTAGTTAGAGTTGGTCTCTAAATTGAAGGTGTTAGGGAGAAGTTAAAGGATGGACATCTAGAAAATGTGAAGCATGCAAAGACCTCCTCACTATTACAATATATTATTATAATGGGATCTTATATGTCATCTAGATGGTAAATATATTGTTACTATTTGGATACTAAGGAATTGGATTGAATTTCCCATCATCGAAAACTATCTATAGTGGGAGTTATACTAGTGTTATACTAGAAAAATACCTAGGTTTGTGAAATTATATGGACTACATAATACTCGGGTAGATAGATATAAATAGATTATATATATGGTATCCAGTAAATCTTTTTAGAACATTCCAATGTCAATTTACATTGAATGTACCATTATTTTTTATGGAATATTATTATCTTTTTTTAAATGTTACTACTTATATTTGTTTTTCATCCTTTCCATTTTTTATTTGTAAACTAATATGGCCTACTAATTATGTTCCATTTTATTTCCCTTTAATTATGCATTTATCTGGGTTATTGTTTTATCATTTTTATTGGTATAAAAAACATGGTGGTTGAAAAAGAAAAACAAATTTAAAATGGAAACCCTTGTATTTTTTCTTGAAGTTTGATCTTTTGGAATTCATGGCTGGTTTCATTAATAATACAAACCTATTATATATATATATATATGCTATTATTCTTGGAATATTTTTGGAAATGAAATTTATGGACATGATATTTCATCTAATCTGAATTATTTTATCTCACACCCTACTTTTTCTACTCGGTGTCTGTATCCTTGATATGTTTTGCTATATTAGGTTCAAGTTCATGTATGTCTGTGGAGTCGGATGGTGTTTTGGATGGTCGTGGCCAAGAGTTCTTTTAGATACTGCTTATATTATATTTTGGGATTTGATGTAGAAAATGGATTTTATGTAAATTGGTTTTGAAATTTTAATTGTAAATGGGGGCATTAATAGTGTTTTTTTCTTTCTTCATTATATTTTATTTAGGTTTATTGGATATGTATCATGGTTTGAGGTGTTTTAATGGGTGGGTTCTTATTAGATTTTGATTTTGTTTTTTTTATAATTTATTTTATTCTACCAATAAATTCACAAATATTTTTATCAACTCCTTATTAGTTTTAAAACCTTCACAGACTCCATGTGGAGTAGTGGAGTTGAGTTCCTCTTGTTTGTTTCATATTTTATATGGTGATCAAGGTTTTATATTGCTTTTAAATAGGATTAAGGGTGTTGAATACGTCATTGGGTCCTTAAAAACCCTTAAATCATTGATGGAGCATGTTGTATTAGTTTATTTTGATTGGTGAGGTTTGGACAAGTTTAAATTTATTGATTGATCCTAATTGAACATTATAATGACTTTTGATATCTTAATATTAATTTCAACCAATATTTTATAAAAGAGGATGAAATTGGTGATAATGTTTCATATATCATCAATATTTAGATAGGTCAATAAAGGGTGGAGGGTAATGTTGATTATTTCAATGATCTGGTTCCATTTTCTATAGAGTTGTCATTGAGTTATATATTGAACACTTATCTATTTTTTGCGGGTCCTTCATTTTTAGATAAAGAATAAATTTCAATTATCCAGTAAAGTATCATAATATAATTTTTTTAGGATGAATTTTAAGTTGAGTTGGTTCCTAGAGGGAAGCATATAGTTGTTTCTAAACCAATTTCTTTTGGCACTCTTAATTGTTCCCCATCAGATGAGGTATTTTAACTAGAGAAACAACTTACAGAAAATTATTCATTTCCCATTGAAACATAAAATCAAAAATAAAAATCATTCGTGTCCATATAATGTGGTCAGTATTAGAATCCTCGCAATATTTTTGTATCACTCTAAGGACCTTCCATCAGTGTTGTAGTATGGAGAGATATTCTTAAATTTTTTGTGATTATATCTTGGCAGAAGAAATATAATTCCAATCCAAATAAATATTCTAACAACAATTATTATTTGAGTATTTTATGTTAAACTTTTTTATGTTTTCACCTACTTTGTTATTCCTTGGATTTCCTTTTTGGGGTTTTGTTAATATTTTATGTTCACTTACTTTTCCTCTCTGTCACTATGGGATGATTCATCATCCTATTCTAGTTTTTAGATGGAGTAGTTTGTGAAAATATTGATTTGTGTCTTGATTTTTTATTTGTTTTAGTATTTTACTTGTGGTCCTTCTCATTTGGACGTTAGTGTAATTATAGTTGACTACTAAATGGCGGAGAGACCCATAATATATATCACAATTTTCAAAATATTCGGTCAGGTGTGACCTACATTGTTTAGTGTTCAAACTTTAGCTAATGGTTTCAATTACAAGGATTATATCTTTGGATATTCAGTTTCTAGAATTGTTTTTTAACATGAACATGGTGCCTTTTTTGAATAAAATGATTTTGTGTTGGGGAGAATTGTCATACAGAAACAGAGGTATTCCTTTTTCTCTTTTTCCATCACATTCTCATGGGTGTTGTTGATTTTTTTTAGGTGGAATCGCTTGTGAAATGTTTCTGTTTTCATGTTTATAGCTAGGTTTTAGACTGGTCATGGTAAGTGTGCTTGGTTTTGATGTAATCCATGAAACCTCATTATTAATGGGATGTTTCAATTTCATTTATTCTTCCATAGTTTCCCCTATACAATTAGATAATGGTTTTTCATGAAATGTGTAATAAAATGGAGTGAAAAATTTGATTTCATTAGTGTATGAGGTCTGGCACCAGGATCACACATAGTTAATGGAAACTGTGCGACAAGTGTAAGGGGAGATATTCATTATGGCATACCCTTTGTGAACAATTCTCACACGATTACTTAGAATACGTGTCTAGACCATGAGAATTTTATTGGATTCCAATGATGGTAGTAATATTTGTTAATAGTTCTTAAATTGTGCCTCCAAACATTCTAAGGGGTCTTGGGGATTCTTTTAGTTCATGTTTCTTTTGTCACCCATTTTTGGAAAATCATGTAGCCATTCCACATGGTTCTCCCATAATCCATATAATTATAAATTACATGTTTCCCCTCCTAAAATTAAACACTAATAAATACACCACCTTTATCATTAACTTTTTTCACATGAAGGGTCTCGTAAACCCCTCCTACCATGGCCCAACCTCCACTCTTGATGTTCCTCCTAGGATTCAGAAAAATTATATTTTGGTTTTTGGTTTTATTTCATCATCTTATCCCTCTCACCACAGTTTCTTATTCATTATTTAGAATGTTTTTTTCTTGGTTGAACCGATGATAAGGAGGATTTATTTTTTCTTGTGTTTTATTTTGTTATAGGGTGTGTGGTTTGGTTTTGAGTTCTCCTTATCTTCCACACGGAGTTTCATTATGCTCGCACCCCATTGATGTAGTTTCTTTATCCCATTCATTTTAGAACATGTCATATGTTGACTGAGATTTTACAAATTAATTTTAATGTCATTCTTCATTTCAGTGTGGGTTTAAATGAATTGTTAGGGTTTTTTATGATTCTGTTTTTGTTAAAATATTGGTTTTCAAAGGATTCTTATTGTTAATAATATATGAATCAATGTATATGTTTTATATATTTTTTATAAAATAACTTTGGGAAATTAAAATGTATGTGTGTGTTTTCCAGTGTTGTTTAGACATGTTATAGTTTTATAAAACATGGTTACTAGTGGAATTTTGATTTTTATGGGTATTGGACAATTTATTATTTGGTACTTATGTGCGGATTCTTATTTGTGGATATGATTCTACATTATAATTCATTGATCAAACCATTAGAATTCATATTGTTATCCATATACATAACATTTCAATATGTAAACATCCATATGTGAGTGATAATTGCATATATATGTGTGCATGCATATAAATGGTAATTTACATAGAATTCACATTATCTAAAACCATGATAAACAAAGATGATTTCATGATTCCAAAATGTTTTCTAAGGGGTTTCATGGTTTCAAAATGTCTCCCAAATTAATTGATAAGTATTTTTCTCAGAAATCTTATCGGGAGTACTGTTTGGTTTTTTGGATGTATGTGTTCTCTAGTACATTCATTAAAATTAGGTTTGGAACTATGAAAACAATGTTTGGGTGGTCACTTTTTTTTGAAAGGGTTCTAGTTGAAAGGATTTTTCAACTGAAATGATTTCGGATTTCAAACACAATGGTCCATTTGGTACCATTTGATGCTTATTTGGGAAGTGTTTACATTATAAGAATGATGTTCTATCACAGTATGGATATTTGAAATGTTTTCTATATGATGATAATCTACATGATCCTTATTAAAATAGAGAGGGTCTTCTCATGGACGGTGAGTGGGAGTGGGCTAGGAATTCACATAGGCATTTAGTTGATGACATTAATTAGATTTCTGAAATAATTTTGCCTTATACTGTCTTCATGGATTCCTAGATTCCATATAGATGTTCCAGATATAGTTATTATATGGTTTCTAATGATCTAATAAAGATTCCTCATGGTAGGTGAATGGCCTTGTGGGGTGTCGTTGGTGTAATTCTTGTAGAGAAGATGGTTTAGTGATAAATTTTGGACCTTATAGTACAACTAGTTTTTTATCTAATATATATATATATATATAGAGTCCCTTATCAATATTTGTAGGACATGATGATTACTATGTACATAGTACATTCCATTACATTTTTGGTTGCCGTTTTATCTAGTTCTACTTGCAGGTACGTCTTATATATGTGCTTCATCATTTCCTTTTATTATTTCTCATTTAATATACCTCAAATAAAATGTTACATTCATTTTTCCCTTTATTATGTGTTTATCTAGGTTTTGGTTTTCTCCTTGATATTATTTTTTAAAATTATGTTTTCAAATATGAAATCTACATTCGAATTAAATACATGTTTTTTTGAATGATTATTTTTGGAAAGCCATGTTTAGTTGTTTAAATGATAAAACCCTATTTCTTATATGTAATTTCAAACAAGTGTTACATTAATATTGTAGAAAAATACATGTATATACATTGTGGTGAATAACTATTGAGTTTTATTTCTGCCCACGCCTTACTTGTGATACTCAGTGTTGATAGAACCGATCTATTTTATAAGATCTAATTCATAATTGGGTATTCATGATGAATGTGATGATTTTTTGTATAGTGGTTACCAAGATATCAAACAAATATATTGTAAATTATGGTTTTGTTATAATTTTGATTCTTGGTATATTTTATTGAGATATGTTTTTTCATTTGTTTTTGGTTAGTGAGTTATAATAACCCACTTGTGGTGTCTCATGATCTATTTTTTCATTATATCGGTTATTTTATGAAATCATCCCTAACTATTTATCTTTTGATGTCTGGCTGCTAATTGTTTTCCTTTAGGGATTGGGGTGTTAGAATAGTATAATAGAGTATATAATACTCAGACATTCCATTCTAACAATTGGTATCAGAGTGTTGGTTCAATCTGAATTAATCTCACGATTAGATTCAGAAGAGAAGACTAGGATATCTCGTAATCATATTTTTCAGATTCATATATTTGCGGAATATTTTTTCCGGACTCACATAGTTTGGATTCTTTTTTCATAGAGATACTCTTTCTCTATATTTTCCTTGATTAGGATATCCTCTCTTGTTTAAAAACTCATACTACTAACAAGTTTGTGTAAAAAATATCTTATTAAGAATGGCAGGTTTAAACGTTGGTTCCATAGATAATCTAAATCCTACCATACCTCCTATTTTTGATGGAAATGATTATGAGTATTAGAGAGATAGGATGAAGAATTTTTTTATCAATACTGGAGTTGTTAACTATATAATTCTGACTAGAGATTATAATATTCCATATAAGGAATTGAGAACTGTTACGAATTAGGAGAAATCAGAATATCAAGAAAACTTCAGAGTCAGAAATAATTTGTTATGTTCCATGACTAGGAACATCTATAGTAAAATATCATCACGTAAAGCTACTAGCAGTATCTGGAAGAAACTTGAAGTTAAAAATTTGGGTACATTCAAAGTCATAGAAACCAGAAGAGCTATGTTAAGAGCTGAACACCGTAGTTTTAACTTTTCCTATGGAGAACCTGTAAGAAAAGTACAACAATGGTTAATGACTGTCGTGAATAGACTACAATATATGGGAGAAAAAGGTTTAGATGTTGAGGCTCTTGTTGATAAGATCATAGATATCATGAAAAATGAATGGGATTCCAAGAGGATAGCCATTGATGAAGACATGAAAGTCACTCAGATTTCCTTAGATGAGTTATTTAGAACTCATCTTTAGCATGAAACATGAATGAAGTGAGATACCGGAAATGTCTAGAAGAAGAATAGGAATGGAGGAGTTGACTTTACTACCACTTATAAATATCTGAAAGCCAAGACCCCATAAAGAGTAACTAGATCAAAGTCAAAGAAAGTCATTATTCAGTCAGAATCTAGTGATACAGAAAAGTCAGATAATGAATTAGCTAATCTTTCTCGGAGAATGAACTACATTGTATCTCAGAAGAATTATCGGATTAAGTACAAGAATAAAGAGTACATAGATAAGAAAGATGGAGATGTTACTTGTTATGAATATAGAAGAACATGTCACATCAGACCTGATTGTCCTTTGTTGAAGAAGACGGATAAGAAGGAGAGAAATTCGAAGAAGAATAAGACGAAATTATGTTGATCAAAGAACAAGAAAAGTCTTAATTCTAGTGATACTTGGAGTGATAGCTATGGAGACTCTTCAGAGAATGAATCATCTGAATATGATTCATTAGTATAGAAGAATATGGGATTCTTTGCTATTACATCCTACCAAAATACATGCCTTATGGCCAAGGTACGCTCTTCCGAGGCTTTGAAAAATTTATCACTTAATAAGAAGTACTATTTTGAAAATAGTACTTCTAATGAAGATACTTCATCCTAAAAAAATGTAGAATTATCTTCATATGAAGAAGTTTCTATATTTTCCAAGTTACATTAAGAAAAAAATTGTAAAATTTCTAAGAAATTAGACAAGGAAAATACTAGGGAAGAAATTATTACAAAATAGATTTCAAATCATTCTAGAGATCTCGAAAAAAAATATGAGATTTTATAAAAAGTTTTTAAAGACCTTGAGGAAGAAAATTCTACTAAGGAAGAACTTTCTAAAGATCTTAAGAATTCTATTTCAAAGTTAATAGATTTTGAGGAAAAATCTAACTCTCTGGAAATGAAACCCGAGGATAGGAATTTAGTCATTAGTCTGAAATCCGAAATATTTTCTCTTAAGAAGCTTCTTGCAAAATTTACCTCTGGGAAGGAAACTTTTGGCAAGAGTTATTCAAAAATTAAACCTCACGGAAGCACTACTAGAGTAGGTTATACTCACCAAAAACCGATATTCAGAAATAACTATTTTGTTCCTTTTAAAGCCCCTTTTTGTACTATATGTCAAAGTGGTGGGCATTGGAAGAAAAATTTATCAATAAATAAAGTTCATTATCATGGGTTTCATAAAACATATTTTTATAAAAAAATGTGGATACCCAAAATATTTTATCTAACAATTCCGGATCCATGAATATTTGGATTCTGAAAACCTAACTTTTTCTTATTTTCAGGAAAATAGAGAAGGTACCAACAACAATATGTGGTATATAGATAGTGGATGTTCCATACATATTACTTGTAATAAAAACTATTTTTAAAAGATTGTCAAGACTAAAGGAGGAAAAGTAACTTTCAGAGATAATGCTCAGGGAGAGATTATTGGTCTAGGTAATATCGTTCTTCTTGGAAAAACATTGATTTCAAATGTTTTATTTGTTAAGGGTATTAAGCACAACCTCATTAGCATAAGCCAATAATGTGATGAAGGCTACCTTGTGAATTTTAGGAATGATAAGTGCTTAATACACAATTACAAGGAAGAGTTTATTCTTTCTACCCATAGGCAAGAGAATGTTTACACACTAAACTTAGAAGACCTTAGGAGTCGAGATTTACCTTGCCTTAGTGAAATAGAATATCATTCATGGATATGGAATAGAAGGTTAATATATTGTATCCTTAAGAACTTATTCAAAATTTCTAAGAAAGGACTAGTTCAGGATCTTCTGGAGCTTATATTTGATTCTTCAAAAGTATGTGATCCTTGTCAATATGGTATGCAACATAAATAAATTTTTAAATCAGTCGGTGAAGTCTCAACTAATGATGCATTACAGGTAGTGCATATAGAGATTTTTGGTCCAACTCAAACTAGAAACATTGGGGGAAAGTACTATGTATTTGTTTTGGTTGATGATTACACAAGATATACGTGGGTCTATTTTCTAGAAAAGAATTCTGCAGATTTTTCTTCTTTCAAAAGTTTTAGAGCAGAAGTCAAAAATGAGAAAAACCTTCCCTTAAAAACTATTCACAGTGATCATGGTGGAGAATTTCAAAATTCTGATTTTTAACCTTCTTTTAGTAAAAAAAAGTATTTCTCGAAAATTTTAAGCACCCAAAACACCTCAACATAATGGTGTTTTTGAAAGAAGAAATAGAATTTTTCAAGAGATAACTAGAACCATGTTTAGTGAGTATTCTATAGCCAAACATTTTTTGGCTGAAGATATAAGTACTGCTTACTATAGTATAAATCGAGTTTTGATTAGAAATTTTCATAATAAAACTTTTTATGAGTTATGGAATGGTAGAAAACCTAGACTTTCCTACTTTAAGATTTTTGGTTGAAAGGTATTCATTCTGAATACTAAAGATAATCTGCATAAATTTACACCAAAATCTGATGAAATAAAATTCTTTGGTTACTCTAAAACTTATAAGGCTTATATAGATTTCAACAAAAACACTTATACTGTTGAGGAGATAGTGCATGTGAAATTTGTTGAAACAAATAATTTTTTCAAACAAACCCAACCTACATCATCAGATGTGTTTTCAAAAACTTATTATCATCCTTTGATAGAAAATCCTACTGATAAGGAAAATGTTCATGAAAGTATTTCTGAAAAATTTACCCTAGATGATTTCCTACCCTATGTTGATGAACAGGTTTTACAAAACCCAAATTAGTTGTTTCTAAAAAATAATCCCATTGAAAGTATCATTGGTAATGTGAATCAACCTGTAAGGACTAGAAGTTCCTTAAGAAATGAAGTAGAATATCTATCATTTCTTTCCCAATTAGAACCAAAAAGCACCGATGAAGCTTTAAGTGATGATGATTGGATTATAGCCATGAAAGATGAACTAAATGAATTCGAAAGGAATAAAGTCTGGACCTTGGTTTAATGTCCTAAGGAAAATTTTATTATTGGAGTAAAATGGGTCTTCAGAAATAAGTGTGATGAAAATGGAACCATAGTTAGAAATAAATCCAGATTAGTTTCTAAAGGCTATAATCAACAATAAGGAATAGACTATGAAGAAACATATGATCGAGTAGCTAGACGTGAATCAATTCATATTTTACTTGCCTATGTAGCATTTTTCAATTTTAAACATTTTGAAATGGATGTGAAATGTTCATTCCTTAATGGTTATGTTCAAGAAGATGTTTTTTGTTGAACAACCTCCTGGCTTTGAAGATACAAAACATCCTGATCATGTTTTTAGACTTACCAAATCTTTGTATGTTTTTAAACAATCCCCTCAGGCTTGGTATAATAGAATTACATGATTTTTTCTTCAAAATAACTATGTTAAGGGAAATGCAGATCCAACCCTTTTTATAAAGAAAGATAATAAAAATGTTTTCATTGTTCAAACTTATGTTGATGAAATTATATTTGGTTCAAATCAGCAATATTTAACTGATTCCTTTGCGGATCTAATGAAATACGAGTTTGAAATGAGTGTGATGGGTGAGTTAACATTTTCCTTGGTTTTCAAATTTATCAAAAACCAGAAGGAATCTATATATCTCAACATATGTATATTAAATATCTTCTTAACAAGTATTGATATGACAGCACTAAAAGTATAAGTACTCCCATTGGTACCTCAAACACACTTGATCATGAGGATGATAGGAAACCAGTAGATCAAACATCATTTAGAGGTATGATAAGAAGTCTACTTTACTTGACAGCTAGTCATCCAGACATAATGCTTTCAGTATGCTTATGTGCAAGATATCAATCCAATCCTAAGGAATCTCATTTAAAGGCAGCGAAAATAATTTTTCACTATATAAAGGGAACCATGGATTGAGGACTATTTTATCCATCTAGAAATGATTTCGTCTTAATAAGTTTTTAAGATGCTATCTTTGGTGGATGTAGAATGGATAGAGAGGGTACATCTGAAACTTGTAATTTCCAAGGAGATACATAATTTTCTTGGTCTTGTAAGAAGAAACATTCTGTAGCACTCTGTATAGCTGAAGCTGAATATGTAGCAGCTGGAAGTTGTTGTGATCAAGTGTTGTGGATGCAACACACACTCACAGACTATGGCTTGATTTTTACTAAGACTCAAATTTTGTGTGATAACACAAGTTCCATTTCCCTTAGTAAAAACCATGCACATCACTCTACTGAAAAACACATAGATAATAGGCATCACTTTCTTAGGGATCACACACTAAAAAGAGATATCATTCTTCAATTTATTGAAACGCAAGAGAAACATGCTGATAGTTTCACAAAATCTTTACCCTCCGATAGATTTGAATACATTAAATAGAAGTTAAGAATGCTAACTGTGAGGTAATCTTCCACCATTAACAATCTATTGAACTGACTTCTTATAGTAATAAATTCCTTTTCATAGGGGGATTATATCTATTATTAAAAATTTTCAAAATTTTCCGTAGTTAGTTTTTAAAATTTTTGTAATGAACATTTTTCGTACTTAGTTTTTCAAATATTCATAATGAAAATTTTCATAGTAAGTTTTTAAAATTTTGGTAATGAAAATTTTCGTGATAGAAATTTTCGTAATGGAAATTTTTGTAATGGAAATTTTTATAATGGGAATTCTCATAATGAGAATTTTTCGTACTCATAATTTTTGTAATTGAGTTCTCGTACTCAATGTTTTTGGTAATTAAACTATTAGATATTATGTTTTTCGTAGAAATTTTTTCATACAGAGTTTTTCGTAGTAAAATTTTCTTCAAGAAGAATATCACCTATTACGAATAATCTTTCATGCCAATCTGAAATGTATGATTTCTTTACTCAATTTTTCGTAGTCATTTTTACTTTTTGGTATTTTTTTAAATATTTCGAATTCATTTGTCCTTAAATGTGAATGTTTTTCTTAAAACCTAAAAATATAGGATTCAATATTTCCTTGCGGGCATGTTTTAACCCGTCAGATCAGATAAGAGATTTTTTGAACCGTTAAATTTGAATTGGAAGTTTAAAGGTCACTTCCATCGCCTATATAAAGGAACCCCGAAGGGTTTTCCCACATCAGTTATCAATCTTTGGTGTCTCGAAGCTCCGCCTCTCTACAAAAGCTCATTCTGAATCTGTCAAGAAGTGCTCAGTATGAATGTCTATAGAAGCTCCTTCTCAGGATATGTCTTCAGTCAAGCCAATATCAGAATGGCAGATATATAGGGAGAGGTTGGTACACCCAAAATTCACAAATAAGTATGATTTTATTAGTTCCAAGAACATTAGGCTCAATGGATGGGAAAGTGTAGTTATTTCAAAGACAGCAGCTCAGGATGTGGTGTATCCAGATCTTCTTATAGAATTCTATGAGTCGGTTTGTTTCTTCAAAGAAGATGGTAGGGAAAAGTTCTCCTTTATAATCTATGGAAAGACATATGATCTCTCTTATACCAAGGCGGCTAGCTTGGTAGGCATACCTTATGAAGGATAAGCCGAATTTTTCCCTCACAAGTTTCCAAAGGTCCTAGGAAGTTTTGTTAAGTCAAAGGCTATAGAGTGTCTAGGCCTTTCTGATATCAAGACTGCAAAAATGATTTACCATTTATCTACCAAAAATCGGATTCTACAATTATGGGTTCAAGGTCTCATCGTACCGAGAAAGGGGGATAAGGATGCCCTCAAGAAAAGTGACATGTATATATTATATTTTTTGGTAAATATAAGGAAAGTGAATCTCATGAATCACATCCTCATTAAGATCTAGAATATCAAGAATGACAATCGTAGATCTCAGATCATTATGTATCCAGCCTTTCTTTTTAAGTTGATAGTTCAGTGTCTTGAATCTTTTAGGATTCCCTGTAGTTCCAAGCCGAGAAATTGTAAGGTAATGCTGATTAGTGATGATACCTTAAAGAGAATGAAGGTTGGTTTCTCCAAGGAGACGTGAGAATTTTATGATCTGCCTGAGGATGTGGCAGAAGCCATTCCAGAAAACGTTGAAAAAGCTGAGTCATCAAAGAAAGAAGAAATGAAAATAAATCTGAAGAAAGTGGAGGAAAAAGAACCCCCCACCAAGCCAAGGATGCCCAATCTGCACCTCCTAAACCAAAAAAGCAAAAATACTACCTGGATGAGGTGTTAGAAAAGTGGAGAGAGGACAAGAAGAATAGAAAATCCGGGTAGACAAAGTTCAGTTTGGATCCTACTGAGGCTAAGGCCTTGAAAGAAAAGGCTGTTGATGAGCAAGAGAAGTAGTAAAACTAGAGAAAGCAAAATAAGATAATGTTTACATTCGAGATTGTTCAATCTGTCTTGAAGGATACTGAGGTTGCTTTAGAAAATATTCCTATTTCGAAATCTTTCCTTGTAGAACAATTTCCCGAGACATTAGGAAAGAGATTTATGTCATTAGAAAAGATACAAGAGATAATTGTGGAAGAGAAAAAAGTTATAGAAGAAGTGAAAGAAGTTGAGAGAAGTGGTGGCTCTGATGATGTGATCAAGTAGGTTGAAGAATATCATGAAAAAGATAGTGCTTCCAAGAAATTTTCACTCCGGACATATCAAGCTTGATCTTCAAGAAATGATACACCCGCATATAATCATAATGGTGAAGAGGAGCTTAAAAGACCATATTAGGAAGAGATTCATAATCATGATTTCATTCTTCCTGATGACATTGAAGTTGGAGCTGAGAAAGAAACATTTTATAAAGACAATATTGTATAATTATTCGGAAGTGAGCATGAGTCTCCCATTGAGGAAGAAGTTCCGAAAGTTCATAAAGGTAAACAAGTGGTTTTTGGCACCCTGACAAAAGATATTATTAGAAGAAAAAGCTGGAGGAACTTCAAATAGAATGATGGTGGAAATAGAAGAAGAAAAATCTCTAAATAAATTGTCAGATTCGGAGTCATCTGCCTTAGGGAATGATTTTGTTGTTCAATCTCTGAAAAAGCTGGTGGATACCATTCCGATCATTCTAGCAATTGAGTTCAGATGATAGATGCTTCTGCACAGTATGAATCATAATACAGACTCTATATCCATGGTGATGGACATATGCGTTAATATAGAGGTTGATCACAAAAATTTCCGGATCAACTATGAATCCCACATGAAATCATGCAAGCATATGACCAAATGGTTGAAGAAAATTATTGAAGATATGGAAGATCCTGATCAGTCTCAAGAAGATGTCAAGGAATATTTCGGTACCAAAGATGTCAAAATCAAAAATATTTTAGACAACTTTCAGGAAAATAAAATTTTAGAACAAAGTTATCGGATTTAGGATGTAAAATATTTGAATGGGAAAATTAGCTATATTGTTCAAAGCTTGAAAACAGAGAAGGATCTCTTGAGCGAAATGCAGGAAAAGCTTTTGAAGCAAGATGATTTGATAATGTCTTAGTAAGAGGATATGAAGGCTCAGGAAGAGGCCCTGAAGGCTCAGGAAGACAGGATCAATGCATTAGAAAAGCAAGCTGTGGAAGACCAAAAAGAGCTGAAGAAGTTGAAGATCATTATCAAGATGCTAATTCCAAATGAAAAAGAAACAAAATAGACCACCCCGATCTTTTGTTGTATTTTTACCCTGTACTAATTCTTTCAATCTTAATGTATTTTTGGTTGTGTGTTTGGTTGTCTAAGTGAATAAGAACTATCCCTATGTAAGGGGGGTTTATCTAAGGGGGAGCGCTCATTACGAATATTCCAACATTCAAATAAAATTTATCTTTCCAGAAATCTAGAATACGATCCTTAGAGTTCAATTTCCTAAGGGGAAGTTAGTCGTATTCACCATTGACCATAAACAACGAGATATAAGCATTAATTTCAATGTCTAGGAATTTATTCTAAGTTCCTACATTCTTTTTCATAAGGTTGTTTGTGATTTCCAAAAAGGGTGAGATTGTTGAGTCAATAAGGTTTTTCTTATGACTTTTCCATTCCGTCATGTAAGGGGTATATTGATATGTCATCGGGGTTTCCTTATGACTTGATCATTCCTCTTGTTTTGAATATTACACAAACCTTATCTTAAGGACAATTTTATTTTACCTCTATAAGGAAAATTTCCTTCCCTAATGAAATTTATCCTTACCATGTTTTCTTTGCTCAAATCAAAATTCTATTATGTGTATAATTCAGATTGAGTCCTCGGAATCATATAATACATAGATATGAGGTATTCTGTTTAAGAAACTGAATTCTTGATATGAACTCTCATTAAGTTCAACTCCGAATTCTGGATACGAACTCTCATAAAGTTCAACTCCAAATTCTAGATACGAACTATCATGAATTTCACCTCCTAATTCTAATATTCGAAATGAAAGCAAAATAAAAGATCAGAGTCTGAGTGAAAACTAAATTCAAAGTCTACAACACAAGGATATTCAGATCCTAAATTCTGTAGAAATCCATATTCTGTGTTTGAAGGAAATTCGGAGTCGGGATTCACCAGAATTTGGAACCTGAACATACATAGTTCAGAGTCAGCTTTCATGAGAATTTGGAGTGAAAACTCATAGGAGTTTGGAGTATGTATTCAGAGAACTCATAGTTAGAACTTTGAAAAGTTCGTAATCAGAATTCGTAATGGGATTTCAAAGTTAGAACTCAGTAGAGTTCATATCTATAATTTCTAATCAGAATTCATTACTAGAATTCATAGTCAAACATTACATAAGTTCTTATCAGAATTCAGAGGCGAACTTCTTGAATGTTCATATCCAGAATTCGGAGTTGAACTTCATGAGAGTTCGTAACCAGAATTCAGAGTTGAACATCATGAGAGTTCGTATCCAGAATTCAAAGTTGGATTTCATGAAATTTCGTATCTATAATTAAGATTCTTAAATAGAATACCTCATATCTAAGTATTATATGATTCTGAGGACTCAATCAGAATTATACACATAGATGAATTTTGATTTGAGCAAAGAAAACATGGTAAGGATAAATTTCCTTTGGGAAGGAAATTTTCCTTATAGGTGTAAAATAAAATTTTCCTTAAGATAATCTATTTGTTATTTTCCAAAAAAGAGAAATGATCAAGTCATAAGGAAACCTTTACGACTTATCAATATCCCCCTTACATGATGGAATGGAAATTCCATAAGGAAAACCATATTGACTCAACATGGGGAATCCCTTTCGTCCTTACTGTGGACTAGTTTGTCTTTCTAGTTCAGGGTTAACCTAAGCGGGTTTATGACACTATGTTATCAAGTCATATAGTAAATTTTAGTTTCATTAAGTGAATCAAATTTAGAAAATGAGTTTATTACACTTCGAAAGACCTTGTGATAGTACTTTGTTAATGATGCCTAAATATTGATTTATAGTCCTCCAATAATATATTACTCTAAAAATCATCATGGATTTGATAATATATATATTACCCTAACATATGGTGGGACTGATTAACTTTATAAACATGTTTTTTCTGAAAGGATGTATTAGAGAGTTGGAACAGGAACTAAAATTTAATAAAAATATTTTAGGGGTTGAATTAGTATCCCACTCTTGAATTCTCAGATCTATAGTAATCCTAAAAATATCTCTCCTTGATGAGTTGGTGATGGATCGGATATTTCTAACTAATGGGAAAATGGACTTGGTAAACCAACAATAATAAGAGCTATCTATAAACTGAATAATAACTGTAGAGAATCAAGGGTTCCTACAGTATGATAAGAGCGCCCACAATGAATCTTCTACAAAAGTGGTGATTCTTTACCCAGTTTAAGATGACAATGTTTGAAATTTTAATATGATATATAAAAATATTAAATCAATAGTAAAATCCCTGTATCTATGCAATACATTAGTAGAACACGAATTATAAGTTATTTCAATTATATTTATTTTACATTTTGAATGTTTTAAAAAGACTGCAAATTATGGATGGAACTCCATCCCAGTCATTAATAAATAATAATATTCGTTTATTTAGATATTTTTTCTTATTTATTAATATGAATTTATATATATATCATGATCGTGATTAATTCAAGATGTCTTGTAAAATTGTGGAAATAAAAAATCCAAATTAATAGAACCTATAAATAAATTTAGTGATGAAAGATTATTGTAACTCAAAACATAATAAAATTTAATTCAATGATGAAATGGTTGAATCCAGAAATTATGTATTTCATAGGTTCCCAAGAATTGGTATAGGTTGGATGGATATGTGTCTTATATTCCACCACTATTTACAATGGAAAATATTTCAAATAAAAGATATAAAATATTTTCATTCCCCAAAGAATTTTATTCATAGAAATATTTTTCTGAGCGTGATATGTGGTGCATGTGCCACTAGAATAGGACAGAGATAGTCCATTTTGATATAATATTTTCAATTAATCATGTATGTATAGATCATGTGGCTTATTAGTCTATTCCCTTCTCTAGATTAATTTATCTTCTAGGTCAGACCATCACGCTCACTTCTTCTTCTATTAGCACTTGTATCTTAACTCTATATATAATTTTTTGGTGCTTAAAACCTAGAATGTCCCTTCCAAAGAGTCCTCATGGTTGGACATGCATAATAAACATAGAAGGCATAAGCCTCGGCTGCAGCTTTGGGTGATGGATTTTTTTGTGAATTACAAAGAGCTAGAGGGTGTTATGCAAGAAGTAGATTGGATTGAACAGAATCTTGAAGAGTATTGGGAGTATATCATACATGAGGATATATTTGGTCAGAAAGAGATTCTGGTGGACCTGCTTCTAAGATAAGAGTGTTAGGATAGGGAAGAGGCAAGGATCAAATGCCTTTAGGAAGGCAATCAGAACACTATGTTCTTTCATGCTTGAATGAAGGATAGGAGAATATGTGCTAAAATAAACACTGAATTGGTGGATGGTTCCTATTATGATGATGTGGATGTAGTTATGAGATGGATAGTGCATATTTTCATGATTTTCTAGGTTGTTCCAATGCTCACCATTCGAGTGGGTATCTAGGAGATGATGCGGGGTTTTTGGAGTTATCCAGTCTATTTGATCTGTGCATGATAATGAGGTCCTGGGAACCATCCCTCAAGATGATGAAATTTATAAGGCCATGTGTAGATTGAATCCTAAAATTTTGGTGGGACCATATAGGTTCCTGGGAGCATTGTATAGAGCCTCATGGGAGAAAGTGAAGGATGGTGTTATTGTAGATATCCAAGACTTTTTCTGGGGGGGGGGTCCTAACTCATGTTGCATGCACTATCAAGGTTTATATTATTCCCATGAACATGACTCCCACTTCTATTGATCATTTTTTCCTAATTAGCTTGTGCAATGTACCGTATAAGATACTTTATAGCATTATTAACGTGCGGATATCTGTCCATCTCCCTAATTTGATATCATTGGAACAACATGGCTTTTTGAGGGGGTGCTCCATATAGGGGTGTATTTCATTGGCCCTGGAACTAATCAGAGAATTTAACATCAACACTCGGGGATCTAAAATAGAAATCATGCTAGATATTAGAAAGTCCTATAACTAACTTGAGTGGAGCTTCTTCATTACAGTTCTCGGAAGTATGGGTTTGTCTTCATGGAATATTGAAATCCTGTTTCGGTGCCTTAGTTATTCCTAGATGTCAATTATGTTCATGGGTAAATCATTTGGATTATTCAAAGAAATGTGAGGTCTTTGAAAAGGATACCCCACATCCTCAACCATTTTTATAATCTCCAAGGGTATTCCTAGTAGGCTCCCACAATGTAGAATCAGCATTTGTTTGATGACTCAATATCGTAGAAGGATGTGACTTACATGGGTTTTTTCACATAATTTTCACATATGATTGCATTATTTTCACTAATGCATAGTGGAGGTATTTTCAGGGGCAGAATAAAATCTTAGAGGACTACAGATACTGGAGCGGACATGTAATAAATAAGGCATAGAGTATTTTATTTATAAAAGATTCTCTGCCATCAAAGGACTCAGGACGAGTTAATATTTGGGCATGCAGAATTGTGATTTGCCAATAATTTACCTGGGAGCCCCTGTTTCACTGAATAGGTTTTGTATCAGCAACCTTGATTCTCTTTTTTTTATAATTACAAAGTAGATATTCAACAGGAAGAATCTGTATCTGTCCTTTGGGGGAGGATTGCACTCATTAATAACATACCCTGGGCCACTCATGTTCAAGCTCTTTCAGAAGTCATGGTCCTTAAAGGTGTTGTCTGTAACATGGATATAATTATGGTTGGTTTTATATGAGACCTGATGTCAGATGGAATTAGACATTGGTCTTCTTGGAACAAGATGGTGAATCCTCTTAGCGAAGGAGGTATTAACATGGGGAGTCATAGTGATACCCTTGCCTTTATGCATGCCAAACTGGATTGGGAGGTGCTGAAAAAATGAACTTTATGGGGACATACTATGTATGCCAGTTATTTGGGACAATGGGATTATCATTATGTACATGAGTCTCTACTATAGAGTCCGATAGGTCCCCTTGTTTCCTCAATTAGACCTCACTATCTCTGGATTGTTGGGACAAGAGGGGTATCGTTCTGGAATTATAACTGGTGTGGGGAGATTATTGGGTTTCTGGGCTACCCTGCAACCAAAATATCTTTTTGGGAGGCCAGCCTACAGATGAAGTTCATTTCGGCCATGTTGGATATAGGCCAACTAGAAATATTCTAGCACAATGAGATGACTATGGAGCTTGATAAATTTCTGTATTCCCCCATCTACTTATCGTTCTTTCACAACAAAGGATTATTGGAGGGTCTCTTTCAAGAAGGTTTCTATGGAAGAGTGGAATGAGGTTCGTCAGTGTTGGAGCATCCCCCCTAAATTTATGTTTCATAATTGGAAGATTCAGTACAGTGAAGTCCCCATGGATGAGAATATAAAATTGTCTGGGTGAGTATAGCATCTTGGTGTGTTTTTTGTAGGGGGTATGAGGAGGAAATCTCGAATCATATGTACTTAGAGGGGGATTAGGAAAATGTGGTGTGGAAGTGATTTGGTGGGTACACAACGTTCTCCATTCCTACTATGTTCGTGTACCTTGGAAGGATTATAGAGAGATGAGGGAAGAGGATGGTCGAGATCCAAAGGTTTTTAGTGAACAAGAATGTGATATTGAGAGGGTTTCTATAGGAATAGAGAATAAATTTTTTATTATTTAGGTTTTGGAAAATACAGATTAAACTAATCAAAACCACATACCATCCCATTTTTATTGAGTATGGTTTTTCCAAATTGGAGTTTTAATCATTATTTTATATGTTCAAAGGTCGATATTAATAAATTATTAACTTTTCTTATGTGGATGTGAGTCACACTCTCAAGGAGGTCATTTTAAAATGTTAAAATATTTTATATTTCTTGGAGGGTCCACAAAATAATTATAAAACTATTAAAACAAATATAAAATTACATTATTTTAGAGTTAAAACATATATTTATCGAGAGATCCTTTTATAGTATTTTTTTACATTACTATTGGGTCATTATGATGCCATAAACGCATTATATATTTAAACGGTTTATAATTTTTACCCTAAAATTTGGCAGCCTCAGAAGATTATGAATAATTCAGCATTTCATAATTTCAACATCCTAATTCCAAAAATAATATTTAATTTATCTTAAAAATATTAAAAATACATGAATTTTCACCATTAAAATAAAAACCAACATTTTTAAAAAAATCATGTGTTTTGACAAAAAATGATTCCAAACCATAATAAAAATTACAATTGTATTAATAAAAAATTATACAATAATTTATATTAAATAAAGATTAATTTACTATTAATATTTTATTAAAATATTATTTATTTCAAAAATAAATTAATCCATCAAAATAGCATTCTTAATTTAATGTTTACTAAAAAAAATTTGTGCTTTAAAAAAATTTACAAAGTAACAATAATAAAATGAATGTATATTCTTCATACAAACATTAATGCACATAATCAAGTGGTAGGGTTGATTAATATAACATCATATAACACCCACATAAGTCCTAAAGGTATGGTGTACGATTGTGACAGACTCTTGGGGTGGCTCTGATAAAATCGCTCCCGTGGTATTATTTATTAACATCTATTTCTCCTGTATGTGATTTTGTTCAAGATTAACATGTGTATGCTTGTCTAGGGATTGGTCAAGAGCAAAACAATGTTATGCTACCTCCATTCTGAGATACAATAAATGGTCTACATATGGGGCAATTCTACTGGATGAGGCTATCACTTCCTTTTTCTGGGAAAATTGGATTTGAAAAATCCCTACATTTATAATAATAATGTGATCACTGTGAAATGCATATATTAGTAATGTTAATAATTATTAAGTGTATTTTAAAATCCAAAAACATAAAATCCAGGAAAGGGAATATGTTATATATATATTATATATAATAAGACATTTAATTAGATGAAGGGTAATTTCCATTAATTAAATTTTGTGCCATTACAATCTTCCCCCCTAAAGAAATTTCTCCATCGAAATTTCATTTTAAAACACTCAAACAGATGATTGTAAAAATGCTTCATCACTTCCTCTGATTTCCTCATTGCTTCTTGAAACTTGTGGTTTGGAAACAACACCTTGATGAGGGGAATTGTCTTATTCCGTATAACTGTTTACTTACAATCTAAGAACGTCACCAGCATCTCTTCCTATGAGAGGTCGATATCCAATGGTACCCCCTCAAGATTGAGTACATGGAAAGTGTTAGGTATTTACTTACTCAGAAGTGATACATGGAATACATCATGTACTTGACATAAGATAGGTGGTAGTTCTAGTCAATAGACCGCTACTCCAATGCAATCAAGGATCTCAAAAGGGATGATGTACCTTGTATTAATATTTAACTTCATCCAAAATCTCATAACTCTCTTCCATGGTGATATGGGAAGGAATTCCATGTCTCCAACCTTATACTGTTGGTCTCATCGACGATTACCAGCATAACATTTTTGTCAAATCTGAAAAGATTTAATGTGAGGCTAGATGGTCTTATCCTTCTCCAACATTTATAGACCTAGGTGTTTTCTCTTACCAACTTCATCCCAACATGATTGTGTTCTGAACCTCTTCCGATAAAGGGATTCACAAGGAGCCATTTGGATGCTTTATTGGAAACTGTTTTTGTAAGATAACTAATCTAGAATAAGATGTGGATCCAATCATAATTTTAAGTTCATTGTGCATGCTCAAAAAATGTCCTCAAGTGTTTGGATAGTCCGCTAATATTTTCCATCATTTTGTGGATGATAATATGTACTGAAGTTCAGCTCAGTATTCATAGCTTGTTGAAGATTATTCAAGAACATAGAGGTGAATATTTGGTCTCAATCAGATTGAATATATTTCGATACACCACACAGCCTTATAACTTCATTGATGTATATATGTGGTAGTTGATCCAATTATAAATCCTCCAAAATGTAAATGAAGTGTGCAATATTTTTCAAACGATCCATAACAACCTACATATCATTGTTTTCATTGGATTTTTTCGGATGTCCGGTGAAAAATTCCATGGAGATGTTCTCCCATTTCTATGTTGGTATGGGTAATGGTTGCATCGTCCCGTTATACTTATACCTATGAGCCATCAAATGCATACATACCAGGCACTTTGATGAATACTCATTGAAATCCTTGTTCATGTTATCCCACTAATAATGATCTCAGAGTTATCAATGCATCTTTGTGTTTCCTGGGTGAATGGTGAAATTCAAACATTGAGCATCATTCAACTTTTTATTCTATAACTATAGATTTTATGGAACACATATTCTATCCCCAAATCTAACAATTACTTTTCATTTATATTGAACTCCAGGGATTCCACTTTTCTGATAGTTTCCACTTTCTTCTCGACTCCCACATCATACTTTTGATCATCCTTTAACCATTCCAATAGAGACAATTGAGCAATAATTTTTGAATGTATTGATGATGTTCCCAGCTTCTTGATTCTCATGTCCATCTTCAACAAATCTATGATAATTGGATCCTTTTCTATTCACGTCAATATTAAAATTGTTGGATCCTTTCTACTTAGATCATATGCCACCTTGTTTTATTTCCCATGGTAGTAATGTATTGATAATTCGTAGTCTATGATAATCATTAACCATCTTCGTTGGCTCATATTCATCTCTTTCTCTGTGAATATATACTTGACTCTTTTTTTCTCTTGATAAATTTCACACTTCTCCCTAATGACATAATTTTGCCGAATTTTCAAAGCTCAGATTACATCAACCAACTCCAGACCATTTGTTGGATATTTTTTCTCATAAACATTAAATTTCCTTGAATAATAGGTAATGACTTTTATATGTTTTGTCAACAAACAACCCAGGAGCTTCTTCTAAGCGTCCCTCAATTCCACAAAATGTTCTGCACTTGTGTGTAGTGTTTGCACGAGCACAGTGATAAGCCTCCTTTTCAACTATTTATAGTTATATTTGTGTTCATCAATACTATAATACATGACACCCTTCCATTTATGCTTGGTGAAAGGGTATGAATGTTTTGATAAATTTCTCATTAATAGACAATAATATCCAACTAAACCTAGGAACCTAAGAATATATATCACCGATGATGGCCTCATCCATCCCTCAATTTCATCTATCATGGGGGACCCATAGACACCCCATTTATAGTAATTATTTGACCCAAGAATGAGATATCCTTCCACTAGAACTCATGCTTTTTGTAATTTTCATAGAGATTCTCCTTTCACAAGGTCTCTTGTACAGTGATTAGATTCTCCTTATAGTCCTCCATGATTTTGTATTATATTTAAATATCATCTATAAAGACTACCAAAAAAATTTCAAGTTTATCTATAATCACTCTATTCATCGTTTCCATGAATATTTCTGGAGAATTAGTCAGTCTGAAAGGTGTTACTATGAATTCCTAGTGCACTTACCTTGTACGAAAAGCAGTCTTTGTGATATCCTTATTCTTCACCCTTACATGGTTATATCCAAACAATAAATCCAGCATAGAGATGTATTGTGCTCCACGTAGATGATTGAACAAGTCATAAATTCAGGTATGTGATTACTTGTTCCATATCATGATTTTATTGAGCTCATAATAATCATTGAGAAGGCTCATTGACCCATCTTTCTTCTTGACGAAGAGGACTGGTGCACCCCATCGAGAAGCACATCAGAATTTAAACCCTTTATTTATATTCTTCTATAGTTGTTTATGTATCTCCTCATGCTCCACAACATCCATTCAATATGGAATCTTGGATATTGGGAATTCCCCAGGTATATGATCAATCGAGATTTCAACATCTCTTCTTGGTGGAAGACCAGGAAATTTCTTGGGAAATAGTTCCACAAATTCCCTCAGAATAACCATGTATTCATGGATGGTTTCTTCCTTAGACTCAATAATCTAAGAAACATACATGTTCTCATAGGTTTGTAATATCCACGCTTGATATGATGGTGCTAAATAATATTCATCCATCTCCTTTCACTTTTATAAAATCAGGGGTCGATTTTCCAAATAGAGTGTGGTTTCCCTCTCAAGGAAATTTATTTTGTCCCTATATAGGGAAAGAAAATACATGAAATTAATTACATAAAATTCCCCCAGAGAGAGTATGACAAGGTTATTCAATACATTTAATCCAAAATTGGGATAGTGGAGGAGTAATATTCATTGGATGCAATGATGTCCCTATTTGTTGTCCTCACTGACATCTCTACTTCATGGATTTTTGGTGGTGTTGGGATTATTCTAATAAACCTTTGGTATATAAAAGAATGTGTATGACTAGAATCAAAATGTGTGTTTTCTATTCTAGAATGGATAATTATTGTACCTATCACTACTACGTTGTCTGGGTTCACTTCGATGGAAGTGATGGAAAAATCTCACCCTTCCTTCCTTGTAGGTTGTTGGATGCCACTTAAAACACATGTCTTAGAGAACAGTTTTGAAAAGTGACCTAGTTCTTTATGGTAAAAGAAATGAAAAATTCATTGAGGTTTGAATAGATTGTTCCTCTCCTATGTTGCAGCAGCATGTCTTTCTTGTTGGAAATTAATGGCCATGTTTCCTTCTCTTCCACACATAAAGCATTTCCTCATCCCATTTAGGAAAATTATAAGCTGCAACATTCTGCAATGTTGGAAAGTGGGGTATTGTAATTTCTTAGCACTGTTGGATTTATCCATTGGAAAACGAGAATAAAATTCCCCCTTATGATTCTTATCCACATTAAATCCCTGAGATTCTTCGATACCCATTATGACATTGGGGGCACATCTGACAATTTCCTTATAGCTATTGAAGTCACAGATTGATAAGTCATTCTGTAGGTTAGGCTTTATCCGACCAAAGAAGCAGTAAACCATGCATTCATGGGTAATGAAAAATCTATAGTCGTATAATGTATTCCTTTTGTTGTATTCCTTGAATGATATGATGTATTTTACATCTTTTTTATTGAGGTAAAGTATGTCCCTTTCAATCATAAGTTAGAGGGTGTGTGGAAAATATTTATCAGAAAACATTTTTTGTAAATTCTTCCATTCCAAAGCCTCGAGAAATTCCTTAATCATTGTAATTTTGATCAATGTAAAACATTGATCATCTTCACCCACCATATAATAAGAATCCAAAACAACCTTCTCATGGTCATATCATTGATTGATTGAGAAAATATTTTCAATGTATTTGATGAATTGTTCGGTGATTGAGCGATCAGATGATCCATTGAAAGTATGAGGAATTTGTCTCATGAATCTCTCGATTGAAGATTTATCATTTCTGGGAGGGGGGTTACATTCCATTTAACACATTTTTTATTCAAAATTAGATTTATTTGAGAGAGTACCATGACAATGTATGTGATGCTCACTCTAATTGTGTTTGGAATCTCTTATAACAGACCTCACATTGATCATTGAATCGTTTTTTTCTCGAGTCCTCTAATTAACGACCATTGGATGTAATAAAAGGAATGATAGGTGTAATAAATAAAGGGGAATCCAATGAAAAAAGGGATAACATAAAAATTACTTTTATTTCCATAACATATGAATTTATAGGTTTCAATATATGTTATCCATGATTTACTTCCCAACATATATTCCAAGGGGCATTTTTTATTTATATAATAATTTTTCATACTAAGAATATTAATTTACCAAAGAATTTCACCCTTTAGTTTCATAACCAAGAGTGTAGCAAGGCCCATTGTTGTGCACCAATTTCCATTAGAGTCTAGATGAAAACATTTTTTTTGGGTTTAACCCCTATAAACATCTGGGATAGAGCCACCTCTAGTTGTTTGTATCCATGTAGGGATTTATTTTCTTGATAAAAACTTACTATATAATCACCCCAATTTTTGGATTTTTTTATTATACATAGACTTATCCATAAGGAATTCACCAGGGTTTTCCAATCCTAATCCCAAAAATCACTAAACCTACCCTTGGGTACCAACTATAACAAACCTGCACTTTATTACACATATAAAAGTGATTTACTACCTAAACATGCACATAAAAAACTATAAGAATCAATAAGTCTTGTGTCTTGGGAAATTAGGAACATTACATAAAAAATTATAACATGAATCGCTACATCTTTCATGAAAACATCTTTTACATGACCACAATATACATTCGTACTTATCATTGAAAGTGATAGCCTAAGGACATGCATGGGAAAAGGGTGAGCTATAAATCCTAGTAAGGGTGTAGAAAATGAATAAAATAAATAATATAGTACATGTTAGGAAAAAAGAATATCAATGGATCACAATATAAACATGAACATCAAGGCATGATATTGTATGATTAGCATAACATGTAAATGTGGAAATAACATTTATCAGGATATTAGCATAATCAAAGGCTCCTAGTACATGGATCATGAGTAAAACCAAATTGCACATCAATTAGAATGAGTAAAAACTCATTTCTATTGAATTATCTTGGTTAAACCATGATTTCACATAACGTATCATCATATTAATATTTTCCCAATGCATCGGAGCGCTATTAGAGAACACCCTACTTAATCATTTCATTTCATGCATAAGTGTTCCACATAGATAATACAACATGGATTATTTAAATACATTAATATATTCCAAAAATAAGATAAGTGGAATAAATAAATCTAATTTCTCAATTATCATGTACACGTGCATAAATTTTAATACCGATGAAACAGAAATGGGTTTGATATTCACTTACACGATGATTTTGGCAGGAACTTTTTGTTTTACATCAGTAGCATAACGACATCAAAAAGAAATTGTAGAATGGGTTTATGAGATATAAAGGGGTTTCTCATACTTTATACACGAAATTGAAGGTAATGGGGAATTTAAAATAATATCAAAAAATATGTAATGTTATTAAGATGCATACTATAAAATAACTACTTGATTTTAAATGATAAGAGGGAGATTATTTACTGAATATTGGCATGGTAGTGGGTGTACATGGGTAGAATTAATCAGATATAAAGAGGTATATAATCAATCAAACATATATAAGGATGTTTGGCGGAGGTGAGAAAACATACCCCAATATTTTTAATTTAAAATAATAGGGCATAAAAACATGAATAATGATTGAAAAAAATGAGAAAGTAATAAATCCCTTACTTGGAAGTGTGATCCTAATGGCTCAGGAGAGTCTTGAGAGAGGATTATTGGGAGTTTTGGGCGCCTTTATATGATTATATAGAGAGTAAGGTAGAGTTTGGTCTATCTAAAAATGTTTTGAGTAAATACAAATGGGAGATTGACTGGGTTTATATGGTAAAACGGAGGAAATTCTTTATTATTTAGGTTTTGGACACTACACATTAAACTAATAAAAAAAACATAACATGGTTTTTCCCATGTTTTTTGCCAATGTAGAGTGTCAAACATTATTTTATATGGGCAATGTTCTAAAATATTAAAATATTAGGCTTTATTATGTGGAGGTGACTCACACTCTCAAAAAATTATTTTAAATTGTTAAAATATTTTATAAGTTTTGGAGGGTCTATTAAGGCTTCATAAATTTAATAAAACAAAACTAAAATCACATTATTTTAATGGTAAAACATATATTGGCAGAAAATAAGTTTTATAATTTTTTATTAGATCACTATTTGGTCATTATGATGTCATAAAACACATTATATATTTCAGTGATATTTAATTTTTATCCAAAAATTCAATTATCTTATAAAATTATGAAAAATTAACAATTTGATAACTTCGACATACTGAATCCAAAAATAATATTCCTTTTATCTAAATAATTTTTTATATACTTGAATTTTTAATTATAAAATAAAAACCGACATTTATAAAAAAAAATGGGTTTTTGACAAAAACATCTTTCAAACATTAATAAATATTACAATTATATTCATAAAAAATTATACACTAATTTATATTTAATAAATATTAATTTAGAAATAATATTTTATTAATATATTATGTAATTAAAAAATACATTAATTCATCAAAATATCAATCTTAATGAATATTAACTGAAAATTCAATTTTGGTTTTAAAAAAATTTACCAAGTAAAGATAATAAAATTCATGTATATTTTTTATACATAACATAATGAAAAAAATCATAGTTCTGGGTTCTTTTGACATAACCCCTTATAACCCTTGCATAATAATTAATGGTAAGGTGTGCGATGGTGATAGTCTTTTGGGGTGGCTCGGATAACATCGCTCGGGTGGTAATCTCTTTTAACGTCCACTTCTCATGTAGGTGATTCCGATCAATCAAAACATGTAGAAGCTTGGATTGGGATTAGTGAAGAGAAATTCCCAGTGACGCAACCTACTTTCAGAATTTTGAAAAATAGGTTTCGTATGGAGAAATTCTACTAGATGATTTCATCACTTCAAATGACTATGTAAATTGGACTTTTAATTCGCTACATTTATACTAATTTTTTATCACTGTTAAACCTCTATATTAGTAACAGAAACAATTCATAATGGTATTTTAAAATACAAATACATATATCTATTTAATTGAATATGTTTTATATAACCATTTTACATAATAAGACATTTAATTAGATCAAGTGGAATTTTCATTAATAAAAGTTTGGGTCGTTACATATATAGTTCAAGAACAAAAATAATCTTCAAAAAGTAGGGTCACAGTAAGACGCCCTAATGTAAATAATGACACATTCAATTGATATGGTGGGAATGATAAAATTGGATTTTAGCTGATTTTGTGATAAGAGATACAAACTTCACTATGTATCCCTTAATAATAAGAATCAATCCACTCATAATTCTATGATGTTAGGTCTATCTGCTGATATAGCTCAAGAAATGAATAGAGTACAATTTCTTTTTTCTAGAGAAGCGTTGTTTGGGGGGAAATTTATAAGAAATTGTGAAAACTAAAACACTTATAGGGATGGAAAAATTGAAATCAGTTGCATGAAACAATTTACAATGCTTGGGTATCCGTATTTTTTTTATAATAATAGAAATCAAGCTACACATTATTCTTCTATATTAGTGTTCAAATGAAAATATTTTTATGTTTTAATAGAGAATTTGGGATGGTATTAAAGGTTTCTCACGATAAAGGAGAAATTATTAAACCTGATGATAAGAGATAAACTACTAAACACTAAGGAAAAATTAGGGATGCAGACAATTTATTGGATTGTTGTTGTACCCAAGAAATTATTTACATACATTATTACATATCCTGTGAAAATATGAATCAGTCAACACGTAGTTATTGGAAAAGGGGGATTATTATCATAGTATATCATAATATAATAGACCTCATTACTTGTGTGAATTTAGTACACTAGTTTCTCATAAATTGTAGTCACCCAATATTTGACTAGTAAAAAATTGGTATAATTGTATAAATATATTCAGATCCAGGCAATAATACTTCATGAGATTCCAAGGCTTGGTGTGTCGAAAATTAATTTTATAAATATAATTTATATATTTTATATTACATGAGTGATGTGTCTTAATGGATATGAGATAAATCATAATATGGAATATTAGTTCAGAAATATGAGGATCGACATAATATATTTCAGCATGGGTTTTTCGGATAAGATCGTCCTATGGATTTTCATTTAGATAAATAAAAAAATAAATTATTTTAATTACCTTAAATTAACCTAGATTCTTTTACTATTAATACCCTATTATGGTGAGGTCTATAGGGTTTTTATAGAAACCATGGGATTGTTGAGAGACATTCTTAATCCCCTCTATTTGAGAATAAAAATATGACAACAAAAAAAAATTCTACATTCAGACAGACCAACACACAACGAACGTCATGACTCTCCATCTATATTGTTGAATAAGTTATTGGATAATGGATGATCCGAACATAGTATGAATCGTTATCTAAATATATGGACACATTTTATTAAACCAATTGAGAACGATCATAATGTTTTTTTATCTATTCTAATTGAGCCACTTCATTTTTGTACACAACCATTTTAAAATGATTATTGAATTTTCTTATCACCCAAATTCCCACAATTGAATTTTTTTTCCATGAATGTTGGTACAATGATTGTTTCATTACATTTACTTTGGATTTTATTACTCTATTATTTACATTTCTTCCTAATTGGACTATGGGTTCATGGTTTGATATTCTTGGGCAGTACCAAGCCTGATCGGACCCTCAGATTCAGGATAGATTCATGAGAGAGTGGTGGTTGATGAATCAAAGTCATGTTCAAATGATTTTTTGGGTTATGGGTGATTCCATTTGGGGTTGAGTTAACAATGAGGAAAAGAGAGGTGAGTGAGATGTGATATGGTGAGACGTGGTTCATTCAATCTTCGTACGTATCAATGGAAGTTTTATTTTTAGCCATTATAGGGTCTAAAATAATGAGTGGATGCTGCCTTGATATTGAGTGGCATGGAGGTGAGATATGAAGTATCTAATTTAGATCTTCATGTGATGGATATGATCAATCATTCCCAAAAAAATCACAACTTCATACCCTATAGTTTTGAAGAACACTTGTCATCTGACCCCTAGGCTGTAGAGTCTATGGTTTCGGGGAAAACGTTTTTCATGAAATGCGGGACCCCCAAAGGCTGTGTGGCCCTTATGAATGAAACCCAGAATGTACTCTGGATGTAAACATGAATGAGCATGACCAGTCACACACGGTATTCTTAGGTATGTGGATAAGGAAAGGTTTTCATAGACATAGCCAGGATCCCTTGTAGGAACCATGTGTGTTTAATGTACACCAGGAAGGTAATTTACATGCCTTGTAGTGTTACATGGTTTTTTGATCCATGTATCAGTTGGGACAAGTCCATGAAGTGGTGCAGAACCGCATGTTAGGAGGGTTTCCTTATATGGAATTTACCCCTTCTTTGGTTTTGTGGAAACTTTGATTTCTCATATCTCCTTCATTGGGACACACATTTTGTCTTGTGAGTATCATATCTTCAATGTTTCTTCAAGTCAAATGCAATGATGGCCTCTATATTTTTTTTTGATATGTTATGTGAGATGTTATGATAATTACTCTTATTTAGGCGATGCTCGATGAGGAATGTTATTAGGTAGTATAATCGCAGAGATCTGATTGGCACCTTTCCAATTGGGAAATGAATGGGACATATATTAACTATTAGAGTGGAACCCCCAACTATGATAGTTAATGGGTCCTCACCCTATCCAATGAGTGGAACCCTACAATGTAGTAAGGGTATTGGTACTCGACTATTGTAGTGGAACCCTCCTACTATGTAGGGCATGGGTCCTCTACCTGCTATCCGAGTGGTACCCTCCGATTGTATCAGGTCGGGGTTCCTCAAATACATTAGTTGAAACCACCTGATAGAATGGGTATGGGTCCTCTTCCATTAAAATTAGTGCTACCCTCTAGCTTTACTATGAATGCTTCCGATATTGACCAGTAGAGTGAATTCCTCCTGCTCGTCATGGAATGGATCCTTGTTCTACTATCTATGCGATACCCCCTATGGAATTAGGGTGTTGCCTCTCTATCTACTAAGTGTTACCCCAATGAAATTAGGGATTGGTTCCTATATCTAATGACTGGAACCCCCAATGAAATTAGGTTTAGGGTCTTCTCTCTACTATGTTGTACCCCTATCAGATAGGGTGAGAGTTCTCCTTACATAGAGTGAAACCACTAATACACAAGGGTTCATATCCTTTACATTGACATGAATCCCCCTTGATGGGATTTATAGTATTGTGGCATGGCCTCTCCACAGTGTTACCTTTTTAGACTAACATGTGAAATGTTAGGAATCAATTATCAACTTATGGTAGAACAATTACCCTTTTCCTGGGCTATGATACGAGATAGAGACACACCTTCTCTTTTGATTGGGATTATATGGTTCTAGTATATATATATCTATCTCTGTGTGTGTATCCATGTTTTTGGATTTTATTTTATCATCCATTGGGTTGAGCATGCTACTATAAATATATTCCAATCATGTGTCTTACTACTCCCTCTAAATTTTTTTTGTGCATCCTACTATGCACTTTTATACTCACCCCTACATGGGATATTCTCACGCATGTTGTGTCTTTTGAAGATGAAGGAATGGTCAGACATGATTATAGAAGATATTAGGGATATGTGGTGCATCAGAACGTGTGTAACGGATAGATAATAGAGATAATGGGATAGGCTCTCCTAGCACATTTACTTTATGAATTTTTTTAGGTTGGGACATCCTTCTAGTTTTCTATGTATTACTCTCTTTTACTTTATGATTTCATTGTCGTACTATTTTACACTGTATTTGTTTTTACATTCATGGTTATATTTTAAATATTGTATATTTTTATTTTTAGTCTTATGAAATTTTTCATTGTGATGGTGGAACGTGTGTCTACATGTAGAATATGAAATGCCCACTCAGGTTAGATATTCCTTGTGATGCTTGTCACCACCCATGGCCTATGGAGGCATGCTTCAGGAGGTTTCCACTTGAGCCCCATTGGGTTCAAACATGACATATTGGTATCATAGGTGGCCAATCCTTGGTATTGTGTTTAGATTAGTCCCCATATAAGTATTTTGATGTGATTTAGGTTAACATTTTCAATTTTTTTGAGTGAGGCTTTCGGACTAGGGACCCTTTTATTACTTTGCTTGCTGAGGAATAAATTATTTATGACCATGACTACCTACCTATTGACTCAGCATTCTATGATGTTTGATGTAGAGATCAATGGTAAATTCCACATATAGGATATAGACTTTTTACTGTCCTTTTTAAGTTAGAACCCCATTGTATATATATGATCATTTGATTGTGTCACGTCTTGATTAGTATCAACATGCCTCTATGAAGAAGGCTAGCTGGGATACCAATTTAGAATCGCGAAGAAGATCTGATGAATGAGTAGGATTCCATTGAAGGCCCATACTTTCAGATCTGTCCTCTAGGTGTACACCTAGATGAACCACATTGTTTTAACAACACATTAAACAATATGATACAGATGGGTATGCACCCAGGTTTATCACACTCTACATGTTACAGTGTAAGAAGCCACTATGTTTCCGTGATGATCCAAATCCATAAGAATTTAATTTTTGGATATAGTTTTTTATAAATTTGTCTAAACTAATGAGTATCCCAATTGGTCAATTGTTTCCACTGTCAACCATTATTCTTTTTAGTTTATTAGTTTCTTCCTGCGGTAACATTTGATGATTCACATGTTTTGAGTGGGAAATGTAGGTTTGGAAGATATATATTTTTTATATATCATGAGGATCCATACTCCCTTCTTAGGTTGTTGTGATTAGATTGGTCATATGTTTTTTATATTATAAAAGGATACGACTACCTTTGATGTTGACCCTCATGGTGATACCATTCTTGGAAAATGATGTGCATTGGTAGATTCTTGTGATGGAGATGTTTTATCATGGTATCAGACAATAAAGGATGGGGGAAATATCTGCAACCAAAATACATCTCAATGATGTTATTCAAATTTATAACGGTGACTCAATTACACCTACAATGGATAGTGCTACAGTGTGGAAGAAAAGCCCCACTAACATGTGTGTTCGTTTTCTGTAGTAATAATGTGGTGTTGAAAAAATCCTTGGTCGATAAGAGCATGGAGGAAAGGGAAAGGATTATATCCTTAAATATGGGGCTTCTCGCTAGGAGGCTCGAGTGTGGTCTAGGGTACAACCAATTTTAATACTTCTCCCACTATAGTTGTTATCACAGAGTTTAAGGACATAGTTATCTATGCGTATCACATTTTATAGACCTAATGATACTAGTGGAGACCCTTTTATCATGATCCTTTTTTTAGGATCCTATAGAGAGGATCAATGGTCTTCTATTATTCACAATTGTGAGAATATATCCAAGAATGAGAGAGTTCCTCACACCAAATATTACCATAGTGTAAATGATATCATATGAGGCATTCCTTAGTATCGACTGGTCAGTGATGATACATGCTGATATGATCAATCCAAATGATTATAGTTGTGTTTCTAAATTATGGGATGTAGTTACTATACTTGAGGAGGAGTGACTCTTGGACATGGTATGATGAACTCATTCTTTAGCTATACTAACTTTCATGTTTTACCCTTGGAGTATTAGATATTATGATATATCAGCTCACTCCAATGATGGTCGGGTATGATGAAATGTCAGGTTTACCACAACATAATGAGATAGAATATTTATAAAAGTTTTTATAGCTATAGAACTATGTTTGTTCTAGCACATTGGATGACCTCATGGTTCTATGAGAGACAGTGGTGCAGTTAGAGGGTCTATAAATGTAAGGAGTTGTAAGGACCAGTGTCTTCACCGGGGAAGACCAGTGTTGTTATTATGAGAGTCAAATGAGAGATAGAGGTGTGGTGGGGATTAAACTCTCTTGAACTAAGTCATTATATGGAAGGGTTATCCACCCCTAAAAATAGATGATTCCATTGTGTCATCAGTGTCTGATTAAGAAAACATGAGACACGTCATAATGGATTCTAGACAGTATTTGAGAGAAAAATTTCTATGAGTAACTATCATGGATTAATTTCAATATTTTTGTGGGTTTTCCAATATTCTCCAAGACTATATCCCCTTTGATAACCTTGACACTAAAAGGGATGTTCATTACCTAGACATAGTATATCTAGATGGACATTGGGAATTTGTGGTTAAGTCTAATGAGTCCACCTATTTAGAGACTACCAATAGAGGGAGTACAATATGTAGTGTATTGTGATGTATCAGGTGATGGAATATGATGAATGTTGATGAAGATGATGGTTTTTTTCATATGGATTGAGATACGTGAGACCCCGTGGGATGAACTATAAAACTCATGACTGAGAGATGTCAGAAGAAGAATTTTCTATAATGATGTTGAGGCAAAATCATATAGGATAGTACATTTTGGATTACATAGACCACCATACTCTTAGGTAATTATTCACTAAATGTGAATTGATCCTAACAAAGGGTTCTAGTTTTTTTCCTATAGTATAATGACTTTGATATAGTCTATACTACAATAATGGGACACTTGGTAGAAGATTTCTTTAGCCGGAAGCCCCAATATCATTTGGCGTTGGAGGAATCTATGAAGTAGGCTTCCTTACAGCTAACCCTAGTTGAGAATGAGGGATCATATTTTCATCAGCCAATGGTTTTTCTCTTCCACCTATCATGAATTTGAGAGAGTCCCTGTTAGATGAAATAAATTGTGAGGCCTTTGATGACTAGATATCCTTAGAGAAGTCCCCCGAGGTATTTTATAACAGAGTGAATCTCCTCATTGATTTATAAGGAAGTATGGTAGTCCTAGTCATGATATAAGATGAGTAGATGAGATATTTAACACTTCTACGTGGGATGTACATACCAGTGTGTGGAGTATTTATAGAGATCTAAAATGGAAATTTTGTGGTTCAAAATGAGATAGGGCATGGAAGAGTTCATCTCTTGGTGCCTCTCCTATCATTTGGTGAATGTTGAGAACCAGGTCTAAGATTTTTTGTTGCATCCCCTTCAGATCCAATTGTGAAATGGGAGGAAATATAAATTTCATTAGAGAGAGGGATTTGGTGGAAAGTGAAGTTCCATGATTCCCTCTAGGTTATTGTTAACCGACTCACGAAGTCAGGACGCTTCTTTGCTTTCAGGGAGAATATTTTGGTGGGGTTTTTGAGAAAGATGTATTTATAAGATATTTCGAAACTTCACGGGGTTCCATAAACTATTATTTCTGAATGTTATGTTTTGTTCGTATCGAAATTATGGAGAGGCATGAATGGGCATTCACGAACAAGATGAGGACGAGTAAAGCCTCCCCGCCTGAAAAGATGGGAAGACAGATGTCACTATTTTGTTATTAGAGGATATATTGAGTGATCTCAATTAAGAAATTTTCTAGATATGAGAGGATAAAATTACCTCAGTAATATGTGAATACATAAATAGATACAACTATAATATCATCATTATTTTTTCCACAGATGAGCCCGTAAAGTGTGATGAAAATTTAGGGTTTCCCCTCATCACCACTGCCTCCCTCCATCATTCCAGCTCGACTCTGCTCCTCTCCTCATTCTCGACGACCTCGTGACAGCATCTTCTTGTCGCGGTGGTGTCATACGGCTTCATGGACTTAGACGTATCATCATTTTACATTACTGCTAGCCTGCTTCTCATTCAACTCCCTTTTTTGAATAGGGCATCCATGGCGGCGTGGTGTTGGTCTAATGTTCGAGATCCAGCTACTGCAGCTTGAGGGTGCTGCTACGTCTCCTGATGTGTGTTGGATGGTTTCGGGGTCTTCGTGGGTGACTTGGCTGGCGGTGATGGGGTTGGGTTTGGATCGTGATACAGTTTTTCTTCAGGCACGCCGCTAACGGTTTCTGATTCTTCCTTTTTTTCTTCTGATTTTTTTAGTCTTCTTTGTGCCCAGATCTGGGGTTGTATATTTTATTAAGGTTGATTTGGATGCTGTTTTGGTTCGACTCAAGGTCAATTATTTTTGGAGTTGGGTTTTTTCTCATGGCGGTGTTTGGTTTTCTGGCGGTGTTTCTAAGCATCTTCATGTGATAGTGAAGCAGTGAGGAATTTTTTAAGATGGTGGTCATAATCTATCAAAGAATTTGTGGTTCCATGGACCTGTACTTTGGTGTTGATTTATGTGTGAGGGAATCTGATCTTTTTGATGATCTTGGTGTTCTAAAGTGGAGGGTTCAGTGGCTTTTGGCCGCCAATTTGGCACTGTGGTTATGATTTTGTGTTTAACAGAGGAAGTTCTCAGATGTGGCATTTCTAAACAAGGCAGTGGGGGTTGAGGTGTGCTATGTGGATTTTTCCTCACGGTTTTCTCAGGTCTGGTTGCCTTTGGCATCAAAATATGGATGATGAAATTGGATTATTGTTTGTTATTACTATTGGTTGATTATGAGAATGATAGTTGTAGGCGTTGGAGCCATATCTTGGTGATGGTGGTTCTTTGGATCTCTAGTTTTGTTTGGAGTAAGGACATAACAGTTGGGAAAGTTGAATAATTTTTGAATTTTATGGTTTGTTATTTTTGATGATGGCTTGGTCCAAACATTCTACAAAGAAATTATTCAGATGAGGACTCAGAGAAGGTATCTTCCACTATGCATGTCTATTCGGATTTGGAGAGAGGGTATGGCCCAACCATAGGTACCTAGCCTGTGTATCTTTTCATATGATAGTTTTCTGAGTAGTCATGGATTGGTGGATGCTTTCCATAAAGATGTTGATGCTGGGGAGGGGCATTTCTAGTAGTCCTGTTTTGGTACTGGGTTTTGTTTATGTATCTGTTTCTTTGAATTCAAGTGACGTTTCCCCATTTTTTTCCTTAAAATGGGGTTTATCCAAAATAAATAAAAATTGAGGGCTTCTGGCCATTCAGTCATAATATCATCATGAAACCTTTTGAGGGCATATGTGGTACATCCTTCAGGTCTCCCTTGTGCCTGACATTTATGAGTGACACTTAACTTATGGGTGAAAAGGTGGTGTGTGAGACAATTGATAAGGTCCAGGTCATTATTGGGTTGATGAGAACAGTCGATAAATGGAAAAAATATTATGTAGATCGAAGTCCTAGGCAGTTGCAGTTAAACTTGGGAGACCATGTTTTCTTGAGAGTCTCCCACGATGAGGATTGTAGAGAATCATCTAGGGAGAGAAACTATCCTCAAGGTTCATTATGACATTAGAGATCATGTAAAGGGTTGGTGGGGTTTCTTACTAACTTTAACGATCCCTACAGTTATAGTGGGATCATTAAATATTCCACATGTTGAAGATGATGAGGTTTGTGCATGAGCCCCATGAATGTTATAGATAAGGTAAAGATTGAAAACAAGGCTGGATCCACTTTTGTAATGCACCTGGTGGTGATCGATGATCTAATATGGTTGTACCTTCATCGACGTGTTATCACATTGAATTGTATGTTATGTGACATGGGACTATGCATGATAAGTCTGAGGAGTGGGAGAGCCAAATATGGGATCAGTATCCCAATAATGTTTTCTAGATTTTATTTGGGGGGATGGAAATATTGAAAAATGGAATTATTTAGTGACCTTTTTTACTTGAATTACTTAGAAATATTTGAGATGTATTTTTGGATCTAGGAATTGAGACAACATGCAATTCTGAGGCCCTTTTTTCCTTGAATTGTTTTTATAATAATACTAAATATATTATATATTATGTTTGTTCAGTTTATTAAATAAAATGTCAGATGTTTGAAATGGAATCTAGGATAAACATTATGAGATGGTGGTTGAGTTTGTATAATTATTTTTTCAACAGGTATGATCTAGAATAGGTTGGGGTTCTCGAATAAATGTGGTCATGGGAGATGTGTTTAGAAAAAATAAACCAATGCATTGATTTATTTAATTTAAATTAACCAGGTTTTTTATATATTAATACACATTTTGGGAAGGATCTCTAGGGTTATCCATATAAACATGGTATTGTTGAGAGTTATTATTCCTCTCCTCTATTGGTAGATATAAATCTGATAGCGATTGACCACCTGATTTAGTTAGATCAATGAGTAGAGAATTCAATGATTTATCTTCTTTTTTAGTGAACCTGTTTCTCAATGAAAATCTATACAGAGTAGAAATGACATGTAATTTCTGGATATTTCATCATTTGATTAAATGGATTGAGAATGATCACATTATTATTTTTTTCTGTTCTAATTGAGCATCTGAATATTCCTACACAATAGTTTTAAATTGTTTATTTTATCCTATTCTCAACCTAAAATACCCAATTGAATTTGTTAGATAATAATTCATGGACACTTATTATTTAACTATTTATATAGATATTTCCCCCCATTTTTATTTTACTTATTGTTTGATTTTCCTACAGGGACTCAGTTAGACATTATTAGGAAGTACTGATCTCAATCAGACCCACGGATTTGGGATGGATAAATGATAGGGGGATGGTTTGATGAATCAAAATCAGATTTATACAGTTTGTGGATATTTTTGATTCCACCAATGATCGAATAATTGGAAAGGTTATGGGAGATGAAATGAGGCCCAACATTGTGATGTGGTTCATGTGGTCATAGAACAGATCAATGCAATGCTAGATTTAAGACCATTAGTGTGTCGAATAAAATGATAAGAGTCTATTTAGGTTGATTTTGGGAGGCCTGTAGGTGAGATATAATGTATCATACATAGATCATCATGTTGAGGTGAAAATATAACTTTCAGGACAAATCTACATTGCTTGTAGTTCAAAGGAACACATGTCGCATATTCCCTTGGCTATGAAGAAAATGATTTCTATTGAGAAAAGTACCAAATAGTGTATGGGACCCCCACACATTGTGTGTCCTAGTTCTAACGAACCGGTGAGTACTCTGAGAGTACACATGCATGGGAACAACTAGGCACACATTGTGTGGTGATGTACATAGACATAGTGAGGATTACATTGACACAGCCCAGAGCATTGTATGGAACACCAGGTGGCTGAGATAGACCTTGTAGTGCACCAACATACCATATATCTCTCTACAATTAGTGATCCATTATTCAATAGGGACCTTTCTTGGAAGCACTGTGGGACCCCATATTGTGTGGGTCCCATTACACACCATATACCCCCACATACCTTGTATGAAAACATCAACCAATCATATCTAGTTCATTTGGACTTACATTTTGGGATGAATGTAGAATATCATGAGTTTTTTCCATGTGGTACATGGTTTTAACATTCATACTGAATTTGATATGTGATACATGATGTTATAGGGGTGATACATATTTTGGTGATTCTTGAATATGATAGTAATTAGGAAGGGAAATCAATGATATTTCAGTTGAACCCTCTTTGCTGGATTAGGTGTGGTTCCTCTATAGACTGTTAGAGTATCACCCAATTACTGGGATATGGAATGGTTCCTTTACCTAACCATCGAGTGGTACCAGCTTGAGTAATCATGGTATGGGACCTATACTATGATACTACAACCCTCATGATGGGTAAGAAAAGGGTACTCTATCTAAAATCCATGTGGAACCCTCTAATAACATTTGCTACAGGATCCTTGAATACTATAGTAGCACCCTCCAGTTGGGATGGTCATTGGTCTTATAAATTGAACATGAGTAGAACCCAACTACAGTATTGGGATTAGGTCATCTACTGGCCATTAGAGTGGATCCATCCTACTAGGTAGTGCATGGTCCCTCTATCTTCTATATATGAGGTTGCCCATATAGAATTAGTGTTACATCCCAGGTAATTTTTTTTTGACATTTTCATATTTCTTAATATTTGTAAACTAATTATTAATTTTACATTAATGGGATGCTTTGTTCGATGGCTTACCTGATACACAACAACGTGTTTCTTTAAAATCATACATTTCACACAACGTTGGGTCATACTGAAAAATAATAATATAATATTATATTAAATGGTAGTTAATGACTCTCCATTGTAGTGGTGGGAATGATTAGAACTAACTAAAAAATGATTATACATGATTTTTAAATGTTTTTACATTTATCCAATAAAATTTAGAGGCATAAAATGTGAATGAATCTAATTTTAAGCATAATTTACTTTAAAAGGTTGATTTACCACCTTTTAATGGTGAAACCTCTTTAAATATATATTTGGTCTCTTTTATATATTCCATTTTACAAAATAAAATTATAATTTATAATCGGGACATCAAAATATACCTTGGGTATGATTTTACTATTTTTTGATAAAATTTATTTTTTGATGAATAGTGAACAATACTGTATTTTAATTCAAACCACATTTTAATATAATCTATTTATATGATAAGAATATCTTTTTAAATGGGTTTAAATTGTAATTTGATTATATTATTACCATTTCATCCAATTTTGGTCATTGGATGCAATTTAACTTTGAAATTGAACAAAATCAACTTTCAGTCTTTTGATAATTATTATTTCATAAAAAAAGATGTTTTTTTTGTTTTGACAGTGGGAATTAATTTTAAATTAATTTCATCCAATTTTGAGTTTTTAATTTGTAAAAATATATTTCATATTTTTAATCCATTGGTCCAAAAATTTTAAATACGTAACTTTTATTTTTATACAATAAGAATATTTACTACAGTAAATATTTTATTTACCATGTTAAAATGGTAAATCTGGTAAATAAGGGTAAAACATAAAATTATAATAATCATAAATTACCCAAAATGTTTACTATTTCTATTTTTTGATACATTTACGACCATGGGGATATTTTAATCAATTTTTTGGACCCCATGGAGCCACTTAAGAGTGATAATGATCCTT
Organism: Viscum album; assembly: GCA_963277665.1. NCBI lineage: Eukaryota > Viridiplantae > Streptophyta > Magnoliopsida > Santalales > Viscaceae > Viscum > Viscum album. The sequence continues at coordinate 744,668,549 of OY728128.1, forward strand.
TATATTAATTAATTTAAAGTAAAGTCAAAAATAACATAAACATATATATTTTAGTAAATAAATTTTTAAATGAGTTTATATATGTTATCCTTTAGAATATAAATATTAATTTTAAATTAAAAAATATTTCCTACAACATAGTAATTTTTTTATAATTTTTAGACATCAAATATAAAAAAATATTTATGACACACTAATTATGCAGTGTTTACTTCATTAAAGAATGATTTAAAAAAATAATATTATAAATATTATTGAAATATAAAAACCCTATCCAATTATTATTTTATAATTTTATTAAAAATATGAGCCATCTTATCTTTGAAATTAATGTGTTTTTGACCTTTTGAAACCGATGATAAGTTTATAATAAAATATGTTTTCAAACATTCCTAAAGAGCCCCTCCCCCTTATAAAAATCACTCACTTATGACAAATTCCACACACCTCTCAAGCCTTTTGGCTCGTCCAAAATCTATCCAATTAATATCTCTATATCCCACTCCTCCTCCTAGAAGCCTTACCTTTGGTTTAATTCACTTCAAGATGTCTTTTTGGTTTATACCAAATGGAGTTACCGGAATTAAATGTAACAGTTTCTATTGAATTCTTTTTTTATATTTTACTTCTCCAACCCATAAACTATTTTTATTCATTTATTTTATAAAATAACCATTATAATAAATATAATATGATGTTTTTATGATAATTATTCGAACTAAACATACACACACGTCCAACTAATGGATAAAGAACAAACTATTTCGGTGGACGACGAACTACTGCCTCACGAAACGATGATTGTTAAAATATCTTCTACCACATCTCATGGTGGCCATTATGATGGAAAATTATTTATATATGATATATATTATGTTCATGTTTTCATTTTTTTTCTTTATTTTTCATTTATAGCATACTTTTATGGTTTCCATGATGGGTAAATGCGATAATTTCATTTTAAGAAGTCCGAACTACCACCCCCTCATAGTGATATGACTCGTTAATGCCTTATGTGGGATGTATAAAGGAATTATCTAATGATATTATATATTATATTATACTTTAATTATAATATACTTTTATATTATTATTTTTTCATTCCATTAAATAAGAAATTGAAATGAAATTAGTGTTCATGTATACGTACGACTTACCATCTCCATGAACGGTGCTTTTCATTTCTTACCTCTAAATGTTATGAAATATTATAAATTCATATATATAATTGAAATATATGATATATATGATATATAAATCATTAATATAATTCTTTATATAATGGATATTTGACCACAAGAACAACTTGAAATTATAAGAAGTTTATTTTTGACTCAAATACCAAATATCGACAAAACGACCCTTATTAAATTAAATGATTAAATAATGATTATAACAAGTTAATAAGTGATATAAATGGAATAATAAAATCTAAAAATGTTCTTAAACAAGTTGAAATTAAATTTAGTTTATTATTCAGGAAGAACAAGGAACAATCAAGTCATGTCGGACACGAGGTAAGAAATTTCTTATCTCACTTTTAATTCCATGTGATTTCCATTGTTTTCCACTTATTTATTGAATGCGGTGTATTGTGTACAACCATTTGATATATATTATCATTATTATCTTTATATTCACGGTATTCATTAATTTATTTGGTGGTTATTAACTTTTGGCCATACGACTTGATTGATTACAACGTGGTAAAGGGTTTTATCTCAATTTTTATTCCCGTGATATTCATGCTATATTTGTAACTGTTTCCTTTGTGTGGTTAATGTACTGACCATGATTGTACACTTTGTGTTTTATAATTTAATTTATGGGTATTTAAATATTCATTGAATTATCCTTCTCTCATGGGGTGTATGTTTCATATGTCACCAAATCAGTAAGGGAACCTTTCACCCTTCTTTTTTAAAAGACTTCTTTTTGTTATGTATTTTAATTTACATCTTCTTATTTTGGGATACGTTCCATTATATCCTTATTTATAGAAATTTTATTTCCATGTGATGAGATATCCTTTTTTCTATCATCAATTCTTTTTTGAATTTTAAAGTGATGTCGTAAGGCAGTCAAGTTTCTGTAATTGTACTTCTTCACCCAATTTCAATTTTGTGTGCCAAACTTATACTTCATGATTATGTCATGCTATGAATATTTATGAATATCCTATGATTGTTTCACACATAATATACACCAATATTTAGTGTATGGTTATTTATCACACATTATTATGTAATTTATTTATACTTAATCTAAGGATATGGTTTTTATAAGGGATTTCATCTCAATTTACATTCCATAGAGACTTCATTGTTGTTATGCACCAATTCACTCTTATGTGGGGTATATTATGTCTTTTGGAATATTATATCATGAATCCATTTATTCCAATGATATTATAATGTTCTGATTAAATGTTATTCATCCTTTATTTGTATTCAAGCATCTCTCTTTTTGTTAAAAACTCTTAAACCAAAATATCGAATTAAATGTTTTCAAGATTTATTCTAAAAAGTAATTTTCATTATTGTCCATATTTTAAAAAATGGTTTTAAGGATTTATTTATGTGGACAATAATTTTTTCAAATGATAATTTATTTAAAATTTTCAATGAGGTATAGGTCACTTTGATTCAAAAATTTCATTATTAAATGTTTTAAATGGTTTTGAAAATGATTTGATAAAGCATTGATTATGTCTGAATCATGAAATGATAGGTTGTGATTGAAATATGGAAATGTTATCCTTCTTTTATACAAGTGTTATGTGTTATTGATATGTTATGGTTATTTGGCATTGTTTACATATACGGGTGGTTCCAATATAAACCTAGGGTGAGTGAGCCCATGATAGCTCCCCAATGCATTGGATAATGTGATGGAGGTAAATGTTAATGTTTCTCATAGGATATTGAGGTAATATACTATGATCGGTATTCTAAATGTGACTCCCTATGTAGCTATGATAGCTAAAATGTATGTATGTTATGAATTCCATAATTTACCATTATGATTTATGATTTCTATGTGTTATTCATAAATCTTATGATTTCGTAAGGTATGTTATGATTGAAAAGTAGTTTTTCATTGATTTGTTTTTTTTGACGGGATAATGTTTTCGTTCTTTATTTTATTACCCTTAGTGAGCTTTTTATGCTCATCCCATGTTTTTGAAATGCTTTCTACAGGACTTAAAGATGAATAGGGTCAAGGATGGGATCAATGAAAATTCTTACAGTCTAAAACGTTGAAGAATACATGATTCTTTATAAGAGTTTTTCTTTTATGAAAAATGAATACTGAGTAGTAGTGTGTAACTGTAATTATCAAGTTGTTATGTAATATTGATGGCCCAATTCTCTAAATATCTAAACCAAAATAGATCCCCAATGTGAATTATTCAATTAATTCAAGATTATTTAATGTTTTAAGGTTGGGACTTTACAGTTGGTATCACAGGTCAGTTTAGATAATATTAGAGGTTTGGGTATTCTTAAAGAAAAATTCACATAACCATACTGTTTAAGATTTTTGAAAGATTTGTAGTTTTTTTAATAAACCGAATGAGTTAAATATAACATGAATATGTTTATATTTGTATTTTTCATCGTCATAATATATTATATGATGATTTTAATGATATACTCAAACTTTCCTTTTTGGTTTTAGTAAATGGTTGGATCTAGTAGGCACCAAAATAACATTGAATGTGAAGAAAACTGTGATGGTTTTCTGAATGATCAATTGAATGAAATGGGAGATGGAATGAGAACTCTTGTGGTAATTCTCAACCAACTATATGGAGTCATGATTGACCACCATAACCTTGGTGTTTTTTAAAAGGAATCGTATATGCCAGAAACATATCCCCTTGGAAGTTTAGGTAATAATCATAAAGGTATGTATATTCAAAAACCAATATGTCAATGATGTGGAAAGAAACACAGAGGAAAATGAATCAATGTGATGAGAAGATGCTATAGATTTGGAAATGAAGGAAATAAATCATGATCCTTCCATGGAAAAAGGATGCATCCAATTGACTCTTGGAAAGGGAATGAAGTTCTTCCTGAGGGATCAATTGAATGTTTTAAATGTAGTGTGCATGGTCATTATACAAACATATGTCCTACAAAGATGTTTCTGGAATGGGATCACTTGAATCATACAAATATATGTTTACCAATACCTAATGCCATTCTGATTGAGGATGAATAAATTGACAATGACCAATAAAGGTTGGGATTATTTCATAACATATAGTTTGATATAATTGAATCTTAGGATATGATTCATGATTTTTGTATGTATGAAAGATGTATTTTAGAAAAAGATTGTAATAAATGATTAATGTTTCGTGATAAACATTGAATGAGTGAAAATTCAACATATAAGGGATTCAGGAGTTATGGTAGATTTTAGGATGGTGAAATGATTAAAAGTATTAAGTGTCATTGGATGATGTGATTACATTAGAAGAGTTTTTTTAGTATCTTTAACCCTGAATATTGATATATGAAAATTTTATTCAAGGAATAATTATCTTTTCTTTTGGCGGTAGTGTTATAAATATCTATTTGGGTTTATGTGATCCTTGAATTTGAGGCAATTATATGTTAATACATTTTGGGTTGCAAAATTAATGTTATTAGATAACCTTATTTGTTGAAATATGTTATGTTTTTTTTGAATTTATCTCTTTTACGGAATGTTATAAAATTATATAGTTTTTGAAAAAGGAAAACACGCAGACTGCGATACAACCCGTCACATCGGACAAAGCTATGGGAATCGAACCCACTACCAAAGTGCAACTAGGATTTATCACCTACCGCTGGACTATGGGAAGTCCCTGGTTAGTATGACTAATTCTTTTTAGCTAGATGATTTTATGAATCAATAATAAGTTGATTTTTTGTTATCTATGGAAATAATTAACCTATCATGGAGAATATATGTTTAGGTTAATTACAATACAGTATGATGCTTTAAGAGTAATAGATTCTATTTAGAGATAAATGTTAATATTTATTGTGGAAGATTATGTGAAAAAATCATTCTAAATTCTAAGTTTCAATCATAGTTTGGATTAATTTGAATAATTTTATGGACAATTGTTTATCAAATGGTCTTTGTTGAACTTTGGGTAATGTTTAACAACTTTTTAAGATTAATAGTAGTTTTCCTTTTAGTAAAATATTATCCTTTTTGAGTATTATCTGATATCGCACAAACCATTTTTTTTGGTTCTGGTATAAAGGTTTTGGGAATATATAGTTTATCTTTTCTGGATTATTTGATTCTCTCGAAGTTGATTATAGTGATTTTAATATGAATAAGTCATCTTGAATAATCATATTTTGGAGAAAATATGAGTATGTGTTAGAAATATAGTAAAGGATGAAAGTATACATGACAAGTATGTTTGTTTCCAAATGCTGTTAGTTAAGCTCATAAATAAATTATTAAATTAAAATTATCTTAAAAAAAGTGATAAGTTAACTTTTCCTACTGGGGAATAAAAGTCTGTTTAACCCATCACAAGTTTTTTATTTCCTTGTGGTTAACTTTCTCCTAATCATGTCTTCTATCACTCTCAATCGGAGTTGGATGGTTTTTTTCTCCTCCATATCCATGTTTTCAGGGAATCCTAATATTTTTTGTCTCAAATATCTTTTTTACTTATCTTCCTTTATTTTAAACCTATAGTTTTATTGAGTCTATTTTTTATGTAGGGCTTTCAATGATGTTTTCGAGCCAAATTTTAAAATTGTGAGGATGCAATTCCCAAAAGGGAAGAAGGATGTAACATCCCTGGTAAAAAATTATATGAAATTTTCTTATTTATTAATATTTTAAAATTAGTTAATTATTTTACTTTAGGTGGTTTTTATGTTAGATGGCGTACCTGACACACAACAATGGGTTTCTTTGAAATCTTACGTTGCACACAACATTGGGTCTTACTGAAAAATAAACATATAATATTATTTCAAATGGAAGTTAATGGCTAGCCATTGTAATGGTGGGAATGAATTGAACTAACTAAAAAATAATTATCATTTTTTTAAATGTTTTTACCTTTATCCAATAGAAGTTAGAGGCTTAAAATTTGAATGAATCTAATTTTAAACATAATTTACTTTAAATGTTTATTTACCACCTTTTAATGGAGAACCATATTTAAATATAGTTTTGGTAACTCTTATAAGATCCATTATGAAAAATAAAATTCTTCTGTAGAATCTTGACATCGAAATTTACATTGGGTAAAATTTAGTAATTTTTCTGATAAAATTCATTTATGAATGAATAGTGAAAAATACTATATGTTAATTCAAAACTACCTTTTAATCTAATTTATTTATGTGGATATATTATCTTTTTAAATGTTTTTAAATTTTAATTAGATTTTATTTTAACCATTTAATCCAATTTTGGTCATTTGATTCAATTTCACATTGAAATTGATCAAAAAAACTATCAATCTTTTGATAGTTATTATTTCTTAAAAAACACGCTTTTTGTTTTGACAACGACAGTTAATTTTAAATTAATTTCTGCCACTTCAATGTTTTGAATTTGGAAAAATGGTTAGAAATATTTAGAATTAGTAGGTCCAAATTGTGTAAATAGGTAACTTTTAATTTTAGACCTTATGAATATTTATTTCAATAAATATTTTATTAACCATGGTAAAAGGGTAAATCTGGTAAATAAGGGTAAAAAATAATATTATAATAATCTTAAATTACCGTAAAATGGTTCCTATTCCTATTGGTTGATACAAGTCTCACCATGGGAATCCATTAATTAATTTTTGGGTCCCCATGGAACCACTTAAGTGTGATAATGACACATTATATTAATTAATTTATAATAAAGACAAAAATGACATTAACATATATCTTTTAGAAAATAAATTTTTACATGGGGATATATAGGTTGTCATTTAGACTATAAATATTAATTGGAAATATAAAACGATTTCCCATATCATGGTACTTTTTTTTAATTTTTAGACTATAAATAAATAAATTTATTAATGACACAATAATGATGCACTGTTTACCTCATTAATGATTTATTTAAATAAATAAGTTTATAAATTTTAAAACAATATCCCAAACTGATCCAATTATTATTAGATGATTTTATTTAGAATATGAGTCATCTTATATTAAACTTTAAAGTATTTTGTATGTTTCGAAACCGAATATATGTTTATAATAAAATATGTTTTTCAAACTTTCTTAAAGAGCCCCCCCTCCCCCTTATAAAAAGCCCTCACTTCTAAACAATTACTCACAACTCTAAATCATTTTGGATCACCCAACCTATGACCAATTATTTTCCCTAAATCCCTTTCTTCTCCGGGAATCCTTATCATCGGCAGAAGGAACTTCATGAAGTCTTTTAGGTTCAAACCAAAGGGAGTTACCGGAATTAAAGGTTACAGTTTCTCTTAAATTCTTTTCATTTATTTAACTTCTCTAACACTTAAATATTTTTATTACATTATTTTATAACAAAACCAGTATCCACAATATACTAGGATGTTTTTATGGTAAGGATTATAACTACTCTTACACACACCTCCATCTAATGGATAAAGAACATAATGTTTTTTATACGGCGAACTACTACCTCACGAAACAATTATTGTTCAAATATCTCCTACCTCCCCTATCATGATGGAATTTATGATGGAAATTTATTTATATATGTAATATATTATGATTATGTTTTCATTATGGTTCTGTATTTTTCATTTATAGAATACCTTTTCAGTTTCCATAATGGGTTAACATGGTAATTTCATTTTAGGAAGTGCGAACTATGGCCCCCTAAAAGTGACAGGACTTGTGAATGAATTTTGTGGGATGTATGAAGGATGTATTTAATGATATTATAAATTATATTATGCTATAATTATAATAAATTTTTATATAATTATTTTTTCGTTCCATTAGATACGAAATAGAAATGAATGTAGCGTTCTTGCGTACTTACGGCTTACTGTCTCCATGAACGATGCATTTCGTTTCTTACCTCTAAATGTTATGTAATATTATAAATATATATATAAACTGGATATATATGATATATATGATATCTAAATCATTATTATAATTATGTAGATAATGGATATTTGACCACATGAACAACTTGTAATTGTAAGAAGTTTATTTTTGACTAAAATACCAAATATCAACAAAACGACCGTTATTATTGTAAATGATTACATAATGATTATAACAATGTAATAAGTGACATAAAAGTAATAAAAAACCATAAAATGTTCTTAATCAAGTAAAAATTAACTATATTTTAATATTCATTAAGAACAGGGAACAAACAAGTCATGTCGGATATGAAGTAAGGGGTTTCTTATCTCACTTTTAATTCTGTGAGATTTCCATTGTTCGCCCGTTATTTATTTCATGCGGCGTATTGTGCACAGACATTTGATATATATTTTCATTATTATATTTATATTAATGGTATTATTTGGTTCATTTCTAGGTTATAAACATTTGGTCATATGACTCGATTGATTACAATGTGGTAAAGGGTTTTATCTCACTTTTTATTCCCGTGAGATTCATGCTATATTTGTAACGGTTTCTTTAGTTTGGTTTTTTAATGCCTATTTTTTTAATATTTATAAAATATACATTAATTTATGGGTATTTACATATTCATTGAAGCATCCTTCTTTCATGGGGTCTATGTTTAGTATGTTACAAAATTGGAAATGGGACCTTTCACCCTCCTTTTTTTAAAAGGCATCTTTTTTCTATGTCTTTTAATTTATATATTATTATGTTCGGATATGTTATTATATATCCTATTTTCTATAAATTGTATTTCCAAGTGATGAGATACACGTTTTTCTCTCATAAATTCAGTTTTTTTATTTTAAAGTGATGTTGTTAGGGTGTCAAATTTTTGTAAAGGAACTTCTTCACCCAATTTCTATTCATTATGTTAAACTTCTAATTCTTGATTATGTCGTGCTATGAATATGTGTGAATAGACTCTGATTGTTTCACACATAATACCCAATTATATTGAGTTTATTTTTATTTTTCACACCTTATTATGTAATTGATTTATCCTTAATGTAAGGATACAATTTTTATAAGGGATTTCATCTCAATTTACATTCTATTGAGACTTCATTGTTGTTATGCACAAATTCACTCTTATGTGGTGTATATGATGTCTTTCAGGAAATTATTCATGAATACTTTATTCAAATGATATTGTAATTTTCAAATTAAATGTTATTCCTAAATTATTTGTATTCAAGTGTCTCTAATTTTTTTAAAAACTCTTTAATTAAAATTTCGTTTAATTTTTTTTAAGGATTTATTCTTCTAAATCATTATAATTAACGTCCATGTTTAAAAACGGTTTTAAGTATTTATTTATATTGACATCAATTTTTTCAAATGCTAATTTATTTAAAATATTCGAATTAGTATGTGACACTTTTATTATAAAATATCTTTATTAAATGTTTCAAATGGTTTTGAAAATGGTTTGACAAAAACATTTATTATGTGGCATCCCACCTTTTTAATACATAACTTTTCATTACATTTTACATACAAAGGATCTTTAAAGTCTAGTGTCTTTGAAATCGGGAACATAATACATTAAAAAAAACATTAAAAAGTTCTTCTAAACCACTTGTAAGGCTTCATCATATGATCATCCTAATTAAAATTAGTTTCCTTCATATCCTGGAGACATACATCAAAGGAAAGGGTGAGCAGAAGACCCAGTAAGGGTAAACAAGGAAATCAGTGTACTTGTGATATCAATAAGAACTTTAATAACAACATAAAGATATGAGAAATATAATTATAAGCATATCATAATGAAAAAAATCTTGGAACATAACTTTAATATGTGTCAACAACATTTCATTTAGACATTCATGAATATATAACCAAGGTCCATCTCCAAGGTGTCATAAAAATTACCAAGGTTATTCACCAAGGTATAATGAAACTTTTCATCTCTAGAGATTAAATATTTACCTAATGCATTAGACCACTATCTGGGAGAACCTTAATATGTCATTACATACATGTGATCCACATATATAATATTCCCAAATTTCATAAATAACCCATAGATAATGAATGAAATGGGTTTCATTTCAAAATCGTGACATTTTAAAATCTCTTACAAATAAGATCATTATATTATTTATAACCCATGGAAAGGGAGTGAGGGTTATATGTATGTCCATTACAGAATCAAATATATAATATTTATATATTTATGAACACCCAAATAAATGAAATAGGTCTGGGTAATCACATAGATAAACAAGGGAATTTCTTGAGAGAAAGAGATAGAAATTTGGAGACGAAATTTATGCAGCATAACGACTGTATAACATGGTTTTAAAAAACATTTAAAATAGAGGGGAAAAGGGTTTAAAACTCATAAATAATTCATAATACAGTATGGTTACTGAATAAAATCTTGGTATGAATATTTTAATGAAATAACACATGGAAAGGAAACATGAAAGAAAATGGAAGATGTGATTTCTTTTACGAGAAATTCGGTATCCTAACAGCGTCACATAAAAATTCAGAAAACAAATTGATGAGAGATGAAAGGGTCTATAATAATCTGGACATGAAATTGGAAGTAAAAAAACATATATGAACATACCCTCATCATAAACAGATGAGAAATATAAGACACAACATAAAGGAAGACATGACTTAATAGAGGAGGGTGAAAGAATCCCTTACCTTGAAGAGTAACATCAAAAGCATGATGGTTGGGACCCTGGGAGGCATGAGTGAACCTTGGGAGGACTCCTTGAGAGGTAAGGTGACTATAACTTCGTTAAGGAGTATTTTTAAATGAAAAGAGTGAGGTAAAGGGTTGGTATTTATAGGAGAACTGAGGGAACATGTCATTAATGGCCAAGTGACACCTCATCGGTGGTATTGGAAAAACAATGGCCTTGACCATTGTATTTGACCATGGTATTGGCCACTTAAGACACCTCATACCTTGTCTGACTATTAATAAGTCGACCAGAATGATTAAATAATTATTACATCCTTAATGATGTCATTAAACACACAAAACTAAAAACTGTAATTTCACTATTCATCAAAAATTCATTTTTTTCAGAAAAATCCCCAAAAATCCCATTAACCTAATATAGATTCTCTAAATTTAAAAATGAACTCCATTTTATAAAATAATTTTCTTAATATTTTTTATTTAATTTTTAATTAAAAAACACCATTCACCTCAAAAACTAGTACTTGACTAATAATTCCGGAAACAGTTATTTGCATATTTTATTGAATCACATTACTTAATCAAGGTGCCTAAAATATATTAATACTATCTTTAAGTCAGATTACTAATCCATTTGGTCACATTATTAATCCTATGCATAAAATCATTATTCATAATTTACTATTCACAAAAAGTTAAGTTGATCTTATTAGATTCTAAATTTCTTACTGGACACATTTCCAGAAGACTATTTTTTGAAAATCATTACACATCATAAATTATTATAATATTTTCATAAATATTTTAAAATATCCCCTTTTTCCAAAATTCATCAATATACATCCTATATTTATTCGAACATCAGAAAATAACACAAACATAACCATTGAAAGAAATCACAACTTTATTTATCTCAAAAGATTACACAATGTAGCTACGGTCTCGTTACATATCCCCATATAACCCCAGCATAGGACCTATGTGTAAGGTGTGCTAAGGTGAGAGAATTCGAGGGTGTCTTGGCCAACATTTCTTGAGTAGTGATTTCTATAAGCATGAACTTTTCCCGAAGGAAATTCCGCTCCAGCTTCACACGATGAAGTTTAGCTTGGGTTTGGTCTAGAGAAAACCCCAGTGGTGCTACCTCCTTCCTAAGTTTCATCAGATGGGATTCGATTGGCCCGAGACTACTAGATGAGGCCATCAAATCTTATTTCTGTATTAATTATCCATGGTCATTTGTATTTAGAGACAACAATCGCACCATTTAGTTTCCAACGGTCATATTGACCAATGGTCATATAACAGTCTAAACCCAACGGTATCATTTCAATTATAATCACATCATTAATTAATTAATATAGTTTTGTTGAGTATAAACTAAAACAACACACAAACAAAAAATTGGAATAAAAAATTCATTCAAAATTTTGGGTCGTTACATTCTTCCCCCCTTAAGAAATTTCATCACTAAAATTTTAACTCGTATCATTAGAAAAGAAAAGTTGTGCATAATTCTGCCTTGTAGACTCCTCTGGTTCCCACGTGGCTTCTTCATATTTGTGGTTTCTCAAAAACACCTTAACAAGGTGTGTAGTCTTGTTGCGTAGAACCTTGTCTCTACGATCCAAGATCTCCACCGGCTGCTCCTCATAAGAGATGACATGTTCCATTTGTACAACCTCTGGGATTAGTACATGTGAAGGGTCAAGTATGTATTTCCTCAAGAGGGATACGTGGAATACATCATGAGCTTGTTCTAGATTTGGAGGAAGTGCAAGCTGATAGGCCACTGGTCCCATGCGTTCAAGGATTTTATAGGGGCCAATGTACCTAGGACTGAGCTTCCCTTTCTTCCCAAAACTCATGAACCTATTCCTATGTGAAATTCAAAGAAAGAACTTATCACCGACTTCAAACTCCAAGTCCCTTCGATGGTTGTCAGCATAAAACTTTTTCCAACTCTGAGCAGCCTTAATGTGTTGTTGGATATCATGGACTTTTTTGTCATCTCTTGCACAAGATCAGGTCCAAAAAGATTTCTCTCACCAGATCCATCCCAACAAGTAAGAGTTCTACATCAATTCCCATATAGAGCTTCATAGGGTGCCATTTGAATGCTTGAGTGGAAGCTGTTGTTGTAAGAGAACTCAACTAAAGGGTGGTGTTGATCACATCCACCTGTAAATTACATTGAGCACATTCTCAGCATGTTCTCATGTGTTTAAATAGTCCTTTCATATTGGCCATCAGTTTGGGGGTGATAGGCCATACTGATATTCAATTTAGTGCTCAGATCTAGTTGAAGAATTCTCCATAATTTTGATTTGAACCTTCGATCATGATCAGATATGATAGAAAGTGGAACTCCAGGAAGGCTTACCAATTCCTTCACGTAAATCCTGGAAAGTAGATCAAGAGAGACATCTTCATGGATAGAGAGCAGTCTTGGTGAGATGGTCCATAATAACCCATATCGCATTATTTCCTTTGGTAGTTCTCAGAAGACCAGTGATGAAGTCCATAGTGATATTGTCCCACTTCTAGAGTGGTATGGGTATTCGTTGGAATACCCCTTTATGAATTTGTCTCTCTTCATTCACTTGATAACATACTAGGAACCTTAAAGTGTAGTCAGAAATCTACCTTTTCATATTATCCCACCAATAAAGATCACGAAGGTCCCTATACATTTTTGTGCTTATAGGATGTATAGAGAAAGTAGAGCTATGAGATTCATCCATCAGCTCCTTCTTTATTTCCGGAATAGATGGAACACATAGTCTGGTACGAAATCTCATCACACCTTCTGGATCAATATTGAACTCAGGAAACTTTCCATTCTTTATAGCCTCAAACTTCTATTATAACATATGATCTTTTTTCTGAACCTTCTTGATCTTCTCTAGTAATAACGGTTGAGAAATCAATTGGGTTAGGGTTGATGATTCCCCTTTATTTATAATTCACAGGTCCAGATTAAATAGGTCATTAATCAAAGGATATTTTTGAATCCTCATCATGGGACGAACAATTCGGTCATTCTTTCTTAATGCATCAGCAACATTGTTTTCACTTATAGGTTGATTGTGAATTCAACAATCATAGTCTTTAAGAAGTTACAACCATCTCCTTTGTCTCATGTTAAATTCCTTTTGTGTGAAAATATACTTCAAACTTTGATGGTATTGGTATATCATACATTTCTCCCCATAAAGATAGTGGATCCAAATCTTCAAAGCAAAAACGACTGCAGCCAGCTACAGATCATGCATAGGATAATTTTATTCATTAATCTTCAACTGTCATGATGCATGAGCAATGACCTTATCATTTTTCATGAGGACCCACCCAAACCCTTTTATAGATGCATCACTAAAAAATAACTAATCCTTATCCACTTGAGGGAGGAGTTAACTCGGGTGTAGTAACAAATCTCTTCTTCAGCTCTTGGAAACATTCCTCACACTCCTTTTTCTAGATGAACTTGACCCCTTTTCGAGTTAACATGGTAAATGGATTAGAAAGTTGCGAAAAGTATTTCACAAACCTCCTATAATATCATTCTAATCCAAGAAAACTATGAAACTGAGTTATTGTTGTAGGTTGATGCCACTCCTCTAAAAATTTTGTTGTTGTAGGGTTAACTGTGATTCCTTCATTGGTTACAATGTTCCCTAAGAAAGAGACATGTTGTCACCAGAAATCACATTTACTGAAATTTCAAATGAAGCCTCTCCTTCCACAGAGTTTGACAAATAACCCTTATTTGATCTTCATGCTCCTCACGAATTTTGGAATATATCAGAATATCATCAAATAAAAGTACCAGAAAGTTATCAAGGTAGACCTTAAAGACTCTATTCATCAAATAAATAAAAATAGGAGTTGCATTAGTCAGTCCAAAGGGCATAACAACAATCACATAATGCCCATATCTTGATCGGAAGGTAATTTTTGGAATATCTTCTTTATTCACCCTCAATTGATGATAACCAGACCGATGATCAATATTAGAGAAGAATTGATCCCTATGAAGTTGGTCAAAAAAGTCATCAATTCTTGGAAGAGGGTATTTTTTCTTCACTGTGATCTCATTCAGTTCTCTAAAATCAATGCATAGCCGCTTCGATCCATCCTTCTTCTTCGCAAAGAGAACATGTGCTCCCCAAGGAGACACACTTGGTCGGATAAACCCCTTCTCCAAAATATCTTTGAGTTGTTTCTTTAATTCCTCAAGCTCCACATTTTCTATCCTATATGGGGTCTTTGATATCAGATGAGATCTAGATACGAGTTCGATTGAGAACTATACCTCTCTTTCTTGGGGAGGTCCAGGAAACTCCTCTGGAAATACATCAACTTATTCTTGGATGATAGGGACATTTTCTCTCATCAAACTCTCATCACCTTCTTCTTCTTCACTGATAAACTCTATAAAGAATGACATATGGGGTTCCATTATACAAATATGTGGTTGAGATATCTCTCCTTGGAAGATAACTGTAGGTTTCCCATTCAAGACTACCAATATTTCCATGCTTCTACAATTGATATTAGCATTATACTTTGAGATCCAGTCTATCCCTAGTATAATGTTGAATTCCTGCATGGGAATGACTAATAGATTTGTAATATGATTTTTCTCACTAAAGTAAATACTAGATTTTCTAAACAATGGTGATGCTTGGATAGTCCCACCAAGAGTCTTGACTGACAACTCTAATTTTGGAAATTTGGGGGTTGATTCAAAATTCCTTGCAAACTTGGAGGAAATAAAGGACTTCATAGAACCAGAATCAAACAATGTACTTGCTAGTTTTGAGAGGACAATAAGAGTACCTTCTACCACATCATTTGGAGCATTGACATCAACTGTTGCGATAACAAAATCACGGGCTTGATCCCTTGGCCTTTGCTGAGGCTGATGATGGTTCCCCTCTACTGCCCTCAGATTTGGATAGTGATTGGAAAAGTTCACACGTTGTCCACACTTGAAGCACTAGACATCATGTTGGGCCTGCATCATCTCCCCCTTTTCGTTTGTGTTTGGGAGTTGAGGTTTCACCTCACCATGCCAATTCCTCGCAATGTGGCCATCTGTGCCACACTTGTTGCACTTCCCACTCCTGAGCAAGCAATTCCCCGAATGCTTCTTCCCACATTTACTACACGTGGGAAGTTTTACTTTCTTTACTCCTCTTCCCTGATAAAAATTCCTCCCTAATCTAGGCTATATAGATATCTTCTTATCATTGGATTTATGATACCACTGCATCTCCCAAAACTCTAGCTTGACCTTCATCGCACTCCACACGATTTGCTTGTGTCTATCATAATATTTGTTGGCTAGATTCTTCCGCAGATGAGGTCTCAGTACACAAAAGAATCTATCAACCTTACAATTTGGATCGATGACAAAGCTAGAGGTATATCATTAATGGATTGTGAAGTTCATCTCATAGCTTCCCACAGATACATTCTACTTCTTTTTCAGCTCGAGAAACTCCTTCTCCATTCTTGTTCTCATGAAACGAGGGACATACATACTGAAAAATATCCCTCTGAACTCTTACCACTCCATAACATCAACATCCACGCTTTGCCTCATTTTTTTATCATTTCCCACCACTGATCAGCTTCTCCCTGTAAGAGATAGAAAGCCAGGGTGACCTTCTCTTACTTTGAACAATGTAGCACAGAAAAGATCATCTCTATAGAGCTGATCCATTGCTCAGCAACCAATGGGTCAGTCGATCCACTAATGGTTGGAGGTCATTGGTGCATAAAGGATTCAATAGAATGTTGTTACCTTCATGGTGAGATCAGCCTCTCAACTTGATTCAAGTTATTACTCATTACTTGAGTCAGTTGGTTCATCATTCTCTTGAATGTTTCTATTCCAGCTTCCATCGAAGGGCCATCAACGAATTGTCCATTGCGGTCCCATTTGCACGGTTCCTCCTATTTCCTGAAATTTTCTAAAAGAATAAAATATTAGTGATAAACTTGTTTCATTTATGAATCTTTTAAGTATAAAGTATTCTACATCTTAAAAATTCATGCTTAAACAATTATATTTCTCTACAATTCCTTCACAATGATTCATAAAAAGCTAGTGATTAACAAAACATATCCCCCAAGAGTGTGGTAACCAAGAGTGTAGCATGACCCATTGTCGTGCACCAGTTCCTATCCGAGTCTAGCTCAAAATGGTGTTTTCAGGTTTTACCCCTATGTACATCTGTTCCAGAGCTGGCTCTACCTACTATTATCCAGACAGGGATGTATTTGTTTGATAAACTACTTACACAATACTCACCAAAATACCAAGAAGTTTTCCCGATATTTAAACTTTTCTATAGGGTTCTTATTAATGTTTTCATATCCTAATTTCTATAAATAACTAAACATTACTTTAATACCAACTGTGGCATCCCGCAGTTTTAATACATAACTTTTCATTACATTTTACATATAGAGGATCTTTAAAGTCTAGTGTCTTGGAAATCAGGAACATAATACATGAAAAAAACATAAAAAAATTCTTCTAAACCACTTTTAAGGCTTCATCATAAGATCATCCTAAGTACAATTAATTCCTTTCATATCCTAGAGACATACATAAATTTAAAGGGGGAGCATAAGGCCCAGTAAGGGTAAACAATGAAATCAGTGTACTTGTGATATCAATAAGAAAATTAATAACAACATAAAGATATGGGAAATGGATGTATAGGAATATAATAATGAAAATAACTTGAAACATAACTTGAATATGTGGCTACAACATTTAATTTATACATTCATGAACATATCACCAATGTCCATCCCCAAGGTGTCATTAAAATAACCAAGGTTATTCACCAAGGTATCGAGATACTTGTCATCTTTAGAGATTAAATCTTTACCCAATCCATTGGAGCGCTATCAAGGTGAATCCTTAATATGTATTTACATACATGTGATCCACATAGATCATATACAAACATTTCATAAATAACCCATAATTAATAAAATAAATGGTTTTCATTTCAAAATTGTGACGTTTTAAAAGCTCTTAAAAATAATATCATTATATCATTTATAACCCATAGAAAGGGAGTGAAGGTTATATGTATGTCCAATACAGAATCAAATATATCATATTTATATATTTATGAACACCCAGAGAAACAAAATAGGTCTGGGTATTCAAGAAGATAAACAAGTGAATTTCTTGAGAGAAAGAGATAGAACTTTGGAGATGAACTTTCTACAGCATAACGACTATATAACATTGTTTTAGAAAACATTGAATGTAACACCCTGAGATTTTATGAAAAATATTATTTTTAATCTAATTAATGTCTTCTGTTGTACGCTACAACAAAAGGAGCTTGAACAACACGAATCCTTGACTTTCATTTCATTACACGCAATCACGACCTTCCTCGATAGTGTGTGTAGTACGCAATACCGAGTTTCACTAAACAAAGATATGCTATTAAAATATTATTAAAACTAGCCGTAATGAGTAGTAATAACAACTTTTTTAAATTTTGAAAATTTTATTTTTAAAAATGGACTTCATTTTTGGATTCGGAATATCGAAATTAGCTTAGGGTGAAATCATGGTACTTTCTGAATCACTTTCATTTTCTGATGAATAGTGAAAATTACTAAATTTGAATTAAAAACATCTTTTTTAATAGAAATAATTAGTAGTGATAAATTATTAATTTCTGTGGATTTAAAATATATTTAGAATATATTTTTACAATTTAATACAATTTTGTTCATTGGATGTAATTTCACATTTAAACCAGACGTAAACAAGTGTCAATCTTTTGATAGTTATTATCTCTTAAGAACACGCTATATGTTTTGACGAAGAGAATTAATTTTCAAATTAATTAATGAAACTGTTATGTTTTGAATTTGGTAAAATAGACATCATTTTTGAGTTCATAATATCAAATATATCTTAGGACTAATTTTTGGTATTTTCCTAGAAACTTTCAATTTTTGATGAATAGTGAAACCACTAAGTGGTAGTTAAAAAAATGAATTTTTCATAAAACATAATTTTATCGCTTCTGTGAGTGGAATTTCGAAAATTTGAGAGACACTGTTGATGTCAGTAAGTAAAATGTGGTTCAATGAGATGAAAATAATTTTTTGTGAATAGTAACTTTTTACTTTTTTTACCACGGTTAAAAGTAAATAGGGTAATTAAGGGTAAAAATGATATTATTATTACCCTAACACATGTCCTAATTCTATTTAATAAGTATAATTCGACCAAAAATAACCTTAGGAATAAAATATGACCATTTAGGCCCACTTGGATTAGATTAGGTCATTTATTATTAATTTATTTAGAGACGGGTTAAAATAGTTAAAATCAAAGTTTAATAAGTAGATAATTTTTAATATAGGTTTATACATTAGATAAATTCGACTATAAATATTCATTATAAATCTAAAAAGATTTCCAACATAATGGTATTTTATTTTTAATTTTTAGACTTTAAATAAGTTAATTTATTTATGACACAACAATGATGCAATAATTATCTTATTAATGAAATATTGACGTAATTGATGTTATAAATACCCAAATAAATGTAATATGAGATTTATTATGAATTCCACTAATTTTCTAGGTTAAATATGACATATTATTATTGATTTAATTAACTTTTTTCGAACTAATCATTCTTTTATGATTTTCACAAAAATGAATTACCAAATAGTGTCAAAATTGACATAAAATAGTTCTTAAAACAAATATTATATTATTATCTGATATTTTATTCCTAAAAATATAAGGTTCAGAAAAATGACTTATATAAGGTTATATATATTAATAATAAAAAAACATGGGGTTCTTTTGGCTTGTTATAGTAAGTTTATTAACCTTATAGTGTAAGAACACAAAAAGACACGGTAAAAGAAAAATTATCTAAATTAAAGTTAAATATAAATGATAAGGTTAAAATAGGAACCTAAAAGTGTCTAAATTATATTGGAAGAGAGGATTTCTACCCATCCCCACCTTATCTTAGAAATAAATCAATTTGGAGCTATTTGAAACCAAATTTGGCTTTATAATAAAATATTCTTTTTTTTTTCCAAAGGAGCCCCTCTCCTCCCTTATAAAAGGGCACCTCCTCCCCCTCTTCCTCACACCACTTTGAGCCTTCATGCTCAGCCAACCCCTACCACTTTCTCCTATCCAATTCCCTAGAGACATCCTATAGGTCATAGTATTCTTCAAAGACTAATATTATTGCCTTAAAAGGAGGTCTCAAAGAGGTTCTTCAAAGAAGAGGTAATGTCCGTTACCGATTCTTTCAACTTTATTTCTTCATCCACTTCTTCTTCTTAGGTTGTTTAATTATGAAGTAATAACATCAGTATCACTAATATGCTGATATTTTATTATAAGTATGAAACAACCCTATTTCACCATCTATCCATCCTATGGAAAACGAAATCACCGCGCGTGCATACGTACGGAATACCGTCTCCATGCCGTGGTGTAATCTATTTTCCACCACCACCTTACTTGGATGGGTATAATGGTGTAAATAATGACTATATATAATTATTGTAAAGTGATATTGATTCTGAAATAGTATACATACACTCCAATACAATTTCACGATCATGGGAATGATATCATCGCTCGTGCGTACGTACGGGCTACCGTCTCCACGAACGCGATGAGATTGATTTTCCATGATTAACCATTCAAGAATGATTATAAAGTATATATAATGAATAAAAATGAAATATATGGAATAATAATGTTACTGGATTTATGTATTTATATATGTATGTCATCTGTTTAATTTTACTCAACTCAATAAGGAAACGAAAACAGCGTTCATGCGTACGTACGGCCTACCGTCTCCATGATCGGTGTATTTCTTTCCATTTATTGATCTATTATATATATGTATGTTCTGAATATATATTATATATAAATCATGTTTTATATTCTGTAATTATGTAATCATGATCTATGTAATCATATGAATAATTACAAGTCAAAACACGGACGACAAATGAAACGATTTTAACCAAAACGCTCTTTAACAAGGAATTTACAAATGAATGGGTAATATAAAGTCATAAGTGACCCATATATGATATCATAACAATGAATATGATTATTTAATAAGTCAATAAAATTATTTAAATCATTATACAGGAGGTTCGGACACTTACGAATCAAATCGGACCTAAGGAACGGGATAATTATTCCAATCTCATTCTTATCTGTGATTGTTTACTCTTAAGTATTTACTGGGGGTTATGTTTATTATCCATGTCCACATGCTCTCAAAATGTTTTCATAAAATGATCACTTTCCTCCCATGTATTTTTAAGACATTTTCACCATTTTCTTACTTTTATCACATCGTATGGAAGGAATCTTTCTTTTGTTTACCATACGAGGTACTTTTTGACTTTTCCGGAAAAAGTACGGGAAGAATGTTTTTTAAATTATACGGCACGAATGGATTTTTACGGTTTTATAAGGCCTTATTTTCATGAAGCTTCCTCCAAAATATTTCATGACTATTTTCAATAAAATCCTTTTCTTTTAAAATTGCATGGAATTTTGTGAAAAGAAAATGATTTCGAATAAGAAATGATATTTTCCTCAAGAATTAATTTCATGTGTTTTACCAAAAACATTTTTCTTATAATATGACATTATTTCATATGTGTATGTTTCAATTATAATGTCTTTATGATTTACATGGTTTGATTCTTATTATTAAGAATTTATATCCATTTCTTTTATACAGATTATGTGATGATGGTATGATGTTTATGAAACCCATTTTATTCGTTGGGTTATTATGAATGATGTATGATTCTTTTGTGGCACAAGTATGAATGATTTCATTATGAGATGGGTGGGACATATATCTCACTCCATTGCATTGGGTAAAGATTTATATCTCATGAGATAGACATGGCTAGAACGGTAAGTTAATCTGGTTCAGGGTTACATTACTGAAATGAGGAGTGAACTCAATTCAGAAAGGGACTTTGTCCACTAAGATGGTCTTGGCAGCAATGCCTTGGATACTATGGAAATATTAACATGTGCTGAATGGTTGGCACAATTACATGTTTTATACCCATGCTATTTTATCATGCTTAATGTTTCATTATGATCTATGCCTTGCGTACTTCCATGTGTTATGTCATTGCTCAATCTTTTTATGTTTAAACATTATGTTCATGTTTTTATGTTCAAATGTATATGGTTTGTATTATTTTATCTATGCTTACCCTTATTGAGCATTTGAGCTCACCCTTTATATGTTTTATTTTCCACAGGATATAGAGAATGGTTTTAGGTATGAAAACGAAAGGGGAAGATCTTATGGGAGATGTTGAAGATATTTCACCACGATTAGAAGATTACGTTCTGAGTTTCCAAAGACCCTAAACTATTACGGTCCTTTGGTGTCTATTTTTTTTATGTATTACGTATTCCGCAAAAGTAATGTAATGTATATGTACGTCAATCTTAGGGTCTCTACATTGAAAATAGTGGGGACAAGGGTCACCCACTCATAAATAATTCATAATAAAGTATGGTTACTGAATAAGATCATGATATCGATATTTGAATGATATACCACATGAGAAGGAAACATAAAAGAAAAGAGAAGATGCGATTTCTTTTACGTGAAATTCGGCAGCCTAACGACGTCACATAGAAATTCAGAAAACAAATTGATGAGAGAACAAAGGGTCTCTCATAATTAGGACATGAAATGGGTAGTAATAAGAACATATAAGAACATAACCTCAACATAAATATATGGAAAATATTAGACACAACATAAAGGAACTCATGACTTAAAAGAGGAGGGTGAAATAATCCCTTACCTTAAAGAGTAACTTAGAAATCCTGAAGTCCAGGACCTTGGGAGGCTTGAGGGGACATTGGGTGGACTAATTGAGAGGTAAGGATATAATAAATTTGTTGAGGAGAATTTTGAAATCAAAATAATGAGGTAAAGGCTTGGTTTTTATAGGATAAGTGAGCGGACAAGTCATTAATGGCCAAGGGACACCTCATCGGTGGTATTGGAAAACCCATGGGCTTTCCCATGGTATTTTACAATGATATTGGCCACTTGGGACACCTAATACCTTATACTACTATTACTAAGTCTACCAGAATAATTTCACAATTATAACATCCTTATTTTTGTCAATAAACACCCGAAACTTAAAACTGTATTTTCACTATTCACTGAAAATTCATTTTTTTGCAGAAAAATCCCCTAAAATAACATTAACCTAATATCGATGATCTGAATTAAAAAATAAACTCCATTTTATAAAACTAATTTTCAGAATATTTTTAATTTAATTTTTAATTAAAAAAATTATTTACCCAGAAAACTAGTACTTGACTAATAATTTCCGAAATAGTTATTTAACTATTTTGTTGAATCACATTACTTAATCAAGGTGCCTAAGTTATATTTATACTTTCTTTATGTGAGATTAGTAACCCATTTGGTCACATTACTAATCCTAAGCATAGAAGAACTATTCATAGTTTACTATTCCCAAAAAAGTTAAGTTCATCTTATTAGATTCTAAATTTTTTACTGGAAAATTTTCTAGAAGATCATTTTTTGAAAATGATTAAAAATCATTAATTATTTGAGGTTTACGTAAATATTTTAAAATATCCCCCTTTTCCAAAATTCATCAATATACATCCTAGATTTATTCGAACATCTGAAATAAACACACACTTCACCATAGGAAGAAATCAAAACATTATTTATCTCAAAGGATTACACAAAGTAGCTACAGTATCATTACATATCCCCTTATAACCCTAGCATAGGACCTATGTGTAAGGTGTGCTGAGGTGAGAGAATCTAAGTGTGGCTTGACCAACATTTCCCGAGTAGTGATTTCTATAAGCTTGAACTTCTCTCGAAGGCGATTCCACTCCAACTTTACACAATGATGTTCGGCATGGGTTTTTTCCAGAGAAAAGCCCAATGGTGCTACCTCCTTCCCTTGTTTCATCAAATGGGCTTCGATCGGCTCGAGACTACTGGATGAGGCCATCGAATTTTCTTTATGTATTAATTAACCAAGATCACTAGTATTTAGAGACAACAATTACAACATTTAGTTTCCAATGGTCATATTGAGCAACGGTCATATAACTATCGAAACCCAACATTCTCATTTTAATTATACTAACATAATTAATTAAAGAATTTTTTTTGTTGAGTATAAACTAAAAAAACACACTCAAAAAATAGGTAACAAAAATTCATTCAAAACTTCGGGTCATTACAGATTATGTCTATATCTGGAAATGATTGGTTGTGATTGAAATGTAGAATGTTATCTTTATTTTATGTTTGTGTTCTGTGTTATTGATATGTTATGTTTATTGGGTACTGTTTACATAAAAGGGTTGTTTCGTGATAAACCTAGTGTATATGAGCCTAAGATGGCTCTCCAATGCATTGGGTAACATGATGGAGGTAAACATTAATGTTTCTTCGAAGATATTTATGGAATATACTATAATGGGTATTCAAAATGTGACTCCCTATGTAGCTGTGATAGCTATAATGTATGTATGTTATGAATTTCATAATTTACCTTTATTATTTCTGATTTCTATGTGTTATTCATAAAACATACGATTTCGTATGGTATGTTATGATGGAAAAGTATTGGCTTCATTAATTTGTATTTATTGATGGGCTAATGTTTTCCTTCATTATTTTATAACCCTTACTATGCTTTTTATGCTCATCCCATGTTTTTGAAATGTTTTCCACAAGACATAAAGATGAATAGTGTCAAAGATGGGATCGAATAAAATTCATGCATTCTAAAACATGGAACTAGACATGTTTCTTTATATGATTTTTTATTTTATTAAAAATGGATAATGAGTATTAGTATCTACATGTAATTTCCAAGTTGTTATGTAATAGTTATGGCCTAATTCTATAAAACTATAAACCTAAAATGATTCACATTGTGATTTATTCATTTAATTCAAGATTATGTATTGTTTGATGGTCTGGTCCTTACAATTAGGGTGTTGGTCCACAATTTATAGAGTGGTAATCCCTATTTAATTAGACATAATTTACTCTGTCTACAAAGTCATCCCCCCTAAATGTCATTAGGGCATGAAAATTTAATCTATCGAGTTGTACCATATATCTGGTAGGATTTGTTTAGTCATTAAAATTAATAGAACCACATGGATACAAAAGGGTGTGGGTCCTTTACTTAGATATTATTCCCACTCGACTGCGTGGACTATTGTCTAGTCATGTCCCCTCCACACAATTACTTTTTTGGATAAGCACATGATATGGTTCTCATTGATGATGGATATATTGAACTAATTGAACTTTTTTCCTATGTTGGTATGTGAGATAGATATCCCCCTTCTCTCTCATTTGGTTTTATTTGGTTGGATAATATATATATTTGTATCACTGTCATTTAATTTTATACTCTCATTATTTAGGTTTATCTTTAAATTGGCTACATATTCTTGTCTCATCTCTTATATATCCCCCTTCATCATTCAAGGGGTCCTACATGGTATGTATATTCTCACCCAGGCATGTTATTTTCCTATAGGTGTCATGTCTTATAAATATTGAAGATAGGTTAGTGAATATTATAGTAGATCATAGGGATACCTGGTGCATTGAATCACGTATTGTGGTAGTGTATTGGAAATCGGGATTTCAGATCACTCATCATCTTTACATTACAAATTTTTTCTTGTTAAGAAATCATTTAGGTTGTGCAAGTACTTCCACCATTCAATTTTAGTTTTTATGTTCAAACTCTTGTACACTATTGAAGTTTTTAAATTTGTCGTTATATTATTGGTATTTCATATTATTATTATTATTCCTATGAAAATTTTTATTGATATGGTTGGGTGTGTGCATACTGGTTCATTAGTAAAATGACTATGAAGATAGATATGTCTTTTGGTTCTTGTCATGACCCTCAGGCCTACGGAGGCAGGCATGTGGAAGTAGCATCACGTGAACCATTGGGTTTTGTCATGACATAGATTCACCATGATCTCATGAAAAATTATATTGTCATATGGAATAAAAACACTTGGACATTAAAATGTTGTATGGGATGGTCTATATAACTTATAGTGTTGAGGTTATGTGGTATAAAACATGTTTATTTTTGTTTAATACCTATAAATAATTACTTTGGTTTTGTAATGTTTACATATCTATCACAAGAACAATTTTAACCCAATTTGGAGTCATAAAATGTATTTCATGAGGATCCATTAATTGGTAGGATCCTTGATTTTCTCCTTATCCATTATAATTATATAGAAATATACATTTGTGTTTACATTTTGTTTTAAAGTACATCATTCACGTTTCATCGATCATTGGGGGTTCATGTCATTTCTCAATGGAATTACCCAAGATAACATGAATTCCTCTTTGAAAAACAAAAGTAGAACAATATTCCTATTAAAAACACATGAAATATATCTTTTACTAACTTTATGTTTTTGTAAAGTGTGTAACCATTTCAAAAAAATCATTATAACTCATCAAAAAGGACTTGGTTTCATTAATATTATGTTATATAAACACAAATATATTTGAAAAGTGATGAAATATGTATTTCATTGTGAAAATATTCTTCTATCCAGTACACCACTGAATACGGGGTTTATTTTTTTATGTTATGGTTATATGATGATAATTCCAAAAAACATAAAGGGGTTGTTATAGAGAATTATTTTTGTCCTTCATAATCATTTTTAGTAGATATTTTTTAAATCTTGTTTGATTGCCTATATCTATCTAGTTTCAAATTTATATAGCTTGATGAAAAATTAGAAAAGCTTTTGTACTAAATATATAATTTTATTTACAAGGATTCATCAAAATTGGTTTCAATTTTTTAATGTTGTAAATGAAAATTTAAAAAAATTACTGTTATTTTACTTCATAAATTTGATCATAGAAATTTTCAAAAAATATTTTAATGGTACAACTTTGAATAATTTGGAGAATAACCTGATAGAACCATGTATGAACATTAAATACATGATAGTGGTTGAATATGTAGGGACCAATAACATCTATCCCTAACTAAAAAATTGATAGGACTAATTAACGGTGTGAAAAAAAATCCTGGTTTGGTAGGAGATATTACCATGTATCTGACATGCCTGACAAATTTTCAATAATAAAATACATTAATACTACATTGAAGCCTAAAAATGACAAAGTCTCGTGATTTAATGGAAAATAATGGTCTCAATTTGATGATAACAATAGGTTCTAGCATCTAAATTATATATGATTGTGTTTTTATTTACTTGAAACATCGGAGGAGTGAAACATCAGTGACACATTTGAAGAAAACATTCTAGCAATTTAGACCATCATAAATGATGTAATTCCCTACACAACTACATATTTTATCATTTATAGCTCAATATTATTGAAAATACCCGTACATAAGATATTTCAAAATTGAGATATCATGTTATTTAATTTTCAGGATAGAGAAGATAAGGATTTACCATTATATATTGTGGCATAATGTACATATATTTCATCCATATCATTTAAAAAAATTGGAATTCAACTCCTCTCTGTAAAATATAGAAAATATTATCATAAAAATTATTATATTAAAGGGTATTAATGTCACATAAATTACTTATTTTAATTTTAAATTTCATTTAATATCCATTCATGGTTTGTTTTGGGGGTTTCCCATTCATTTTTTGAGCTAAGGGTGAGTTTTTAAGATATAAGCCAAACCATGAGCCAGTTTTCAGATTTAAAACCCAATTTTTTTCATCTATAAATGTTTCATTTTTTCAGAATTTGGAACCCATTATACTTCCAAAATTTTATCACAGGACCTATTTAAACCACAATATCGATTTCGACATTTTAAAAATCCATAATCATTGTGGATTTGGGTTTTTATTTATGTAATTGGGGAATCCCATAAGCCAATTTGTTGTTTAATTTTTTTTATTTAATATGTTATTAATTTTTTGTTCTCTTTAAGAGATTCCTACTATCAAATGATCCACAGACCCAAGAAACACCCCCATTCCTTTTCCCCCCATCATTGGAGCTCATATGCATTGTGAATTTGCAAATAACGTCTTTGGCTTTCTCAAATCAACAAGATTTGAAGATGTAACTTGTTTCCTTCATAACTCCTTCAATTTTTTATCTTCTTACACCATTTCAGTTATCACATGACATTTTCTAACTTATTAGAACATCACTTTCATTTGTGTCTTTTTTAATTCATCTTATACTATATTTGGGGCGATTTCATCAAGATACCTCAAGTAAATGGGTCTCCTTCATTCTTCCTCCAATTTTCCAAGGATTTCATCCATTTTCATAGGATTTCTTACAATTCTTATTCTTTTTCCTAATGTTAAAAATGTTGGGATTTGAACCTATGGTATGGTCGTTGTTTTTTGTGTCTATTCTTGTGGTGTTAGGCTTCATCTAATCTTCTTATGGTTCAGCGATGGTTCTGTTGAACTTTCACACAAAGATTCAATGGTTTTGACACTGGTGGTAAGTGATTCCATGTGTAAGAAATGATATATAAGTTATATTTTCTTAAATTACAATTTGTCACACTTCTCCTTCATTTTCATTGCCGCAAAATTTGATTTTTGTGAAATTTGATTTGAAATTAATTTTTAGGTACCAATTTTGTGTTCAATTGGTTGTTTTAAATGATTATTCTATTCTATTCCAATTGGGGTTATTTTATAACTCATGTAATGGATTTATAAAAATTATTTAGTGCTGAAAATTCTATTTTGGTGGATACGGGTTTGCACATAGTGGTCAGTGTGGGGTTTTCCTCGATTTTGAGTGCGAACCATTGTTAAATTTGGTGAATTTATTCTATTGATGTTCAAAATGTTTTTTGGGCTCATGTATGTGTTGATAAACAAGTGTAATTACTATTATGAGTTTATTTAAACCAAAATTGATGTTTTTTTCTGCTAATGGATTTTGATAACATGTGAAAATGGTTTGATCACAATGGGGGAAGCTCGATTATCTAGGAGGGAAGATATTTACGAGTACACTAGTGATCCGGAGTGGTTTATCCCTGTTTCACTGAGAAAAAAGGACAATAACAACACTAAAAAATATTTATGATCTTGGGGACCAATTGGTTATGGTTATTTTCCCTACAAGTGGCTGGTGCACAAGAAAAGATTTGGCTATTGTTACTTTACACCAAGGTATGATGTACATGAGGCCCGAGACTAAGTAGTTCCATAGGGGTATTCCAAATATTAGTGATCATTGACAAGTGTATATTAATCTTTAACATATGGTGGTTTATTCTAGGAAAAAAAATTATTGAATTTTTCTCACTCGTGGAAAATTCCCTTTGAAAACAATTTTGATTTAAAAGTTTCAATCTTCAAAAATTATTTCCACCACATATTGCTTATCAAAAATAACAAGCATTATATCTTGTATTGCATAATATAAGGAATATATAGGTGGTATCATTTTGGGATTTGTCTCACACACTACATACACCCCTTGGGTTTATGTAGACTGGATCATGTTTGACACGGGTATAGGAAGGGCCTTGGGTGATGGCGGTTTGAGTTTTTAGTTCCCATCCATGGTGTGATGTTTCAGAGACGACTTGTCGGTGATGAAGCCTTGTCATTTAGAGTCATTGGGGATGGTTTTATGATACTTTTCTATGTATTTGGACTTATTTTTATATGTTTAAACCTATGTATTCAGTTCTGGATTTTCATTAAGGCTTCTTTGGAATGAAATTTCAAATTCGGTTTATCGATTGTTTTTTATGTTTTGTGTATCCATACTCAGGTAAATCATTATAAAACCAAAATCTATGATACCCACACACTTTTTCTAGACATTGGGGACAGGGAATTCCCTTCAGGCCTCATCAAAAGTTAGGTTTGGTGTTAGTTATGATGGATAATAGATTGGGTTTGTGACAAAATAGTATCAGAGGAGGTTAATGTTTTTGGGTTATATTATTATTTTGTGATGAGTCGGGCTAGACAGAAGATTTGATTGTTGGGACTCTGAGTTTTGGTCATGAGTTCGGTGGTTGGCCAGAACCTCTCTGGTAAGACCTCTATTCTCCATGGGAAAATGGAATTGTTTGTTTGACTTCACTTCCAGGTGATAAGTGTGGGTTGTAGACTACACATGAGTTGGGTGGTTGGCTAGAACCTCTCTGGGAAGACCTCTATTACCTCACCTCTTGATCGAAGGATAATAGAGGCTATGGTTCGGGCTATCTGAGCTCTTTGACATGGAACCATATCATGTTCCAGCACTTATTATAGAGGATGAGACTGTTCCTAAGAAGGAAAGGGTCCATGAGTTCTTGAAAAATAGGCCTCCTACATTTTGATGTAGCATAGAACACTAGAAAGTATAGGATTGGCTCAAAAATACCGACTGCATGTTTGAGTTCCTTGACAAAACCAATGAGGTATGGGTGAAGATTTCATATTTTATATTGGAGGTTCCTAACTCTAGGTGGTGGGAATTAGTACTTCCTACTGGAAAGAATGAGTAGATGCACTGGTGAGATTTCAAGGCCATCTTCATTGAATAGTATGACCCTGAATTCATAGAATATTCATGATCTCGAGAGTTCATGGATCTTATTTATGGGAATCTTACTTTGATGGAGTATGCCATCCGTTTTGCTAATCTGGTTTGGTATTCTCATGAAATCATCTCTAATGATCAGGATAAGGCCCATATACTTTTGAAAGGATAACATCTAGAGATATACTCCCAGGTTTTCTTTTTTAAGATGGGGACCTATACTGAGGTGGTTTACCTAGAATGTATTGTGGAGATTGACTGAAAATGGAGAGTTGGTTTCTTTGGGACAGTGACAGTAGTGGTTAGTGGAAACTCTTTGGAGAATAAAAGTAAGTGAGAGATGTAGGGGAAGATTGGTGGTGGTAGTTTAGGCCAATCTTCCAGGAATTTTTCATCTTTGATTTCTAATGTGATATCTGTCATGTTCCACTAGTGTGGGATGTCAGGGCACCTCAAACTAGCATGCCAATTTCCTCTGAATCCCTGTTATCAATGTGGAGGTATGGGTCACTTGAAGTACTTTTATGTGGTGAAAGTCCACATTAGAGTGAGGCCGGATCAATTGATTCAAGAGGAGTGCCAGCTCAGTTAGATCTATCGAGGACAAGGGGATCTCGATTTGGTGGTTGTGGTTGTAGGTTTGGGCCATCTTCTAGGAAGATCCATTTTAGGGAACAACCACATAATAGTGGTCATCCTCAGACAAAGACCGGAAATCTACATGTGGTGGATTGAGAACTTGTAGGATCAGAGACGGGACTGTCGACAATTTTAGGTACCATTTTGATTTCATCTTCTAAAGCTGCTACTATTTGTATATTGGGGACTCTATTTCATTCATTTATTCCCCTTTTGTTAACACTCAGAATTTTCCTACTATGCTTTTATCCTTTGCGATGGAGTTGGTGATTCCACTGGGAAAGAAGAAGGAGAAGGGTCTTAGGTTCCCGTTTTTTTTCTCTTTCCATGGCATGGTTTTAGATGCAGTGGGACCTCCTAGTCTTAGATATGGATCTATTTGACATGATAGTTATCGTATATTGTATTCTACACTTTTAAGAGCACATCGATTTTTATAGGCAGTGGGTCAGTTTCATGACACCAAATGTGAGTAGAATGTTTTTTTGTGGGGAATGGAATCCTCAGTTGAGTAGTGAGGGACCTCCACCACCAAAGTTATGAGATCATCTTTTTCAATATCATCACTCTTGATAGAAGACAATGGTCATGATCCTGATGGTGTATTACCTCATGTAGTGGATGCATTTTCAAAGGTATTTTTAGATGATTTTTCAGGAAATCCACCAGAGCTGGATGTGGAGTTATCAATTGATCTGGCACCAAGAACCCTACTGGTATTTCATCCCACATATTGCATGGCCCCCACCAAGCTGAGGGGATAAAAGATACAATTGTACTACTTATAATCTAAAGGATTCATTCACCCGAGGATTTCTCCGTGGGCCTCTCTTTGGTTTTTTTTTTCAAAAAGGCTAACTGATCCCTCTGGTTGTGCATTGACTACCTAATGCTTAAAAAGGTAACAATCAAAAACAAATATGCTTTTCCAAGAATAGATGAATTGTTCGACTAGTTGAATGGGGAAATGATGTTTTCTAAATTAGACATGCATTCGATCTATCATCATCTAATGGTGAATGAGAATAATATCCCAAAGACAACATTCTAAAGTAGGTGCAGCTACTGTGAGTACTTGGTTATGCCCTTCCATTTGACCGATGCAGCAGTGGTCTTTATTTACTCAAGAATAGGGTGTTACATCAGTATATTGATTATTTTTTCATTGTATTTGTGGATGAAATTTTATTTTATTTTGGATCTGAGGAGGAACATGGTAATCACTTGGGAAATGTTCTGGGAACATTGCGATAGCATCACCTTTATGAAAAGTTGTCCAAGTGCACTTTCTTGATCGGGGAGGGGAAATTTATGGTGCATGTGATATCAGAGCATGGGGTTTATGTGGACCCTCAGAAGATCAGTGTAGTTATGTCATGGGAGTAGATGAAGAAAATTTTCTAGATGAGAAGTTTCCTCAGCCAGGATAGTTATTATAGGCATTTTGTTCAGGATTTCTCTCTTTTTTCATCAATGATGACCATGCACAACTAGAAATGGGTGAAGTTGGTATAAGGCCAAGAATGTCAGGAATTCTTCGGTGAGAAAAAGAGGTGGTTTACTACTATCCCAATTATGATTTTTACTAAATATGGAATGGGTTATTTGGTTTATTGTGATGCTTCAGATATGGGTCTTGGGTGCGTGATTTTGTAGGATGATCATGTGGTGGTGTATGGATCTCGCCAACTCCTACCACAATTAAAGAATTACCTGAACCGCAACTTGAAGTTAGAATCTTTGATGCATGATTTGAAGAATTGGTGTCAAAATCTATTTGGGGAGAAGTTTTCTGTCTTATCTTATCCCAAAATCTAGGCATATATCTTCTCGCATGAGGACATCAGCATGAGGTAGCATCGTCAGATCGAGTACTTATATGGGTTGAACTTTGACATTGTCTATTCCCCAAGAATGGGTAACATGGTGGACAACACCTTGAGAAGAAGAGTCACAGTGTAGGCTTTGAGCAATTCCATTAATGAGTGGAATCTAATGGCACTCATTGATTAGATTCTTGTGGAGACCATAGAGAAAAATGGGGGTTCATTCTTTCTGAGTTTCACTTGACTCCATCTCTAGTGGATCTAATTCAGTAGTAATAACATAGTGATGATATTTTTCAATGGTCAAGGTAATTTCCTCGGAGTGGGGTGATGTCTTCTGATTTGTCTTTGTTTCTTGAGGTAATCATGTGATTCAAGGTCTGTTCAGTTGTGTTGTTATCTCTATGGAATGTGGTGATACAGGATATCCACTAGTCTTAGTGGGTTGTCTATCCAGGTGCCACCAAAATGTATTATGTTGTCATTCGGTAGTTCGGGTGTCTTGGTATGAGATGAGACATTGTGGACTTTGTGTCTAGATGCTACACAATCCAACACATGAAAACAGAGCATCAAATGCCCTTCAATTTGTTCCAATCATTACCCTTTCTTATCGGGAAGTGGGACATGGTCTCCTTGTACTTCAATGATTTCTCGCTTCGTACACCCCTTGGTAAAAATGTCATTTGGGTTGTTATTGATCATCTGACCAAATCACTCCACTTTATTCCGATCATTGATTCAACTAATGTGGATGAGTGGGTCAATTTGTATCATCAGAAGGT
Organism: Viscum album; assembly: GCA_963277665.1. Taxonomy (NCBI): domain Eukaryota; kingdom Viridiplantae; phylum Streptophyta; class Magnoliopsida; order Santalales; family Viscaceae; genus Viscum; species Viscum album. The sequence goes on from OY728128.1 coordinate 744,702,299, forward strand.
GATAAAGATCCATCGTGTTCGATCAGCAGTTATCACTGATAGAGACACATGTTTCACTTCTCTATTTTGGGATGGCCTTCAAAAGGCCTTGGGGTCTCATATTAAGATGAGCATGTCATAGCATCCTCAAATAGATGGTCAGACAGAGCGACAAAATCAGATTTTGGAGGAAATTATTTGTGCATGTGTTCTGGTCTTTGGAGGTTCATCGGATACTCATTTGGGTTTGGTTGAGTTTTCTTATAATAACAGCTACCAATCCCCAATTCAAACGTCTCCTTTTGAGGCACTCTATGGTCGGCCTTGTAAAGCCCCCCTGTGTGATACCGAGGTAGCTGGGACCTCACTGTTGGGGGATATGTCTAGTGTAGTAGACGTCTAAGAAGGTCTAGTTGATCATGAAATGCATATGGATAGATAAAATTCTCCTTAAATAATATTATGACTTTAGGTGTCGAGACCTAGATTTTTCTATGGGTGACAGGGTATTCTTGAACGTGGCCCCTCGTCTGGGACACTGTCAATTGGGAAACAAATGGAAGGTGATGCCGAAGTATGTCTGATCCTTTGTGATCATAGAGCATATATGAAATGTAGAGTTTAGGTTGGCCATACCTTCTCATTTCACATCCATCCATGATGTCATCCATGTCTCCTAGTATAAGAAATACATCTCGGATCCATCCCATGTACTAAATTAGAAGGTTTTGGATATAGAGCCTAATTTGACAGCTTTTGAGAAACTAATGCGAATAGATGATTCTCAAGAGATAGTTCTTTGAGGAAAGTATATTCCACTGGTTTAGGACCTTTGGAATCCTTGGAATGATTTCCATGAAACATGGGAGTACAAGTTGTGTCTTAAGGAGTACACATTCTTGTTTTCCAATAAAGCATTAGGTTGACTTTCTAGAGCAAAAATTCATTCATAGTGTGAATAATTGTCACAAACATGACATATTTTAAAGATAAATTTCATTTAATTTCAATTATTGCTTTGTTTTGTGGGATTCCCATGTATTTTTGGAGGAATGGGCGTGTTTTCATGATTTGGACCAAACCGTGTGACCATTTCCAGATTAAAAAACCAATTTTGTTTCTTTAATAACTCTTTTATATTTCATCATTTTCACTGATCCCTCTTCCAAAATGTCATACCCTGACCTATTAACACCACCATATCAATTTGGACCCTTCAGCAATCAATAATCATTGTGTATTTGGGGCTTTATTTAATTAATTAAGCAATCCCGGATGCCCATTTCTAGTGTTTGAAAAAAATTGTTTATATAATACATTATTCAATTTTTTATTCTGTGATTCCAATTCTCACCTGATCCAACTGACCTAGGGGTTCCACCATTCTCATTTCCTTATATTTGGAGCTCATATGCATCACTAATTAGGGCATTATTTCACAGGTTTTATCAAACCATCCATATTTGACGAGGTAAGTTGTTTTCTTCATAAATCCTTCAAATTTTACTATTATTCCCCCATTTTTGTTCTCACAGGACCTTTTCATCCTTATTATAACCCACATTAATTTTTGGTTGTTTGGATATTCAAATATTTGGTGTATTTGGGGTGATTTCCCTAAGATATCTAAAGTTAGTGGGTCTTCTTCCTTCATCCTCCCATTTGCAAAGGGTATCTTTCATTTTCATAGGGTCTATTCCATTTCATCATGATTTTTCTAACTTCAAAAATTTATGTATTCGAACTTAGGGTTTTATATTGGGTTTATGGGATATTCTTGTGGTTTTAGTCTTGATCAAATTTCTTCATGGTGTGGTGGTGGTTCAGTTTAACATTCACACACCGATTCAAGGGTTTTGATACATGTGGTAGGCGATTCCAAGTGTAAGAAATGCTGGATGGGTTAGATATTCATAATTTCCATTTTTATAGCACATCTCCTTCATTATAATTGTGGTGAAATTTGGATTCGGTGATTTTTGTTAAGGAAATGATTTTTAGGTGCCTATTTTGTGTCAAATTGTTTGTTTTACATGTTTATTATTTGTTATGCCAATTGGGGTTGTTTTATAACTCATTAAATGGAATGAAAAAAGTGTTTTAGTGCTAAAAAATCTATTATACGGAATATGGATATGCACATAGTGTTCTAAGTGGGGGGGTTTCATGGATTTTTTGTGCAATTTTTTTTATTTTGTGAAGTTATTCTATTGGCGTTCTAAAGGTTTTATGGACTCATGTATGTGGTGAAAAACATGTGTAGATACTTTTTTTAGTTTATTATGACCCAAAATGATGTTTCTATGTGATAATTAATTTTGGTAACATGTGTAAATGGTTTGACCAGAAAGGGGGAACCTTGGGTATCTAGGAGTGCAAATATGTACTAGTATGCAAGTGATTTGAAGGTGTTTTATCCCTATTTCACTGAGCAAAATGGATCATGACTACACTAACAAAACTATATTGATGATTGTTGGGGACCAATAGTTTTTTGGAATGTTCCCTACTACTGGATCATGGATGATAACGGATCTTTCAATGGTTACATTAGACTGATTTACGAGGTACATGGGGCCCGAGACTAACTAGTGCCTAGGGGTATTCCCAAGACTAGTTCTCATTGACTCCTATATATTTATATTTGGAATATGGTGTTTTTTATGGAAAAAACTGTATATTATATGTTTTATTGAAATTTTATCACTAATAGAAAAACTCTATTTGAAAACTATTATTTATTTAAAATATTCATTCTTTAAAAATTATTTCAACCAATTATTGATGATCAAAATTGGCATTCTTTTAAACTTGTATTGATTAATTTATGAAATATATTGGTGGTATCCTATTGGTATTATTCTCACAACCTACATACACCCCTTTGGTGTAAGTATATTTTATCATGTTTGACACAGGTAAAGGAGAGGCCTTGGGAGACAGTGGTTTGTGTTGTTAGATCCCAACCATGTTGTGACGTTGTGGAGACTGCTTGTGGATTATGACCCATTGTCTTATGGAGTCCATGGGTATGTTTTCATGCTAATTTTATTGGTATTTGGACATAATTTTCTATGTTTAAACATATGTAATCAGTTCTAGAATTTTTTGAAGCATGTTTGGAATGAATTTTCAAATTCAGTTTATCGATTGTCTGGATGTTTTATGTATCCATACTTGGGTAAATCATTCCCAAACAAAAATAAATGATACCCAGGAACTTATTACATCCGTTGGGGTTGGGAATCCCCTTCGGGTATAATCACTAGCTGGGTTTAGTGCTGGTTTTGTTGGTGACTAGATTCGGTTTGGGACAACTATCATGATATTCAAATACTTCAACATAATAATTGTATGAGTGTGGAATACGAGACAACTCTAATTTTGGAGTAAATTTTGATATCAATTAAAAAAATCATGTAATTTTATAAAATCAAAAATATTCAATTCCTAGAATCCCCTGATTTACCGAATTAATAACTTTGAAATTTATTTTTTGTTCAATCAAGAAAATGTTTTATACAATTAAATATTTCCAAATTATGGTGAGATTATAGAATATTACACAATTGTTTCCACACTATTATGATAAGGAGAAAATTTATGTAGCCGTTTATTCTTATAAAAATTAAAACTTTCCCAAAAATGAACAAATTGAGTCTCAGGGCCTCTATTTTTTTCTTGATGGACTTCGGGAAGAACCATTAAATACAATCCTTAATTTTGATAATTTTCATGGAAAAATAAAAACTCTTAATTATAGAAGTTAGTCTCCAATATTTTTATTGGGATGTATTTTTTGATATGAAACCATCCAATAATTATCCATTAATCATTTTTGGGATTTAATTTTCTTAATTTCTATAGAAATAGATGACATATTTTAATTCATCTCAAAGACATAGGTTGGCCAATTATTTATTTTAGTGCATCCACATGGGAGATTAAGAGGTTATTATGATTTTACAAATAGTTCTGTAAATTTTATACTATATTGATAAATTTTATTAAATTTTTATTAATATCAACAAATCCACTTTTAACTTCTAGAATCATTCACATAAAATAGTACATAATTTATTTCCCATTCTGTTATTATTTTTCATATCAAGGAGGGTATTGATAAATAATTCCCTAAATTATACATAGTTGATAAAGGGATTTATATCAGCAGGTAGTTTGAAATTATTGAACGAGAAAGATATTGTGTTAGAATAATAAAATTCCTCAAAAAATCATCATCTAATTTATAAGATTTTTAATATTACCCATTTTTTAAAATTGTCGGAATTTTCCTGTTTGGTTTATAATGAATTTCTAGATGTAGTCAATGATCATGGGATTTCATCTCAACTATTAAAGAATTCAAGGTGGGGATATATCATTTATGTCCTTTGTTTATTTTAGTATAAAAATTGATTCCATAATGACATACCATGATATTTGGAATTATTACTAATGTCACCCTGGATATTAATTTTAAACAGTCCTTATTTATGGAATGTTAAAAAAAATTGAAGAAACAACATCATATTTTGTATTTTGATTATGATTTTGGTGATACATGACTAAATAATAATCTCTAAGACATTGTATTAGCTTTGAAATATAATAAAAAAAATGTGAATTGTTGAATTTTTTTTTGATTCCCCAACATATTTTAAAAAATGAAATTATTCTATTTTTAATAAAACCATTTTCATTTTTTGATGGCAGTGGAATAGTCCACCCAATTTTCCATTTATATATAATGTATTTAGAATATCATTCAATTAGTAAAAGGTACTTATGACTAATTTTTAGTCATTTAATAACATTTTTTGGGATAAATATAATACTTTTGTTAGTGGGTACTCTATAAAGACACCATTCCTTCCATTTTTAACATTATTGAGAATAATATCAATTATATATATTTTATATTCAACATCCATATAAAATTTTCCTTGTATATATTATCAAAATTACCTTTCTATAAGGGAATAATTAGTCAGATTCATTATCAATACTGTATAATTTGAACAACATTGATTGCCTAGTACATCATAATGATGAATGAATGATATTGTATTTAATGAGAGAATTTTGGTGTAATAATATATGAATAAATCACAGTGTTTTTTTATAAAATTGACATATTCATTTTCCCTTTGTACGTAATGGATTAATTGATCAATGAATGTTGTGGGTCATCTTATATTTCAATATACATCAACCTATGTTTCATAGGTGTTGATGAAATTAAATCCTCAAAATAATATTGGTAATCTCTTAGATCATTGACCCTAACATCAACTAGGTTAGAAGATTGCTTCATTTATTAAGATTCATAAAATGGTAAAGGGTTTTATAAATCCTTGTTGAGAGAATAGTCATCTGAAGATTGTAATATTTTTTAGCTCTATCAAATATATAGTGAATGGAGGTGAATGTTTCTTATCTCTTTGTTACACTCTTATTTTATATTTTAAGGGATTAAATATCCTAGGTTGTGTTAAATAAATACTATTTAAGACTTTTTTAATTTATATGAATTGAAAATTAAGATAAATACTCTTTAGATTCCTTAGGTACTCTTCCATTATGGATATAGAGGGATAAATATAGACATAAACTTTTCCATAAAATAAATGAAATATTATTTGAGGACTATATCCAATATACAATACAATCCTGTGATTTCTCAAATCTAGAATCAACACTTGGATGTGATTAATATGGAGTACCAAGTATTTGTCTAAAATATTCCATTGATTATTTTGATAACCTTTTAGTCAATTAAGATAAGAGGATTGTATTTTATCATCCAATAAAAGTTATTACCCATCCTATTTGTAATTACCTATAATGATATATCAAGATTCATAGGAAATAAAGGGGAAGTTCACGATACGTACTGTGAACTTCCCATAAAATTGTATTTTTAAATTTCATGATAGTATGAATTCACTGATACATACATATGAGTAATTATTATTGTCATTAAATCAATGAAATCCTTGTATTAACCATCAAACATAAACTCCTAAATAGAGATGAGGCCCCCGAATTGTGTTTTTACTCATATCATCCAATGTGCCTTATGTTTAACATTTTCCTACCAATGAATTGTAAATTTGGAAGGGGATAATTTACCTTCATTATACCCTATTCAACCAATATATGAGGTTAGAATGATTCTAATTATCAATCCACGGTCAAATAGGTATTGGTGAATGATGACATCATCATTCATCCTAGATAAACATAAGTGCATGAAGTTCCCCAACACGGTAAATTTTTTATTATACACATTAATTGTTATGAATATATAGAATCCAGTGGTAAACAAATCTATGTTATATATTTCATAAAATAACACTTCATACTCAAACTCTTGTATTCCTGAATATTAATTGACATGGGATTTTCATTGTTCATTCAAAAGATGTAGGATTAACATTTTTGAAAGACAACCTAGAATGACTACTGGATGATTCAATTCATCATAAATCTATTCAAAAGGACATTCAATTCTAATATGTAGACATTCCCCACCCTTTTCTCTAGTATACTTAATCATTATTTGTGAGTATTACCATATAGAATTATAATTGGGGTTCAAATGAGTTGACTTTACCATATGGCATGAATTTCAAGGTAGGTGTTTCTGTACTAATTGGTCTTCCATATCAAATGAATAATTATTATTTTGATAGGATTCTTAATCGTATTCATAATCATGTTTTTCTATTTATAGGTTATTCTTCCCAATTTCAAACTTATGTATGATTTCAATAGGAATAACAAATGATATCTAGTGTTTAAATTTTTTCTATCTTTCTTCAACTCCATGTCATCCTTTATTTCTATTGGTGGGGATAACAAATTTAGAGATTTATTCTTCCTTATTTGATGGGTATATCTTGTATCCAACCCTAATAGAATAGCTCATTAACTCATGATCAAAAGAAAAATATATTTAGTGAGGTGTAACTAATTATCCCAATGATGGGGGCACAAAAAAATTGTAGAATAGTTTGGTGGCATATGGGGTGACCTTTAATTATGATTGTATTCATCAATAGTGATTTCATTTTTTTTTGTATAGATTAAAGGAAAATAATAGTTATTCAAACATTAAAAGGGTAATAATGATTGTGAATGATTGATTTAGTAATGAAATGATGATTTCAATTACATCGTGGACCTAATATATATTCATCATATCATTAAACATTTACTCATTCTAGTTGAGTACATCCTACTATTATTGTTATTATTCTGGTGGAGCACCAAACATACCTGTAACATCTGTTATAGGACTCTAAATAGTTATAATTTTTTCAATAACCATCCTTTAGATTAATAATTTGAAGAAAATACTGAAGTATATTCTATTCCATGAAACTTAATTATAAGGGAACTGATTAGTGAATCCAGCCTCGCCAAGATTTTGGATTTTTTTGTACTACAAATAGGTTATTCATTAACAAATAGATAAAATAATTTGTGACTTGTTAATTTTATAAGGAGTAAACATTATTATTATTCATTTAAAAAAATTAAAGTATAACTCATTCAAATAATATTTATTAAATTACTATATTATCAATTTTGATATTTCCCAAGAGGATACAACTTAATATATTTTACAGCTTTGAGGTTCATTGCCAACAATTTTCCTAGCATGAGGTTAAATACTCTGATTTCTATGTTATTGGAAATACTTTCTTCAGTTGATGATTTTTTGAGGATTTTAATTTAGATAAATGAATTAAATATTCTAATCATTGTTTGATTGTAGAAAACTCCCCAAACCAAAAATGAAATAGGAATTAAATTACCCTTTTTTGTAACCCATCACTGAGGTTTTTAGGGAAGATATCTATGAATTTCTCTAATGGGATTTATATTTCCAAGGAAGATGTTAAAAAAAATTCCATTTAGTAATAAATTCAAAAGATTGTCATTTTGATGATATGTGTAGTTTTTATGGTCATAAAATATTCTCTTCCTAGACATTGATAATATTTTAATAGATGAACTACCATTATAGATCTTTCCAATGGGTAATATTTCTAGTTACATGATTTCAATACTAAACAAATCCAAGTACCTAACAATTCAGCACCAAACATCTAACTTCATTTTTCCTATTTCTGATGTGTTCCCAATATTTAACAAAATTGAAATATAATTTGTGGGTGTTGATTCTATTGATCTCTCATAACATTAAACATTTACAATATGGTATTTACCAATTTAGGTGGGATAGTATATAAATCCACCTAATCCTAGAACAATTTTATCTATATATATATTGGATAATCACAAACTTTTTAATATTACATTTGAGCATAAAGAGACTCAATAAATACTTATTATATAACTATATGATATACCTGGAAGAATATATTATTATATAAAATTTATTTTGAATACACACTAGAATATATTTAAGATAAATTAAATAATTTGTCCATGGAGGAATTTCATAAGATGGTGTATATTGTGGCCCAGTGAATGAAACTTATTAAAAAATACCCATGATAGAATAATGTGAATGTATTAGTATAATATCTATAGGAATTATGGTTCAACTATTTTTCTATAGATTATTAAATAAACACATTATAAACATTGTTAAAAAGAGTAGTCATGACTACTTAATCATAGGAATTACACTCAGTTGATATGTTTCATTAAAATAACATAGCAACATGTTGTTTCAATTTTCATTTTGGACTTCATTTAAGGAAATTTATTCAATTGACGGAAAAAATTCAACTTCCTAGGAATTTTAATAAGGATTTATCTATACATTACCCTTTACCTCTATAATGGTTCAATAAATAGTATTAATGGTTTCCTTCGTAGTTTCATGAGTTAATGAGGTTGTACAATGCTGGAGATGGCCATATTGTGCGGGAAATATATTAGGAATCTCTTGGGTGATCTTTTGAATGTACAATATTCTCTTCACAACTAACCTAAGATAAAGAAAATGATAATTGTAACAATTTGGTTATATACACACAAATCATTTGGATTTGGTTATAGAAGATAGATTTTCCTAGATGACCTATTTTTGATTGGGTAATCAACATGGATTCAGATCCTCCATGATTAAACATGATGTCACCATTATATGAATAATTTTATCATACAAATACTCCTTTACCATAGTAATAAATAAATAATGCTCAAACTGCTATGATAATTACAAAAATTAAAAGGGTAACTGTTCAAGTATTTTAAGTATTGGACATGGTAGGTTGATAGTGTAGTTGACTATAAATTCATAAAAATAAAAGTTATCTATAAGATTCCCCAAACATTTTTGTGGAATTCGATGCCTTTCATAAGATTACTGTAGATTCCATTTGTATTTTACATAATATATAAAAGAAAAAAATAGGGTGAACCCATAAATGAATTTTAGAAAATGGGTGTGCATGGAAAACCAATCTCAATAACATGTTAAAGAATCTAGGTGGTCATCAAAATTTATATTTTTCGATTTTTTAATAAAATAATCTGATTTTTTCATATTCATCTACCAAATTAAATCATTTTTTGTCCTCTTAAATATTTTGGTTGAATATAATGAAAAATATTTTGTAATATAGGATGGGAGTTCACCTCATCAAACTATATATCTTTGTAGTATGCCTATAAATCCCTTGTTTATTTAAAGACTTTTCATAAATTCCAATTATCTAATAATAATTACTACTCTTTTCATTAATGTGATCAACTAAATCCATACATTTTTTGAAAAAAATAATGTCTGAGTTATTATACAACTACTTACTTATTTGTTAGATATAATATGTTTCAAAACCACACGTCTGATAAATTGAGAATTTATTACCATTTATAATGAAAGTAGTTATTTTGATGTTATTTTTTCACTTGTGATAATGGCTTCCAGCATATCCCTATAATGGAAATACAATCCCATCTATTTTGGTTCCATATATTTAGCAATATAATAAATTTTAATTTAATTTTAAAAAGACTAAAATTGTTTATTTTATGGTCATGTATCTATGACTAATTTGGTCCCATTAATTATTGTGAAACCAAGTCCAATGATCTAATATTTAATGTCACCCAACAATAACAATTATGCATTTTATTTTTTTATCTCTCTTATAATATATTATATCTACTATAATGTGATGTCTAATGTATTATTATGTCTAATGTTTTTTCAATGGATTTGTGTGGGGATTATGTATGAGTGTACCTTTATGGTTTGACCATATTATTCCATGATAAGAATGTAGGTTGGATCTTAAAATTAGTAGAAATAAATAATTAAAAAATTTGATATTCAAAAATTTACAAGGTTTATGGATGGATGAAATTAATCTGAAAAGACAGGTTTAGAGTAACTAAGATGAATATCACGGGAATAGAAATATTCCAAAAACTATTTTAGTGGATGGACCATTTTTTTCATGGAGATGAATGATTTATTACACCCCAACTACCATTCTAGTTGGGGATAACAATTATAGTGATGCATATTATCATGGGAGTTCATGGTCAAATTGGGTATAATTACTGAGTGTGATGATATAGTCATGTATATCGTGTTTCCATGGTAGTGGACAAAAGAAATTTTCACTTTTTAAGGATTTTACATTCACTAAATCAAGTGAATAAATTATTTTATGTCATTATATTAATAGAGTTGATTCATTACTTGGTATATGGAAAAGAAAAATGGGTTTCCCTTGTATGTCCTTGAAGGATTGGAATGACACAATTTTGAAAATTCGTGGGGGTAACAGTATTTTTAAGAGTACTGCATGAAATGAGTACTAAGACTAGTAATAGATTCCAATATATGGATTTCATATGATGGTTCCATATTAATCTCCCATGTCATAATATTAGTACCCAAGTGGGGACCACTTGAGAGTTAGCTAGATGGAAACCCATTCTATTAATGGATCTTCTAGAAGTATATCTTTCCTCTATCCCTAATAATGTAGGGTTGATTATTTCTTTAGTTAAGGGATTGAAACAGTTTATTAAGAAGTAATAATAGATAAATAAACTTGAAATAATATATAAATAATATATTTTATTGACATAAAATATACAACAATATTTATTTAAGATTTATATTTTTATAAAAATCAACAATAATTTTTTACATCATAGAATAAAATTAATAGTCTCAAAAAAATAACATATTGAAACAAATATCTGACACCAATTTTTAATATAGGCCCCTCTTTAAAAATATTAATTTTTCTAATACAATGGAATCATGAAATACATTGGGATTTTTTAATTGTCAAAATTAAATTAAATTACCATAATGGAAGAAGAATTGTTATAAATATTAGATATATCATAGAAGATATTAAATGGGAGGGAATAGAAAAATACATATTTTTAGTTCAAAAATAATTTTTAATAAATTATAAATATGTCCACAATTAAATTAGGAAAACATTATAATTCCTTCTAAAAAATACATGAGAGTTCTAATGGATACCTATAAATTTACCTCACTTCATATCCTCTTAACCAAACCCTTATTCATGCTAAATACCATCCAAATTGTAGAGGTGGGTGTTAAAATTAGTTACTCGAATAACTATCAAAATATAAATAATTTTTTTCATAGAAGGTGGTTAAGAGTTTTTTATTTATTTATAATGATTTGATTTTGGAATAAGATATCTAATTAATTGGAGTTAATGAGAGAGTGATATTGAATAAACGTCTACATAAATATGTTAATTTTTTGTGAGGTGAATTTTTTGGAGGTGTGACTATTTAATCATAAAGTATTATAGATTATATAAATGAAATGATAAAAATGTATGAATAAAAATTTGAAAAAGCTACAATTATTTACCAGCACATACAAAATTATTTATTAATAGGACTGTGATTTTGAAACAAGTCATGTGATTTATAATAAGAGTTATTTATATCATTCATAATGTTTATTTTCACTTACTTGTTTTATAACTCTTTCTATTGTATTTCACTATTCACTTCTATATATTTTTAATTTCATAAAATTTAAAAACATAAAACATTACTATATTTCAATATAATATTTCATAATTTGTAATATAAATTATGAAAATTGACAATAATATATTTAATTATTATTATAATTTGTATAATCATGTTAAAAAATAAATGTGGGTTATATTATTACATGATAATTATATATACTTAGAATTTTTAAGAGTAACAACAAACATAAATTATTAATTAGATTCGTAAGAAATTATATATATTAAATTTTATATTAAATATTTTTATCAGGAATTACAATAAAAACATAATACATTCCGTCAATGGTCCCATATAAATATTATTTCTATTTCAATAAATGAATTAGTAATTGAAACAATACCTATAAAACTACCATATAGTGGTAATGATACATCCACTTCATACTATAAATTTCCCAATTTCCAGATTTTAAAACAAATCATACATTTTAAATATTTTTTCTCTTGGTACATTATTTTACAAATAAAATATATTTTCCATTACTTATTTTTTTCTTTCATTTCAATAATAATCCTTTCAACCGTAATATATAATGGATTCTGTGATCCATGTAATTTTATTTATATTTTATATTTATTTATTTTTATATATTAACCTATTTTATTTCTTAAAATTATAATGAACATTAATAATTTATATGTTCATACCTTTAATGAAATAATAAATTAATCCTTATGTTATCATAAATATATATATTTAAATTAGTGATTCTAAAATTCATTTGTTTTTATTGAAATGATAATAAATACATATTACTCAATAGAGTAATGTGTGTGTGTTAGTTTGTTTTATTTTGAAGCTGATGTGATGTATTTAAGAGTATCCGATATAGATTTTGAATCATAAGAAGAATTTCTTATATGAATTGTGAAATAATGATTAAAACTAAGAGTCGATATCCTAAATAAAGTTGAGCTGAACATTGGGTTTTATATTTTCTTTCTGAGTTGTTATATTATATTATGATCTTATGTATTCCTTCTATATGTTCTAATCATTTATGAACCCTATTGAAATTATAATTTTACCTCTAATTTCATACCCTTTATAAATGTAGTTTATCATTTACCTTCATGAAAATATATGATTATAGAAAATATATTGAAACCTGAAACGTTAAATGTTATAGAATCTAAAATTACATGGTTATTTGGGTAATTTTACACCATAAATTGAAAATATCCATTTTAACTAAGTCATTGAGGTAATTTAACACCCAAATGTAAAAATTTGAATTTTAACCATGTATATTAAATCATATTAAATTGATGGTCACAAATATTATTATGAAAAATTAATTTTGGTGTGATTTAAAAATCTTGTTATCTCAATACAACTAAGTTACAGACTATCATTGGTTATAGTAGTGGATTTTTTAAAGGATACTAGAAATCAATAATTATATTATTAATTCTCTATAATTTATCTCCCAAATCAAAGAGTAATTGATAAACCTATATATGATACACTCTCTCCATTCTGAATTATTGATTAGTGACTAGAGGATAACACATTGATTGTAAGGAAACAAATATCCCAACATTTTCTTTTTGAATAATGCTACTCTTATGTTTCAGATTGTGCTATTTATTGATAAATTGATTGAAAAATTACCTATATTAGATACTTTTGTCTCAATCTATAAATTATATGATTTATGATCATATATACATGTTAATTTAAAATTATTTATTTAGAATAAGATATAAATATTATTTTAGAAAAATTTTTTGAGAATAAATATTATAATTTCGTAAAATTGGTAACGAAGAAATAAATTATATTATAATAAGCCTTATAATCTGAATAACTAATTGACTATTGTCATTTATTTTCTATAAATGTACTTACTAATTATTTCGATAATTTTTTTCACCCCATAATTATTTTTCAATATAATGTTTTTTCATACATTAATTAGTTAAATTTATTATTTTTTATGCTATGTAATTTAGATTTTTGATTTATAGATTTTCTATGTAAATAATTTATTTATTTTTATTAATATAAATAGTAAATAATTGAAATGTTTGGACTTAACAATTGAATTAAACCCAGTGAAACATTTTTTCAATGTTTTTTTGGGGGAAAAAATAAATAAATTACCTTGATCATCTATAATATTTCATAAATTATTGTGTAGAAAAATTAAATTATTGAGATATCTATGAATAAAATATATTTAACTTTAATTTTATCCCTCCGTGTTTTATTAGTTAGTGAGATCATTGGAGAAGTGCTTACCACATAAGTGATTAGGCGAAAAAATTGAGTGGTTTAACAATTGTTTTTTTTTGTATTCATTCTATTCAATATTATTATGATGTTTTTGAATTATTATTTTATTATTTAAAAATTCATGTGTAATATATTTCATGTTTGATCATATGCGTTTTGTATTACATATTCGCTTTTAAATATATCTAAAAATTTTAACCATTTGAGACGTCATAATAATTGATTATTTAATTTATCTCTATTTCCTATACATGAACATTTTTTATGTTTCAATGTAACTAGTTATATCTTGTTTAGATTTCTTAGATTATGTTTTTTTTCTTATATAGAGGTTCTATTACATAGTGTGTATGTAAAAAATGTTATACTAATTACAAACCAACACCATTGTGAACACACATATGTCAATGATCTGATAGGAAATGACACCCCCAATTTTATCTTCAATGGTATCAGTGTCAACAACAAGAACTAAGTGTATAAACACCTGTATATATGGAATTACCCGATAAATACATTCTGTATAACAATATTTTAATAAATTATTTGATTAATTAAAAGAAATATTTGTGATAAAATATCAAACTTATATGCATGAATTTTTAAAAACATCTCAACACTAAATATGAATATACAAAACAATATCATGATATAATCTCTAATATACCTCAAAATAAAATAAAATCTAATAAAATTTCTAACACAAATTGAACCCCTCATTCTCAATCTAATCTCCCATAATATAAACACCAACATGGTACTATAATTCTAAAAAAATTATAAATTGATAGATAATATACCTAGTGGCATCCTCACAAAAATTAAAATGGGTTAATATTATTAGAATCACACATGGGGTGTATAACAAGGATGGATTGGTGATGAATACATGTTTTAAATGTTAAAAAAATTACTTTTATTTACCTCTTTATTATTTAATGAATTCTCTAATAAATGAAATGATACTGTAAATAATTGAATAGATTACTTTTTTAATGAGTTTAGAATCATGAATTTATGATTAGGTCCCTATTATATTGTTGTTTTTATCCCTCCCACACTATTTTCTCATCTTAAAATCATGAAATTGTTGTAATAAATTGTATGACAATGAACTTTCAATAATGTCTTGATTGAAACTGCTACAATGTGGCCTAAAAAATAAGTAATCCATTTTAAATAATGATCTACAACATTATCATGATTATATAATAGGTTTACTCAAATATTTAAAATTTTCTTCCTATTCATAAATACAACATATTAGTCATATTCTATTATAATCACATGAGTACTCAGAATCCTTTTTATTGATATTAGAAATCAATATTCAAGAATTATTTTTATCTCTTTATCAATTTTATATTCCCTGAATCTCATGAATATTTTTAATAAATTTCAAATATCAAAATTTATTAATTTTTAGTTATGTTCGACCTTTTTATTCAATCTAGTAGATATTTAGAGTTTGAATTATCCCTAAAATATAGTGCATATATATTTATTTAATTTTTAAAAATTCTTTGGATATATCATTTCAAACACTTCCATAAAACCATGACTTTTATTTATTTCCATTATTGTATTTATGGTCTATTGAACAATTATTTCCAATATGGAACATGATTATCACTACATGGATAACTCTTAGATATCAGACCCACCTACTAGTTGGTACAATGACCTAATAAAAAATCAGAAACATTATTGAGTGATTTTATTGTTTTAATCAATGATGAATTGGCCATCACATGTTAAGGTTTGATTTAAAGTTTATCAAATTTTCACAAATTACTTGAACATTATGAAGTCCCGTGTTTTATCATTATGAAGTTGATCTATTTTTGAAAAATGGAATAGAACCGTAAAAAATTGTTTGAAAAAACATATAAAGTCCTACAATGAACATTACATGGTTTTTTTCAACTATATTAAGTTCATTGGATTATAATAAGAGGTATCAAAATTAACCTTATTATGATTCCTAAACATATGATGTCAAGGATAAAACCATATGATGTATCAAAAGTGATCATGGGGAATATTTAATTTTCAATTTTTCAACTTTTGGGTGAACCTTATAAAGCCCAGAAATAAAAATTACCTCGATTTCTTCTTCATTATTATGAATCTAGGGGAACCTTATAATTTTCATGTCATTTTAATATTCCCAAAAACCCAATAATTCTAAAATTTATCCAATTCATCTCAAATCGTCTATAAAACCATCATAAGGATATAAAATCAATGTAAAAATATAATAAGGGTATAATGAATATGATATAACAACCTTTATGCTTGATTTTCCTCAAATTGTTCATCTAACATCCATATAGTAAATTTACACTGTAATCAAAGGTCCTTCTATTTACTTCAATAGGTCAATGTGTTTTATTGATCTTGTCATAGATAATACTCTTCAAAGGAAGAAACCTTACTCTTATACATTAATATCAATACATAAATCAAATGATATCATGTAGTATTGAAAAAAATATAGCATCATCCTCTTGAGGGTTTAATAATATACCCTATATATTTTTTTCAACAATATCCATCTCTTATCCCTTTTATTTATTATAAATTAAATTTGAATACCTAAAACAGTAAAAATTAAATATCCTTAAAAAGATATCTAGGAATCATTACCCTCATAGTGTACTTGACCTAGCTCAATGTACTAAGTTATAGTGATCAACATTTACATCAATGATTTAATTATAAAATCATTCATTACATTAAAATTTATAAAAATATATAATAAGTGCACATAAAATAAATTTTACAATCACTTTTTGGCATTCAATCAAATTTTTTTAAAAAAAGGTCACAAATATAGAGAAGTTTTATCTCCCTCTACTAATTATATATCCTACTTATGCAAAGCTTTTAAAATAGAAATTATATATAGAATTCCATTAAATAAAATAATTCAATGTTGTAATGGGAGATACACTCCCATTTTCATTCACATATTCTCAAATGAATGTTTTCTTAGTGGCATGTTATGAATATTAGATATTTTTTATTATAGGGATCAAATTTGAAATTATGATTTCCTTAAAATGCAAATTATTATTAAATTGATATCTAATATCAATGTGTTTAGATTTAGAATTTTTTACAATATTTTTTGATAATTTTAAAGAATTTTTATTTTCACAACATTTGTCCAAATGTTATTCAGCATCAACATTCAAATATTTTAGGTAAGTCTTCTTCCAGATATTTGGAGTATCATCTTGAGATATATCTATATATTTATCATTTTAATACACTAGGTAAATATATATTTCTTATATAAATTTCATGTAACATAACTTTTACCAATGAAAAATCTTCCATTATGTGTGGAATTATTGTAATCTACTATACCTACCCATTCAATATATCTGAACCCCTTATAATCTAGCTCACTATACTTTTTTACATTAGACTATACATATATTTGTTTTAAATGTATCTCATTATTATCATCATGGAAAAAACATGTGATTCATTAAGATTTTATTGATAAATATTGAATGTAGTTACAATATTACTAATATAAATCATGGATTCTACAATTTATATGAGACATAACAACAATATTATGAATAATTTCATGATAATATTTCTCCCTTCATCATTATTCTTTATTTCTGTTCCCATTTAAAATATTGTTCACACTCCTTTAGATTCATATATATAAACAATTCAACATCTCCATATAATATTTTTATTAAGAGATGAATATTTAACCAAAAACATGAATAATTTTTAATCCTGAGAAAAACCTCATCTTCACAAGAATAGAAATTTCCAATTTTCATTAATATTCAATGATAATTCTTCACATATGATTTCCTCTTCTCTAGAAGTAATAATTTCATAAACAAATACAATCATTAATATAGATAACTATTTGTATTATTCAGGTATAATATACCATCCACCCATCCTTCCATGAAATTTGTTCTTTTTTATTAATATAAACTAAAATACCAAGCTCATGGTATATGATTCAAACAATAAAAACCATTATTTAGTTTACATTTATTTCTAATATTATATTCTACTATAATTACCTGGGGTTCTTCCATGTAAATTTCATCATGTACGTATCTATTTAGAAACGTTAAATTTTTATCAATTTAGTTACCCTTAATGAATCATTGATCATTAATAAAAATTAAAATCTTGATGCTTTCAATTTTGGAAGCCAGAAAAAAGGATTCCTCAATTTCAAATCCATCAATTTTTTAATACCCCTATCAAACTATCCAAACTTTTCTTATAGAAACTTCACCATTATCTTATATATTATTTCTAAAAACACATTTCCCCTTGTCACATATCTATCTATAGCATTAGTAACCAGTTCATTTATTATATTATTTTCTATTTGAATTAATTATTCTTAAATAACCTATATGCATTCTTAATACTCAAATTATTCTTTAAATATTTGTGCTTTAATCATTATTAAAAAACTATTATGTCTCATGTTTATGGACATCCTTTTCTAAATCCATTGATTCAGATCTCCAATAATATTTTTGATCTTAACATACTTCCTTATCCTTGAATTTGTTCAGATTATATTAAAATTTTAAGCATAATAATAAGTGTTAGAAGAATCAATTTATTTTTGCATAATCTATGAATTATCTTAAGTTTCTATTATTGGTCCAAAATGAAAAAACTCATCCTCGTTGTTTTCTATTATAATGTTTATGAACACTTTGTTTTTTTTAAATTTCAGATAAAAAATGATTCCGAATAATTTTACATTTATTTGTGTAACATGTGAATGAACAGTTATTAGGTTTGTATCTAGAACTAGTTTATCTTCTTCCCTTTTAATAAATTTTCCTTCACTTATAATTTTAAATACGATATATAAAGGTATCTAAAACATCCTAATGTGTTTTAGACTATGATTTCATAAGTAGATATCATAGAGAGTCATATTTTTGTATTTCCTCAAGATGCATCCTTTCAACTAAATTCCAAAATTATTGTTTTTATAGCTAGTAATAACATAATGTTTTATGATTTAAAATAATTTCTTGAGATATATCCACTAGAATTTTGCTTTTTTCTTTTCACGAAAACATTTTATTAGGTCTATATGGAGTAAAGAAATAAATAATAATTAGATGACAATAATGATATCCAGAGAACTATTGATTGGAATAATCAATTCCATTATTAGAACATAATCTCTTCTAATTCAACCCTTTTTTTCTAAAAATCTTGAATCTAAAAAGTTAATGATTTTTTGGAGACATTAACATGATATGTGTAATTATTATGAAATAATAAATTAATTTCATAATGTATCTCTATCAACTTAATGGTTAATTTTTCATAGTTCCACAAACATCATAATATATTATATCCAAAGGAATTTTAGATTCTAATATCTCATCTATTATGGATTTTGGTCACCATCCAACCTTATTGAAAATTTATATAAATTTTTTAAGAAACTTATTTCAAATTTGGTTTATTTCTCATAGCCTCTTATCAAATATATTTATTAAAAATATTTTTTCCAAGGGGGTTAATCATTTTATTCCATAAAAATATAATACATTTATATTCAAGTGACCATATATTATTTCTTCTCGAACATGAAATATAATTACATAGATTTATCAATCCTTTGGTTTAAACTACCCCATCCTTCAATATCTTGAAAAACAAACATTTTTTTGAGAAATAATTCATTTACATCATTATAAATATTTTTATATCTAAATTGATTGTACTTTATTATATAAAAAACATAAAACTATTTGGTTTTATCTTATTTTTTCCAATATGGGTTGTTCCAACTCCTTTTATATTTTGATATATGTTATTACCAAAACTATGAGATCCTCTTTTATATTTCAGAAAATATTTTTGGTTATTAAAATCATCTTAATTATGAGAGTAATAATAAGATCTATCACATCTGAATGTTTAATTATATCAATGATACCTCAAAAAGAATTTTTTATTTTCATACATGATTAAAATTTTTAACATTAAATGGTTTTTGAAGATGATCGATTTAGTAATGTTGGAATATGAGTAATTTATTTGAATTGTTCCCCTATTGATCTCATTTTACATGGAATTATCTTAAAATATAAAATATATTCTTTATTTTATTATATTTGGTTAGTTTTCAGTGATAATGATCAGCTTTAAACTATTATTATCGATGTCTCCCATTGATTGATTCAATCTTCTAGGACTTAGTAACAATATATTTTCCATGAAATTATAAAACTTAAGGATGAACACACCACAATAGCAATAATAACATTTAAGCAACTTTCATTAAAGAAAATTTGTTTTTGATTGGGTTAATATGTAAATTTTTTTAATTCTAAATTATATTGGTAGAGTTAATTCTTCTTAAGGAAATTGTTATTGGAATCGTTAGGGAGTCTATCTTGTTGCTCTCCCTCCTAGATACATATTGATCGTCGTCTTCACCACAGATTTTTAATGGTAAATTAGTAGAGATGTGAACAATATTCCTATAGTTAAAGAATTTAAATTGGGTATTTCTTTATACATGCCTATTTCTTGTGTAATGTTTCTTGATATGAGCTAGAGAGCCTAAATATAGTCACTCATACCAACTTATTCATCTGAGAATATTTTATTATCTTCCACATTTTACAATTTGTATGATTTGAAATAAATTTATATCAAATTATCATCTATTATTTTGAATGAATCTCTTCATCAAATCTCTGGATTAATGAGAGTATTATGAATTTTATCAATGTTATAAAAATCATCATATTTATATTTAAGTTCTAATATATTGGCATCAAACACATCTAGGGATATTCTCATTAGCTTCTTCACCATTGTATGATCTTATATAGTATCTCTATACACTCTAGTAGTATGAAAATCTAGGTAAAAATTAGTAGTGAATTCCGAAAAAGTTAAATCATCTTGTAAATTAATGTCTTCAAATCAGGGTCTATAGATATATAATTTAGATTCATTAATTTGTTTTAATTAAGTCATATATTATATAAATCTACTACCAAATGTATTTTGTACTTATAAACCCTGTAACGTTTTACATATCCTTCTCTAATAAAAAGGAATATAATATATTTTTCTCATCCTACGACATTCTATATTAATCTTATCAATTAAAGACCTAACTGAGGTATCACATGGGTAAATTCATTCAAATTGGATATAATTGAGCACATAAATACATAGAGGAGAATTTAGGGTACCGTCCTCTGTTTTAAAATAAGAAACCATTTTCCATTTAAAGTAGGAATGATGTTTCTATTGACTGAGTTTTTGTTAATCAAAGTAACATAAATGAGAGAAGAAATATAGAGTTTACCAAAATCTTCTAGTAATTATTAGGAACTCAAAATCTCCGATGAACACTGAAAGTCTATGGGAATCCTTTGAAGAAATTGTAATGTATAGATTATACCTTATAGAATGTTGCATCAACAAAAAATTATTTCTTCAGAAGAATGATCTCTGGCGTAAGAATTATCCTCTAAGTTGTCTAGTTAGATATATATATATACATCCTTTTAACAATCCTTACATCACTATATTCATCTTCCACAATTATCACATAAGTACTCATAATGATATACATAAAATTGTTTAATCAATAATACACTATTTATTTTACTATATTCTTAGATTTTATATTCGTTGAATCATATTAATACAGTTTTGATAATTAAAATAGTGAAATTCCTTATTTCCAATAGTTTTTGACCATTTCATTCATCATAGTAGATATTTTCAGTGTGAATTCTTCCCAAAACCCCCCCTTAAAATATCACCATTACTTATTTCAAAAGCACTAGAATATTTTTAGTATTACACCTCCACAAAATCTAAACAAATTTAATTCATCCCAAGTTAGAATTCATGTTTTCATGCCTTAGGATTTATCGAATGTAAACTCCATGTGGTGTGGAATACTATAAAACTATAGACCCATCTCCAATATGATTCTGAGTTTATTTATTTTTTAAGAAGTAAAATATCCTAAAAAACATGGGTCAGCATTTCATAGTCGATAAAATTATTTTTTCATGAAGGAAAAGAAACCTTATGAGCATCGGCAATGGCCATAAAAATTCTTGAAATGAACTGTTTTAGTTTCAATGAAAACATTATAATTTTAAATAGATAATATTACATTATATTAAAATTTACCTTATAAATATTAATTACCATACAATGTCTTGAATAAAATATCTGGATGTCTATAAAATGAACATTAAAAATATTTATTTTGACATTATTTTTCATCTACGTGAACGATATGATAATTTCGTTAATAACTTACCAATATATGGGTGAACCATATAAAGTTCATTCCATTTTCAAATTCACTAAAACGCATCTATACTATTAATGTTCCAAATTATCTCATAATTTTCTGATGTAATTCAAATCAACTTAAAAAAACATTCTGAAGATATAATACATATGATACTATAACCTTTAATACCAATTCCATTAAAATAATTCCTCTAATTTCTAGCCATCCTATCACCAATTTAATCATAGGTCATTATTAATTCCACAATATTCCATTTCATTTTTAGAATATATTATAAACATTAATCATCATGGGAACTAATAAAAGTATTTCAAATTAAGATAATATCAATAATTTTTTTGATATCAACAACTGCGGAAAGAATGAATATTCATCCTCAAGTGGGTTTCAAAAATAATATTATGACATAAAAATGTATTTTTAAATGATTACATAAATAATAATATTTATATGATAATTTTCTTGTTAATAATTCTGTGTATACCTCACAAACCTCCTTTGTAACACCCAATGTTTTTGTGGACCTCTTTTTGAATAAATTAAATTTTCATTTTTTTTCTTTCAATGCACTAATTCAAACATTAACTTCACAAGACACTAACTTTTAATATGTTAAATAGCACCAAACCATCATATTTAACATTAAACATCGATCCAAAGTACGTTACATGCAATACTAACTTGGAATATGTTACACGCAACAATGATGTTTCTTTGAAACTTCATTTTACGGTTATAATTATTTATATGAGATAATTATAAACGATACATTATAAATAATAATATAAATATTAGTAAATAGATTTAAAATATTTTTTATAATTTTCTTATATATAAATAAAAAAATTGATAATTAAATATACGATTTTTTAATGTCCTTGTATGATTAAAAATACCATTTTCATGAATAAACTGCTTTTTTCCATCTACAAAAAATGAACAAAATTTTTTTGAGATAAATTGAAATTTAATTTGATAAAATAATAATTATTTTTTACTTTAGAATTTTCAAACTATACTTGGGTAAATTTTTGGTAATTTTTTGAGTGACATCATTTTTGAAGAATAGTGAAAAATAAATCATTTAAGTTAATAATGTTCATTTCTTATAAATAGTTATTAATATAAATTTATACATTAAAATTTTGAGGTAAAATTAGATCAATAATAAATCTATTAATACCATTTATTTAATTTTTAAAAAAAATTATGATTTATATTTAATATAAAAACTTATCAATCATTTAATATTTTTTTACTTTAAAACCCCATTATTTCGTCATGTGTGTGGGATTAGCCTTAATCATAATTTTTTCACCTCTGTGAATTGAATTTGTAAAAATAATACATACTTTTACATAGTATACTATTTAGATTCTTATAATATCAACATAATATTTATGATAAAAACTATAAAAAGTGATTAAAATTAATCGTAGTGATTACGGTCAAATTAAGTATCATTGTGAACATATCCTTAATAATAGGGGCCTAAATGACCTATCCACTTGAACAAGACCCATTTTTCCTTAATTAATTGGTCATAAACATTAAATTGTTTATTTAGGTTGGTTGTTATGAATTTCATAAGGAAATACCATGTTTTCACCTACCTTATTTTCAAAACAAATATGTTAGTCCTTTTCCTTCCCTATAAAAGGACACAACATGTCCCACTTACTAACACCTCTCAGACATCTTATGTTTTGATATAATATACAAAATACACTTCCTAGAAATTATACCCTCTCTTATAATCCATTCATTGGTCATTTTCTAAACAAAGTAACCCTTTTGGCACAAACCAAAAGGAGTTACCTGATTAAGAGGTAATGTCTTCTCTCAAATCCTTTATTTTATTTTTATTAACCACCCACTCCACAAGATTTTTTCCTTTATTGTATAAAATAAAATTATCCAAAATACACTAGGATGTTTTTATGCAAATATTTCTACCTAAACTTACACAAACCTCCATCTAATGGATAATGAACAAAATATTTATGTGTTCAGTGAACTACCGCCTCACTAAATAATGATTGTTCATTTTTCAATAAGGCCTATTATGTTGGAAATTATGATGGAAACTATGTTTATATATGTTATATATTTTATAAATCATTTCATTGACTTTTTTTATTTCATTTAAACCACATAAATTTTTAATATTCCATTTGAAGTTGATATGATAATTCCACTTAAGGATGGGTGGACTATCACCACCTCAAAGCGATATGAGTCATTCCTACACTACATGGATTGTATTATAAATGGTTTTAGAGAATATATAAGACATTTATGTTATCATAAACCAACTGAAATAATGATATATATTTTCATATATCTACAGATGTATCTTTTATATATATTTCATTCAAGACTACAATTAAATGGAAATAGTGTTCATGTGTACATACGACCTAACATCTCCATGAAAGGTGTATTCTATTTCATACTTTTATATTATATAGATTATAATAATACTGATACAATATAAACAAATGATATTTTAATCACGTTTTACATTCATTAAATCATGATATTAAGTATAAATACCATTGATATAACAAATTTAGACAGATGAGAAAAATAAAGAGAATATTACCCAAAGTGAAACATTAGCAAATGACTGTTAACACGTGGATAATATAAGTTCATAATCCAACCATATATATATTAGAATATAGTTTTATAAAGTATTCATTATAAATTTATAATTATTATAAAGGTAGTTTAAAAAATTATGATGAGAGTCAAGGCACAAGGTAAGGGGATTTCCTCTCTCTTTTTATTTTTGTGAGATACATGATATGTTCTCAACTCTTTACTTTTGTGTTGTGTATATAATACCCATTTTTTAATCTATGTATCATATAATAAAATTTATGGACATTCATATTTCCATTTTTTGATCTTTTATTCATGGGAATTATGATTCAATAATTACCAAATCAGAAAAATAGTTTTGTCCTAATTTCCCTTCATTGAGAATATTGTTGTGTTATTCACATAAATTCACTTTCAAGGTGTGAATACTTCCAATTTACATTTTATATAATGAATATAATTTTTTAATGATATTTTAAGATTCATTTAATTTTCTCTTCTTACAGGTTAAGTATGATCCCGTGTTACCATTTTATAAGTGTTTATTGAGTCAATCTCATCGTTTTTTCTAGATTGATTATGTTTATTCTTAAATTGATAACATATTGTGATACATATATCAAGAAAACTCATGATTTTTATTATCCTCTTTTATTTTGGATATCCTATTGTATTAATAACATTTTTTATACTATTTTTTACATAATATAATTAATTTATGTAAATGAAAACCATATATTTCTCAGGATAGAAATATATTTTATTCAAAAACCATGTTTTAATACAATGCTAAAAAATGTTTTCAAAATATATATGACTAAATTTTTAATTAAAATGGATTCTAAAAACATTTTATGGTTTTCAATGATTTCTTTATATATTATCAAATATATTTTCATAAAAATTTTTTTGAAAAGGGTTTAATGTTTTTTAAAAAACATCATTGTAGAAAAGATATTTTCATCAAGAAACGTTATTAAAAGTTCTTTCAAAATTATTTCTCATCTAAGATAACATCTATTTTTGATACTCATGCTCTTTGAGAAAATTTATTCATATTCATTATTTTAATGGATTATGTTTTTAGGGCATCATTTGGATGAAACTCATTTCCCTATCATGGATTATATTCTTTAGAAAAATACATCTTTTCATGAGTTATATTTATAATGAAATGATTATGAAACATGTATCTTTCCCAAGCTTATGATGTTATAACATGATTACAATACCCATTTCATTTAATGGGTTATGAGTATTTATGATCATTTGTCACATGTATGTGTGATTTGATTATATGATTGGAAGTACCTATATCTCCCTCCAAGGAATTGGGGAAATTTTTATTTCAAATTAGATTGAATATGATGGTAATTGTAATAAACCTTAACTGATTATATGGATATAGGAGTGAGCCATGTCTACCAAGATAGTACGAGGAGTGAACTCTTGATACTAATATGAACATGGGAGTAAAATGTTACTACCATGATGATATGTTAGTGATCCTATAATACAAAGATGGTATTGAGAGGGATGAATTGGCTTCTATGGAAATAATATTATATGAATCTGGGTCTACCATAATTTCATGTCTTATTCCAATTTTATTTTTTCATGGTTTATGTTCAGTACTTCATTATGATTCTTGTCTAATTAACTTCAAGCCTAATTCCATGATTCAATAATATGATCTTTGATGTGTTGGTGATGATCTTCTTTTTTCATGACAATGTTCTCATCCCATTTTTCTCCTGATTATGTTTACAAGTATCTCTTTTTTACCCTTATTGATAATTTGACATCCCTTATTTTTATTTTCCCTTCCTCATGTTATGATGATATGTATTATGTTATATGTGTCCAAGAGGGATGTTATTCAAAAAATTCCTAGTGAAAGAAAATGTATCTCACTTATTTATTTGTGTTTACGTTTCCATGTTTCCAAAGGCACTAGAATTGTAATGTATTTGGGAATCTCTTTGAATAATGTCTTTAGTATTCTATAAATGTAATATAATTTTCATTTATGATAAGTGTGGATTGAATTTTTTGGTATCAAAGAAATTTTTTGTTTATACATTGGAATCTATTATAATAATTTTTTTGATAGCCCTAATAACATGTCTAGTGATATGTCTAAGGATGTGGAAAAGAATAGAAAACTGCCCTAATTTTTTTAAATGAAATAGTGAGTGATATCCATGAAATACATCAAGGTACAGACACTACAAGTAGATGTGGCTCTAAAAAAGATGTTCCTAGGGGTAACAGCTCTGAAAAGACATTTTGGGCCTAACTAAGGGTAACATATACATGAAAATTGGACTAATTGCACAACTAAAATGACACTCCAGAGATATATTCATTAGATATTCACAAACTCTTCACAAACCATCCAGAAGGATTTAAATAGATGTTGCCTATGAATATCCTTAGATAAACCTATGTTGTAATATACTATGAAAATTTTCATAATTTAAACATCATATATGTAAATTTTAATTATTATGTGGTTCCTCAGAATGATAACGGTTTCTTACTATATGATTTTCTATTATAGTGAATGGATATAACCCAAAATTAATGTTCATGAGTTCATTAGTGGACTAAAGGAAATTATAATATGGATGTTGGAACTGAGATCCATTTTTTGGTTTGAAGAGACTATATGTTCTGAAGTCAATGATGAAATGGAGTTTTGAGTCACGCATCAATATCAAGGTTTTTAAAATAAGAGGAAGATAAAGTTTAATGGGGAATCAATAAACAATGAAGAGAAGAATACGAGTTTCCATTTCTGCTATATGTGTGGGAAGATGCATGGAGAATGTTCCCTTAATAGGTCCAGTAAATGTATTATGCGTGGAAGGGAAGAACACTGAGAATATGATTTATATTGTGATGGGAAGATGATAGCTAATTTTGCGAATGGGGAAAACATGGAGTCGAATGCACCTCCAATGATTCTATGATACTAGTCTATAGAGAATGGGAATTAGGATAACTACTACCCATACCCATGTTATCACATACATTTCCTTTTTATTGGGTATTTTTTTCTCAAGAATTATTGGCATATATTTTCCCTTTAGGTTGCACGTCAAACCCCATTGTAATTGGAATAAAATTGATATGATTAGGGAGGATAGAACTAGGAACACATTTTGGATGCATGGTATACTAAATTATGCAGACAAACCATGCATAGGTGACCATGTAATAAAAATTGAATTTTTGTTCCATGTATTCCCTTTAGAGATTAAACCTTCTGCACCCCATTCATCTCCCATTTGTCCCTTAAATCCATAGAGGGATCCTAATATCCTTCAAGATCCTTAAGAACCCATTTTAAGGGGTTTTTAGTGGGGAAACATTAAGACTCATCGTGTAAGTAAATTCATCTATGGTTTGTTCCATTTTCCTTAGGGTTTCATCCAACTTTCCTGAGGTACCAAATATATAGTAACTGTATTTTCTTACATAGGGTATAATTTTATGTTCCTTACTTAAATCACGAGGATTAGGGTTTGTTTTCATTTCCTTGTGATAATGTGGGGGTTCAATAAATGTTTCACACATAGATTGGAGGATTTTTTTACTACAAATGTAGGTTATTCCATGTGTAATCATCCTTTGATGAGTTATATTTACTTTTATGACCATCCAAGAATGTTTCTTAACTATTCTATGTAGTTATAATGCTATTTATGATAGAATTAGTTAAGTGTACGATTTTGAAGTTATATTTTTTTTCTTGAATTTGTGTGTTTTACATGTGTAACTCATGTGGTATCATTTTAGGTCATTTTATAATATATGAAAATGGTTTAATAATATTTTTTATAGGTCTTCATATTAAACATTAGTATGCTATTTGAGTGATATTTTCCTAGATAGTGGGTTTTAAAATGGATTTTGTCTGCAAAGCCTTATTTAACATATTGAAATTCTTTTATGAAAATCAAAAATGGTTTAATGAGTTAAAAAAATGTTGAAAAACATATTGGGTACTATTTGGTGTGTTTATGAATCAAAAATGGTATTTTAATGAGAAAATTGTATTTTATTATAAGTGGGACTTGTTTGAGGAAAAAGAGGGAAACCTAGGTATCTAGGAGGGTGGACATGCACTAGTATGAAAGTGACCCGGTAGTGGAATTGTCCTTGTTTCCCATAGCAATATTGACAATAACAATAATAACTAAACATGGATGTTGTTTAGGGACCACTACTCCATTGTGGTTTACCTCCTAGTGGATCTTTCATGAGAAGGATATTGGTTATGGTTACTTATACGATGAGGAACGTTGTACCTTGGGTCCCACAACTAGCTAGTTCTTAAGGGTGTTCTCATTGGTAGTGCTAATTGGATATATTGTACTTACATTTGGACTGCAGAATGTTTTTTTTGGAAATTTTAGTATCATATGGGTTTTCTTTTATTGTGTACACTCTTAAAGGTTTCCCACTTGAAAACTGCTTTCATTTAATGTTGCACTTATTAGTAACTGTTACTAGCTTTTCATATTTATAAAAAATTCCATTATTTGGTCTTTCAATTTACATCACATGGATTTTTTTTGGGGTTAATTTTATTGGTCTTAGGCGCAAACCCTAATTACACATTTTAAGGTAATAGACCTGATAATGTATGTCAGAGGTAATTCCAGGGTTCTTGGAATCATCAGTTTGGTTTGTTAGCTTCTCTTCAGGGTAAGGTGTTGTGTAGAGGTCCCGGTGGTGATGTTCCTTTTTCATATGATGGTTCTTGAGTTATACATACTGATACTTTCGATTTGTGGCCCACATGGGGTTTTTTATGACTATGTAACTCAATTATGAATTTTATTTTAGGCTTGTTTATTATGAATTTACAGATTCAATCAAACTATTATTACTTGTTATATAATGTTTCTAATCTTGGGTAAATCATTCCCAAACCATTATTTACAATACAAGTGAACTTGTTACAGATGGTGGGGATATGAAGCGACTTTTGGGCTTTATCACGCATGGGGTCAGTTTCCAAATTGGATGGAAACCAGATCTGGTTCATGAACAAATGGTATCATAGCATGGTTAATCTCTTTGGGTCATGTTATTTGGGAAGATTCTAATTATATTGGATATAAGACTATAAAGGCATGGAGATTCGGTTGCGAGCGGGGAGTCTAGACCGCACCTCCCCGGAATTCTCCCATGTACCCATGGGAGGAATCCAAGGGGAATTATACCTCCCTTCTAGATATAAGGTTAGTAGATGATGTGTGTCGGGCTATCCATGCTATAGTACATTGAGTGGAACCTTATCCTTCTCCATCTAGAGATGATGATATTGGTCCTAGGAAGGAAAAATCCCAAGAGATTCTCAAGAACAAGCCTCCTACATTCCTAGAAATTATGAAACCTCAAAAAGTATAGGAGTGGATTCAAAATATCAAATTTTTGTTTGAGTTCCATGACACAAATGAGGCGATGAAGGTAAAATGTGCATCATTTTTACTAGAAGTTCCCAATCAAAGGTAGTCTAAATCAGCGCTTGAAGTTGTGATGCATGAAAAAATGTTCTAGAAGGAATTCAGGACCATCTTTAATGACCAGTATTTTCTTAATTTATTTTCTTAGTCTAGATCCTATGAAGTTTGTGGATGTCGTATAGAGTAACATGTTAGTGATGGAATATGAAAACTGCTTGTCTGATCATGTCTAATGTGCCCTTTAGGTATTCTCTAATGAACAGAAGAAGGCACAAAGATTTGAAAAGGGATTGTGTCCAGATATCAATTCCTAGGTCTTCCTGTGAAATTAGTTGACCTTTGATGAGTTGGTTGATCAAGATTGAGTGGAAGTTATTGACTGAAAGGGTTGTTATGGTTTTTCTATTACAATATCTGGGATGGGAAATGTTTTTTCATAAGAGTAGAAAATGAATCTAGGGGAGCATGGGAATAAGGGAGGGGTAGTTCAAAACATCATCTATGGATGTTTTCATTTGTGGCTTATATTACATGGTTTTTTGTGGGCCACAATTTTCAACGTCCAGGGAACACTCTAACTTCATTTATATCTACTATGAGGCCTTCTTATCTGTATAGAACAATGAGGAACTTGTAGCACATTTAAAGGTGACACATCCCCTTTAGAGTGGGGGACTGTCTATGGCTTCTAGGGGAGTTTCATTTCAATTGAAGCTATTTAGGTCAATGAAATCTCAGTTTAGTGGCCATTGAAGTAGGGCTGAATCGCCATCTCTGTAGAGAAAGTTCAGGGTAGATCCACCTTAAAGAGGGCATTCTCAGTAAGAGACTAGGAATCATAATGTTGTGGATTAGGCACTAGGGAGATCAGATTTATTTCCTTCAAAAGATTGTTTTATTGCATCTTCTAGAGCTGATGTTCTCTTTGATACTTGCGCTTATATTTCTTTTATCTCTGTCCATCATAGGAACCCTTTGAATTTGTCAACTACATATTTGTCTTCTGCGATGGAGTTTGTGACACCGTTGGGTAAGAATAATGGGAAAGGTCATAGGTGCCAATCATGTACACTTTATGTGTCATGATTTGAGATAGAATGGTACATCCTGGTTTTGGTTATGGAGCATTTTTATGCTTTTGTAGACATATTTTTCTGGTGAATTTCCATGTGCATATCGATTTCCATAGGGTGAGGGTGAGTTTCGTGGAACCCAGTGAGAGTCCATGGGTTTTTATGGGGGAATGGGAACCTCGATTGGGTCGTGTTGGTCCTCTTCACCTAGGGTAGGGAAACCTTATCTTCATGTTATTATCGATCATGCTATAGGATGATGGTCATTATCCCAAGGGTGGATTACCTCATGTAGTGGATTAGTTCCCAGATATATTTCTATATGATTTCTTGGGCATTCCCCCAGAGCATTATGTGTATCTCCCGATTCATTTGGCACCAAGAACATATCTAACATCTCTTCCCACATGTCGTATGGCCCCCAAATAATTAATGTAATTAATGATATAACTAGATGAAATGGAATCCAAATGATTCATTCACTTGAGGGTCTCTCTTTTGGAAACATCTATTCTTTTGGCGAACAAGGCTGATGGGACCCTCTGGTAGTGTATTGACCATCAAAATTTGAATAAGGTAATAATGAAGAACCAATATATGTTTCCCCAAATATATGACTTGATTGATCAATTTAATCCAGAAATTTGGTATTCCAAGATAAAATTTGTTCGGGTTACCACCTGGTTAGTGTGAGAGAGGAGGATATCCTGAAAATGGGTTTTTAAGGTGTTATGACAACTTTGAGTACCTTTTCATGCCTTTCGGATTGACCAATGATCCAATAATTTTTTTGGTGATCCTGAATTGGGTGCTTCACCAATATCTTGACTCATTCATTGTGGTTTTCATGGATGACATCCTATTTTATTCTGGATATGAGGAATATCATGAGAATCATTTGCAGACCATTTTAGGCACTCACCGTGATCATTGCCATTATTAAAAATTTTCCAACTTCTGTTTGTGGATCAAGGAGGTGAATTTTTTATGTAATATCATCTCAGAACAGGAGGTTTCGATTGACCTTGAGAAGATCAATACTGTTTTCTCATGTGAGAAGACGAATAATGTTTTCAGGATCAATAGTTTCCTCAGAATCGAAGGTTACAATAGGAAGTTTCATTGGGATTTCCCAAGACTATATTCTCCCATGACTATGGTAACCTAGAAAGGGGTGAAATTTGAATGGGGACCAAAATTTTAGGCATCATTCTTAGACTAGAATCACATGTTGAATATCACCCCCATGTTTATCTTGTATGAATCTGGAAAGGGATATGTGTTGTATTATGAATAATTGGGCATGGGTCTCATGTGTGTGCTTATGCAGGGTGATCATGTGGTGGTGGACGAATCTATCCATATCTGACCACATGAGAAGAATTACCCAACCCATGTATTTTAGTTAGTGGAAGACATTCATGATATGAAGACATGGTGTCACTACATCATTGGGGAGATGTTTGTGGTCTACACAGATCATAAGAGCATGGCATTCTTCTTCTCTTAGAAGGATCTCAATCTGATGCAGTTTCATTGGATTTAGTATTTGTAGGTTTTTGACATTGATATCATCTATACACTAGAAATGGTTAATGTGGTTTTTGATTCCTTATGAAGGAATGTTGTAGTGCACACCTTGATGAAATCTAACATAAGAGGACTCAAATGGGGCTTTTTCCCAGATGCAAGTAGTCACCAAGAAGCATAGTAGAGATACTTTTTTGGAACTTTTATAGTCGTCTCCCTCTATTTTAGAGTTTAGTTAGCTGGATAATCCCAATAATGAGTTGTATTAGTGGTCTATGTAGTCTCCTCATGTTGGGGAGACATCTTATAATTGTTCTTCGTCTCCTGAGGTCATTGACTACATTAAGGGTTGTTTGGTGGAGCGGATGTCTATGAGGAAGGTGGTGATTCATGATATCCACCAATATCACTCGTTCGTTATTCTTGGAGCTACAGAAATGTATTATTATGTTTTTTGGCATTTATGGTGGCCATGTATGAGATGAGACATAACTGAATTCAAGTTAAGGTGTGACACATGTTAGCAGGTGAATTCAGAGCATCAAAGGGCCTATTTTTTTCTTCAAGTGTTACCCATTCCTACATAAATTTTGGAAAAGGTCACACTAGAATACATGTTTGGATTGCTGCATACACCTCGTGGAAAGAATATTATTTGGGTAGTCATTGATCTTCTGACCAATTCATCTCACTTTATTTTAATCAGGGATTTAGTTAAAGTGGATGAGCTGGGCTAATTGAATAATTGTGAGGTGGTAAGGCTTCATGTTATGCCATCAAATGTTGTCTCATATTTAGAACCACATTTTACATTGTGGATTTGGGAAGGATTTCTAAAGGCCTTTGATTCTTAGATTAAGATGAGCAAGATATACCATCCACAAACTTATGGTCAGATGGAGTGGGAAAGTTAGATTCTGGAGGGCATGCTACATGAATGTGTTGTGGATTTTAGAGGACTCTGGGATATCCATTTAGGATAAGTCGAGAATATTTATAATTACAGTTACCAATAATTTATTATAATGGATCCTTTTAAAGATCATTATGGTGGGCCTTGTCGATCCACCATGTGTTGTGTAGGGGTAGGTGAGACCTCGCTAGTTGGGCCAAGCCTTGTGTAAGATACATTAGATAAGGTCATGTCAATCATTAAATGTTTATTTAATTCTTCAGGTAACAAAAAATCATATTCTAACTAGAGGTGTCGAGATTTTGAGTTCTATGTGGGTGATTAGGTATTCTTGAATGTGCCCCAACATCTCGTCCATTGTCCTTTGGGAATGTAGGGAAACCTAACACTGAGGTTTGTTGAACCTTTTGAGCTCACCAATTAGATTGGAAAGGTAAAATAGTGGTTATATTTTCCCTCTTAAATGACATCAATTCATCTAGTGTTACATTTTTTAAAATTGAAGAAGAAAAATCAGATCAGTCTGACATGTTTAATTGTGAAGAGTTATAGATAGATCACGATTTATTAGTGATTGAACGGCTTGGGTGGATAATGGATTAAAAAGAGAAGGTGATTTTGGGATGTTATATTATATGATTATGAGTCCTTTGGAAACATGGTAATGATATATACGAGACATGGTAGTGGAATTCATTGGTTAAGCAAGAGTACCCATTCTTGGTTTCCGATCAAGCTTCAGGTAGACTTTCTAGGGCGGAATGTTTTCATGGTGGGGAGAATTGCCGCATCCATGTCCTTCTTTCCAATTATTTTTTCACTTATATTATTGGCCTATGTTTTCTCACATGGATCCCCCCAGAACCCCCTTGAATTTGGAGGAAAATAGACATGTTTTGGATGGTCAAAACCTTGCACATGGTTTGGCTGCACAATTTACTAAACCATGCAAACAACCCGTGCACAGGTTTCCATATCATAAACATTTATTTTTTATTCAGTTTTTTACCTTCATGTATTAACCCTCATGTTCCCCTTTATTCCCCCCATTAATACCGTACTTACGTAGAAGGAACCCAAGCATCATCATGGTCCTTAGAAACCCATTTTCATGGGGTTTTTTGTGGTGGAACTTTATTATTATTCATGTATGTGAATTATTATCTTGTTCCTTCCATTTTCCTTAAGGATTCTTCCCTAAATATATGAAGTTAAATTTTTTGAAAAAAATGGCTTTCATTTCTAAGATATAATTTTTTTTCTCTTTCTTCAATAAAGCAGATTAGGGTACCTTTTCATTCCCCTGTGTTGAGTTGGTGGTGTTGTTGAAATTTCACATAATGATTTGGGGTTTTGGACATATAAGGTAGGCAATTATTATGTAATAATTTTTTAACTTGTTATATTTTCTTTCTTTAACATCCTATAATTTTTCATACCTATTGTTTATGACAATAATGTTATTTTTTATAAAATTTGTTAATCATTTGATTTTAATGATTAATTTTTTCTTGAAACATTGTGTTTTTATGTGTATCTCAAGTGGTATTATTTGAAGTAATTTTATAAAATATGGAAATGGTTTATAAATTGTTTCTAGGGATTCCAATTCTATTTTGGTATGGTATTTGGGTTCTTTTTTCCTTGAATGTAGGGTTTGAAATGGATTTTTTTGATAAAATCCTTATTTTATTTCGGGAAATTATTTTACGAAAATATTAAATGGTTTATTTGGTTCCACATAGGGTGAAAAACATGTTGGGTAATATTTTTGGTGTGTATGACTCAGAAAATACTTTTTTATGATCAAATGGTGTTTTATAATATGTGGAATTTGTTTGATCCAAAATAGGGAATCTCAGGTATCTAGGTGGAAGATTAGGACAAGTATGCTAGTGATCTAGTATTGGTATCATCCCTATTTCACATAGCATGTTTGATGGTGAAAATAGGGACTAAACATTGATGAGGTTTTGGGACCACTAGGATATTATGTTTTTACCTCATGGGGGATCATGCACAAGAAGATATTGGTTATGGTTACTTATACACTAAGAAACAATGAACCAAGGGCCCCACAGCTAGCTAGTTCCAGGTGGTGTTATTATGGATAATGATAATTTTCTATATGGTATATACAGTAAGTATATCGTGTCTTATGTGGGAAAATTCAGTATAATGTGTGTTTTCATAAAATTTGTAAATTATTTAAGGTTTCCATCATGAAATATTTTTTCAATTAAAGGTGCATCTTTGGTAAATTGATTGTAGCATTTATTATTTATAAAAACATGCATTATTTTTCCTTAAAATTTTTATCACATGTAATATTTTTCATATAATTATATTGGTATTAGGATCACACACTACATAAAATTTTAGGACTATGAATACTTGATAACTTTTGATACATATAAGGACAAGGTCCTTGGATATGGTGGTTTAGGTTGTTAGTTTTTCTTCTGGGTGTGGTGTTGTTGATAAGGCCTGGGGTGTTGTCCCCATGCCATGTGGTGGTTCGTGAGTAATAATTGCTTTTGATTTTGAGTTTTTCCTCTCATGGAGTTTTTTTCAATACTACATAACTCAATAGTAAATATTATTTATGGATTGTTCGGTCTGAATTTTCATATTTAGTTCATTTATTAATTTTGGTGGTTTAATGTTTCTGAACTTAGGTAAAACATTCCCAAAAAATTATTGATGATTCATGGGAACTTGTGCCAGCCCGTATGGATAGGTAATTCCATTTGGGTCTTGTCACATACCCTGTTGGTTTGCAGTTTTTATGGAGACCAGATCTTGGACGTGACACAAGTGATGGGGGTGGTGATCCACATCGCATCCTCTTAACATAAGGGTTAATTGGAAATATCATGAAATAGATATTTTTGTTTATGGGTGAGATAATGACATGATAAAGGTACACTTACCATCCACTCTATAACTTATAATGCAATATTTGATTCTGGATTTACCCACACATTCATATCAAATGAATTTTATAAAGGTATTAAGATTCAACCAAAATAATTACATGTGTAATTTGTAGTAGAAACCCCTAATGTCAAGATGATTTTATCTTAAGTCTATGATTCCACACCATTTTATTTTAGTGGGAACATGTTTCATGAAAATATATTAACTCTTCCTATGGTTGAATTAGATGTCATATTAGGAATAGATTGGCTTTCTATGCGTAAAAACCAAATTAATTGTCATGGAATGGTAGTTAATTTATATATCTCAAACTTTCTTATGATCATCTGTCAAAGTGATGATATATATAAACTTCCTTTAGAGATTAGATATAGTGTAAGGGTCTTAATTTCCTTTCAAAAGGGTTGTAAATCACAAATGTTTGGGGAAAAAATCGACATCAATAATATTCACATTGTTCAGGATTTTAAAGATATGTTTCTAGAAGATAAGGAAAATAACAATCGTAACAATTTGGTATATACACACAAATCATTTAGATTTCTTGATAAAGGATAGATTCTCATATATGACCTATTGTTGATTGGGTAATCAACATGGATTCAGATCCTCCAAGATTACACATGATGTCACCGATATATGAATAATTTTTTCTTAGAAATTCTCTTTGACTATAGTAATGAAAAATTTATGCTAAAACTGGATTGATAATTACAAAAATTATCATGGTAACTGATCAATGTGTTTAATTATAGGATATGTTTGGTTGATATTGTAGTGGACAAAAATTCATAAAAATAAAATTTGTCTGTAGGATTCCCCAAACATTTTTTTGGAATTAAATGCCTCTCATAAGTTTACGATAGATTCCATTTGCATTTTACATGATATATAAATGAGAATATAGGGTGAACCAATAAATGAATTTTAAAAAATTGGTGTGCAAGGCAAACCAATCTCAATAACATGTTAAAGAATCTAAGTGGGCATCAAAATTTATATTTTTAGATTTTTTAATACAATAATCTGATTTATTCATATGCATCTACCACATTAAAATATTGTTTGGCCACTTAAAAATTTGGGTTGAATATAATGAAAAATATTTCATAAAATATGATGTTATTTCACCTCATCAAACTATATATCTTGTTAGTGTGGCTATAAATCCCTTGTTTATTTTAGGATTTTTCATAAATTCCAATTATCTTTTAATAATGATTACTCTTTTCGTTAATGTGATCAACTAAATCCATAATGTTTTGAAAAAAAAAATTATGTATGAGTGGTTATACAACTACTTACATATTTTTTAGTTTTAATATGTTTCAAAACCACACATCTAATAAATTGAGAACTCATCACCATTTATAATGCTAGTAGTCATTTTGATGTTATTTTTTCACTTGTGATAAATTCTTCCAACATATCCCTATAATGGTAATAAAATCCCATCTATTTTGGTTCCATATAATGAAAAATATAATAAATTTTAATTTCATTTGAAAAAGACTAAAATGGTCTATTTTATGGTCATGAATCTATGACCAATTGGGTCCCATTAAAGGTTGTGAAACCAAGTCCAATGATCTAATTTTTAATGTCACTTAAGAATAAAAAACTTTTATTTTATTTCATTTTTGTTCTCTTACGATATATTATATCTACTTTAATGTCAAGTTTATTGTATTATTATGTCTAATGTTTTTTCAATGGATTGGTTTGGGGCTTATGTATAAGTGTCCCTGTATATTTTGGAAATATTTTTTCATGAGAATAAAGTAGTTTGGATCATAAAAATATTAGAATTAAATTATTAAAAATTTTGATATTAAAAAATTTACAAGGTTGATGGTTGGATGAAATTAATCTGAAAAAGACTGATTTAGAGTAACTAAGATAAATATCATGGGCATAAAAATATTCCACCAATTATTTGAGTGGATGGACCATTGTTTCCAAGGATATGAATGATGTATTACACCCAAAATACCCTTCTAGTTGGGGATAACAATTATAGTTAACCATATTATCATGGGAGTTCATAGTCAAATATTGTATAATTAGCGAGTGTGATGAAACAATCATGTATATCGTGTTTCTATGGCAGTGGCCCAAAGAAATTTTCCATTTTTGAGGATTTTACATTCACTTAATCGTGTGAATAAATTATTTTATGTAATTAGATTAATAGAGTTGATTCTTTACTTAGTAGATGAAAAAATGGGTCGACATTGTATGTCCTTGAAGTATTGCAATGACACAATTATGAAAATTCATGCGGGTAACAACATATTTAAGAGTACTATGCCACATGAGTACTAATATTATTAATATATTCTAATATATGGTTTTCATATGATGGTTCCCCAGTAATCTCCCAAGTGGTAATATTAGTACCCAAGTGGGGTCCACATGAGAGTTAGCTAGATGGAAACCCATTCATCTAATGGCTCTTCTACAAGGATTCCTTTCCTCTCTCCCTAATAATGTAGGGTTTATTATTTCTTTAGTTAAGGAATTGAAACACTTTATTAAAATGTAATAATTGATAAATATACTCGAAATAATATGTAAATAATATATTTTATTCACATAAAAAATACAACAATTTTCATTTAAGATTTATATTTTTATGAAAATCTAAAAAAATATTTTACATCATAGAATAAAATTAATAGTCTCAAAAAACTAAGTAACATATTGAAAAAAATATCCAACACAAATTTTTAATATAGACCCCTCCTAAAAATATATTAATTTGCCTAATACAATGGAATCATGAAATACATTGGGATTTTTTAAATGATAAAATTAATTTAAATTACCATAATCGATGAAGAATTATTATATATATTAAATATATCATAGATGAGATTAAATGGGTGGGAATAGAAAAAATTCATATTTTTAGTTAAAAATGAGATTTAATAAATTATATATATTTCCACAATTAAATTAGGAAAAAATTATAATGACTTCTAAAAAATTCATGAGAGATATATTGGATGCCTATAAGCATTACTCACTTAATATCCTCATAACCAAACCCTTATTCCCACTAAATACCATCCAAATTGCTGAGGTGGGTGTTAAAAATAATTACTTGAATAACTATCAAATTATAAATAATTTCTTTTTCAGAGAAGTTGGTTAAGAGTTTTTTTATTTCTTAATAAGGATGTGATTTTGGAATAAGATATCTAATGAATTTGAGGTAATGCGAGAGTGATACTGTGTAAAAATCCACATAAATATGTTAATTTTTTGTGAGTTTAATTTTTTGGAGGTGTGACTATTTATTCATAAAGAATTATAGATTATATTAATGAAATGATAAATATATATGAATAAAAATTTGAATAATCTATAATTTTTAACTAGCACATACAAGATTATTTTTTAATAGCACTGTGATTTTGAAACAAGTGATGCGATTTTAACATAATAGTTCTTTATATCATTCATAATGTTTATTTTCACCTACATGTTTTATTGCACTCCATATTGTATTTAACTATTCACTACTATATTTTTTTTTATTTTATAAAATTAAAAAACATAAAACATTACTATTTTTTATATAATGATTCATAATTTGTAATATAAATTATCAAAAATGACAATAATATATTTAATTATTATTATTATATGTATAATCAAGTTAAAAAATCAATGTGGGTAATATTATTTCATGACAATTGTATATAATTAAAACTTTTAGGAGTAACAATAAACACAAATTATTAATTAGATTCGTAAGAAATTATATATATTAAATTTTATTGTAAATACTATTAACTTGTATTGCAATAAATACATAGTACAATACATTAATGGTAACATATCAATCTTATTTTTATTCCAATATATTAATTACTAATTGAAACAATACCTATCAAACTACTATATAGTGGTAATTATACATCCACTACATACTATAACTTTCCCAATTTCTCAGTTTTAAAACAAATCATAATTTTTAAATATTTTTTTCTCACGGTACATTATTTTATAATTAAAATAGATATTCCATTACTAATTTATTTATTTCATTTCAATAGTAATCCTTTCAACTGTAAAATATAATGAATTCTATGATCCATGTAATTTTTTTATATTTTACAATTATTTATTTTTTATATATTAACATATTTTATTTCTTAAAATTATGATGAACATTAATCATTTATATGTTCATAACTTTAATGAAATAACAAATTAATCCTTATGTTATCATAATTATATATATATTTAAATTAGTGATTCTCAAATTCATTTATTTTTAATGAAATTAATATGAATAAATATTACTCATTGGAGTAATGTGTGTGCGTTCGTTTTATTATTTTTAAGATTATGTGATGAATTATAGAGTATCCAATATTGATTTTGAATTATAAGAATGATTTCTTATATGAATGGTGAATTTATGATTGAAACTAAGAGTTGATATCATAAATAATGGTGGACTAAATATTGTGTTCTTTCATTTATTTCTGAGCTGTGATATTATTTTATGATCTTATTTATATCATCTATAAGTTCAAAATATTTAAGAACCCTATTGA
This sequence comes from Viscum album, assembly GCA_963277665.1. NCBI lineage: Eukaryota > Viridiplantae > Streptophyta > Magnoliopsida > Santalales > Viscaceae > Viscum > Viscum album. The sequence continues at coordinate 744,744,001 of OY728128.1, forward strand.
AATTATCATTTTACGTCTAATTTCATACCTGTTATAAATTTAATTTTTCATTACCTTCATGAAAATATATGAATATAGAAATATATTGAAACCTGAAATGTTAAATGTTGTAGCATGTAAAATTACATGGTTATTTGGGTAATTTTACACAATAAATTTAAAAAATTCCATTTTAACTAATCCATTCTGGTAATTTAACACCCAAATGTAAAAATGATCATTTTAACAATGTGTGTGAATTCATATTAAAATTATGATAACAAATATTATAATGAAAAATTATTTCTGGTGTGATTTCATCATTATGTTATCTCAATGCAACTAAGTTATAGACTATCATTGGTTATAGAAGTGTATTTTTTAAAGGATACTAAAAATCAATAATTATATAATTAATTATCAATAATTTATCACCCAAAACAAAGATTAATTGACAGACCTATATATGATACACTCTCTCCATTCTGCATTAGTGATTAGTGACTAGAAAATAACTCATTGGTTGTTAGAAAAAAAGTATCCCAACATTTTCTTTTTGAATAGTGTTACTCTTATTATATATATTGGGTTATTTATTGATAAATTGATTGATTCATTATCTATATTCAATAATTTGATCTCAAACAATAAATTATATGATTTATGGTCATATATAACTGTTAAATAAAAATAATTATTTAGAGTAAAATATAAATATATTTTATGAATTTGTTTTGATAATAAATATTATATTTTCATCAAATTATTAATGGATAAATAAATTATCTTATAATAAGCCTTATAACCTAGATAACTCATTGACTATTGTCATTTATTTTCTATAAATCTACTTACTAGTTATTTCTATAATTCTTTTCGTCCAATAATTGTTTTTTATTACAAAATTTTCTTCATACATTAATCTTCCAAATTTATTATTTTTTACGCTATGTAATTTGGATTTTTGATTTCTATATTTTCTATGTATATATTTAATTTATTTTTATTTATATAAATATAAAATAATTGAAATTTATGGGCTTAAAAATTGTATTAAACCAAGTGAAACATTTTTTCATTGTTGTTGTTGGGGGAAAAAATAAATAATTTACCTTGATCATCTATAATATTTCATAAATTATTGGGGAGAAAAAATTATGTATTGAGATATCTATGAATAACATATATTAAAATTTAATTTTATCCCTCAATGTTAGATTATATTGTGAGATCCGAAGATAAGTGCTTACCACATAAATGATTTGTTAAAAAATTGAGTGGTTTAATAATTGTTTTCTTGTATTCATTCTATTAAATATAACTATGGTGCTTTTGAATCATTATTTTATTATTTAAAAAATCATGTATAATATATTTCATTTTTTATCATATGTGTTTTGTATTATATATTCACATATCCAATATATCTAAAATATTAAACCATTTGAGACCTCATAAAAATAGATTGTTTAATTTTTCTCTCTTTCCTATAAATGAACATTTTATATGTTTAAATGTAACTAGTTATATCATGTTTAATTTCTTTATATTATGTTTATTTTCTTATATGGAGGTTCCATTACATATTGTGTATGTAAATAATGTTATAAAAATTATAATCCAACACCATTGGGAACACACCTATGTCAATTATCAGAAAAGAAATCACACCCCCAAGCTTGTCTTCAATGGTCTCAGTGTCAACAACAGTCACAATGTGTATAAAAACTTGTTTGTATAGAATTACCTAATAAATAAATCCTATATAACAATATTTTAATAATTTTTTTGATCAATTAATGGAAATATTTGTGATAAAATATCATCATTATATGCATGTTTTTTTAAAACATCTCAACACTAAATATGAATATACAAAACAATCTCATGATAGAAGCTCTAATATAAATCAAAATAAATTAAATCTAATAAAATTTCTAACACAAATTGTACCCCTCATTCTCAATGTAATTTCCCATAATATAAACACCATCATGATACTATAATTCTAAAAAAATTTATAAATTGACAGCTAATATACCTAGTAGAATCCTCCTAAAAATTATCGTGGGTTAATATTATTAGAATCACAAATGGGGTGTATAATAATGATGGATTGGGGATGAATCCTTGTTTTAAATGTAAAAAAATTCTTTTATTTCCCTATAGCTTATTTAATGAAGTTCTATAATAATTGAAATTATATTGTAAATAATTGAACATATTACTTTTTTAAAAGATTTTAGACTCATGAAAGTATTACTAGGCCCCATTATATTGTTGTATTTATCCCTCCCACACTATTTTCTCATCTTAAAATCAGTTTGGGAGACAATATGATAATGTAGATCTGAACAATAGACAATCAACATTTTCCAGAGGTGGATAGATTATGGAGCCCAAATGGAAATAGAGTGGTCTTTGAATGTTCCCATCTCTTATTTTATTTTGGTAACTAAGATATTCAAATTGACTCCTAACTATGACCTATGGAGGTGAATAAGAGAAAGAGTGTCACCTCCAATTAAATGTATAGGGGATTACTCTTGGAGGGGATCCCTATGGTTGGGTTTCAAAGCTTACACCATATATAATGATTCCCATGGAATTTTTGATTGTAAGTTCTTGGGGCTTATAACGAATATAATTACCTATTATTTAATACATGGAATTGAGGTCCCACTCCTATGTAGGCCCTCTGATTTAAGGAGATATGATGTTCTAGAAAATAATATACTACCAACACATGCATTGGAATGTGTGTATCTCATGATCATAACTGACATATAATCCCATGTGATTCATGAAATAATTTGAGAAACAAGAGGAAGTTATATATTTGGTAAAAAATTATCCTTCTCTTGCTGGTGTGAGTTGTCAGGGATTTGAGAGAGGAATAAATTTATTTTCTGTACCCCTTCCCTCATTCCATTGGACCTAGGGTAGCCACATCTAACTACCCATATAGATAAACCATAGGGACATGTATAACTAGGAAGGAATGAATATGGAGGGGTTCTTCAGGAAAGGATGATGACTTACTCCCTGAGGGATTCCATATTTCAGGCTCTTGGTGAAGATATGAGGATAATCCACTAATCCTTAAAGGGAAAGGCAAATGTGATACACATCCTCCAAAAAAGAACATGATGTCCCTAATTTTGATACAACAGGGGAAAAACATGGTCATAGCCCTAGTATCAGAGACTGGGTGTCCCCTAACTCTTCCTCTAGGGATAGGTTCCTCAAGACCAAATAAATTCATATATACATGGCAATCAAGGACCTTATCCATTAAAGAGGAAATGTGTGGGAAACCTCGGGTTGATGGAATTCATATACATGTGTGGTAAATGATGATGTGTAACATTCCATGGTATTTAATATATGGATGTTTCGGTGGAGGTTTCATTTAGGACCCTCTCGGAATAGGGATCCAAAGTAAAGGGTTCCCTGCTATTAGTGGCTTGAAATAGGGCCTAATTAGTGTCTTGAGTGGAGTATAAGTTGGTTGATCCAACATGGGCTCTTTAAGTGAATTCCTATTTGGACTTTAAGGGGTTCTCGTAGGTATCCCAGGTTGAGATGAATGTGTTTTGAGTGATATAACACCTGGGAAACAACACTAGAGTGAGGTATTTATCATGTCTTAATGTTTTTCCTTATGGTTTCCTTGCATTTTTTCACATAGGTCCCATGTTAGGGAAGGGACCTTCAATCATATTGCTAGATGACAAGGGGGAAAGAGTACCCTATGGATGTGTCTTAGATTTCAGACCGTGTAAGGATTTTAATACTACTAATCCCTGTTATTCCCTATTATCACACATTTTAGAGGGCTACCTAGATGGTTTTTAAGGCATTTCCAAAAGAATGGAGTGAGAATTGCTATGATAGTCTATTCTAGATTTTTCATCATCAAAATTAGGATCCAATATGTCGTATTTCTAATAAAATATGGGACCCTGGGTGAACGTATTGACACATGTTTGTATGTCACACATTCCAATGTTCAAGTACCATGTGTGGTGCCATTTAGTGACCCAAGATTATAGTCCTTCACTATTACAATAAATGTGTATATACCCTGTGTGTGGTCGCTGGTTTGGGGGACCTGCTTCATGTGGGATTGATGAATGTTTTGACCCATGGAATTATTCCCTTATTTTATTTTCTTCTCCATGTGGTAGTTTCCTATAATACCATTTCATCCATGTGAAATAAATGGGTTTCCAATAAAATCTCATAAACACCTTGGGATTTGGTCTAATTGAAAGAAGACGGTCATAACTAGAGGTAAATGGATGAAAAGGACATGATTGGTTATGTAGTTCACCCATGTGGGTTATCCCCACAAGCCATTCGTGTAAGCGAGATACAGATTCATGACACACATATGGGATCTCACATCTAAAAATATAGTCCCTGGTATTAGTAGAGAATCATAAATATTTTGTACCACTAGTCTAGATATGCTATTATTCTCCACAAACCATCCACTTAAGCTTATATTCTAAAGCCTCCATTGCACAGACCAGGTACACACCTATCTGGGTTATACGTATGTGTGGGTGAGACACCCAGATGAGGTTACTTGGGTGAGTGACTTGAATGAGGGACTTTTATAAGTACCCTACATGGACTCGTTCCACTTCCAAAGTACCATGTTTCTAAAATTTTCTCCTAAGAAAATAATTGGTTTATTTAGACCTTGGTGTTAACTTGTAATTTAAAGGGCCACTTGAAGGGCTATGGATTCTAATAAACAAGCTGTAAAATGAATCAGGGAGATGATAGACACTATCAGTCCTAATTAATATGAGATACGAAATACTACTATACCTGACATGCAAGGGCATACACTAAAGCATCATCACAAGTATTCATAGAGAAACTATCTTACACTCTTTGTATAATGAAATATGAAGAAGTTAATTGTGTCAGAGTATAAAATATATACTTTTCATTAATGTTTTCAAAACTACAAGAAATTATCTACAACCAAATTCTCTATCATGGGAAATTATATTAATGTAGAATATTTCCCATAAATTTTTTCATGCTCTATAGCCAGTGGGATCTTGATTTGATGTTGGACACTCCTGAATCATAGAAATACTATTACTAATCTATCTCTTGTGATACCCAAATATACTTGTTGAATGGTTTGATGGAAGAATACGACCTCCATCCCGGAGGTGGTTTCAGACAGTAGTGGTTTTGGGTGTATTAGATGAGTTAGACCTATACTATCTTTTCAGTAAATCTAAAAGTTGTATTATTTTTAAGAACCTATCTTGGTAGCCTAGAAATAAATATACAATAATCATGAAGTCATTATCAAAATGCTAAAATTATGGATCCCACAATGTAACTCATTCCACTTGATGCATGGAGAATTCAGAATCATTTGGTGGGATGTGCACAAGATCTCTAGGCCACTAATCCTTAGAGAGATGTATGATGAACTTGTCTCATGGAATGATATGTGAGTCAACATTGAAAGGATGAAATTTTTTTTATCATGGGAGATTTAATATTTATCGAGACATTAAGAAGGAACACCCCCTCCAAAGTGGGCATATCCCTCCAGGAGCATGGTTGATTTTTTTCGGGAGTTATAGGGGAATTTACAAACATACAAATGACCCACAGGGTTTCCCATAATTTTGATGTAGAGAATTTCATGAAAAAATTTTCCAACCTAGGAATGGGTGAAGTATGAATAATGGGGGTATAAACCCAATTCTAGCATGCCTGAAAAGTCAAATATTATAGAATTCATAACAATATGGATTTGTGTATGAATTATTTCTATCCATGATTCTGAATGTGGTGTGTGGCTAGGGATACATCATATTATAGCCAACCTAGAAGAGAGGAGGCTCATTGGGTTGTAAGTCCCAAACCTAGTGAAGAATCCCAGATTCCTACTACATATTCACAAAGGGAAGGTCCCCTTTTATAATCAAGGGGGAAATTCTCAGTACTATAGGGATGGGATTTAGACCACTTCTGCTTCATTACATGTTTTGTTGAGTTGAGGTTCTTGGGATCCAGTTTTGACCATTTGTACAGTTTGTTTCTAGTATTTTGAACTTCACCCCAAAGCGCAGTGAGACCTTGAAGAGTCTGAAACAATTTAAGGAGGTCAGTTTCTTCCCATATGGAGACCCATGTACAATGAAACTCACTATGGATGAAATATCATCGAAAAATAGTGGTTATACATGATTTCCATTAGATATGGTGTTCTAGAAACCCAAATTGATGTAGAGGTTATATGTGAATCACATTGTAATGCCCCGACCCCAGTTACCCAGAGTCGGTGCATTATTTTAGTACATTGGCATGATTACAAGGAATCAAGTCCTGAAGGACCGATAAGTTTAGCAGTCTTGGAAAAATAGATCACATACATGAATGTTACATTTTCACTTTATGATGTACAAAACAACATAAATAATCTTTATGAATGCCGTTATTCCCTTGGCTTAACCCTGCATATCAATCACATTACACTTCTTGGAATCCTGGGAAAAATAAAACATAGAAAGGGGTGAGCTCAAATTCTCAGTAAGGGTAAGCAATACAGTGGAAACTTTCAAAAATAAGAATAAAAATTTAAGGCAATGCATAAAACAAAAACAAAAGCCTTTTAAACATGAAATTCAGCATAATATGGCAGAAATAAAATGAAATAATGTCATTTACTTATTCACATTGATATTATACAAATCGAATAATCACATGCAATATCACTAACCACTTTCATAATGATGGAATGCATGATGGAGAACATTAATTTCTGTCTCGAGGCCTCGTGCTATGACCTAAGGGATAACTGCAACCAGAACCCAACCCGGAGAGCCTCTATAACCGTACTCCATCCCGGAGTGCCTCTAATAACCGGACACCAACCCAGAGGGTTTACATTTACCGGTCCCCAACCCAGAACATACTAGTCCAACACATTCATCTTAAGAAGAGGATGAAATATAACATAAACATTCTTATTTAAAATAACATACAAAATGTCAAAACATTAATCATAAACCATTAATGGCATAAAAATAACTCATCCATAGTCAAAAATATCAAAAATTCTTAAATACAATATGGATGATTTGTATCATAATAAATCAACTTGAAACAAGTTTAAAAATATTCAAAGGATGTTGACATAGATGAAATCAATACTATTTGAGAGAAATATCTATTTTTTGAAATCATTTAAAAGTTGCATAATTATAGAGAAAACCATTATTTTAAAAATATATTTATAATCTTGTGAAGGAAGCCTCAAAGGTGTAATAATGGCGGACAATAACCACAGCCTCCTTATAAGTTAAAAAAAGACATTCTAACCTTAATTTTTTCAAAAGGTTAAAAAGGTCCTTGTTTAGAAAACGACGGAATGATTCCTTTATAAACCTCTTATAAAAAGCCAAACAAGGGTATAAATGTCTTTAACCCATATTATTGTAAATAGTAACAATGTTTTGAAATAAATTTTTAAGAAACATGGATGTGGATGATAAAGAGATCCCAGTAGATTATTACGTGTATACAACCTCGGATAATGAAGAGATTGCGAAATAAACCCTTACCAATTTGGTATCTTACGAAAAGTACAAACCATGAAAGAGGTATCATACATTTAATATGTAAATACACATAAATTAAAGTGTATTACACAAAGAATATAGTTATGGGAAGTATATACACCACACAAAAGGTAATGGTGGCAATATGGCATGAATTTCACGGGAATAAGGAGTGAGATGAAAACCCCTTACCTTGCACTTTCCTTTAGTCGAGGGTACATTAAACCTCCTCTAAGAAGATTGTAGTAGGTTATTAAATTATACCAGAACAATATTAATATTTATGATATCATACATAATTCATTTATGACTTTATATTACCCATTTAATAATAATTTCCATGTTAAGTTAACATTTCGGGTAATAATCACTTTCTTTATCGTACGTGTTTTAACTTGTCACTCTTGGTTTTATCACTTAGATCATGTTTTAAATACTTCCAGAATATAAAACATGATAAATATATCATATATATTTAGAATATAAATATTTATAATGGACATATATATGAAATGGAAAACACCGTTTATGGAGACTGTAGTCCGTACGTACGCATAAATGTTTTTTTCTGTTTTCATATAGTATTGAACGGAAGTAAGTGAATAAGATATACGCAAGTACATAAATCCTTATATACATATATATATCTCCAGAAGAATTATTATGTAATATATTACATACTTATTAGTAATATATATTTTTATAATGGTCGATGAATGTTGAACTTGGAAATGAATTTCATCGCGTCGTGGAGACGGTAATCCGTACGTACGCACGAGCGAAAATATCGTTCTTTTGATATTAAAATAATATATAATTGGATGTTATATCATATATACAGAATCATTATCATGTTATATTTATTATTTATATGAATTACAATTCATTATTATATCCATCCAAATAATAATTTATTGAATAACAATTACACCACGACGTGGAGACGGTAAGCCGTACGTACGTACGTATGGTGACATGTTATTAAAAGGATGGATAGAATACTGAATATGGTTGTACCATATTTATAATAACATCACAGTATATATAAGATACTGGATTTATTATTTTATAATGGTTAAAACAAAGGAAGAAGAAGTGGAAGAAGAAAGGAACTTGGAAAAGGGCGGTGAAAGCATTACCTCTTCTTCAGGTTCTTCCTATTGATTTGATCAAAATGGATCTTAGGTTGGCTTTTTGACTAATGGAAGCCCTCTAGGATGAAGTGAGGGAAGTTTAGAGAGTATTTGGGCAGAGTTTTACCGAACCAAAAGGCTTTGAAGGTGAGAATTAAAGAGAAGAGGGAGTGCCCTTTTATAAGAGGGGTGAGGGGCACCTTTGGAAAAGGTAGAAATATTATTTTATAATAAATTCATATTCAGTTTATAATGGCTATAAAGTGGATTATTTAAAGGTTAAGGTGGGTATGGGTCGAAAACTACTCAACCAATAGAATTTAGACAGGTTTCGGTCATTATATTAACCATATCATTTAGTTTTAACACTTAGTTAATTAGTTTGACACTTACCATGTCACTTTTTATTTTTTTATTATATAGTTAATAAACATACAATATACATCCAAGAGAACCCCAAGTGGTACATTAATGATACAAATATCATGATATAAGTCTCTTGGCCTAACCGTATATTTTTAGGAATTTAATATCAATTAATAATATAATATATGTTAAAAAAACTCTTTTATGTCAATTTTGACACTATTCAATAATTGAATTTTGTAAAAATCATAACAGAATGATTACTTCGAAAAAGTTAATTAAATAAATCCTAATATGTCATATTATCCTATAAAAGTAGTTGAATTCATTAAAAGTCAAAAATTATATTTATTTGTGTATTTATAATATCAATTATTTTAATTTTTCACTATTATGGTAATTACTACATCATCATTGTGTCATAAATAAATTATATTATTTAATGTCTAAAAATTATAAATAAAATACCATTATGTATTAAATCTTTTTATATTTCTAATTAATATTCATAGTCAAAAATCTAACATATATAACCCTATGTAAAAATTGTTCTCCTAAAAGATATATGCTTATGTCATTTTTGTAATTATTTTAACTTAATTAATATAAAGTGTCATTATCACTTACAAGTGGCTCCATTGGGTCCAAAAATAGACCCAAAGATTCCCATGGTCGGACATGTATCACCCAATAAGTTTAGGACACATTTTTGGGTAATTTAGTATTATTATAATATTAATTTTAACCCTTATTTACCAGATTTACCCTTTAACCATGGTAAATAAAATATTTACCGAAGTAATTATTCAAAATGTCTAAAAATAAAAGTTACCTATTTACACAATTTGAACATCCTGATTCCTAATATGTAATAAATTTTTCCAAATTCAAAACACATAAGTGGCATAAATTAATTTAAAATTAATATCCGTTGTCAAAACAAAAAACCCTGTTTTTAAGATATAATAACTATCAAAAGGTTGATACTTGTTTATGTCTGGTTTAACTGTGAAATTATGTACAATGACCAACATTGTTTTAAATGGTAAAAATATATTCTAAATATACTTTAAAACCAATAAAATTCATAATTTATCACTAATATGTATTTTGATTAAAAAATTTGTTTTTAATTAAAATTTAGTAATTTTCACTATTCATCAAAATATTAAATTTATCCGAAAAGTACCAAAATTTTACCTTAGGATAAATTCAATACTCAGAATCCAAAAATGAAGTCCATTTTGAGAGATAAAATTTCTAAAATTTTAAAAATTAGGTATTACTATTCATAACGGCTACTTTGATTGGTCGTGGTGTGTGTTAGAACTAGAAGTTGCTTACAACACACGCTACTGTATTATTCAAAGAGAAGCATACTGTGGAAGATTGGGGTGTTACATTATCCCCTCCTTAAACAAATTGCGTCCTTGCAATTTGATATTGTTCTTTGAAAATAATGGTTGAAAATAGAAAATATCTTTGTGGAAAAAAACCCACATCGGAAATTTGGTTAATAAAATTTTAGTCTTAACAAGATGAAAATAGAAATGAAAGGGTCACCACAAAATTTTGATCTCGATTAGGAGGAAATTGGTGGAAATTATAGACATATAACTTGAGGAAAAACGTAAATATTTATAGGTAGTGATTGAGGTCATCAATCACAAAAAAGTTTAAAATTGGGGTCCTTAAATTCATCAATCTATGATGATTTAAAATACCATCAGTTAAACAAAACATAAGGTATTAGGATAACACATTTTTGACGTTTCAAAATATCTTAGTTGAAATACCACATCGAAAAATGAATTAATGTGTCCTCTATTTAAAATAAAGATTGGAAAGTATGAATATTACAGAAAATAACACATACTAGGGTTCCATGTAGGAAAATATGGATATGGAAGAGAAATATAACCATCAATTATCTCATGGAGAGTGGTAGAGAACATGTCTATGAAAAGGCCAACAATCCCAAATCCATAAATTAGTGATGATCTAAGGTACCATCTAGGACAACATTTTTGTTCTAAGTTCCTTTTCTTAATGTTGAGGAATTTATTTATGAGTTTGGATAAGATCATAAGGAGATATACTTACTTTATAATTAGAATTTTATCCATTAAGAAATTTCTACCACAAACTTATCTTTCACCCCAAAACATAATACAACTCAAAAATACTCTATTTATCCTAATCGTATAGGGTTCCAAATATAATGAATTTATATTTCACATATCAGAACCTTTATATAATGAAACTACATTATACCATCCAAGAACATCATGTAGTACAATTGTAGGCGATAAATCCCAATTTCACTAAGGTAGTGGGTTCGATTCCCATAGCTTTGTCTGACACGATGGGTCGTCACACGGTCTGCGTGTTGTCCTTTTATAAAAATATAAAAAACTAACCTTTCAAACTTAATCCATTACAACTATTAGACTTATCCAAAATTATATTATCCAAACTCACAGTCCAAAATTTAGAAGGAAGTTAAACATAATGAGGATCCTTTTTTCCAGGTAATAACATGTGAAAGCCTTCCTCATATATTCTTTTAAAACACAACAACATCCTGAATTACCAAAATCAACCATCTCTTATTCCAAAATCACTACCTCAATATTAGGACTATATTAATGTTTTTCATTCCTTCAACCATGTAATTTACAAAAAAAATTAACTCACTGTAGAGTCACTTTTCTTAGTACCATAAAATCTCAAATACTTAATTAAATGGTACTACAATACAATCCATATTTATTTCCAGAACATCATTGATACAACACTTAAATGAAATAATTTTAAAATAACAACATAATAACACTATTCATTCCTCTTTATCTGTGGTAGTATCATAACTTGATTATTATCCAATAGCATCATTTGCGGCATAGTCTGATGATTGGGACATTGGTTCGCGTAGTGTCCAAACTCCTTGCAAAAGAAGCATTGTACATTTGAAACCATTTTCTTACCTTACAGTCATGTACTTTGTGCCCTTTTCCTCCACACTTATAACAAACTCTCATTCCTTTCAGGCATGTTCCAGGGTGTTTCTTCCCACAGTTATCACATATGGGAAAATTCTTCTTTTCCCTCTTCCCTTTATCCATTTTTATCTCTTCCATCCTTTTCTTATCTTGGTTCCCTTCAAAGCCATAGGACTCAGTAAACTCTTTAGTTATCTTATCCACACATGATACTATTTCTTTATATGATGATAATACGTGGGAGACTATTTCTCTTCTAAATGATGTCTTAATACCATGAAGGATATGATCCTTCATACTCTTTGGATCATACGTATTACTGGTGTTCACATTGCTTCTACTGGGTGCCATTTCTATACAATAGCATAAACTAGGTCAGTTTATGAATTGCAATAAATAATTCCTAATGCAAATTGAACAGTTTATGGATATAATCCATAATCATAAAAAATGTTTTCTTTGAGTAAGTATATACTCACGAGCACTTCATAATGGTTTGTAAATAAAATGAGAATTAGCCTAATCATGTCCCCCGAGAGTGTCATAACCAAGAGTGCATCAAGGCCCGTTGTCGTGCACCAGTTCTCGTTCAAGTCTAGATCAAAGCGATGTTTTCGGGGTTTACCCCTAGGTACATCTGTGCCAGAGCCGCCTCTACCTCCTCGTATCCAGACAGGGATGTATTGCTCGGAAAACTCACAAAATCTCTACAATACCAAAATTCTAGGAAGTTCTTCTGTACTAATCCTCAACGTCTATCTTGGGGCTATGTTCTCTAATCAGAGTTTATCTAAATCTAGTTTCCATGGTTATTTCTAAACTTCCTCTGATACCAACTGTAACGCCCCAACCCCAGTTACCCAGAGTTGGTGCATTATTTTAATACATTGGAATGATTACAAGGAATCAAGTCCCGAAGTACTGATCAATTTAACAGTCTTGGAAGAATAGATCACATACATGAATGTTACATTTTCACTTTTTGACATAAAAAACAACATAAATAATCTTTATGAACGCCATTATTACCTTGGATTAACCCTTCATATCAATCACATTAAGCTTCTTGGAATCCTGGGAAAAATAAAACATAGAAAGTGGTGAGCTCAAATGCTTAGTAAGGGTAAGAAATACAGTGGAAACTTTTAAAAATAAGCATAAACATTTAAGGAAATATATAAAACTAAAACTAAAGCCTTTTATACTTGAACTTGAGCATAATATGGAAGAAATAAAATGAAATAATGCCATTTACATATTCACATGGATATTCTACTAATCTAATAATCACATGCAATATCACTAACCACTTTCATAATGATGGAATGCATGATGCCGAACATTAATTTCTGTGTCGAGGCCTCGTGCCAAGACCTAAGGGATAACTGTAAACGGAACCCAACCCGGAGAGACTTTGTAAGCGGACTCCATCCCGGAGTGCCTCTAATAACCGGACACTAACCCGGAGTCCCTCTACTAACCGGACACTAACCCGGAGGGCTTACTTTTACCGGTCCCCATCCTGGAACATACTAGACCAACACATTCATCTTAAGAAGAGTACGAAATATAACATAAACATTCGTATTAAAACTAACATACAAAATGTCATAACTTTAATCATAAACCATTAATGGAAAAAAATAACTCATCCATAGTAAAAAATATCACAAAACCTTAAATATAATATGGATGATTTGTATCATAATAAATCAACTTGAAAAGAGTTTAAAATTTATCAAAGGATGTTGACATAGATTAAATCAATACTATTTGAGAGAAATATCTCTTTTTTTGAAATCATTTAAAAGTCGCATAATTATAGATAAAAACTTTATTTTGAAAATATATTTATAATCTTGTGAAGGAAGCTTCAAAGGTGTAATAACGGCGGAGAATAACCGCACCAACTATATAAGTTAAAAAAAGACATTCTTACCTTAATTGTGTCAAAAGGTTAAAAAGGACCTTGTTTAGAAAACGACGGAAAGATTCCTTTAAAAACCTCTTATAAAAAGTCAAACAAGGGTATACATTTCATTAACCCATATTCTTGTAAATAGTAAAAATGTTTTGAAATAAATTTTTCAGAATCATGGATGTGGATGATAAAGAGATTCCAGTAGATTATTACGTATATACAACCTCGGATAATGAAGAGATTGTGAAATAAACCCTTACCAATTTGGTAACTTACAAAACGTACAACCCATGAAAGCAGTATCATACAATGAATATGTAAATACACATAAATTAAATTTTATTAGACAAAGAATTTAGTTATGGGCAGTACATACACCACACAAAAGGTAATGGTGGCAATATGGCATGACTCTCACGGGAATAAGGAGTGAGATGAAAACCCCTTACCTTGCACTTTCCTTTAGTCGAGGGTACGTTTAACCTCCGGTACGAAGATCATATTATGTTATTAAATTATACCAGAACCATATTAATATTTGTGATATCATACATGATTCATTTATGACTTTATATTACCCATTTAATAATAATTTCCATGTTAATTTAACATCTCGGGTAATAATCACTTTCTTTATCGTACGTGTTTTAACTTGTCACTCTTGGTTGTATCACTTAGATCATGATTTAAATACTTACAGAATATAAAACATGATAAATATATAATATATATTTAGAATATAAATATGTATAATAGACATATATATGAAATGAAAAACACCGTTTATGGAGACAGCAGTCCGTACGTACCCATAAACGATGTTTCTGTTTTCATATAGTATTGAACGGAAGTAAGTGAATAAGATATATGAAAGTACATAAATCCTTATATATATATATATATATCTCCAATATCATTATTATGTCATATATTACATACTTATTAGTAATATATATTTTTATAATCGTCGATGAATGGTGAACTTGGAAATGAATCTCATCGTGTCGTGGAAACGGTAATCCGTACGTACGCACGAGCGAAAATATCATTCTTTTGATATTAAAATAATATATAATTGAATGTTATATCATATATAAAGAATCATTATCATGTTATATTTATTATTTACATGAATTACAAATCATTATTATATCCATCCAAATAATAATTTATTGAATAACAATTACACCACGACGTGGAGAGGGTAAGCCGTACGTACGCACGTATGGTGACATGTTATTCAAAGGATGGATAGAATACTGAATATGGTTGTACCATATTTATAATAACATCACAGTATATATAAGATACTGGAGTTATTATTTTAGAATGGTAATAACAATGGAAGAAGAAGTGGAAGAAGAAAGGAACTTGGAAAAGGGTGGTGAAAGCATTACCTCTTCTTCGGGTTCTTCCTTTTGATTTGATCAAAAAGGATCTTAGGATGGCTTTATGACTAAAGGACGGCCTCTAGGATGAATTTAGGGAAGTTTATAGAGTATTTGGGCAGATTTTGGCCGTACCAAATGTCTTTGAAGGTGTGAATTAAAGAGAAGGGGGGTGCCCTTTTATAAGAGGGGTGAGGGGAACCTTTGGAAAAGCTATAAATATTATTTTATAATAAATTCAAATTTGGTTTCTAATGGCTAAAAAGTGGATTATTTAAAGGTTAAGGTGGGTATGGGTTGAAAAATACTCAACAAATATAATTTAGATAGGTTTGGGTCATTATATTAACCTTATCTTTTAGTTTTAACACTTAGTTAATTAGTTTGACACTTACCATGTCACTTTTTATTTCTATATTATATAGTAAATAAACTTACAATATAAATCCAAGAGACCCCGAAGTGGTACATTAATGATACAACTATCATGATATAAATCTCTTGGCCTAACCTTAGATTTTTAGTAATTTAATATCAATTAATAATATAATATTTGTTTTAAAAACTCTTTTATGTCAATTTTGACACTATTCAATAATTGACTTTTGTAAAAATCATAACAGAATGATTACTTCTAAAAAAGTTAATTAAATCAATCCTAATATGTGATATTATCCTAGAAAAGTAGTTTAATTCATTAAAAGTCTCAAATTATATTTATTTGGGTATTTATAATATCAATTATTTTAATTATTCACTATTATGGTAATTACTACATCATCATTGTCTCATAAATAAATTATATTATTTAATGTCTAAAAATTATAAATAAAATACAATTATGTAGGAATTTTTTTTAGATTTCTAATGAATATTCATAGTCGAAAATCCAACCTATATAACCCTATGTAAAAATTGTTTATCTAAAAGATATATGCTTATGTCATTTTTGTATTCATTTTACCTTAATTAATATAAAGTGTCATTATCACTTACAAGTGGCTCCATGGGGTCCAAAAATAGACCCAAATATGCCCATGGTCGTAAATGTATCAACCAATAAGGTTAGGACACGTTTTAGGGTAATTTAGTATTATTATAATATTATTTTTTAACCCTTATTTACCAGATTTACCCTTTAACCATGGTAAATAAAATATTTACCGAAGTAATTATTCAAAATGTCTAAAAATAAAAGATACCTATTTACACGATTTGAACATCCTGATTCCAAATATGTAATCCATTTTTCCAAATACAAATCACGTAAGTGGAAGAAATTAATTTAAAATTAATTCCCGTTGTCAAAACAAAAAGCATGTTTTTAAGATATAATAACTATCAAAAGATTGATACTTGTTTATGTCCGGTTTAATTGTGAAATTAAGTCCAATGACAAAAATTTTATTCAATGGTAAAAATATATTCTAAATATACTTTAAAACCACTCAAATTCATAATTTATCACTAATAATTATTTTGATTAAAAAAGTTGTTTTTAATTAAAATTTAGTAATTTTCACTATTCATCAAAATATTAAAGTTATTCGAAAAGTGCCAAAATATCACCTTAGGATAAATTCGATACTCTGAATCCAAAAATGAAGTCAATTTTGAGAGGTAAAATTTCTAAAATTTTAAAAAGTAGGTATTACTATTCATAACGACTACTTTGATTGGTCGTGGTGTGTGTTAGAACTCGAAGTTGCGTACAATACACGCTACTGTATTATTCAAAGAGAGGCATATCATGGAAGCTCGAGGTGTTACACACATGATCCATAAAGAGTTGCATTCTAGTTCAAATATGTATAAAAATAACCATTCAACCACCAGTTCAGGTCAGATCATAAAGAAACCCAATCAAATCCTAAAAACTATACATGATGGTAGTGATGGGGATGACCTGAGTGGTGATTGACCAGCCTCCGGCTGGCACATATATTGGGTTGACATCCTAGTGTGTCGAGACCTATATTTTATCATATCCCCTTTTATTGATAGCTGAATATGTCCCTTCATCCGAGGTTTAAACTAATGAAGGTCCTGGAAATGGAGGTATAAGGGCTCCACACCCTCCAAAATATGGTTAGTCTATTCCAAATGGTTCTTCTTCCCCTTCAGAGGGTGCAGATGAAGAGGTGCCGAGCAGGCCCAAATGACCTTGTGCTTATTATAGTCCACAATCAAAGATTAAAAGTGCTACAGAAACTATGGATGATCCCTTGTAGTCTATTAATCATCATCATGAATATACCTAGGCTCTTTTTTTGAGTTAAAGGGTTTACTTCTATCGTTTCTATTCTATTAGTTTTTGAAACTACCAACCCTTTCTTAAATACTTTATTACTAGTTTTTTCTTTTACAGAGTGTTTTATAATGTTTTTTTGAACACATAATCTTTTAATATGTTTGAATTAGTTTTAATTTATTAAGGAATTTAATAAAACATTATTCATTATGATTATCATAATTAGTATGAATCAGATTAAAATTGGACTATGTTTTATCAGACCAGATGTTCGGCTTTCTATCTTCTATTTCATACATTCAAATTTCATTACAATCATACATATACTAAAACTAATAAACATCAGACTCACACAAATAAATACTATCGTAATGAAACTTTTAAGGAAGTCTATCAAACATACAATGTTTAAAATTCTTAATACGAAAAATGTGTTTCTAAAGTATGAAAACAATTTACATTGTAATACTGTAGAATAATATGATGTCATACAATCAGTTACAATATAGTTTTTGAAGTTATTGTTTTCCATTTCATTGCAACCAACTCAGAAATATATGGTAATTGAAAATAAAATATGTTTGTAGGGATTCCACCTATAAATACATTTTTATTTGAAATGTTTGGATTAGTTGCTTTAGAGAAAATCAATTAATTTTAAATTTCTCATTGTGTGAGAGCTCTGAAGATTACAAATTGTGATCAACTATTTCCTAGTGTTATGTGAATTTTTTAGAGATTTTTATTCTTAATGGAAACATGATAGGTTTTCCCCTTACATATACATTTTCATTTTATTTTTGATTCTGATCAATGATAAGGATCATGGGATTCTTGGGATTGAAATATGAAGAATATTTTCTTATAACCGAGGGATTTTGGGGGTAGAAATATAGTTTTATCCAATGGATTGGGGGCTTCAATGGATAGGTAATCATAGAATTTGATATACATATCGAGATATTTCCTTGTTTATGATTGAAAAACATTCCCCTAATTATGAAATAAGGGATACCTTTAACCAATGTTTGTAGACACCTTACTCTTATGTTTATAAGAGATATATTATTTTTAAATAGATATGTGTCAATATTGTATTGTTTATATTATATTAATTTTTTATAATAATTTGATTCAATTTTAATAAAAATAATTTTTTTATTGTAACGAATCTATATATGATAATCCCAATCTATAGTATTAACCAAATTAGTTGTGATTATAAGACACTCTGATATACTCGTATCTTTTTTTATTATGATATTTTAAGGTCTATTTTAATCAAATCATTTATGATTACTATTTTTATACATTGATATTATTAGAATCATATTTATTTTATTACATTGATAATCAAACTATGTGACAAGTTGGAATGTGATATTTGTTATTTAGAGTTGTTTGTGAAATGGATTAGTTTAAATTTTTAAACTAATGTTTCTTAAACTACAATTCATAACCCCCTCCTCTTATGATATATCCATAATGGAAATATTTTTCTTATACTAATATCAATATATCTCATATTGATGTGAAACATATTTTAACTTCCATGGAACATGATGGAGATAGTTGGGATGTGTGTGAAACCAAAAGTTGTCAAAACGGCTTCACTGTAGGTTAGAATAGAATAACAATATATGCACCGAAACATAGTCTAATTTTGGAAGATAATTACATCTGATGATGAGGGTATGTGGTCACTCCTTTTATTTGGGCAGTATATTCCAAAAAAAATTAATATTTTTGAGCTCCCTAAAATATTTGTTTTGTGGAATATCCCTCTGAGGTGGGAACATATTTTAGGGAACTGGAAATTCATTTTTTTAAAAACTCTCAACGGAATTCCTCCCATGATGTGGGTGGAAGAAATTTTGAAATGAAGCTCCTCTACAGTGGTCTACCACCTATCATCTGAGGAATGGGAGAACTATGTTGATACCAAGGATGTACGTTCTCTTTTTTCTTGATTCATCTTTTTTTACTATCTTTTTAATTCATCATTGTTTCTATGAGAAAATAAACATTTTCTCGCTTGGAAAAGGGGATATGTGATGAGATTAAATAAATGAAATATGGATCAATTGTCACCACACTTAGAAATCAAGAATATTCTCCCATACTATGAGATCTATCCTCAAGATGATAAAAATTAGATGATGAGATGGTGGGAGAATCTCTACTTCCACTTCTGATACCTATTTTAGGAGGATTGTGCTAGTATTACCCCACTAAAAATGGAGTGATGGATAATGATGTCTTTTTCTAAGCGGCACATATCTGATGTTAAGTCTCCATAACCTCATTTATTTCTACTTCATCCATAACAAATGTTTAATCATGAATGTGGATTTAGTACCCCCCCCCCCCCTCTACATTCTAATAGGGATTGGGTACTATCCTTTAAGAATTGAGAAGGACACTATAGAACAACCTCGAGTTCCTGTTGGTGAGTTAAATACATTGAAAAAAATACATTTTTTGGATTTAGGAAACAATTTTTTCTCTTGTCTCTGTAAATAGGGAGGAGGATTTTACTAATATCAATTATACAACATAATGCATCATATTCTAACTTCTCAATTTTATTCCTTATCATATTACAAGTTCATCTCAAATGTAAAAGGACCCTACATTGACCAGTGATGACCCTATGCCTTTCTTCAAGGAAGCATTTTAGGGTCTTAGAAAATCGGAGGAGGGTACTATGTTGGGTCTCGATCCCAATTCATTAGACGTTCCCAAGCGTGATACTATCATTGGGCTTGGGGAATTGATACATTCAATGATAAATTAGGAATTTTCATTTGAAGAAGTGATGGAAAATATAAATCGTCCCACCAATTATAAATATTTATATGGAATTTAATAAAGAATTGAATTGAATTGAGTATTTCATTTCCTAAAACAAAATTCTTTTGATGATTTTTTAACCATTCCTTCTTGAATTTTTATGGTTTATCCACAGATAATGTTTTAGCAGTCATTTACCACAAGGATATGAATTCCATCATACTCCCATTACTGATAGATAATTAGCTCAAGGTATCATGAAATTTTTATTTTTCATGATTCTTCTTTTGTGGGATTTGTATAGAATCAAGAGACTAAACATAATCACGAGGTTATAGTTCAAACTAAAGAGGTTGGGAATGTTGGGGAAGAATCCACCAAGGCCACTGATCCATCAATTTGTGAGTCCCACCAACTAATTTAATCATCTCATGTTTCGTTCATTTTCTATATTTTTTAGGATAACAATGGATCAATTCAATTTTCCCACACCATCAACATACATGGACAGGTCTGGGGGATGGGCTTTCATGCTGATTCATCCCATACATGAAAAGGAATCCATTAACATTCCAGATGAAGTGGGGAACGGTGCATCATTGAGTGATCTAATCTCGGAATACATTCAACCCTCTGACAGTGACTCTAAGTCAGACATAGAGGAACAAATTCCCTTCATATTACACATTTTACTTCTAAGAGGAACATTTGAATGATAATATTTTTGATTCCTTCGGAAGAATTACATTTTAAATTTCATCATCATCCATTCATTTTTGGTATAATAGGATATTGTGGATTTAATTATCACATGATTCATATTAATCTGAGGGAAATACTTTTCTGGTGGGAGTGAGAGAATGAGAAACAGTATCATCTTATAAATGTAAATTTTTTCAAAAGCATTGATGACCATAGAGCTATATTATACTAGGTTGAAACCAACCCTGATAGGAAGTTGATGGAGTAAATGAAACAGATCAATGTGATGTTCATCCATATATATTGTCTTTAGAAAGAGAATGTGGTTGTCCAAGGGGAGCACAAATAGCTTCACCACTCACTATAAATATCTCAAACCAAGGGGTCTACAGCCATCAAAACTATGGTGGTGGAACTCAGGTGAGCCAAGGAGACCAAGGATGTTTTGGTGGATGTGCTTCAAAACGATTTTATTGGGGTTCGGGATTTCATCCATAAAATTAAGATCTATTTTGATGGTCTTTTATAAAGTCCAATGGAGATATTACAACTTATAGATTCTCTTCTAATTTTATTTTCATTATAAATGAAAAATATTTCATCTCCAATAATCTATTTCATCATCCATATTTTTATTTTGTTATAATAAAATTGAATCAATGATTTTTTTCTTGAAAATTGTATATGTGTCAATAAGTCATAACCACAATGGTAGGTATGGGGTAGATTCACTAATTTTTTCCTTTGTTATGGGCCCTTTCAAACATTGTTTGAATGTTTATAGGGTCATATAGAAAACCCAAAAAATATTATGTATTTGATTTCATAACCCTAATTTTTTTTATGAACGATGAATACTTGGTGGGAGAGAAATTGATTTATCATAGGCTTCCATTTCCAGGTTTTTAGCCTAACAAGTTTTAGGCCATTTGTATTTTCCTTTATCTATTCATTTCAAAACCATGTAGATCATAGGTCCTGGGATCTGACACTTGACTTTTTTCTACGGTTCCCATTGCATGTTTTCATAATGTTTAACATTTTTTCACTATTTTAGTTCGGTTTAAAGTCATGAAATTTGGACTATAAAGATTGAAATTTTAATTTGAATAGTATAAACCATGAATTTTGGGATGATCACCCAAAAAATAATTATTGTCCAAGAATGATCCATCATTATTATGATACACCATGGGTAATATTGAGTCATTAATTATTGATATCTGGATATAAAATATGATTTGAGATCAGTAGTGGTGAATGACTATGAACAATTATTGAAAAGTTGTTTCCAATAAACTATTTTTGAGTCCTGATAATATAGAAGTTCTCTCTTAAGGATGAATGTTCGTTTGGATGACAAAACCTTTCCTGGGTGAAATTATTCATAGAAAAATGGGGCATGTTACATCATAGTGAAAAACTGATATCCTCATGAAAAAATACTCTTTTAGTGGGTGACTTTATTCAAATCCAACATGGTTGAGTTACAATATTGTTAGGAATTGGGTTTCCCAGGAATTATGACATTCCATTACTGATGGTTGAGGGATTTTTAAGGAGATTTTTATTTCTCATCACCAAAAAGGGTGATTTTTTCATGGGAATATGTCTGATAAATAAGAGATCATTTGTATTAAGATCTTCAATGAATGGAAAATTACTCCTAAATAAATTTGTCTTATTCGAAAGAGGGTATATATTGTTAAGTGATTGATGTTAGGGGGAAGGAAACTTTTTAACAAGGGATGTAGAATTATTAATTTTAAAGTTGTGTGACTAGGACGTGGGTGATATAGTTTAACATCACATGGTAAGGATGTTTTTAAACAATTAAACACCTTTTGACTATTACATTATTCCATGTAGTTTATTTTCATATAAAAAGTATAGGTGCTCTATAATTTATGGTCATATCGTTTGGACCAAAATATTAATAATTATAAAATTCGTTGTATTCTATTTGGAAAGGTTCCATTATTTTCTGGTATATAGTTGAAAAGTTATAAGCTATAATCTAGGGATCTTTAGATCTAAATAGTGGTATGAGGGTTTAAAATGATATGGGAGGTATCTTATGAATAATAAATTACTACAGTATGGAAAACCATTTTTATGTGAGAATTCATGAAAATAAAATTGGGGGAGTTACTACATCGTAAAAAAATAGGCATCCTTTGGCTAGCATGCCTTTTATGCAGGTGGATTATGCAAAGCCAACTTGGGAATGTAACTAAACAGGTAGTAAAAGGAGTTCACAGCAACTGTGACATTATATTACCGATGGTTGAATGATGGTTATGGATATTTGGATTTCCCTAGACACAGAGTTTGATATTCTAGATGAATTTTTCTTAAATATGGAAGGAATATTTAAATTCATAATTACCCAAGAATGAGGGAATATGTTTCTTAAGTATGTATGGCCGTAACATGAAAAATATGGAACATGAAGCTTTGGATCATATGATTAGGACAATAATATTATGGAAATGGTATGTAATATGAGACATATCAAACAATGGTCATTCTGGAATACTTCAAACATGAAGGATGAAATTGAAAACCGTGATCATGGGGATTTTTAAATCAAAATAATTGATGTGGAAAAAATATTTGAGGGGTGACCACAGACCAAATTCAAATCTCAGGGCATAGCATATGGTGTAATGACCCAAACATTTATTAATGAAAATTCATCTGTATCTATTTAAATGTCTTATTATGTAAGATGGTAATATAAATTATTCAATTCCTTGGTTTTATGGATTCAAAAATCCCAATAAGAATTTTTACCACTACAAATATATCCTTTGAACAGTGAACAATTGTTTAGTATAAATATATAGCTTTAACAAATCCATTTTACTCTGACAAAGGAAGTGATGGCCTCATCCAATATAATTTCTCCGCGTGAAGCCCATTTATTGGATCTCTGAATGGGGGTGGCATCACCAGGATTCATTCTAGACCAAGACCTATCTAATCTTCAACACATTAATCTCGAACAGAACCACCTAATAGAGAAGTGGATGTTTATAGAGATTACCACCCGAGTGAGGTTATCTGAGCCACCCAAAGACTATATCACGATCGTACACTTTACCATTAGGTCTTATGTGGGTGTTATAAGGTGTTATGTAACAAGACCCTATAACTATGATTATGTGCATTTTTTTATATAATAAATAGTATACATTCATTGTTTTATTGTAACATTGTTAATAATTTTTAACGCACAAATAATATTTTTAGCTAATTTTCCATTAAGAAGTATATTATGATGAATTAATGGGTTTCTAAATTAAAAAATATCTTAATAAAATATTAATACTAAATTATTATTTTTTAATTATAAATTATCATATAATTTTAATGAATACAATTGTAATTTTTATTAAGGATTGAAACCTATTTTTTTAAAAACCCATGAATTTTTTAAAAATGTCTGGTTTTAATTTAAGGTAAAAAGTAGTATATTTAGAAAACTATTAATGTTAAAGGAATATTTTTGTCAGAATAAGGATGTCAAAATTATCCAATGGTGAATTTTTCATTATTTTCAGAGACTTTCGATTTTTTGGGAAAAAATAAAAAATCGTTTAATTATATAATGTGTTTTTTGAAAACATAATGCCCCATTAGTGTTGTAATAAATCACTATAAATGGTTTTTTAGGCCAAAATATATTTTTACCATTAAAACAATATGATTTTGGGTTTTTGTTAATTTCTTTTTCATAGCTTTAGTGGACCCTTCAAAGCACATAATATATTCTAACCATTTAAAAATATTTCCTTAAGTGTGTGACTCGCCTCCACATAATCAGACCTAATATTTTAAGAATTTATTACATTGTCTAAATAAAATAATTTTTTCCATTACCCTTTGAAAAACCACATGGGAAAAGACATGGTTTGGTTTTTGGTTTGGATTTGACTAATGTGGGGTGTCCAAAACATAAATAATAAAGAATTCCCTCTATTTTCTTATATAGATCCACCCAAGATCCCACACTCTCTTCACTAAAATACGTTGAATATCTACCAACCCCTTCCCTCATATTTATAAAACTCCCCAAGGAAACCCTAAACCCCCATGAAGCCTCTCTAAACCCTCTCCCAGGCCATTGGGATCACACTTCCATGTATAGGATTTCTTCCTTTCTCATTTTTCTGTGCAAGATTATTTATGATTCTATAGAATTTCCTTTTAAAATAAAAATTTTGGGGTTTGATATCACACCTCCCCTATACTTCCTCCATGTGTTTGAATGATGGTAGACCCCTTTCTCTCTAATCAATTCGTCCCATTTACACTCGTTACCATGCCGAATTTTGGTAAGGAATTTCCCACTCATCATTTACATTCAAGAAATTCTTTTGAATTTAGAATATAAATTCCATTACATATGTTGGTACATTATATATATGACCCTCATACTTTAAACTTCATGTAAATATTATGATACACCCCTTTATCTATAATCAATTTTTTTATGAGTTATTATGACATGCCATTATGTAGTTGAAATTGCATCGCGATTTTCTAAGACAAACTAATTGTGTAGTGAAATCCATGACCTTTATCTATAAATGGTATTCACCATTATGCACATTTACAAATTGATTATATATTTTCATATATGAATTAGATTTTACTTCATCATGCATTAAATGATTATGTTTAATTAATCCATATTATATGATCCCTACGACACACATATGCCGGAAATGAAATGATTAAGAAGGGAGCTCCATGATAGTGCTCCAATGAAATGGGTAAATATTAGTATCATGATACATCATGTAAATTGAGGGTTTAATCGTGCTAATTAAAGTTCAAGTATGTTTCACTCATGATCCATGTTCAATGAGCCTTGGATCATGCTAATACAATGTTAAGTGTTGTTTCCACATTTCCATGTTATGATAATCATGCTATATCATTAATTTATGATCATGTATCTCGTATGGTCCATTGATATTCCCATTTAATAATGTGTACTGTATTCTTAATGCTATGAATTCTTTTCTCCCTTAATGGGATTTATAGATCACCATTTTCAAATTCATGTCCTTTGTTTATCCCATGAAATGCTAAGTAAGAGGGAATATAGTGGTCATGTAAATGATGTTATCAATAATGTTGTTGTGTTTTATGTTACAAGTTGGTATGTAATGTTCTTAATCCCCAAATAAATGAGACCTCTCAATATTCTATGTTGAATCAAGTGAAAGTTTTTATGTAACAAATCATGTTTATGTGTGGAATGATGAACATAGTTTTTATATAAGGTCATCGTGGAAAATGGGGATAAAAGAGGCTTCCCTCAAGGGTGAATTGTAACATTGGTTGACAACACTATTTTGTGGGTGATGTTATGAAAATACAACTGGGGTGTTTTAAGGTATATCCAAACAATGGAATCATCTTGCTGATGATCCCATTCTGTGGGTAACTAATGTAAAAACTGTTGGGGAATGTTACTACCTAGTCCGTTAAAGTACTCTTCTATTATCATGCATTAAATTTATGATGGTAAGAATTTGAATATGAATATTTGAATGTGTCAATTATTTTGAGTGTGACATGTGGAATAGGTATTTTTGTGCACAAGGAATTAATTGGACTGATATTTTCCATGAATTTTAGATTCAATTTCATGTATTTAAATCATGTGTTGGGGTAATCTCAATTTTACTTCACAAACATGAATGAGGGAACCGAAATTAAGATCCCATGTATATATTTTTATTCATATGTTGGAAGGGGGGAATTTTTTCATTACCCTGTTGTTAAGACTTGGACATGAGACCTAGGTATCACTACTTATCTTAATTGAATGAGAATTAGTCCAAACATAGTTCTTGAGAATCCATGCAGTCTAATGTCATGTTGCAAGGACATTATCTATGTACGTTAATTTCATATGGTAATTAAGATAGTGACTCGACATGAAAAAATTAATATTGTGAATAGGCCTTGGTATAGAACCTAGGAATCCCTACGACTCTTGTTGAAGAATGAATGAATCCACTTCTAGTTCTATAATGAAATCCTTATACTGATCAAATTCATGTGTGGAAAAATTGGGGGTTTGAATACAGGCTCACTCACTTGGTGAGAACCCATATTGTATAATTTGATGCATATCTAACATATACATAGAAGAGTGGGGGTATTTCATATATTGTGGCTAGACTAGGATGTAGGACTTATGTGTCTCTATGTATCTCATAAGAACTAGAATCAAGCCTTATGTAGTTCTCAATGAACCATGAGGTTAAATGAAATACAGAAAAGTCATTAGGTTTCCCTTTTAAGGCCTTGCATCTAGAATGATGATAATCCCAATGAGAGTTGATATGTATTACATCACTAGGGAGATATTTTACTGAATCTCATAATACCACGGGAGCTATGCTCGTTGAAGTAAAAATTTATTGGTAAGGGCTTTATCCACAACACAACCATAAAAAAGTGAAGGGTTTGGGAATTTTTGTTTTGTGGTGGTTGGTCCAGGATGTATTATCTAGGCATCACTATAAATTTCATTGGAATTAAAATCAAGCCACACTTAGTTCGTGAAATTATCCTTCTACATGTTTGGACGAAATGCATGAAGCGGTATTTGATTCTATTATTGGTCTAAGGATTTGCGATCCGAGTGTCACTACGTATCCCATTGGAATGAGATTCCAGATACATGTTTTTTCATGAAGAAATTGTTCAGTTTATATTCATGTGAAATTTATTTTAGAAATGTAGTTTAATTCCTTGAATTAAGGATGTGGTTCATCTGACATGGAAAATAAGTATCATTTGATTTGGGCCCAAGATCAGTGGTTTTGGCATCACAATGTATCCAATGCTAATTGGAATCAATACACATGTATTTAATTAAAATATCTCACCAAATAAATCAGTATTTGACATGGGTAAGTGGGAATTTGAGGTTTTATAAAAAGATGGATGGTTCAAATTCATGACTACTATCAATAATTAAGAATCTTATTGAGAATGAAGCCATATGTTGTTCTGAAACAATGTTTTGTTATGATACCACCACCACCTTTCATTGTTTGGGGTGTTTTTGAGCTCTCTATCCAATGAGATTATAGAATAAGATCCATTATATTGGACATGAGACATGGATTAAAGACCCTCTCCCATTATCTCATCATTTTTTGGATTCTTTCCTTATATCATTGTGTCCTAAGGACCCATACCCATTCTCTTTCGAGGAATGAACAGAGGTGGACATTCTTGTTAAAACGTCATGCTATAAAACATGTATACACATCCAAGTGATGAATGTTTTGAAATATTTTCCCATCAAGTCACACAAATTCATTAATTTTTTATGGTATTTTTCATCCAAGGATTACCCTCTACTAATGGAAATACATCGAAAAAGAAATTAGACCTCAGTGGGAAGGATATATTTTGTCCCATAAACAACTGAATTTGGGGTTTCCTACATGGAAGTACGAGTTGTGGTTAGGTAAACCCCTAAGTCAGGAAAGAGTTTATCATTAGAATCCAAATTTTCCTTTCCCATGATCATTAGGATTATATTTTATAGGGTCTTGTTAAAGGGCTCTATCAGCCCATTAGTCATGGAATGATAGCGATATTGGTAGTTAGATTTGATGTTGTATTCCTAATATATATTTTATACTTCATAAGAACAAAAATTACTAATTTTTTTTACCATTATTATATGAGGGACACCAAATCAAGTAATCATATTGGATATCATGAATCTAACAATTTAACACCCCAAGCTTTCACGATACGCATCTCTTTCAATAATGCAATAGCTTGCATTGTACGAAAGTTCGAGATTCTAACACATCGTGACTAATAAAAGTAGTCGTTATGAATAGTAATACCCACTTTTTAAATTTATAGAAATTTTATATTTCAAAATGGACTTTATTTTTGTATTTGTAATATCAAAATTATCCTAAGATGAATTTTTTGTAATTTTCTGAGAACATCCAATTTTCTATGAATAGTGAAAAATACTTAAAAACAACTTTTTTAATCAAAATAATAAATAGTGATATATTATACAATTGATTGATTTTAAAGTATAATTAGAATATATTTTTACAATTTTATCCAATGGTGTTCATTAGAATTAATTTCACTTTGAATTTGGACATAAACAATTGTCAATCATTTGATATATATTGTTTCTTAAAAACACGCTATTTGTTGTGACAGCGGGAATTAATTATAAAATTAATTAATGAAACTTAAATTTTGGGAATTTTGTAAAATAGACATAATTTTGAATTCAGAATATCAATTATATCTTAGGGTGAAATTTTGGCATTGTTCTGAAAAACTTCAATTTTTGATGAATAGTGAAACCACTAAGTGGTAGTTAAAAAACCGATTTTTTGTTTAAATGAAACATTACCACTTCTATGATTTGATTTTCAAAAATCCTACATACATGGTTGTAATTAGGAAGTAAAATGTGGTTCAATGGGAATAAAATAATTTTTTGGTGAATAGTAACTTTTAAGTTTAATTAATCGCGATTAAAGGTAATTAGTGAAATTTAAGGTAAAAATGAGATTATAAAAATATGAAAATACCTTTACACTTGTCCTAACCCTATTGTATGAATCATGGCTGGCCAAGAAAATCCATTGGTCAACTTGGGGACCCCATGGAGCCACTTTGGTAGGAAAATGACATGAAAAACTTTTTATTTAATGTTAAAATAAAAATGTCACAAACAAGAGTTGTTTTAATAAAACAATTTTTAAATGGGGTTATAAAAGTCATATTTTTGACTATAAATATTCATTAGAAAGATAAAAATATTTCCAACAACATGATATATTTTTTATAATTTTTAGACATTAAATAAATTAAATTATTTATGACCCATGATGATGCAGCGATTATCTCATTAATTAAAGATTTAAATAAAATGAAATGATAAAGTAAAATATAAGACTTAAACTTGTCAAAAAACCTATTGGATGAGTAGATTTCGAACCCTTATCACCTTTTCCTCGAAATATATAAGTTTGGGACCTTTAGAATCCGAAAAAGCATTTCATAATAAAGTAACATTTCAATCATTCCAAGAGTGCCCCTTCTCTCATCTTATAAAAGGCCCCCACCACTACCACCTTACTCACACCTTCAAAGCTTTTTGACTCGGCCAAACTCTGCCCAAACACTCTCCCAACTTCCCTATCTTACTCCTAGAAGCCTCACTTTGTGCAGAATTCTTCCCAAGGAATCCTCTGGCTCAAATCAAAAAACAGTTACCTGATTTTAAGGTAATGTCTTCTCTTATGTTATTTTGTTTTATTTTTATTCTCCAACCCCCTAAACTCTTTTTATCCATTTATTTTGTAACAAAAACAGTATCCTCAATATACTAGGATGTTGTTATAAGAAGTATTTTAACTACACTTACACACACATACATCTAATGGTAAAATAACATACTGTTTCTGTGGATGGAGAATTTCTGCCTCATGAAACGATGATTGTTCAACACTCATATAACTCCTTCAAAGGTGGCCATTAAGATGTCACTATATTTATATGTGATATATAATATGTTTATTGTTTACTTAAGATCCTTTATTTTTTATTTATTTCATACCTTTATGGTTTCCAATATGGGTAAACGCGATATTTTCATTTTAGGAAGTGCGGACTACTGCCCCCTCATAGTGATTTACTAAATGACAAAAAGTAATGTTTTTCTTGCTGTACGTATGCGGCGACAATGACTTCTCCACCGTCATGACAATTATTTGAGTTTCGTCTTCCTTTACAATCCATAACTTTTTTTTAATGAAAAATAAATACAAAGTTTTAATTTTCTTTAATTTTGGTATTGAAAATGGTTTTGAAAGTGTTTTTACTGTATCAATGTGTTGTATAGATATGTTGTGATTGAAATGTGGTAATGTTATGTTTCATTTATGCATGTTTTATGTGATACGATTATGTTATGGTTTATGATATGTTTAAACCTGTTCATTTGAGGAATGCATTGGACTTAATAAGTGACGGGTGGAGCCCGCTATAGCTCCTCGATGCATCAGTAGGTCCTATGAGACAAACTAGTGTCTTGGAACAAGGTCTTGACAAAATCTTACTTGTGATATTGGCACGACGCCTTGGCTACGTGGTTATGATAGTCTGGAATTATTCATTACACCATTATGAAAGTGGTTATTGATATTGCATGTGATTATTCGACTAGTAGAATATCCATGTGAGTAAGTAAATGGAATTATTTAATTTTATTTTTTCCATATTATGCTGAAGTTAAAGTTTAAACAGGCTTTTGTTTTAGTTATACATTGCCTTAAATGTTAATGTTTATTTACGAAAGCTTCTGCAATATTGTTATCCTTACTGAGCATCTGAGCTCACCCCTTTCAATGTTTTAATATTTTCCAGGATGTAATGAAGTATTTTATGAATGACCTGCAGGGATAGTAAGAATAGGATATGAGTGTGGACTATGGAGATTTTGTTATTGTAGTTTTTCACTTTATGATGTAATGTAACATTTATGAATGTATCTAGTGTTTCCAATGCTACTAAACTAATCGGTCTTTCGAGACATGATCTTTTGTGATCATGCCAATGTTATGAAATAATGCACAGACTCTTGGCAACTGGGGTCGGGGTGTTACAGTTGGTATTAGAGGCAGTTTAGTAAAAACCTTGGAAGCTAGATTTAGATAAGCATTGATTAGAGCACATAGCCCGTAGATAGACTTTTAGGATTAGTAAAGAAGAACTTCCTAGAATTTGTTTTGTTGTAGAGATTTTGTGAGCTTTCCGAGAAATACATCCCTGTCTGGATACGAACAGGTAGAGGCGGCTCTGGCATAGATGTACCTAGGGGTAAAACCCGAAAACACCGCTTTGAGCTGGACTCGAACTGGAACTGTTGCACGAAAATGGGCCTTGCTGCACTCTTGGTTACGACACTCCCGGGGGATATGCTTAGGATAATTTTCATTTTCATTATAAACCACTATGAAGGGTTATGAGTATATACTTCCTCAAAGAAAACATTTTTATGGATTATATCCATAAATAGTTCAATTTATGTTACGTATTTTAGAAGTATGGAATTACATATTTTGATTCATAAACTAATCTAGTTTATGCCATTGTTTAGAAATGGAGCCTAGTGGAAGGAATGGAAACCGTATCAATGCACGCACTCCGTGTAGGGATTTCCCTCCTGATCAAGATAATTATTGTGGATCTGGAGATAAAACTGGTGCTGATCAACTTATTACCATACTGGGAAAACTCACTCAGGTTATGAATAATTACCTTAATCGTATGGAGCACCCTGATCTGAAACGTGTAGGATCAATGTTAAACCGCTTCATGAGGAAACAACCACCAACATTTAATGGGGGTACAAATCCATTCGTAGCTGAGCAATGGATAAACTCCTTAGAAAAAATATTCCTTGCCTTGGGGAGTAGCGAAAGGGAGAAGGTTGTCATGGTAGTCTACCGCCTCACTGAAGATGCCGATCAATGGTGGTCGCTGATTCAAAACACAAAGGAAGATGAAGAAGTATCCAATATGGAATGGAGAGAGTTCAAAGATCTTTTCATAGAAAAATACTTTCCACGTGACCATCGAGCAGATATGGAAAGACAGTTTCTGAGTCTGAGACAAAAGGAGGATGAGAATGTCGCAAATTATGAGGCTAACTTTACAAGGTTAGCGAGGCATGCTGTAGATTATATACATAACCCAAAAGTAATATCGATCGTTTTTTGATGGGTAAAAACCATTTCTCCATCGAGCACTAGTATCACAATCTTTCTCAACGTACGAAGATATAGTCGTGTGTTCTATCAAGACAGAAAAGGAATTCTCTAAATCTTATTCCAATAAATTAAAGCAAGAGAAGAAGAGAATGGTGGAACAAGAGACAGATAAAGGGAAAAGGGAAAGAAGGATTTTCCATTATGCAATAATTATGGGAAGAGTCACCCCGGTACCTGCCTAAAAAGAATGGGAGTTTGTTATAAATGTGGAGAAAAAAGTCACCAGGCTCGTGATTGCAAGGCAAATAAAGAGGCTATCAATGATGAATGCTACAATTGTAGGGAAATGGGGCATTATGAAAATGATTGTCCTAAGATCCAAGGCAAAATACCTCAGAAAAGGCCAAGGGATCAAGGCCAAGCTTATGTTGTTGCTACAGATGAAGTTGAATAATTAATATATTTGGGTTTTTGGAATCAAGGATTATATTCTGGTTATAAGAATAATGTGATATATAAGGATTCTACTGCAGTACTTGTTGTTTTAATTAAGGATTTAATATAATGAAGGTACTCATATTTTAGTATGTGACAATAAGAGGAACTGTACTTTGTTTGAGGAATCTGATGATACAATTGATTTTAGAATTTAGAGACCATTTAGAGAAATTCTGGATAGAGGTATTTTGGATAACTAGAACGGTTGGAATGAATTAAGTTGAACATTGGATAATATTGTTTAAGGTTAAAAAATTTCTGAAGATTATTTTTGGAATATTATAATACTATAGTATTAGGAAAAGGAAAACCTGCAGGGTGGGGCATAACCCGTCGCGTCGGACAATGCTGTGGGAATCGAACCCACAACCATAGTGTGACATGCCTTTATTACCTACCACTAGCCTACAGGAAGTCCCTGTTTATTACAAAATAGTTTTCCTAATCTAAATGGTATGTGGTAATATTTAGAACCTTATATAATTAGGATAAATTGAATATTTTTGAGTTCTGTTACCATTTGGAGTGAAAGAAGGGTTTGTGGTAAAAATTTATTAAAGAACGAAAGTCTACATGACAAGTAAGTAGATTTCCTTATGTAAGGTAACTTAAAACAAAAACGTTGTCGGTTAACTTTTCCAACTGGGGATTCAATGATCGTTTAACCAATCACAATTTTGTGATTTTCTTGCGGTTAACTTTCTCCTAATCCTATTTTCTACAACTCTCCATCAGACATTAATGGTTTTTTTTCCATATCCATATTTTTAGTGAATCCTAGTATGGGCTATCTCAGGTGACCTTTGTACTTCTCTTTCTTTCTTTTAATGTTATATTCTTATTAACCCTATTTCCGATGTGGGTTTTCCACAAAGGTATTTTCTATTTTCAACCTTTTATTTTCGAAGAACATTTTCAAATTGCGAGGACGCAATTTTTTGAAGGAGGGGAGAATGTAACACCCCGAGCTTTCACGATACGCTTCTCTTTCAATAATGCAATAGATTGCATTGTACACAAGCTCAAGATTCTAACACACCATGACTAATCAAAGTAGCCATTATGAATAGTAATACCCAATTTTTAAAATTATAGAAATTTTATATTTCAAAATGGACTTCATTCTTTTATTCCTAATATTGAAATTATCCTATGTTATTTTTTTTGTAATTTTCTGAGAACTTCCAATTTTCTATGAATAGTGAAAAATACTTAAAAACAAATTTTTTAATCAAAATAATATATAGTGATAAATTATACTATTGAGTGATTTTAAAGTATAATTAGAATATATTTTTACAATTTTATCCAATGTTGTTCATTAGAATTAATTTCACTTTGAAATTGGACATAAACAATTGTCAATCCTTCGATATATATTGTTTCTTAAAAACACGCTATTTGTTGTGACAGTGGGAATTAATTATAAAATTTATTAATTCAACTTATATGTTGGGAATTTTTTAAAATAGACAACATTTTTGAATTCAGAATATCAATTATATCATAGGGTGAAATTTTGGCATTGTTCTGAAAAACTTCAATTTTTGATGAATAGTGAAACCACTAAGTGGTAGTTAAAAAACTGATTTTTCGTTTAAATGAAACATTACCACTTCTGTGATTTGATTTTCAAAAATCCGACATACATGGTTGTCATTAGGAAGTAAAATGTGGTTCAATGGGATTAAAATAATTTTTTGGTGAATAGTAACTTTTAAGTTTAATTAATCGCGATTAAAGGTAATTAGTGAAATTTAAGGTAAAAATGATATTATAAAAATATGAAAATACCTTTACACTTGTCATAACCCTATTGGATGAATCATGGCCGACCAAGACAATCCATGGGTCAACTTTGGGACCCCATGGAGTCACTTTGATAGAAAAAATGACATTACAACCGTTTTATTTAATGTTAAAATAAAAATGTCACAAACAAGAGTTGTTTTACTAAAACAATTTTTAAATGGGGTTATAAAAGTCATATTTTTGACTATAAATATTCATTAGAAATATAAAAATATTTCATACATCATGATATTATTTTTATAATTTTTATAAATTAAATAAATTAAATTATTTATGCACCATGATGATGTAGCGATTACCTCATTAATTAACGATTTAAATAAAATGAAAAGATAATGTAAAATCTCAGACTTACACTTGTAAAAAACCTATTGGATGAGTATATTTAGAACAATTATCACCATATCCCTTAAATATATAATTTTGGGACCTTTAGAATACGAAAAATCATATCATAATAAAGTAACATTTCAATCTTTCCAAGAGTGCCCCTTGTCTCCTCTTATAAAAGGTCCCCACCACTACCACCTTAATCAGACCATCAAAGCCTTTTGGCTCGGCCAAACGCTGCCCAAATACTCTCCCAACTTCTCTCTCTTACTCCTAGAAGCCTCACTTTGGGCAGAATTCTTCCCAAGGAAGCCTTTGGCTCCAATCAAAAAAAAGTTACCTGATTTTAAGGTAATGTCTTCTCTTATGTTATTTTGTTTTATTTTTCTTCTCCAACCCCCTAATCTCTTTTTATCTATTTATTTTGTAACAACACCAGTATCCTCAATATACTAGGATGTTTTTATAATAATAATTCTAAAAACACTTACACACACCTACATCTAATGGTTAGAGAACATATTGTTTCTGTGGATGGCGAATTTCTGCCTCATGAAATAATGATTGTTCAACACTCATATAACACCTTCAAGGTTGGCCATTAATCTGTGACTATATTTATAAATGATAAATGATATGTTTATGTTTTACTTAAGATTCTTTATTTTTCATTTATTTCATACCTTTATGGTTTCCATTATGGGTAAACGCGATATTTTCATTTTAGGAAGTGCGGACTACCGCCCCCTCAAAGTGATTTGAATCGTTAATGCCATATGTGGGATGTATAAAGGATGGATTAAATGGTATTATACATTATATAATACTGGAATTATAATATACCTTTATATAATTATTATTTCATTCAATTAAATATGAAATAGAAATGAAAGTAGCGTTCATGTGTACGTACGGCTTACCGACTCCATGAACGGTGCATTTTATTTCGTACCTCTAAATGTTATGTAATATTATAAATGAATGTATATACTGGATATATATGATATATATGATATCTAAATCATGAATATAATTCTGGAGATAATGGATATTCTACCACATAAACAAATTGTAATTATAAGAAGTTTATTGTTGACTCAAGTACCAAAGATCGACAAAACGACCGTTATTAACTTAAATGACTACATAATTTTCGTAACATTGTAATAAGTTATATAAAACGGATAATGAACTTGAAAAAGGTTCTTAAGAAAGTAGAGATTAACTTTAGTTTTTTATTCAGGAGTTTAAAGAACGGTCGAGTCAAGTCGGACACAAGGTAAGGGAATTTTTCACCCAATTTCCATTCTTTGGGCTAATCTCCTACTTTCAAATTATGTAATGATATTATTATGTCATATCTTGTATTTTTACTTTCTTTATTTGTACTTATAGTGAATACAAATAATATATCTATTTTATTTTAAAAATTGATCTTTTTAAGGACTTCATCTCAATCTCCTTTCATTGAGGCATATTTGGTTTTATACACAACTTTCTTTTATACGGTGTATAAACCCCTTTGACTTTTACATTTATTCAAAAGGAATATTTTTTATACGAACCGTTTTACTAAACGACAAAAAGGAATGTTTTTCTTTCCATACGTATGCGGCGACAACGACTTCTCCGCCGCCGTGACCATTTTTTGATTTTCGGCTTCCTCTACAAGCAATAACTTTTTTTAATGAAAAATAAATAGAATGTTTTAATTTTCATTAATTTTGGTATTGAAAATGGTTTCGAAAGTGTTTTTATTGTATCAATGTGTTGTATTGATATCTTGTGATTGAAATGTGGAAATGTTATGTTTCCTTTATGCATGTTTTATGTGATATGATTATGTTATGGTTTATGATATATTTAAACCTGTTCATATGAGGAATGAATTGGACTTAATAAGTGACGGGTGGAGCCCGCTATAGCTCTTTGATGCATCGGTAGGTCTCATGAGACAAACTAGTGTCTTGGAACGAGGCCTTTACAAAATCTTAATTGTGGTCATGGCACGAGGCCTTGGCTATGTGGTTATGATAGTCTAGCATTATGCATTCCATCATTATGAAAGTGGTTATTGATATTGCATGTGATTATTCGACTAGTAGAATATACATGTGAGTAAGTAAATGGAATTATTTAATTTTATTTTTTCCATATTATTCCGAAGTTAAAGTTTAAAAAGGATTCTGTTTTAGTTATACATTTCCTTAAATGTTAATGTTTATTTATGAAAGCTTTCGCAATATTGTTATCCTTACTGAGCATCTGAGCTCACCCCATTCAATGTGTTAATATTTTCTAGGATGTGAAGAAGTATTTTATGAATGACCTGCATTGATAGTCAGAAGAGGATATGAGTGTGGACTATGGAGACTTTTTTATTATATTTTTTTCCATTATGATGTAATGTAACATTTATTAATGTATCTAGTGTTTCCAAGGCTACTAAACTAATCGTTCTTTCGAGACTTGATCTATTGTGATCATGCCAATGCTACACAATAATGCACCGACTCTGGGTAACTAGGGTCGGGGCGTTACGATTGGTATCAGAGGAAGTTTAGTACTAACATTGGAAGCTAGATTTAGATAAACTTTGATTAGAGCACATAGCCCAAAGATAGACATTGTGGATTAGTATAGAAGAACTTCCTAGAATTTTGTTGTTGTTGAGATTTTGTGAGCTTTCCGAGCAATACATCCCTATCTAGATACGAACAGGTAGAGGTGGATCTAGCACAGATGTACCTAGGGGTAAAACCCGAAAACACCGCTTTGATCTAGACTCGAACTGGAACTGTTGCACGACAACGGGCCTTGCTGCACTCTTGGTTACGACACTCCCGGGGGATATGCTTAGGATAATTCTCATTTTCAATACAAACCACTATGAATGGTTATGAGTATATGCGTATTCAAAGGAAACATTTTTATGGATTATATCCATAAATAGTTCAATTTATGTTAAGTATTTTACAAGTATGGAATTATATATTTTGATTCATAAACTAATCTAGTTTATGCCATTGTTTAGAAATGGCGCCTAGTGGAAGGAATGGAAACTGTATCAATGCACGCACTCTGTGTATGGATTTCCCTCCTGATCAAGATAATTATTGTGGATCTGGAGATACAACTGGTGCTGATCAACTTATTACTATACTGGGACAACTCACTCAGGTTATGAATAATAACCTTACTCGTATGGAGCACCCAGATCTGCAACGTGGAGGATCAATGTTAGACCGCTTCATGAGGCAACAACCACCAACATTTAATGGGGGTAAAAATCCATTAGTAGCTGAGAAATGGAT
The DNA here is from genome assembly GCA_963277665.1 of Viscum album. NCBI lineage: Eukaryota > Viridiplantae > Streptophyta > Magnoliopsida > Santalales > Viscaceae > Viscum > Viscum album. The sequence goes on from OY728128.1 coordinate 744,782,898, forward strand.
AAACTCCTTAGAAAAAATATTCCATGCCTTGGGGAGTAGCGAAAGGGAGAAGGTTGTCATGGCAGTCTACCACCTCACTGGAGATGCCGATCAATGGTGGACGCTGATTCAAAACACAAAGGAAGATAAAGAAGTATCAAATATGGAATGGAGAGAGTTCAAAGATCTTTTCTTAGAAAAATAATTTCCACATGACCATCGAGCAGATATGGAAAGGCAATTTCTGAGTCTGAGACAAAAGGAGGATGAGAATGTCGCAAAGTATGAGGCTAACTTTACAAGGTTAGCGAGGCATGCTCCAGATTATATGCATAACCCAAGAAGTAATATCGATCGTTTATTTGATGGTTTAAAACCGTTTCTCCATCGAGCACTAGTATCACAATGTTTGTCAACGTACGAAGATATAGTCGTGTGTTCTATCAAGACAGAAAAGGAATTCTCTAAATATTATGACAATAAATTAAAGTAAGAGAAGAATAGAATGGTGGAACAAGAGACAGATAAAGGGAAAGAGGGAACGAAGGATTTTACATTATGTAATAATTGTGGGAAGAATCACCCTGGTACCTGCCTAAAAGGAATGGGAGTTTGTTATAAATGTGGAGAAAAAGGTCACCAGGCCCGTGATTGCAAGGGAAAGAAAGAGGCTATCAATGTTGAATGCTACAATTGTAGGGAAATGGGGCATTATGCAAATGATTGTCCTAAGCGCCAAGGAAACATACCTCAGAACCAAGCTTATGTTGTTGCTACAGATGAAGTTGAATAATTATTATATTTGTGTTTTTGGAATCAAGGATTATATTCTGGTAATAAGAATAATGTGATATATAAGTACTGTACTGGAGTACTTTTTGTTTTCATTAAGGTTTTAATATGATGAAGGTCATCATATTTTAGTATGTGACAATAAGAGGAACTTTACTTTGTTTGAGAAATATGATGATACAATTTATTTTAGAATTTAAATTCCTTTTAGAGAAATTATGGAGAGTAGTATTTTGGATAACTAGAACGGTTGGAATGAATTAAGTTGATCTTTGGATAGTATTGTTTAAAGTTAAAACATTTCTGAAGATTATTTTTGGAATATTATAATACTATAGTTTTAGGAGAAGGACAACCTACAGGGTGGGGCATAACCCATCGCGTCGGACAAAGCTGCAGGAATCGAACCCACAACCATAGTGCGACATGCCTTTATTACCTACCACTAGCCTACAGGAAGTCTCGTGTTATTACAAAATAGTTTTCCTAATCTAAATGGTTTGTGGAAAAATTTAGAACCTTATACAATTAGGATAAATAGAATATTTTTGAGTTCTATTACCATTTGTAGTGAAAGATGGGTTTGTGGTAAAAATTAATTAAATAATGAAAGTCTACATGACAAGTAAGAATATTTTCTTACGAAAGGTAACTTAAAACAAAAACGTTGTCGGTTAACTTTTCCAACTGGGGATTCAATGACCGTTTAACCAATCACAAGTTTTTGATTTTCTTGTGGTTAACTTGCTCCTAATCCTATTTTCTACAACTCTCAATCAGACCGTGATGGTTTGTTTTTCTTCCATATCCATATTTTCATAGAATCCTAGTATGGGCTATCTCGGGTGACCTTTGTACTTCTCTTTCTTTATTTTAATGTTATATTCTTACTAACCATATTTCCGATGTGGATTTTCCACAAATGTATTTTCTATTTTTAACCTTTTATTTTCGAAGAACATTTTCAAATTGCGAGAACACAATTTATTGAAGGAGGGGATAATGTAACACCCCGAGCTTCCGCGATACGTTTTTCATTCAATAATGCAATAGCTTGCATTGTACGCAAGTTTTAGATTCTAACACACCGTGACTAATCAAAGTAGCTGTTATGAATAGTAATACCCACTTTTTAAAATTTTAGATATTTTATATTTCAAAATGGACTTCATTTTTGTATTCGTAATATCGAAATTATCCTAAGTTGAATTTTTTGTAATTTTCTGAGAACTTCCAATTTTCTATGAATAATGAAAAATACGTAAAAACAACTTTTTAATCAAAATAATATATAGTGATAAATTATACTATTGAGTGATTTTAAAGTATAATTAGAATATATTTTTACAATTTTATCCAATGGTGTTCATTAGAATTAATTGCACTTTGAAATTGTACATAAACAATTGTCAATCTTTTGATATATATTGTTTCTTAAAAACACGATATTTGTTGTGACAGCGGGAATTAATTATAAAATTAATTAATTCAACTTATATGTTGGGAATTTTTTAAAATAGACATCATTTTTTTATTCGGAATATCAATTATTGCTTATGGTGAAATTTTGGCATTGTTCTGAAAAACTTCAATTTTTGATGAATAGTGAGACCACTAAGTGGTAGTTAAAACACTGATTTTTCATTTAAATGAAACATTACCACTTCTGTGATTTGATTTTCAATAATCCGACATACATGGTTGTCATTAGGATGTAAAATGTGGTTCAATGGTATTAAAATAATTTTTTGGTGAATAGTAACTTTTAAGTTTAATTAATCGCGATTAAAGGTAATTAGTGAAATTTAAGGTAAAAATGATATTATAAAAATATGAAAATACCTTTACACTTGTCCTAACCCTATTGGATTAATCATGGCCGACCAAGAATATCCATGGATCAACTTGGCGACCCCATGGAGCCACTTTGATAGGAAAATGACATTAAAATCTTTTTATTTAATGTTAAAATAAAAATTTCAAAAACAAGAGTTGTTTTACTAAAACAATTTTTAAATGGGGTAATAAAAGTCATATTTTTTACTATAAATATTCATTATAAAGATAATAATATTTCCTACATCATGATAGTTTTTTTATAATTTTTAAAAAAATAAATAAATTAAATTATTTATGACACCATGATGATGCAGCGATTACCTAATTACTTAACGATTTAAATAAAATGAAAAGATAATGTAAACTCTAAGACTTAAACTTGTCAAAAATATATTGTATGAGTATATTTCGAACCCTTATCACCTTATCCTCGAAATATATAAGTGTGGGACCTTTAGAATCCGAAAAATCATTTCATAATAAAGTAACATTTCAATCTTTTCAAGAGTGCCCCTTCTCTCCTCTAATAAAAGGCCCCCACCACTACCACCTTACTCAGACCATCAAAGCCTTTTGGCTCGGCCAAAATCTGACCAAATACTCTCCCAACTTCCCTATCTTACTCCTAGAAGCCTCACTTTGGGAATAATTCTTCCCAAGGAATCCTTTGGCTCAAATCTAAAAAAGTTACCCGACTTTAAGGTAATGTCTTCTCTTATGTTATTTTGTTTTATTTTTCTTCTCCAACCCCCTAAACTATTTTTATCCATTTATTTTGTAACAACACCAGTATCCTCAATATACTAGGATGTTTTTATAATAATTATTCGAGCTAAACTTACAAACACCTACATCTAATGGTTAAAGAACATACTGATTCTGTGGATGGCGAATTTCTGCCTCATGAAACGATGATTGTTCAACACTCATATAACACCTTCAAAGGTGGCCATTAAGATGTCACTATATTTATATATGATATATAATATGTTTATGTTTTACTTAAGATTCTGTATTTTTCATTTATTTCATACCTTTATGGCTTCCATTATGGGTAAACGCGATATTTTCATTTTAGAAAGTGCGGACTACAACCCCCTCAATGTGATTTGAATCGTTAATGCCATATGTGGGATGTATAAAGGATGGATTAAATGGTATTATACATTATATTATTCTGAAATTATAATATACCTTTATATAATTATGATTTCATTCAATTAAATATGAAATAGAAATGAAAGTAGCATTCATGCGTACGTACGGCTTACCGTCTCCATGAACGGTGCATTTCATTACTCACCTCTAAATGTTATGTAATATTATAAATGAATTTATATTCTGGAAATATATATGATATATATGATATCTACATCAGGAATATAATTATGGAGATAATGGATATTCTACCACATAAACAACATGTAATTATAAGATGTTTATTGTTGACTCAAGTACCAAATATCGACAAAACGACCGTTATTAACTTAAATGACTACATCATTTTCGTAACATTGTAATAAGTTATATAAAAGGGATAATTAACTTGAAAAAGGTTCTTAAACATGTAGATATTGACTTTAGTTTATTATTCAGGAGGTTAAATAACGGTCGAGTCATGTCGGACACAAGGTCAGGGAATTTATTCACCCAATTTCCATTCATTGGGTTAATCTCCTACTTTCAAATTATGTCATGATATTATTATGTCATATCTTGTATTTTTACTTTCATTATGCGTACTTATAGTGAATACACATAATATATCTATTTTATTTTAAAAAATGATCTTTGTAAGGACTTCGTCTCAATCTCCTTTCATTGAGGCATATTTGGTTTTATACACAACATTCTTTTATATGGTGTAAAAACCCCTTTGACTTTTACGTTTATTCAAAAGGAATCTTTTTTATACGAAGCTTTTTACTAAAATAAAAAAAGGAATGTTTTTCTTGCCATACGTATGCGGCGACAACGACTTCTCCACTGCCGTGACCATTATTTGAGTTTCAGCTTCCTCTACAAGCCATAACTTTTTTTTAATGAAAAATAAATACAAAGTATTAATTTTATTTAATTTTGGTATTGAAAATGGTTTTGAAAGTGATTTTATTGTATCAATGTGTTGTATTGATATATTGTGATTGAAATGTGGAAATGTTATGTTTCCTTTATGCATGTTTTATGTGATACAATTATGTTATGGTTTATGATATGTTTAAACATATTCATATGAGGAATGCATTGGACATAATAAGTGATGGGTGGAGCCTGCTATAGATCCTCGATGCATCGGTAGGTCTCATGAGACAAACTAGTGTCTTAGAACGAGTCCTTGACAAAATATTATTTGTGGTCATGTCACGAGGCCTTGGCTACGCGGTTATTATAGTCTGGCATTATGCATTACATCATTATGAAAGTGGTTATTGATATTGCATGTGATTATTCGACTAGTAGAATATCTATGTGAGTATGTAAATGGAATTATTTAATTTTATTTTTTCCATATTATGCTGAAGTTAAAGTTTAAACAGGCTTTTGTTTTAGTTATACATTGCCTTAAATGTTAATGTTTATTTACAAAAGCTTCCGCAATATTGTTATCCTTACTGAGCATCTGAGCTCACCCCTTTCAATGTTTTAATATTTTCCAGGATGTGAAGAAGTATTTTATTAATGACCTGATGGGATAGTCAGAAGAGGATATGAGTGTGGACTATGGAGACTTTGTTATTGTAGTTTTTCACTTTATGATGTAATGTAACATTTATGAATGTATCTAGTGTTTCCAAGGCTACTAAACTAATCGGTCTTTTGAGAATTGAACTTTTGTGATCATGAAAATGTTACGCAATAATGCACCGACTCTGGGTAGCTGTGGTCGGGATGTTACAGTTGGTATCAGAGACATTTTAGTACTAACCTTGGAAGCTAGATTTAGATAAACTTTGATTAGAGCACATATCCTGAAGATAGACTTTGAGGATTAGTATAGAAGAACTTTCTATAATTTTGTTGTTGTAGAGATTTTGTGAACTTTCTGAGCAATACATCCCTGTCTGGATACGAACAGGTAGAGGCGGCTCTGGAACAGATGTACCTAGGGGTAAAACCTGAAAACACCGCTTTGAGCTAGACTCAAACGGGAACTGTTGCATGATAACGGGCCTTGTTGCACTCTTGGTTACGACCCTCCCAGGGGATATGATTAGGATAATTCATATTTTCTTTACAAACCACTATGAAGGGTTATGAGTATATAATTCCTCAAAGAAAATATTTTTATGAATTATATCCATAAATAGTTCAATTTATGTTAAGTATTTTACAAGTATGGAATTATTTATTTTGATTCATAAACTAATCTAGTTTATTCTATTGTTTAGAAATGGTGCCTAGTGGAAGGAATGGAAACCGTATCAATGCACGCACTCCATGTAGGTATTTCCCTCCTGATCAAGATATTTATTGTGGATCTGGAGGTATAACTGGTGCTGATTAACTTATTACCATACTGGGAAAACTCACTCAGGTTATGAATAACAACCTTACTCGTATGGAGCACCCTGATCCGCAACGTGGAGGATAAATGTTAGACCGCTTCATAAGGAAACAACCGCCAACATTTAATGGGGGTAAAAATCCATTAGTAGCTGATCAATGGATAAAATCCTTAGAAAAAATATTCCATGACTTGGGGAGTAGCGAAAGGGAGAAGGTTGTCATGGCAGTCTACCGCCTCACTGGAGATTCCGATCAATGGTGGTCGCTGATTCAAAACACAAAGGAAGATGAATAAGTATCAAATATGGAATGGAGAGAGTTAAATGCTCTTTTTATAGAAAAATACTTTCCATGTGACCATCGAGTAGATATGGAAAGGCAATTTCTGTGTCTGAGACAAAAGGAGGATGAGAATGTCGTGAAGTATGAGGATAACTTTACAAGGATAGTGAGGCATGCTTCAGATTATATACAAAACCCAAGAAGTAATATCGATCGTTTATTTGATTGTTTAAAACCATTTCTCCATCGAGCACTAGTATCACAATCTTTCTCAACGTACGAAGATATAGTCGCGTGTTCTATCAAGACAGAAAAGGAATTCTCTAAATCTCATGACAATAAATTAAAGCAAGAGAAGAATAGAATGGTGGAACAAGAGACAGATAATGGGAAAAAGGGAAAGATGGATTTTCCATTATGCAATAATTGTGGGAAGAATCGCCCCGGTTCCTGGCTAAAAGGAATGAGATTTTGTTATAAATGTGGAGAAAAAGGTCACCAGGCTCGTGATTGCAAGGGAAATAAAGAGGCTATCAATGTTGAATGCTTCAATTGTATGGAAATGGGGAATTATGAAAATGATTTTACTAAGCGCCAAGGAAACATACCTCAGAAAAGGCCAACTGATCAAGGCCAAGCTTATGTTGTTGCTACAGATGAAGTTGAATAATTAATATATTTGTGTTTTTGGAATCAAGTATTATATTTTGGTTATCAGAATAATGTGATATATAAGGATTGTACTGCAGTACTTGTTCTTTTCATTAAGGTTTTAATATGATGAAGGTCATCATATTTTAGTATGTGACAATAAGAGAAACTTTACATTGTTTGAGGAATCTGATGATACAATTGATTTTAGAATTTAGATACCTTTTAGAGAAATTCTGGATAGAGGTATTTTGGATAACTTGAACGGTTGGAATGAATTAAGTTGAACTTTTGATAGTAATTTTTAAGGTTAAAACACTTATGAAGATTATTTTTGGAATATTATAATACTATAGTTTTAGGAAAAGGACAACCAGCAGGGTGGGGAATAACCCGTCGTGTCGGACAAAGCTGCAGGAATCGAACCCACAACCATAGTGGGACATGCCTTTAATACCTACCACTAGCCTACAGGAAGTCATTGGTTATTACAAAACAGTTTTTCTAATCTAAATGGTATGTGGTTATATTTAAAACCTCATACAATTAGGATAAATAGAATATTTTTGAGTTCTGTTACCATTTGGAGTGAAAGATGGGTTTGTGGTAAACATTTATTAAAGAATGAAAGTTTACATGACAAGTAAGTATATTTCCTTATGAAAGGTAACTTAAAAAAATGTTGTCGGTTAACTTTTCCAACTGGGGATTCAATGACCGTTTAACCAATCACAAGTTTGTGATTTTCTTGTGGATAACTTTCTCCTAATCCTATTTTCCACAACTCTCCATCAGACCTTGATGGTTTTTTTCCTTCCATATCCAAATTTTCATATAATCCTAGTATGGGCTATCTCGGGTGACCTTTGTACTTCTCTTTCTTACTTTTAATGATATATTCTTATTAACAGTATTTCTGATGTGGGTTTTCCACAAAGGTATTTTCTATTTTCAACCTTTTATTTTCGAAAAACATTTTCAAATTGCGAGGACGCAATTTATTGAAGGAGGGGAGAACGTAACACCATGTGATTTCATGATACGCTTCTCTTTCAATAATGCAATAGCTTGCATTGTATGCAAGTTCGAGATTCTAACACACTGTGACTAATCAAAGTAGCCGTTATGAATAGTAATACCCAATTTTTAAAATTATAGAAATTTTATATTTCAAAATGGACTTCATTTTTGTATTCGTAATATCGAAATTATCCTAAGTTGAATTTTTTGTAATTTTCTGAGAACTTCCAATTTTCTATGAATAGTGAAAAATACTTAAAAACAACTTTTTTAATCAAAATAATATATAGTGATAAATTATACTATTAAGTGATTTTAAAGTATAATTAGAATATATTTTTACAATTTTATCCAATGGTGTTCATTAGAATTAATTTCACTTTGAAATTAGATATAAACAATTGTCAATCTTTTGATATATATTGTTTCTTAAAAACACGCTATTTGTTGTGATAGCGGGAATTAATTATAAAATTAATTAATGAAACTTATATGTTGGGAATTTTTTAAAATAGACATCATTTTTGAATTCGGAATATCAATTATAGCTTAAGGTGAAATTTTGGCATTGTTCTGAAAAACATCAATTTTTGATTAATAGTGAAACCACTAAGTAGTAGGTAAAAAACTGATTTTTCGTTTAAATGAAACATTACCACTTATGTGATTTGATTTTCAAAAATCCTACATACATGGTTGTCATTATGAAGTAAAATGTGGTTCAATGGGATTAAAATAATTTTTTGGTGAATAGTAACTTTTAAGATTAATTAATCGCGATTAAAGATAATTAGTGAATTTTAAGGTAAAAATGATATTATAAAAATATGAAAATACCTTTAAACTTGTCCTAACCCTACTGGATGAATCATGTCCGACCATTTCAATCCATGGGTCAACTTGGGGACCCCATGGAGCCACTTTGGTAGGAAAATGACATTAAAAACTTTTTATTTAATGTTAAAATAATACTGTCACAAACAAGAGTTGTTTTTCTAAAACAATTTTTAAATGGGGTTATACAAGTAATACTTTTTACTATAAATATTCATTAGAAAGATAAAACTATTTCCTACATCATGATATTTGTTTTATAATTTTTAAACATTAAATAAATTAAATTATTTATGACACCATGATGATGCAGCGATTACCTCATTAATTAACGATTTAAATAAAATGAAAAGATAATGTAAAATATAAAACTTACACTTGTAAAAAACCAATTGGATGAGTATATTTCAAACCCTTATCACCTTATCCTCGAAATATATAAGTGTGGGACCTTTAGAATCCGAAAAATCATTTCATAATAAAGTAACATTTCAATCTTTCCAAGAGTGCTCCTTCTCTCCTCTTATAAAAGGCCCCCACCACTACCACCTTACTCACACCTTCAAAGCCTTTTGGCTCGGCAAAAATCTTCCCAAATACTCTCCCAACATCCCTATATTACTCCAAGAAGCCTTAATATGGGCTGAATTCTTCCCAAGGATGCCTTTGGCTCAAATAAAAAAAGAGTTACCTGATTTTAAGGTAATGTCTTCTCTTATGTTATTTTGTTTTGTTTTGCTTCTCCAACCCCATAAACTCTTTTTATCCATTTATTTTGTAACAAAACCAGTCTCCTAAATATACTAGGATTTTGTTATAAGAAATATTCGAGCTACACTTACACACACCTACATCTAATGGTTAAATAACATACTGTTTCTATGGATGGCGAATTTCTGCCTCAGGGAACGATGATTGTTCAACACTCAAATAACACCTTCAAAGGTGGCCATTAAGATGTCACTATATTTATATATGATATATAATATGTTTATTTATTTATTTAAGCTTCTGTATTTTTCATTTATTCCATACCTTTATGGTTTCCATATGGGTAAACGTGATATTTTCATTTTTGGAAGTGCGGACTACTGCCCCCTCAAAGTGATTTGAATCGTTAATGCCATATGTGGGATGTATAAAGGATGGAGTAAATGGTATTATACATTATATTATACTGGAATTATAATATACCTTTATATAATTATGATTTCATTCAATTAAATATGAAATAGAAATGAAAGTAGCGTTCATGCGTACGTACGGCTTACCGTCTCCATGAACGGTGCATTTCATTTCTTACCTCTAAATGTTATGTAATACTATAAATGAATGTATATACTGGATATATATGATATATATGATATCTAAATCATGAATATAATTCTGGAGATAATGGATATTCTACCACATAAACAACTTGTAATTATAAGAAGGTTATTGTTGACTCAAGTACCAAAGATCGACAAAACGACCGTTATTAACTTAAATGACTACATAATTTTTGTAACATTGTAATAACTGATATAAAAGGGATAATGAACATGGAAAAGGTTCTTAAGCAGGTAGAGATTAAATTCAGTTTATAATTCAGGAGGTTAAAGAACGGTCAATTCAAGTCGGACACAAGGTAAGGAAATTTCATCACCCAATTTCCATTCTTTGGGTTAATCTCCAACTTTCAAATTATGTCATGATATTATTATGTCATATCTTGTATTTTTACTTTATTTATGTGTAATTATAGTGAATACACATAAAATATCTATTTTATTTTAAAAAATGATCTTTGTAAGGACTCCGTCTCAATCTCCTTTCATTGAGGCTTATTTGGTTTTATACACAACTTTCTTTTATACGGTGTATAAACCCCATTGAATTTTACGTTTATTCAAAAGGAATCATTTTTATACAAAGCGTATTACTAAACGAAAAAAATTAATGTTTTTCTTTCCGTACGTATGCGGCGATAACGACTTCTCCGCCGCCATGACCATTATTTGAGTTTCGTCTTCCTCTACAAGCCATAACTTTTTTTAATGAAAAATAAATACAACGTTTTAATTCTCTTTAATTTTGGTATTGAAAATGGTTTTGAAAGTGTTTTTATTATATCAATGTGTTGTATCGATATCTTGTGATTGAAATGTGGAAATGTTATGTTTCGTTTATGCATGTTTTATGTGATACGATTATGTTATGGTTTATGATATGTTTAAACCTGTTCATATGAGGAATGCATTGGACTTAATAAGTGACGGGTGGAGCCCGCTATATCTCATCGATGCATCGGTAGGTCTCATGAGACAATCTAGTGTCTTGGAACGAGGCCTTGACAAAATCTTATTTGAGGTCTTGGAACGAGGCCTTGGCTACGTGGTTATGATAGTCTGGCATTATGCATTCCATCATTACAAAAGTGGTTATTGATATTGCATGTGATTATTCGACAAGTAGTATATCCATGTGAGTAAATAAATGACATTATTTAATTTTATTTTTTCCATATTATGCTGAAGTTAAAGTTTAAAAAGTCTTTTGTTTTAGTTATACATTGCCTTAAATGTTAATATTTATTTACGAAAGCTTTCGCAATATTGTTATCCTTACTGAGCATTTGAGCTCACCCCTTTCAATGTTATAATATTTTCGAGGATGTGAAGAAGTATTTTATGAATGACCTGCAGGGATAGTTAGAAGAGGATAAGAGTGTGGACTATGGAGACTTTTTATTGTAGATTTTCACTTTATGATGTAATGTAACATTTATGAATGTATCTAGTGTTTCCAAGGATACTAAAATAATAGGTCATTTGAGACTTGATCTTTTGTGATCATGCCAATGTTACGCAATAATGCACCGACTCTGGGTAACTGGGGTCAGGGCGTTAAAAACAATGATTTTGGACCTGAAGTCATTGAGGGATTTTTATTTATTGCATTTGGAGATGAAGTTTGTTGTGGTAAGAGTGTATATGAACTTGTTTTCCATAGCTAGAGGGTATGGCCCTAAAAAATACATTCTCTAGATGGAAAATAGACACGTGTATTGGGATATATGTCGAAAAATAGGGGTTTGATGTATGATTTTTTCATGCACATTTAATGAATAAAATTTCTTTGTGGAATTTCATTAATCTTGTGTCTTAGTGGGCCAATTATACCTAGGCCTCTATATTTGATGGGAAATCATGAATTGTCACTATTGGGCACCACATGCCCCCATGTGTACATCCTGCATGATAGTAGTCGTCTCTTCTACATTAATAAATTTGAGAAGAAATCCATTGAAACCACATTTATATAGGGCTTTTTATAAGTCCCTAGCCTTAAACCTTACTTAATCTTGAGTTATTGCAAGATTACACATTGAGGATCTTTTCAGGTTTAAAGTTTTAGAGAATTAGATCATGAAATTTTCATTACATTCCACATTTAAAAAAAGTGGTTACATAAAAGACAATATTCATTCTTCCCATCAACGGAAACATAATGAAAATAAAACATGGATTCTTTCTTGACACATCCTTGACACTATCACCACATCATGTACCTTTCCCTTGACATGTGAAAAACATTTCAAAAACTTGCGATGAGCATAAAAAGCTTAGTAAGGGTTATAAAAATATGGAAAGGAAACATGAGTTCATATATACATAAGAATGAAATCATACTTTACCCATAAAAAATAGTCACTTTAACATACCTCATTAAACCATGAATAAATCATATAAATCATAAGACATAAAGGTAACTTGAGGAATTCATAACATTCTTACATATGGAGTAACCCTCTTGGTTACGTTTGGAATACCCATCACAGTATATTCCCTAAATCTCTTCGGAGAAACCTTAACGTTTCACTCCTTCACGTTACCCAATGCATTGGAGAGCTATATCGGGCTCACCCTCCCTTAGTCTATCACGGAACCACCCGTCTTCATAATAATGCCCAAGAACCTCAACATAATCGTATCACATAAAACATGCATAGAGGAAACATAACATTTCCACCTTTAAATCAGAAGATATCAATAGAACACATTGATATAAAAACATTATGAAAACAATTTTCAATACCAAAATAAAAGAAAAATAAACCATTGTATTTAATTTTCTTTTAAAAAAATGTATGGCTTGTAGAGGAAGCCGAAACTCAAAAAAATGGTCACGGCGGCGGAGAAGTTGTTGTCGCCGCATACGTACGACAAAACCATTCGCTTTTGTCCTTTAGTAAACGCTTCGTATAAAAAAGATTCCTTTTGAATAAACGTAAAAGTCAAAGGGGTTTATACACCGTATAAAAGAAGGTTGTGTATAAAACAAAATATGCCTCAATGAAAGGATATTGGGACGAAGTCCCATACAAAGATGGTATCCTTGGATTAAGGATAAATCAATTACATAATTTTGTGTGACAAACTAATACACCCAATATAAGTGGATATTAAGTGTATAACAATCAGTGTTTATTCACACATATTCATAGAATGACATATTCAAGGAGTACAAGCTTATCCAAAAGAATCGAAATTGGGTTAAGAAGTTCCCTTGAAATAATTAGACATCCTAACGGTGTCACTTCAAAATTCAGAAAAAGAGTTGATGAGAGATAAAAAGGGTATCTCATCACTTGTAAATAAAATTAACATCAATAAAGATTTAGAAGAAGATTTCCCAAAATAATAATATGTGAATTAAAAGACATAACAAAATAACTCTTTTAAAAAGAGGAGGGTGAAAGGTTCCCTTACCGACATAGGTATCTTTCGAAACATACACCCCGTGAAAGAAGGACTATACATCATTGATGTAAATATTCAAAAGTGAAATAATTTTACACAATGAGTAAAATAATGGTCAGTAAATACACCACTCAAAGGAAAATTGTGGAAAATTTAGCATAAATCTCACGGGAATAAAAGTGAGATGAAAAATCCCTTACGAAAACTCGGCAGCCTAACGGCGCCACTTAAAACTTCCAAAAATGGATTGATGAGATCAAATAGGGTGTCTCATCACATTAAAATAAAATGTACAGTGAGAGTCATATAAAAGAACATCCCCCATCATAACAAATAGGAGCTTAAAAGAAGTGACATAAAGGGGAGTACTTAAAGAGAAAGAGAGAGGTTAGATCTCTTACGAAAATTCGGCAGCCTAACGGCGCAACTCAAAACATCCAAAATGGATTGATGAGAGAGAATAGGCTCTCTAATCATATGAACATAAAAATTACAGTAAGATTAATATAATAGAACATCCCAATAAAAAGTAAGATGAGCTTAGAAGGAATGACATAAAAGAGTGTACTTAAAAAGAAAGAGAGGAGTAGGATCCCATACCTCAAGTCCAACTTTTCTTGTTCATTTCTTTATATTCCTGAATAATAAACTTTGGTCAATTAATAATTGCCTAAGTACCTCCTTTAGATATTATTATTCAGTTCATATAACATATTATAGTGTTATAATAATTCTTTAATAATGTTAGTTCATATCAGACGTTTTTGCCGAAGTTTGGTACATGAGTCAAAAATGAACTTGTTTGAAAAATGATTCCCCATGTAGTTATACGTAAATAATATCCAGAATAGTATTAATGATTAAAATATCATATATATATATCCAGTAAATATTCATTTCATACTATTCCATATCCTTTGGAGATAAAAAATGAAAAGCACCATTCATGGAGACGGTAGGCCGTACGTACGCATGAACGCTACTTTCATTTTTTGTCATATTAATGGAATTAAAACAAAATGAGAGAGAGATATATATGTTCTAATTCCAGAATTATATCCCTAACTTTGATGTAATATATTACATATATATCCATTATATATATGTACTTATAATATTACATAACATTTTGAGATAAGAAATGAAATGTACCGTTCATGTAGACAGTAAGCCGTACGTACACATGAACGCTACTTCAATTTCTATTTCATATTTAATGGAATTAAAACATAATGATACATAATAGTATTTTAATTACAGTATGTTAGAATAAATAATATCATTAAATATATCCTTTATATGTACCACATATGGAATTAACGAATCAAATCACTTTGAGGGGGTGGTAGTCCGCACTTCCTTAAATGAAGATATCGCGTTTACCCATAATGGAAACCATAAAGGTATGCCCAAAATGAAAAATACAAAAGCTTAAGGAAAACATAAACATATTATATATCATATATAAATATATTGTCATATTAATGGCCACCTTTGAAGGTGTTAAAAGAATGTTGAACAATCATCGTTTCAGGAGGCTGAAATTCGACATCCACGGAAACAGTATGTTCTTTAACCATTAGATGTAGGTGTGTGAATGTGTAGCTCGAATAATTCTTATAAAAACATCCTAGTATATTTATGATACTGGATTTGTTACAAAATAAATTAATAAAAAGATTTTAGGGGGTTGGAGAAGCAAAATAAAACAAAAGGACTCAAGTGAAAACATTACCTTAAAATCGGATAACTCCCTTTGGTTTGAGCTCAAAGGCTTCCTTGGGAAGACTTCCGTCCAAAGTGAGGCTTCAAGAAGTAATATTGGGAAGTGGAGAGACAAAATGGGAAGATTTTGGCAGAGCCAAACGCTTTGGGAGTGTGGGTAAGGAGGTTGAGGTGGGGGCCTTTTATAATAGGAGTGGAGGGGCACTCTTGGAAGGTAAAGAAAAGTCGCTTTATTTTAAAATGGTATTCGGATTTAAGAGGTCCCACATTGATGTGTTTCTAGGATAAGGTGATAAGGGTTCTAAATCCACTCATCCAATAGATTTTGGACTTGTGTATGTCATAGATAATACATTATCTTTCCATTTTATTTAAATCGTTAAATAATGAGGTCATCGCTGCATCATCATGATGTCATAAATAATTTTATTTATTTAATGTCTAAAAATTATTAAAAAAATACTATGATGTAGGAAATATTTGTATCTTTCCAATGAATATTTATAGTCACAAATCTGATTTGTATTACCTCATGTAAAAATTGTTTTAGTAAAACATTTCATGTTTGTCTCATTTTTACTTTAACTTTAAATAAAAAGATATTAATGTCATTTTCCAACCAAAGTGGCTTCATGGGGTCCCCAAGTTGACCCATTGGTTTTCGTGGTCGGCCATGACACATACAATGAGGTTAGGACATGTGTCAAGTTTATTTCATATTATTAAAACATTATTTTTACCTTAAACTACACTAATTACCTCTAATTGCGATAAAAAACATAATAAGTTACTATTCACCAAAAATTATTGTTATCCCATTGAACCACATTTTACTTCTTAATGACAACCATGTATGTTGGATTTTTGAAATTCAAAACACAAAGACGGCAAAATTTCATTTAAACGGAAAAAATCAGTTTTTATAAGTACCACTTAATGGTTTCACTATTCATCAAAATTGAAGTT
This sequence comes from Viscum album, assembly GCA_963277665.1. NCBI lineage: Eukaryota > Viridiplantae > Streptophyta > Magnoliopsida > Santalales > Viscaceae > Viscum > Viscum album. Next base: position 744,799,238 of record OY728128.1, read on the forward strand.
TTTCAAAAAAATCCCAAAAATTCACCCTAAGCTATATTTGATATTAAGAATTCAAAAATAAAGTCTATTTTACAAAATTCAAAACATATAAGTCACATTAATTAATTTAATAATTAATTCCCGCTGTTAGAGAAAATAGCGTGTTTTTATGAAACAATAAGTATCAAAAGATTGACACTAGTTTAAGTCTGATTTCAAAGTGAAATTAATTCCAATGACCACTATTGGATTTAATGGTAAAAATATATTATAATTTCACTTTAAAACCAATTAAAAATATAATATAATCATATAAATAAATTAGATTAAAAAGTGGTTTTGAATTAAAATACAACATTTTACACTATTCATTAAAAAATGAACTTTATCAGAAAGATACCAAAAATTTACACAAAGTAAATGTTGATGTCCCAATTCATAAAAAGAGTTTTATTTGGTCCAAAAGGATGTATAAGAGTGAACAAAACTATATTTAACGACGGTTCTCCATCAAAAGGCGATAAGTGAACCTTTAGTGAAAACTAAGGCATATACGCCTAAAATTGATTTATTTCCATATTTTATGCCTTTATCCTTTATTGGATAAATGTAAAAACATTTAAAAACATATATAATCATATTTTAGTTATTTATATCCATTCCCACCAATACAATGGCTACATGTTAACTACCCTTTAAAATAATATTATTTTATTATTAGAGTGCAACGTAAGATTTCCAAGAAACTCGTTGTTGTGTGTTGGGTACGCCATCGAGCATAGCATCCCATTTAAAGTCATATTAATATTTTATTCACAAATATGGATAAATATGAAAATGTCATATTATTTATTTACCTGGGGTGTTACATCCTTCCCCCCTTTTTGGAATTGCGTCCTCGCAATTTTTAAAATTGAGCTTGGAAACATCCTTGAAAGTCCCACATCAGAACAAGAGTCGGTAAAACAATCACTTTAAAATAATGGAAGATAAGTACATAGGTCACCCGAGTTAACCCATATGTAGAAAAAAATGGACATGGAATAAAAAGCAAAGGGTCATGTTCTTGAGGGAGAGTGATAGTAAACATGTGTAGGAGAAAGTTACCCATAAGAAAATCACAAACTTGTGATGGGTTAAACGGTATTTGATTCCCCAGTAGGAAAAGTTAATAGACAACATTTTTGTTTTAATTTACTTTTTATTGAGGAATTTATTCATAAGGAAACATAATCACTTATCATGATGACTTTCAACTTTTACTAGATTCCTTAATCAAACTCATATTTTTTTCCAAAAGACAAGTATTTAGGGAGACTTTTTCGCATTAAGAGTACTATAATCAACTTCTAGAAAATCACCTAATCCACCAAAGATAACTATATACATCCCATTTCTTTAGGCTTTAACCAAAACGAAAACCAAAAGGTTAGTACAAGGTCAGATAATCCAGAAAAATATAACCCTTTAAAAAGTAAATCTATACTTAATCTCCAAAATTTGTCCAACAAAACCCAAAGTTCAACGAGGACCATCCGATAAACAATTTGTCCATAAAATTATTCAAAGTAAACCAATATAATATTGAAACCCAAATATTTGAAGGATTTAGTCACATAGTCTTCCAAGTTAAATCGTAACATTTATCTCCAAACAACATCAGTTGCTCCTAAAGTCTCGTATTGAAAAGTAATTAACCTAATCACATATCCTCCATGATAGGTTAATCATTTTCATAAATAACCCAAAATCAACTTACTCTTAATTCATAAAATCATATAACTAAAAATAATCAGTCAAACTAACCAGGGACTTCACGTATTCCAGTGGTAGGCGATAAATACCAGTCACACTTTGGTTGTGGGTTCGATTCCTGCAGCTTTGTCCGACGCGACGGGTAGTCACATGGTCTGTGTGTTTTCCTTCTTCCAAAACTATATAATTCTAAAATAATTCCCCAAAACGAGATAAAATCTTCAAAAATAATCATATCACATTTTAACCTCAAGTTTATCTCAGGCCTTTTATTTTCCATCATATCATATAATAACCCATAATTACCTCAAAAGTAAAGATCATATAAACTCTAATTGTTACCTTTATAATTATTACCTAAACTTATACATCGATTGGTCATCTCGTACATGATGCATTACAGATCATACCAAGGTTAAAGTGGTTGATCATGACTCCTTGATAGTTGGTTTAGAACAACCACGAGTTTCCTCATTGAATCCTACATTTTATCTAGTATCTTAATCAGAGGACCACCACAGTTTCCTTCAAACATGTTGTCTCTTTGGTGCCTACTAGATCCATCCATTCAATAAAAATATAAATGTCAGTGTGAGTATATCAACAGAACCATCATGTACTAATGAGGAAGATATACTTACTCATTCACTTTATCTATAAACTATGACTCTTTCTGAAATCCTTACCATTATGGTAATGTCACTTATTCTTAAAGAATACCCTAACCTCTAAAGTTATCTAAACCGACCTCTAATACCAACTATAAGTCCCCAGCCTTAAACCTTACTTAATAATGAGTTATTGTAAGATTACAAATTGAGGATCTTTTCAGTTTTAGAGTTTTAGAGAATTATATCATGAAACTTTCATTACATTCCACATTTAAACAAAGTGGTTACATAAAAGACAGTATTCATTCTTCCCATCAACGGAAACATATTGAAAATAAAACATGGATTCTTTCTTGACACATCCTTGACACTATCATCACATCATGTACATTTCCCTTGACCTGTGAAAAACATTTCAGACACTTGGGATGAGCATAAAAAGCTCAGTAAGGGTTATAAAAATATGGAAAGGAAACATGAGTTCATATATAGATAAGAATGAAATCATACTTTACCCATAAAACATAGGCACTTTAACATACCTCATCAAACCATGAATAAATCCTAGAAATAATAAGACATAAAGGTAACTTGAGGCATTCATAACATTCTTATGTAGGGAGTAACCCTCTTGGTTACGTTTGGAATACCCATCACCGTATATTCCCTAAATATCTTCGGAGAAACATTAACGTTTCACTCCTTTGTGTTACCCAATGCATTGGAGAGCTATATCGGGATCACCCGCCCTTAGTCTATCACAGAACCAACCGTCTTCATAATAATTCCCAAGAACCTCAACACAATCGTATCACATAAAACATGCATAAAGGAAACATAACATTTCCACCTTTTAATCACAACATATCAATAAAACACATTGATATAAAAACATTATAAAAACAATTTTCAATACCAAAATAAAAGAAAAGTAAACAATGGTATTCATTTTTCTTTTAAAAAAAGGTATGGCTTGTAGAGGAAGCTGAAACTCAAAAAATGGTCACTGCGGTGGAGAAGTCGTTGTCACCGCATACGTACGACAAAAACATTCACTTTTGTCGTTTAGTAAACCCTTCGTATAAAAAATATTCCTTTTGAATAAATGTAAAAGTCAAAGGGGTTTATACACCGTATAAAAGAAGGTTGTGTATAAAACAAAATATGCCTCAATGAAAGGAGATTGAGATGAAGTCCCATACAAAGATGGTATCATTGGATTAAGGATAAATCAATTACATAATTATGTGTGACAAACTAATACACCAAATATAAGTGGATATTAAGTGTAGAAAAATAATAAGTTATTCACAAATATTCATAGAACGACATATTCAAGGAGTAAAAGCTTATCCCAAAGAATCGAAATTGGGTTAAGAAGTTCCCTTGCAATAATTAGACAGTCTAACGGCGTCACTTCAAAATTCAGAAAAAGAGTTGATGAGAGATAAAAAGGGTATCTCATCACATGGACATAAAATTTACATCAATAAGGATATAGAATAACATATCCCAAAATAATATTATGTGAATTAAAAGACATAACAAAATAAGTCTTTTAAATAGAGGAGGGTGAAAGGTTCCCTTACGGACATGGCTATCTTCCGAAACATACGCCCCGTGAAAGAAGGACAATACATCATTGACGTAAATACTCATAAATGAAATAATATTACAAAATGAGTAAAATAATGGTCAGTACATAAACCACTCAATGGAAATTGTGGAAAATGTAGCATAAATCTCACGAGAATAAAAGTGAGATGAAAAATCCCTTACAAAAACTCGGCAGCCTAACGACGCCACTTAAAACATCCAAAAATGGATTGATGAGATCAAATAGGGTATCCCATCACATTAAAATAAAATGTACAGAAAGAGGAATATAAAATAACATCCCCCATCATAACAAATAGGAGCTTAAAAGAAGTTAGAAAAAGGGGAGTACTTAAAGAGGGAGAGAGAGGTTAGATCTCTTACGAAAATTCGGCAGCCTAACGACGCCACTCAAAACTTTCAAAATGGATTGATGAGAGAGAATAGGGTCTCTCATCATATGACCATAAAAATTATAGTAAGAGTAATATAAAAGAACATCCCAATAACAAGAACGATGAGCTTAGAAGGAATGACATAAAAGAGTGTACTTAAAAAGAAAGAGAGGAGTAGAATCCCTTACCTCAAGTCCAACTTGTCTTGTTCGTTTCTTTATATTCCTAAATAATAAACTTTGTTCAATTAATAATTTCCTAAGTACCTCCTTTAGATATTATTATTCATTTCATATCACATATTATAATGTTATAATAATTGTTTAATAATGTTAGTTCATATTAGACGTTTTGGCGATGTTTGGTACATGAGTCAAAAATGAACTTGTTTGAAAAAAGATTGCCCATGTAATTATAAGTAAATAATTTCCAGAATATTATTAATGATTAAAATATCATATATATCCAGTAAATATTCATTTAATACTATTCCATATCATTTGGAGATAAAAAACGAAAAGCACCGTTCATGGAGACGGTAGGCCATACGTACGCATGAACGCTACTTTCATTTTCAGTCATATTAATGGAATTAAAACAAAATGAGAGAGATATATATATGTTATAATTCCAGAAGGATATCCATAATTTTTATGTAATATATTACATATATATCCATCATATATATGTACTTATAATATTAAATAACATTTTGAGAAAACAAATGAAATGTACCGTTCATGGAGACGGTAAGTCGTACGTACGCATGAACGCTACTTCCATTTCTATTTCATATTTAATTGAATTAAAACATAATGATACATAATAGTATTTTAATTCCAGTATGGTATCATATATTTTATCATGAAATATATCCTTTATACGTACCACATATGGTATTAATGAATCAAATCACTTTGAGGGGGCGGTAGTCTGCACTTCCTTAAATGAAGATATCACGTTTACCCATAATGGAAACCATAAAGGTATGCCCAAAATGAAAAATACAGAAGCTTAAGGAAAACATAAACGTATCATATATCATATATAAATATAGTTTCATCTTAATGGCCACCTATGAAGGTGTTAAAATAATGTTGAACAATCATCGTTTCGGGAGGCCGAAATTCGCCATCCACGGAAACAGTATGTTCTTTAACCATTAGATGTAGGTGTGTGAAAGTGTATCTCGAATACTTCTTATAACAACATCCTAGTATATTGATGATACTGGAGTTGTTACAAAAGAAATGAATAAAAAGAGTTTAGGGGGTTGGAGAAGCAAAATAAAACAAAAGGACTCAAGTGAAGACATTACCATAAAATCGGGTAACTCCCTTTGGTTTGAGCTCAAAGGCTTCCTCGGGAAGAATTATGCCTAAAGTGAGGCTTCAAGGAGTAAGAGAGGGAAGTGGAGAGACAAAATGGGCAGATGTTTTCCGAGCCAAAGGCTTTGGGAGTGTGGGTATGGAGGTTGAGGTGGGGGCCTTTTATAAGAGGAGAGGAGGGGCACTCTTGGAAGGTAAAGAAAAGTCACATTATTTTAAAATGGTATTCGGATTTAAGAGGTCCCAAATTGATGTGTTTCGAGGATAAGGTGATAAGGGTTCTAAATCCAATCATCCAATAGGTTTTGGACATGTGTAGGTCATAGATATTACATTATCTTTCCATTTTATTTAAATCATTAAATAATGAGGGTATCGCTGCATCATCATGATGTCATAAATAATTTAATTAATTTAATGTCTAAAAATTATAAAAAAAATACTATGATGTAGGAAATCGTTTAATAATTCCAATTAATATTTATAGTCAAAAATATGATTTTTATAACCCCATGTAAAAATTGTTTTTGTAAAACATTTCATGTTTGTCTCATTTTTACTTTAACTTTAAATAAAAAGATATTAATGTCATTTTACAACCAAAGTGGCTTCATGGGGTCCCCAAGTTGACCCATGGGTTGTCTTGGTCGGTCAAGACACATCCAATGAGGTTAGGACATGTTTCAAGTTCACTTAATATTATTAAAACATCATTTTTACCTTAAACTACAGTAATTACCTCTAATCGCAAATAAAAACTTAATAAGTTACTATTCACCAACAAATTATTTTTATCCCATTGAACCACATTTTACTTCTTAATGACAACCATGTATGTCGGATTTTTGAAATTCAAAACACAAAGATGGCAAATTTTCATTTAAACGGAAAAAATCAGTTTTTATAAGTACCACTTAGTGGTTTCACTATTCATCAAAAATTGATGTTTTTCAGA